>CM045846.1:16457500-17657500 GCA_025170145.1 Pyemotes zhonghuajia | reverse complement strand
AAAAAAGGAAATGAATAAACATGGCAATATATTAAATTTAAAAATTTTCAAATGCATAGTTTGTAAATTCACAACTTTCTTGCAAACATTTTGTAAAATAATCATACATAAGACGTAATATAAAATTTGTATATCAATGATTGAATTTTTTTTATTGTAAAAAATATTTTAACTGCCGTATAAGCAGAATGTAGTCTTTAAATTAGTTTTCTTAATCTAAACAACAGGCATCACCTGGGGGCATAGTACAGCCGTCTTGCTGAATTATCTCTTTAGCTGTGTAACAAGCCATTTTAATACATTGATCAATTGATTCCTGAGATAAAGAGTTATTGTTTTGAGCCAATTTAGCCAAAAATCCACCTACAAAGGCATCACCAGCTCCGTTCGTATCCAAAATTTTGTCACTTGGAAGTGCATCCACTGAATATTCTTGAATAGTGCTTTTCTCAAAATCACCTTTTTTTTTGTTTTCACTTACAATAACTGGGTTGCAACCTTGAGTGATCAGTACCAAACGTGTTTCGTTGGCATTACTTCTTGGTTCAGCTGCAATTTTTCTAGCTATGATTTTCAAGTCAGTTTCTCTCCATTCTCTTAGTTTCGCATAACTAATAGCTTCAGTTTCGTTGCCAAATATAATATCCACAAACGGCAACAATTTGTTAAGAGGTTCACTATAAAACTCCATAATAAAGGGGGCACTCAAATTTAAGACTAATAACTTGTTCTTGCTGGTGATTACATGGTTTGCGATTTCTAACATTGCTTCCGGACAAACTGTCAGGTGGAAACATGTCAAATATATAAGTGACGCCTTTTCCACATGTTGCCAATTTTCAAGTAAAAATTCTTTCTTAAACTTATCTGCTGCATTTAATCCAGCCACAAGACTTCTGTTTTTGCCTGATTCTGTAATCAAAACACAACAATTTCCAGTTGGAGTTTCTTGGTCAACCAAATAAACACAGTTCAGGCCATCTTCTTCTGCTTTGGCCTTCATACACTTTCCAAAAAAGTCGTTTCCAATACAACCCATTATTGTGCATGCTTTGGGCTATTCGTTTTTTAATTAAAAACTTAATAAATCAATCTCGTCTGTCTAAATTAACTTACATATTTTTTTAAAACCCATTGACATACTCTCATGGTGTTTTGACATGAACCACCTGCAATATATTTCACTTTAAATTGTGACTTCATTTCTAAAGCCAAGTTTTTATATTTTTCTCCAACCAAAATTGCATCATTTTTTTTTAAACCCAATTTCTCCAAGTAATCTAGGCCTACTGAGCTACAAACATCTAATAATGGATTACCTAATCCGAAAATAGTTCCTTCTCTGCAATATTAACATTTTTTTATTAATTTTAATCATTTATTCAGTTTTACATTGTTTTTTATACTTAATTTCAGCCATTATTTTTTTGATTCTTCTAGTTTTGGTATCCAAGTTTTTTTAAAATGAATTCTGGTTCTTTATTTAAAAAAAAAAAATGCTTTAAACTAATTGAAGTATATATTTCAATAAACGTGTTATATAAGCATATATTATTAAGTTATGAAAAAAACATGCGTTTTGTGCTCAATTGATTCAAATGTATGTCTTTAATTTTTTTCAATTAATATTGAAAAATCTTCTTAAGAAAAAATTGTTTTTATCTCTTAAAACAGTTGATAAGGCTTAATTTATACAAATTAATTTGAAAGTTAAAATAAATTTAAAAAATTGCATATAAAATATTTTTAATTTATTAATAATTTGATTAATTTTATATTCATTATAAATTTCTTGGCACAAAATTAATATTTATAATTTAAAAAACATTAAACATTGTTTTAATAAGAGTTAATATAAGTTTTTGCAAATGATTATATTTTATTTACTTTTTAAGTTAAGATTACAATTTAAATTGTTTTTTTGTTTAAAAATTTAGAAAAAAAAAATACTGCCTCCTTAAAAATAATTACAAATTTGATTGAAGTAAATTATCCATTAAAAATTATATGTTTAATTATTCACTAAATTATTAATAAATAAATAAAATATTTTTATAAACAATACTACCATTGAAAATATAATATAAAGTATAAATTTTTGATGAATATAAACTTACTTATAATACCTTTTAATAATTTATTCGTTCAAAAAACAAAAATAGTAGTAATGGATAAAAATATTTACAATGAAAATGATTGAAAGGTGTAAATAAGAAATGATTTAAGAAATGATTGATTAGTTCATAAATTAAAGAAAAATAATATAATTAAATAGTATAATTACATTAGTTATTTAATTTAATTTAATTTAAAAAAAAAGGTGGATATACATTTTCTAGATATTGACCAGGAAAATTTCCAGATGGACTGTAACTAGCTACAACATAAATTTTGTTTGATTTCGACTTAGCCCATGCAACACCAATATATTTAGTATTTTTCCAAATTAATTGACTAAAAGGTGCTTTAATAAAAAAAATTACATATTTAAAATTTTATTAGTTTTTAATTGACATAATAAAAAATTAGGTAATAAAAACTAACCGGTAAATTCATTAGAATATTTGCAATTATAATCGTAATTGGTACCTCTTTCATACCAGTAATCTACCGGGATTGCTCCGTTAAACTGTTTATCATTATCATTTATTTGAGTTACGAAAACATTTTCTCCATGACGATTCGTACAACGTCTTTCTAGGCGGTCATTTCTAGCTATTATGTCAACCCAATCTTTAGCATAACTAGTTAACTTTAAAATATAGAAAAAAATTATATGCTTTAATCATTTTATTTATTAATAATTTCTTTAATAAAACTTACATTTTGATTAATCTGGAGATCGGGAACTCCATGATTTCTCCTATAAAAGTTATGCCTTTCAAGACATTGGTTTTCAAAATTGCAAAACTCTACTGAGTCTTTTGATAAATTACTAGATAATGAATCACACCGATTAAATAAAAATCTATTATATTTGAATGAGTTTAAATTGCAATTTCCGGATTCAAAATTTTTTTCATTATCTTCACTTTTATAGTTATTTTGATAAAAATTAAAAAAATTACAAATATTTAAATCATTATTTTGTTTAGCTTGTGAAACGGCTACTTGTTGATTAGTATTAAATTTATATTGAGTTTTATTTACTAGTTCTGAACTAGCCATAATTGTTTAAAAAACGATAAAAAATCAAATGTGAATTTAAAAATTAAAATTAAAACACTTTAAAACAGTAAAAAACTGATAATAAACTGGCCAATTGCTAATTATTAAAAGACAATTAAGCTCAATAACCTTAATAATTAGAGTAAAACAATTCACTTAATTTGCAGTTCAAGCTTTTTGATTAGTTTAATTAATTTCTATTTTTTATTTTTCAAATTATTATTTTTTTTTTAAATTACTTTTTAAATATTTATTTATTTTTGAACTAAATTTTTAACACTCTTAAAACCGAACAACCAAGCAAACTTCAAATGAGTTAAAGTTTAACATCTTAAATCAAGTGAAACCTGTACTTATACTTTTTGAATTTAGACCACAGCAAAGAAATCACTCTATAAGTGAAATTCTTATCATAAATGTAATAAACGAAATAAAAAAAAAACTATTAAAAAAAACAAATATAAAATGAAGCAAATTAAAATATGAAAAATCTTACTTGAGATCATATTTTATGTGTCTATATATGCAAATATGATCATATGTAAGTGTGTTTATTTAACTGAACGTGTAAATATTTTTAAATACTTGAATTATTCAAAACTGAATTAGTTTAAAAGTTTGTTATTTGAATAATGTTCCACTTTAATTACAATCAAACCTGGTTGGCCAATTGTGGCAAACAACTTAAGTAAGCATCCTTTTCAAAGTTTTTTTAAGATAAAAACTTTTGATTTCAAACCAGACAATGCGCATTAAAATAATAAATTAGATGCGATAGTTCTGATAAAATGATTAAATTGTGCCGCTTTAACAAATTCAAGATACATAAATGATATAGCTCTTAAAACAATAAAATGGATTGATTAAAATTGATTTTAATTTAGATGTTTGATTTTTATATTCTACAAAAACAATTAAATAGTACATCCTAATCAATTTTAAGTTTAATAAATTTTGCAATTTTTTTTATTTTAATTTTAAGCTAATCATAGAAATTATATTTTGTTGTTCAAACAATTATTTTTGTTTATCTTTGTATTTTTTGCAAAGTATCTTAAATAAAAATTCAAAAAAAATGTCTATTAAATACAAAAAAAAAAATATTATGATTATAATCATATAAAAACTTGCTTATAAGCAAAATCGATTGTTTGATTAATTGTAAAAGTCACACATTTAACACAATTTTTGTGAATTTTGATAAGCAATCGTAAACATAAATTAGTAGAAGGTTTAAATAAGAAACAATATTGCTATTAGATGATCAAATAGCTCATTTTGGAACAATTTATTTTTTAGTTTTATTGTTGAACAAACATGGTTTGCTTCTGACAGTAATTAAATCGCATTAATAGTTGTAATTATTATTTATTATTTATTCATGCAAAAAATGCTTTCACATATTTTTGCTATTTTGTTGTTTTTGTTTAACTTTTTTAGTCATTTAATCTAATCTTTAAGAAAAGCTTTAAACAATTTTTTGTATTGCTTAAGCAAATTCAAAGTTTTATTTTGTTCATTCAATACAAAGCCAACAATATATTAAATTTTTACCTATTTTGAATTTTAAATATATCTTTAAATATTAGAGCCAATTATGCTGATTGCCAACTAAATATTTTAGCTTTTGATTACCGCTTTAAATTAGATGGTTTTTAATCTGATTTGGCTTCAAAATACTAGAAGTACATTTTACAATTTGTAAGATAATAAAAGATGGTTAAAAAAATAGTGTTTTAAGATGTAAATATTGTACATAGCAATTAAGATAGATAAAATATTGTGAACTTTGTTGTTTGTTTACTCGATTTAACAGGACCACTTAAAATCGTCATTAAACATTTATAAAAACAAAGATTGCTTTAAGTTTATTAAATCAAATTAATATTGTTTGACGTGTCCACAAGTATCTGATCTAAAACACGTTCTATCTTTTACCTTGAGTTTGTCGAATATCCTCACCTGTGGCGTACTAACTTTAATTTTGATTACTTGCAAACAAACAAATTTAAATCAGTTTCGAATGTGCAAAGGATAAAAATAACTTGTTTACGACTTAAAACTGCTTTGAACCGCCAAAAGAACAACATGAATATTGATAATCAAGATTAAACCAGAATAGTTTTATATTTTTGTTATATAATTTATTCTTAACATAAAAAATTATTATTTATTTTTTACCATTGTTTATTATTTCTAACAATTTTTGCATTATTTAATATTTTTACTTCATTTATAAAATGTTTAAATTTAAAATGTATTTGTTAGTTATTTTTTGTTTGTCGTGTTGTTGATTTGTTATTAATTCATTGCTATTCCAATCAATTTTCATTGTGTCAAGTTTACTCGGTTTTTTTTGAACTTGCTTTTATTATTTTTTTAAATATTTTCATTTAAATTGTTAATTAACAAGGTCTTTAACAATTTTGTATTCAAATTTCTGATTTTGATGAAATTTTTTTTAACATTTCCTTTTACCTATGTTTCATCTGATAATTTTGCAATGGTAAGCAAATTCTATTATTCAATAGTTTGTCATACGTATGTAGCTACCAAAATTTAGAGCATTTAATTTTTGTCATTTTATTTGCGTATGAAATTCTATAAATATAATATAATTCAATTTAATTTTTTTTTGATTTATATAGAAATTTAATCATTATTTTTTTGATCTAAATCTGCTGGCATCTAATCAAAACAATATATAGTCATAATTTACTAATAATTAATTTTTAAATTGTGATTTTATAAAAACGTCTAATAAATTAATTATATAAAAAATGCATAATTAAATATGTATTTTTTGTTTTTGTTATTTGTATAAATTTTCACTTGATTTGCAATGAATTTAATTTAAATCGTTTACATTGCACTTTAATAAATTTTTTGACCTTTTATGATTAACTGATAATGAATTTGCTGACACAAAATGAGCTCAGATTTGTTTTTTAGTTTGATCTTTTCGGCAAATTAAAAAAAAAAATTACAATTAAAAAATGAAAGCTCGTAAAAATTAAATCTAATTTATGCCGGCTTTAAAATAAGAATTAATTTTTTTTTATAAATTTGATGCTTATAGATTTTAATAAAATTTATTTAATTTAGCAAAGATCTGATGGAAATTACCAAGCTGTCTAATCACAGTAAAAAAATAGAATTAATTACATTTTATTAAGAATAAAAACAATTAATTGAATCATGTTCTAAATGGAAAAGAACAACTAATACTGTCATTAAAATAACATATTTTAGATATCTTTTTAATTGAAAACACAAGATTGTTATTTTTATCAAGATATGTTCTGATTTCTGTGGTGAAATTATCTGTTTTAATTCTTTTCTTATCATTTAGATTTCTGACATCATTAATACTAGAAGCTTTTTTTTAAAACTTTTTTTGATATTTCTGAATAACTATAAAAATATAAAGAAGGAAATATATTTAAAATATTTCAATTAAAAGTTTAATAAAAATACAATCAAAATTTTTTTTTACTTAAAATTGGTTGTAATATTTGTTTAATTTGTTATTTAAATTATTTACATCATTTTTACTTCATCATTTTACATCATTTTATTTAATTTAATAATTAAAAAAAAAATTAATTTATTTCATTTTTATCATTTATTGTTAAAATTAAAAAAAATTGCTTTTATTATACTAAGTTGTTGTTATTTTTTTTATCATTTATATAAATTTAAATTCAAGCTCAGCTTATTTAATTAAACTTCAAAAGCATTATAAATTTAAATTCAATATATAAAACTTCAGATCAAATTATTACAATTTTTAATTTGATAGCAATAGTTTTCAACCTTGATTATAAATTTTTCTTAACCAGACTTGTCAATTTATTTAATAAATTACATAATTTACATATCTAATTAATAAAAAGTAGACAGTTTTAAAATGGACAATAAATTGTAAAGTTGTAAGTAAACTTATCTTTACCGCAATTAAGCTTTTTTTTTTTTAATTCTTATTAGACTCTCTTATAACACTTAATTTATTATCTTTATATAGTTTTAAATGATGATGAAAAATGGTATATTTTAAAATAAATATTCTTATTTCAAATAAATTGTTTTAAATTACTGTTTTAAATATTTATTTCAATTATTTTTTTTTTTAATCAATTAAATACGTTTTACAAACTAATCATTTTGTCAAGCACAATCCAGCTAAATAATAAAATAAAAAATAACTAAAAAAATCATTATTGTTTATTCAATTTATTTTGAATTATTTAATTATAATTTTATTTTTTTTATAGAATAATCTTTTTATATATATATATTTTTAATAATTTTTGATTCCTATGGTACTTGCAAATAAAATTTAAAAATAATTTAATCAAGTATTTAAAAGCTAATATTTTTGCAAATTATGCATAAATTAATATTATAACAATTTTTTTTTTATGACTTTTTACAATTATAATATAAAGCTTAAAGGTTAGAAATAGTTTTTTAAAAAATAATGACAAAATAAAATGCTTTTATTTCAACTTATTATAAAATTAACAAATCTTATTTTGTGTTAACTTGTTTTAATTTTAAATATAAAAATTTATATCTAAAATAATAAATTATAATTTATGGTTATTATTGATTCAAATTTAAGCGTTAACATTTAAAATTTATTTAATTAATTTAAAAAAAAACATTAAACAATAGCAATAATATAAAATTTAAAAAAAAAAAGTTTTAAATATAAAAAATATATATTTTAGTATAATTAAACTATTTAGTGAAAATTTACGAATATATTAAAAAGTACATAATTTATTATAGTAAAAATTTTTAAACTTTGAATACTTTCGCAATAAACTAACAGCTTTGCAATTGCAAAAGTCTGAACTAAAATAAAGATGTAATCGATGCGATTTTAACTTGAAATTTTAATCTAATTATTGAGCTTTAGTTTATTAAGAAAAAATATTTCAATGACGCTAAAATTGCTTTTAGTTTAAGAAAGAGGTCTAGTACCACAAATGTTCAGCTGATTTCAAGTTAATTATGAGATAATCAAGATTCAGTGCAAATTTAATTTGTCTAAGAATCAGCTGTGTTTAAAAGAGTGGGTGTAAAATGAGTGGCAAGAGATGAAGTAAAGAAGCTTATAGTTAAAGGTCATAAATGTTGGCCGCAATTGACCTAACTTTATTGTAAATCAAGTTTGTTTTCATTTGCATGGCATTATATTTTAAAATAAAATCTGTCATTAGTTTTGTGAATGAGTCTGGAGTTGAAATGCAAATCTTTTGGCCAGACACATATTGCAAAATAAGTTAATCCAATGGTTGGTTTATTAATTTACTAATCCAAAACCAGATACTGATTAAATTTTTTTTATAGCTGTTTTCTATCAACAGAGAGCAAATACCAGATGAGGCAAAAAGAAACAACTAGAAATTACAAAAAATAATTTATGGCAAAAATGATTACCATATTGTGTAAGTTAATAATTAATAAAAAAAAAAATGTTTAAGAAATTTGCATCAAACTAATTGGCAAATATGTCTGTAAATGACTTTATAAAAAAGAAAAAAGATAGGAAAATATGAACCTAATCTTAACATAATCAGTTCACTTCTAATCCACATGTCTTTTCTAATCTAATACAAGTAAAGCATGTTATTTTATTTAATTTATAAATTAATGTTTTTTGACTATTTTTAATTCATTATTTTTATTATAAGCAAGCAATCTTAAATTGTCTAAAATAACTAACATTTACTTTAAAATCAGATTAAAATTAAATAAAAATTATACAAAATAAATCAATAAACTAATTATAAACTTGATAACTGTTATTTAATTGCTCTTTTTTTGCCTAAAACAAGTTTTTAAATAGTCTATTGTTTTATTAAAAGTTTTTGTGTTTAATTTTATAATTAATTTTAGTAAAAAATATCAATATTAAGAAACATGATTGCTTCTAATTTTGCAAATATTTTAGCCATTAAAAAATATAATATTGACAGTAGAAGAATATGACAATAAATATAGCATTAATTGACTTCTTATTTTCTGGTGTCGATCTTTGCTTTTCATCTAAGTTCTGGCATTTTTTAATTACGTTTAATTACATGTTTCACGTAATTTTTTTTTTCAGCTTGGAATCTAATTATGAAAAATTTTTTACTTTTAATATTGCAATTCATTTCCAAATCAGGTATTTGATTTATTAAGTGCGTTGTTGTGTAATTTGGACAGCATATTTTTTAGATTATATTGCGGACATATTTTCAAATGTATTTATTTAAAATTATTTTAAAATATACTAATTCAATAAAACAACAAAAAAGTTTCTTTTAACTGTTAAAATGAATTATTTGTGAATAAGATTATTAAACATTGTTTGTAATTATGTATCAACTAAAAATATTCCATAAACAAAAATAAAGTTGTTTTTATTTTGTCGAACCCAGTTTCTTTGTGTTTTGAGTGCATTAGCTCGCATAATGAATAATTAATATGATTTTTTTAAATATGGATAAAAAATAAATTAATCATTTCAATTAAGCACAAACTAGATTGAATTAAATTTGCTAAGATTTTGATTTATATGGTGCTCAATTTTTTAATAGGATTAATTTTACTGCAAGTCGGATAAGACAAAATTTTTGCTTTGTTTTCACATGATTAATTCAGTAGCCTGATTAAGTGTGTTTTTGCCACGGTAGTAAGTTGGTTTGTCTATTCGGTGAAAGTCAGAACTTGAAAACTATAATTAAGGACCAATTATAAGATTGCGTTTGAAGCCGGAACTAAGCCAAAACCAATCTCGTGTTGCTTGATTGTCAATCACACCTAGTCTCCCGTGGCCAGCTGTTGCATTACTGATTATTCCATAAAGCAGCTGTTCATAGCAAAAGTGATGAATAATGGCAACACTCTCTGGCAAAGGCAAGAACAGTGGTGTGGCAAAGATGTAAGGCGACTGCGCCACTAAGGCAGGGTAACACGGGCTCAGCTGATCCTCATTCGACTGGTACGCCTGCTAAATAAATGAAACAATGTTGAAAGTGTTTCATTTTTGCCGCCAGTCTTCAGCGATTGAGAGTAAGCGAGAACAGGTGAGAACAGGTGAAAAGTGCTGTGTGGCCAAAGTGTGGACGAGAGTGTGGCCAGAGTGGTTTAGTCAGCCACTCGCTATAGTTCAATGTTGGCCGCATTCTGGCAATGATCGGTCGCTAATACCAAGTTAGGCACAAATGTTTCAATGTATCAGTCAATGTCTGACTTACTTTTGTGTCCAATTGGGACAATTTGCCCACACTTGCTATTCCACATTCGTCTGCCTATTACTTCTTTACAATCTTCATTTATCTCCAAACGATCAACTCAACAAAACAACTGCGGAAAATCAGCGCTGAATTGAACACTTCGTGCCCAATAAACTAGTTAGTTTGCTACATTTTTTTTGTCTTTAAAATTAATTACTTTTGTCATAATTCAATTTGTTTGTTAATAATTTACACGTGATGGCCTGCACTAGTTTTTATTGCGCATCATTTGTCAACTACTTATTTTTTACAAATTAACTAAGTATACATGGTGAACAAAGTGTACCATTTGATTGCTACTTTAAGTTGCAAATTGTTTTAATTGAATTCATATTAAAATATATTATATTTATAAAAAGTAAACACAATTTAATTAATGAAATTATTTCAAAATTTCACATTTTTAAATTAGATAAGTTTGCATCAATTTTGACTCTTCTTTTCATTTTCATCACTGATCAACCTTTTTTACATTTACTACTGTGTCTAGTTTGCTTACGCGATTACATTTATATAGCTTTAGTGAAGAGCTGCCCTTTATTTTCAATTTGTCACTTTGAATCGCAATATTTTGATTAAAAACTTTAGTGCTTAAGTGCAAATTGCAATTTGATTTTATTGCATTCATTTTTCTCCATTCATTTTATTAATTATTTAATTTTAAACACATACATTCTCTCTATTTTTCTCTTTCGCACTCATACACATATATATGTGTTTTTCTCCAAGATTTCATTCTAAAACAAGTGAATTAAATTAGATTTTTAATTTCAACTTTAAATCCATAAAATATTCAATATTTTTTTTTCAATCATTGTGAATAGTTACAATATTGTTACTTTGGATTTTTTGTTAAATTTTCTTCGACTTATTTGCTATTCATCTGAAAATAAATCAGCGTTTTATGCAACAAGCATTTAAAATTTAAAAACAATTTTTTTTATTTTTAATGATTCATGTTTTAAAAACTCTTGTTTGTTTAAACATTAACTTGTGTGTGAATAAATATTCAATTAAAATTATTAAATATTTGACTCATCTTACCTGTATTTTAGGAATAAGAAAAAATACTGAGTAAATTACATTAAACATTTGATTATAAAAGTATTCACATGTGAATTCACAAGATGAAAGAAATTAAGCGGAAGTTTGTATTAGTTGGGGATGGATTTTGTGGTAAATCTACATTAATTGCCGCATATTATGATCGAAAATTTGTTCACAAATATAAGCCTACAATTTATGAAACATTCAATGTACAAACGGAAATTTACGAAAAACATGTCAACCTTGAATTACGGGACGCCGCAGGTATATGCATATCATCTTTATTATTTAATTTAATCAATTCTAATAGTTTTTTAAAATTAACTATCATCTCGTGATATTTACTGATCTAACATCAGGTTTTGTAAAAAAAAAAATTTAATCATTTGAATTTGGCTTCTAAATGATTTAATAGAGTTTTAATTTCTGAATATTAATTTTCTTATTCAATCTCTATTTTTGTTGATTTTTTATAAAAAGGCGAGGAAGAATTCTCAAGAGTAAGACCGCTTTCTTATCCAGATGTGGATGTGGTAATCTTGTGCTTTGCAATTGATTCTAGAGAAAGTTTTGTTAATGTAAAAGAAGTTTGGATACCTGAGATTCGACATTATTGTAGTCATAAAATACCGATAGTATTGGTTGCTACGAAAACCGATTTACGAACAACTAATCAATCATTTATTTTAAAACAAGAGCATTTATATATGGATAAAAATGTAGATCATAAGATTTTAACTCCAACAATAAATCGTAATTTAAGCAGCAATTGTTCAATCAAAACTCCTACAATGTACTGTTGTCGCCACAAAAGAAAATGCACTTGTTATCATAGTCGTATTTGTGAAAACAATTGTCACGTTTCTCATCAACAATTAACTAATCAAAAGTTATTTAAATCAGATCAGCTAATAATGGATGATATTTTGGACAATCATAATTTTCATAATAAAATGAATAGACATAAACTTTCAAAAACAGACAGTTTAAACAGTGATCCTAGAAGTAGCACACACATGGACGACAGTTATAGTAGTTCGGAAGATACTGGTGAAATTAGCAGTAGCAATTTTTCGCTAAATCAAGATCCATTAAATCCAGATTATAGCAATTCAATATATCGTCATAACCAAAACATGTACAACACATTAATTTATCAGCATCAACTAGATAGTGATTACTATCTTCAAAATAGATTTTCTGGTCAATCATTCAAAGAAAATACATCACAATACGATAATATTTGTTCGGAAACAGAATATTTGTCCTATAATACAAATAACAGTTGTTTGTCCCAAAAGTATCAAAATAAAAGCAGTGCTAGTCTTCCTATGGCAATAGACGATCAACTAAATTTAAACGGGTCAAAACTAATTACTCCACAAGAAGGACTAAGCATGTGTGCCAAAGTTGGAGCTTTGGCTTATGTAGAATGTTCAGCTAAATTGAACATAAATGTAGACAAAGTATTTCGAACAGCTTTAAAACTTAGTATTAAACATCCATTTTGTTTTAAAATGGACATGTGTTCAATTAGTTAATTATTTAATAATCATTAATATTTAATTACATGGTATATTTTTGTTTGTTTCTAAATATAAAAACTTATCAACATTATCTAAACATAACTTGTGATTAATAGAGATAAACATTTTCTAAAAATGAAATTTTTAAAATTGAAGAAGTATTTAAATGGATATTTTTAAATATAATTAATTACAATTTAGTTAGCTCCTCTCTTCTTTAATTCTTTTCTTTAAGAAATATGTGGAGGATGATTCTTAGCAAATAAAAATTATAATTATAATTGGAAATAATTAAAAAGAATCAATTATTAGTAATGTTACCCCATAAAAAATATTATATGAATATTTATTTAAGTCTTTTTTATTAGAAAGATTATCAATTTAGAAAAAAAAAAGAAATGCCAAAGACATTATAAAACTGTTAAAAGTTTAACATATTAATTTTACATTGAGTTAATATTTGTACTAAAATTATTCATTTTGCAGAATTTATTTTTTTATGTATATTATTCATTTTTGTCTTGATAATCATCCTAACATAAACATTTGCCTTTTTGTATTTAAAAAAAAAAAAACTTTAATTTAAAAAACATACTAAGACATGGAAGGCATGTAAAAAGTAAGATTTATTTATTTTTAAATTAATTATTACAAAAATACGTAAATTATTATTTAAAGTAGATGGCACTTATGTTGCTTCAAGTTAATAAAATTAAAGATATAAATTAATAAACTTTTTCTTAAATAAAATTTTTATAACAAATTTTTAATTTTTTACAAAATTTTCGAAAATTCAAATTATTGATAACAATTTTTTATTTAATTAATTTAGCTTGTAAACAAATTAATTTTTTTTTTTACTCAGAATTCTAAAAATAAAAAGTAATTAAGTATAAATTTAATATCTTTAATATTTTTAAGAATTTTGAAACAAATTAAAGAATCAAAAAACAAAGATGAAATATTCATATTTTTTGTAATTTGACTTTACTTTTTAAATTAAGTTTTGATCATGTCTTCTGAAAATATGTTAAAAGGTAAGAAATTAAAAAAAAAAAAATAGTGTTGGCAAAAGTCAAATTATAATAAACATGCTAATCTTAAAAATATAAAAAACTTTTGAAATGAGCAAATTATTTGATTTTTAAATGCAAACTTAAATATATTTTTACTTGATTATTAAAAATTTTTAAAATTGGCATATATTTGAAAATTGTCTTTGAACAAAATTGTAATCAATTTTTATTTTTAAATATTTATCTATATTTATTAATTTTTTTATCCAAAATATTCAACAGGTGCAAAAATTTTTTTTTTTTGATTTAATTTTAGTCAAATTTGTTATTTTTGTCTTATGATTAAAAAAAAACAACTATTTTTAACTTTTTAATAAAACTTATAAAATAAATTTAAAAAAAATTTTTAAAAATATTGCAAAATATAGACATTATCTTAATAATTTTTATTTTTTTTTAAATTTGGTAATTTAATAAATGAAAAAAAATTATTATTTTTTTTACAAAAAATTAAAAAAAAAATTAATTGATTTGTTATATAAAAAACTTTATTTATTTGGCCATTCAACTTGAATCAAATTATTATTTTAATTTAATGTGTTTTTTCAATTTCATTTCTAGTAATTGATAAATTAGTTTATTGGTCAAAAATTAATTTTTTGTATTATTCTTTAAGGTTAGTAACATTTTGAAAAGGTCAATTTTTTTTTTTAAACTTCTTTTAAAAATTGATTTGATGATAACTAACTTTACTGAATAAATTTATTTAAATTTAAATTCCATTTATTTGAACTTAGATTTTTACTTTATAAGCAAATATTTAAAATTTTTTTTACTTTTATAAAATCTTGTTTTCAATTTAGCAAATAAAAAACTTTTTCCTAAGATGTGTTATTATTTTGATTATCAAAATTAAAAACTTTAAAATTAATTTTAATTAATATTTTATATAAAAAATTTTTAATTAAAAATTATTAGATAATTTTTATAAACAAAGTGATAAATTAGAACAATTTGAATTAAAAAAGATTATTTTAATTATTTTAATGTTTACTTAATTTTTGATAATAAAAATTATTATTTAAATCAATTGTAAACAATTTTTAATTTATTAATTTTTATCAAAATGTCACAAGCTATCTGCGTGCATGCTAATTGTACAGTCAAACTGTGACTAAAGTACCACATAAACAACTGATTGTTTTTTAACTGATTAATTTTATTAACATTTGTGCCAATTATACAAATCATTAATTTACATATAACATTTAATGTTTGAATTGATTTTTGCAAACGCAAGTAGTTTTGTAGTTTTTAATTTCAATCCAGAACTAACCGTTTTCTTGGTTTAGACAAACTGAAAAAAATCATTAATTAAAATTTTGACAGTGAGTTGTTCAATGTTGTCAAAAAAATGGTTAACTAATTTAACAATTACCTAAAAATTAGGTTTAATATTTTGTCAGCTATGTATACTAATTGGCCTTGATTTTAAAACAGACAAACTAATAGAAGACAGAGTGAAGCGTGAAAAACTTAATTATACGTCAACGGTGTAAGAAACGTAATGTCTTGTAAGACAGGTGGTTGATACTATTGACATTATGATTGCCTTATCTTAAAATATAAACATTTTCTTAGATCAAGATGTTTAGTAAAATGGATGTAGTCTTTAAACAAATGCTATGGCCATTAAATAGCGCCCGCGCACTTGGACACACCTTGCAAGTCGCCTTTCTTAACGTCGGCCATTGCCTGTGTGAGAGGCAGCCAAAGAAACGGCTCACTCGTGCAAACCTTTTCTTCTTGTTACTTCTTGTTTTCTTACAAGTTTTTTATTTCCCGTTTAGTTTCGATCAAGTTTTGCTCCTTGGTCAGTCTCTGATCTCCACCACTTATTACTTCGTCTCAAGTGTATGTGCACACACATTTTTAAATGATTTTTCTACGATTAAAGATCAAATAAGATTAAACTTAGCTAACCGTTTTTATTCGTTTGCAAAACTTACAACTGTTGAATATAAACTTTTACGATGGATGTGCTAAACGAATTAATTCAAAAATTATCAAGTGAAGTGCTTATTTATGAAAAAAGTGCAAAAAAAAACTACTTTTATGACCAAACTTATAATGACAAAAATAACAATTTAGTTCAAACACAATCAGATATCAAAGACCAAATACAAAATTTTTTTTTGAACAGTTTGATTGAATGGAAAGAAACAATTCTTTATTTATCTAATATTTGTGAAAAATTTGATTATGGTAAAATCAAATTTAACGGATACCGTAGCTTAGTCAAATCTAATTTACTTGCTATTTCTGAAATAGATAAAACTTTAAAAGTTAAAAAACTTAAAGAGACTCATATACACAGAAGTTATTGTTTGTGTGTTTTAATGATCAAAATAAATTTGTTTGTTAAAAAAGGTTATTTAAGTAATTTTATGATAAAAAATAAAAATGAATTAAATGATCAAGATAAAATAAATAATGGGAACCAAAACAACAATTTATATCCACTTTTTTCCGACAAAATTTCTTATGAATATTATGGTTTTCATCAGTCTCTCTTTGAAGATTTGAAAGTTTATTGTAAAAATTATCCTCTTTTTTATCTTCAAGGAGAATTAGGCAAAACTTTAAGAAAAATTAGTCATGGTTTAGTTTCTTTTGTTCACATGCCTTCTTCTGTGAAGAACATGTTTAGTAAAAAAAATTCTGGTAAAAAAATTAATAAAGTTTTGAATAAACCTACTATGAATTGGCCTGTGTCTTTTATGAATCAAATAGACAATAAATTTTTTAATAAATTAGTTATTCCTTTATATCATGTTAAAAGTAATGTAAATGTATTTACTTTGTATATACCTATGCAAAAAAATTGGATTTTGACTGATTTAGAAGAAAGTCAAAATTCGGGAAAATTTTTTAAATATGATGCTAATGCATTTTTAAATATACATTCAAAATTATCTAAAAAAGACAAAGTTAGGTGTCGTATTTTAAAAAATAAAAATTTCACAAATGAAGGAACAGTAATATTTCATGTACATGGAGGTAATTTAATTAAAATTAATTGCAACATTATTTAAATAATTTTTATTCTTTAAAAAATTTAATAATTAAGATCTTTTCCGCATCGATTATTATAAAAATTTATATGAAAAAGCATTTAATATATTTTTAAATTTACTTTTAAATCTATTTTTTTAATTTTTTTAATTTTTTTAATTTCATAGGTGCATTTATTTTTCATTCTCCAGATTGTCATGAGGTAATATTTATTTTTTTATTTTAATTTTCATCTTTTACATCTATTTCATAAAATTGAACATTTCAAAATTTTTATTGTTTTAATATTTATTTAAGTTTTTAAATATGCGGAAATCCTTGAGATTCAGTCAAGCAAAAAAAAAAAAATTTAATTTAAAACTTAAAAATTAAATATAAAATTCAAAAAAAAAAAATAAATAAAAATTTTGTTTTAAATAATTGTCTTAAACAATGAAAAAAAAAGTATTCTTATTTAATTTGAAAAAAAAAGTTTTGAATTAAATGCATTTAATATTTTTTTAGATTTATTTAAGAGAATGGATTAACCGAATACCAGAGGTTTTAATTTTTAGTGTTGATTACCGCTTAAGACAAAAATATCCTTGTGCCCAACAAGATGTACTAGATGCTTATCTTTGGCTTATTTCTGGTAAAGAAGAGGTTAAAGAAATACTTGGTTTTTATCCAAAAAAAATAATTTTTGCTGGTGATTCTGCTGGTGCATTTTTGACTTTTACTTTAATTTTCATTATTCATGATTTAATGGAATATTGCGAAAACAATAAAATCAAATTTGAATTTATTTTACCTGATTCTGTAATTCAAATATATGGCTTTTATTCTATGGTTAATGTATCTCCGGCATTAACTTTATCATGTCTAGAAATACTTCTTCCGCCTGCAATTATTAGATTAGCATTTGGCTCTTTAATACATGGATGTGAAAAGGGCAGATTTTACAGTAAGTTTAAATGTTAATTAGTTCAAAAGTTTAAAATTATCTAATTTATTTTATAGAATACGTGTTTTGTCGTTGTTGCATAAGTAATAAACAAAGATGGTATGATTCAAATGATAGATACGATGAAATAAACAATCAAATGGTTGAAGTTTTTAAATTTAATCGCTATATGTCCCCTTTGATTAGTTGTGATTTAACTAAACTTAAAATGCCATTTCTCCTTATCAGTAGTGATTACGATATTTGCTTGGATCACAATGTTACATTAGCCAAAACTTTAGATAGTAAGTATTAACTATAGATTCTAATCATATTTTTTTAATTATTAAAAATTACTTGATTAAATATTTTTCAAATAATTTTAGCAAACGTTCAACTTGAAGTATTTGAAAATTTGCCACATGGATTTTTACAAATGATATTAGTTGATAAACAATGTAAAAAAGCACTTGATAAAATTATTGATTTGATAAAAGAACTTATTAATTAATTTTTTTGGATTTAATTAATAATGATATTTAAAATTTTTAATATATTTTTAAATGTTATTTTATTTAATTTTATTTTTGATATAATTTTTGATTTATTACTTATATTTTGTTATATTTAAAATTATTTTTGAAATATTAAATATTAAAAAAATGAAGATTTTTTTCTTTAAATTTTTTTTAAAAATATATCTTATATCAAATTATTATTAGATTTTCTTCCAATTGCTTCCACGTGAAATCCAATATTTTGTAGATAATTTACATCCAAAATTTTTCGTCCATCAAAAATAACTGCCGGTTTACTCATATTTTCGTAAATTTTTTCGTAATCAAGAGTCTTAAAAACAAATTAAAAATTAAAATTAAATATAAATTTAAAAAAAAATTCATATTACCTTAAATAAATCCCATTCAGTACAAAGAACTATTGCATGAGCTTGTTTAGTAGCTTCATAACAATCTTTAGTAATTGTAATGCGATTTTGAATTTCTTTTAAGTCAAAAGGTTCATGATTTATAAGATTTAAAACTTGGGCCTGCCAAAGATCATCAATAATTTGTTTAGGATATACTTTAGGATCTACAATAGAAAGACGAGCACCTTCTTCTAATAAGTTTTTACATACAGATATAGCAGGGGATTGCCTTGTATCTCCTGTATTAGCTTTAAAAGCAAATCCAAAAACGGCAATTTTTTTATCATTTACTGATGAAAATAAACATTCAATAATTCGACTACTAAATCTTCTTTTTTGGAATTCATTCATTTCAATTACTTGATACCAATAGTTAGCAACTTCTGGTAATTTTAAACATTCACAAAGATAAACTAAATTAAGAACATCTTTTTGAAAGCAAGATCCGCCAAAACCAATACCAGATTTTAAAAATTGATTACCAATACGATTATCTGTGCCGATTGCATTAGCTACTTCAGAAATTTCGGCACCTGTAGCTTCACAAACAGCTGAAATTGCATTTATTGAACTAATTCGTTGTGCTAGAAATGCGTTAGCAGTCAATTTACTCAATTCAGAACTCCATGTATTGGTGGTGATAATTTTATCGATGGAAACCCAATTTGAATATACTTGAATTAATTTGTGTATGGCTCGTTGTCCACTATCAGTTTGATGATTTCCACCAATCAAAATACGTTGTGGATTAATCAAATCATTGATTGCAGTTCCTTCTGACAAAAATTCCGGGTTAGAAAGAACATCAAAATGAACATATTTTGCGTGGCCATTTTCATCTTGTTTCTCAGCCAATTTTTTATTTGTGCTAAAAATTCTACACAAGGATTCAGCCGCTCTGACAGGAACAGTCGACTTTTCAACCACAATTTTGTCTGAAGTAGCAAATGTCGCAATCAAACGAGCTATTGAATGCAATAAAAAGCAATGATTATGTTGTTTTTTAGGAATTATTTAATCAAATTTAATAAATGATAGTTAGGTAATAGATATAGAAATCGATAAATCTTAAAATTATTAGCAACTAACCAACTTTTTCAATATTAGTGAGATCCGCGGCTCGGCCCTTGCCGAAACCATAAGCTTTAGTAGGCGTATTAACAGAAATGAAAATGATTTCCGCTTTTTGCACCTGTTGCTGAACATCTGTAGAGAAGAACAAATTTTTTCCACGACATTCTTTTACTATCTGGTCTAAACCTGGCTCGTAAATAGGCAGCTGTTCAGAATTCCATTGCTCAATTCGAGTTTCACTTGAATCCACTACATGCACTTGAATATGGGGACACATTTTTGCGATTACGGCACAAGTTGGTCCGCCTACATAACCGGCTCCGATGCAACAAATGCGTGTCACCTGTTCTTCATCCGGTTGAACTTGGGTTAAATCTGGCAAATTAACAGTGCTCATTTTCTTATACACTTTTTAATAAAATTAATCAAATTTATTAGTTATTGTTTCTTTGTTGCACTCTTGCCAAAAGTGCTAAAATCGAACCTAAAACAAACTGATTAAACAAGTGAATTATGATAAGTTAATGTGAAACAAATTTAAGTAATCTTAAATCAAGCCAAAGAAACAAGAAACAAGCTTAAAAAATGTGCTAAAAAGCGATCGCTCAAACAAGACTAGAAACAAATGTTGTTGGCCACA
Source organism: Pyemotes zhonghuajia (assembly GCA_025170145.1). Classification (NCBI taxonomy): domain Eukaryota; kingdom Metazoa; phylum Arthropoda; class Arachnida; order Trombidiformes; family Pyemotidae; genus Pyemotes; species Pyemotes zhonghuajia. The sequence goes on along the minus strand of CM045846.1, from coordinate 17,636,812 downwards.
ACCAACAGTTCCCGGGGTCAGTTGACTAAATGGGCCAGGCCTAGGTGCCAACAAGATTGACGGCTTTTGATGAATCGTCTATAAGTTTAAACTTGACGAAGTTGGCATAAAACAAGGCAAAGTCAAGAAAAGGCAAAAGCTAAGAAAAGCAAACGGTGGCAATCAAGAGTGGCCAAAAGTCTGGTGCCAAAGACTAGCAATTGTGCAAAACTAGTGCCCCCTGCAAAATAGCTAAAATCACCTTGGTACGCCCAGAAAACAGGTGCAGTCAGGTTTAAGCAAATCAAACTTTCTTTAATTTGCTACAAATATTGTAAATTAACAAGTGCAAAATAAAGCTCTGAAAAACAAAACTTTGCAAAACAAACGAAGGCCAAAAAACCAAGCCGAAAACAATTAGATTTTAGCCATTTCCGTCTATCATTTCAACACCAATCTCAACCTGGCTAATCAACTTATTGAATTTCAATTAAAAATTTTAAAAAACCGACACGTATGGACGGTTACTTAAAAAAACATTAAAAACACGCCCAATAATAATTAAAATACTCAATATTATAAATTAACAAGCATGCGTAAAAATTAAGAAAAGCTAAATTTTAAAAGGCTGCAACTGATGCAAAAGGCGTATTTAATAAATATAAGATGCAAGTTAAATAAACGGTTGCGAAACTTAAATATCAAATAATTTCAATGGTTAGCTTTATATGTGTAAAAGTATTAAGATTATACTTGGAACAACAAACTTAAAACGACCAATTAAGGATAAATGCATATCTCCATTTATTTGGGAAAACACCTTTAAAAGTGCTTGATTCTTTACAAAAACATCTCTAAATGACATTAAAAATAACTGCAATAGAATCAAATTAGATTTTTAATTTTCATTAAATTTATAAGCTTTTATTTTGCACCAATAATTATATCGATATGTCTTTTATGATAAAAGTTGAAAAAACTTGCATTTTTAATTTTTTTTTTTATTTTTATATAAATTTTTTCATTATAACAATTTATTAAATAATTTTGCATACTCATAAATTACTAGAAATTTAAATCAATAGTCGATTCAATCAAAATAAATTGCTTTTTAACAATAATTTGAAAGTTTTTGGCAAAAATTAAAATTTAACAAAGTGCAAGTTAGGTAGACGATGTGTTTATGTAAATTTTTATTAATAACACATGACTAAATTTCAATTGCATAATTTTATTTTAATGACACAAAATAGTTTTATTTATTTTTTAATAAAAATAAAGGTGTAAAAAAATAAGGATTTTTCGCATTTTAAATTTTTTTTATAAAATATTTTTAAGTAAATTTTTGTTAACCAATTTAAATAAAAATATAAGTTTATATCTAATGTCTATTATTTATTAGATTTCTGACAAAAAAATTACAAGTTATTTTCCTAAAATAATTTAGTCTATTTAAATAAACATAATTAAATACATAATATTTATTTTATTATAAAATATTGTTTACAAATTTGTAACAAAGAAGATGAAAAATTTAACAATTGGCAAATGGTAAAAATATTTGATGACACCTACACATGGCAATAGTAAAGATTATAAGCACATTTGATTGGATAAGTAATCAAAGATTGGATATGCTTATGCAAATTAATATAAAAAGTCTTAAAAAACACTTCATCTCACTGTCAGATTTCTTCAAGGTAAAAGATAATTTAATTTAAGACCCACTCATTTGAAGATTGTTAACCACACCCACGCATTTTAAAGTGTTACAAATTTTTATAAAAACGTCATATCAAGAAATCTAGTCAATATTTTATATTTGCTTTATTTTTTTTTTTTAACTTTTCAATTATAATTTTAATATTTTTTTACAAAATTTTTTTTGGGCTAATTATTTAGTTTTCATAATTATTATTTATAATGCAATTTAACTTCTAATTTTTTTAGATTGTAAATTTTAGTTATTTATTTTTTTATTAAATTTAGTTCAAATAATCACAAAAGTAATTAATAATTTACCTTTAAACTATAATTTTTATTAATTTTGAAATTATTAATAATTATTTAATGCTTTTATTGTGTAATTTTTTAAATCTAAATTGATTTGAGCAAATCAATTTCTTTATATTTAAAAAATATTTACGTAGTTTTTTTCATTTTAAAAAATTTCATAAAAATTAATAGATGTTATATCTTAAAGTAAAATTATAAATATTTTTTTTTTTATTTTACAAATTCAAACAAAAAAAAAATTATTAAGAATTGTTTACTATTTATTAATTTTAATATAAAAGTGCTTTAAACTGTAATTAATGTTGCTTATATACTTGAAATTATAAAAAAGTGAACGAATTACTTGTTTATAAATGCAATTTGCTTATTATGTAAACTATGTAACATCTTTAATTAGCTAATTTGTTCAAATAAAATTATTTTAGCTATTTTACCAACAAATATTTAATATTATATCAACCTTGGTTATATTACATATAAGCAATATTTTTTAAATAAAAAAAAAAAAATAAATTTATGGTATTTGAATATTATTGATTCAAAATGTTTCTGTTTCATCATTTTTTACCTTTTACCATTGAACAAATAAGAAAAAAAAATGGTTTTATAATTTTAAACTAATAATATTAATTTTTAAATTTGTTAGTAGATTAAAATGATTTTAAATTTTATAAAATCATTTTAAATAAATAACTTATAATTGTAGATATTTTTTAATATAAATATATATATTTTATTTCATAAGCAGCTATGCTGTTTTTGACTAATGTCTACTTTTTCATTAGATAAAAAATTTGATTTAATTTTGAGTAAACTTGTTTGCAACTGATTGCAATCAAGCTTAAAGTTAATTAATTAAAACTTAAATATAAACGACTATATTTTATTTTTAATTATAATCTGAATTTAAAATAAAAAACAAGAAAACTATTTTGCAAATCAAATTATCATGCCGCTATCAAAACTATTAATCAAAAAGTGAAAAAAAAATAAAAAAATGAAGTTATAACATTGCATTAATGGCAATAAATATGAATAAAAAATAATTTAAAAAGTAATTTGTTTAAATAAAAAGTATTAAAAAAATTGATTAAATAAAACAATAACAGTTTTCATTGAAACGATGGAAGTTTGATGAAATCAAAACTCTTTGTGTCAATGAAGCGGATAAAGATTAGGCAAATTAAATAATATTAGCAGCTAATTTGAAATATCTAACCATTTTCTAGCTTGTTTGATGTCGCCTAGTTACTGGTAGAATGACATATTTGTATAAATTAAAAACTATTAAAACAAATTAATGGAAGAGAATGAAACGGAAGATTTTTCACAATTAAAAACAGGAAACGAGTTTCTGAATGCTGCATTAATTAATAATTTTCAATTATGAATGCATTGATCGGTGATTAGGACAAGGGAACAATCAGCAGAACGACAGTCAGTTGCATCCTCACTATGACATCGACTTGTGATGCAGTTTTCGGTGGAGCAATTGCCAAGAGAGCTAGCAACCGGACCCGTTAGCTGCCATTTGACATGCCTGTTTTGCCGTGATTCCACCACTAGCTGATTTGACCAGCCCAGGACCGGTGGGTCGTTGTCAACTAAGATATTATTATTAGTTGAGTGAGCTAGTCTGGTGCCAGTTGATCAGGTCAGTTTTGATGGCAACTGGCTTTGGAAACTGACTGGTCAAAGTCAGGTCGGTTTGAAACGAGCTCATTTTTTAGTTTGATCCTGATCTCCTTAAGTTGTTCAGGTCCAACTATTCAGTCTTAGACTTAGTATGGCCTGAGTCCCCTCACAGTGGTAACGAGGCAGAGCTCGGTCGTCAGCTAAGCCGAGGGCCCGGCTTGTTTTCGCTATTACTAGCTCGCCATCTTCATTAACTGCTCCAATTTGCCCCTCAGTTTGCTGTCTGCTTCTGTTGGCTAAGTGTCGTCAGTGTTTGTGCCGTTCTTTCTCTATCTTTTTCATTTGTCTTCCATTCAAGTTTCTTTCTTGTTTTGTCACTTTAGTCTTTTGTCTCATCATGGCTGACTCTCAAAAAAAAATCTCAGAAAACCTGGCCGAAGAGCTGAAAAAGCCCCAGGAATTAAAACACACAGTCACCACGGAAAAAAACATTTTGCCCACAAAAGAAGGTATGACACTTTTGACAAATTGCAAAATTATTTAAAATCTTTATCTTCTCTTCAATCTCTTTCTTATTATGTGTTCTTCATTTATTTCTTATCCATCCTAATTTTTCTTTCTTCTAGACATTGAAATTGACAAAACTGAACAAAAGCGCACCAATCTATTGAAAAAAATTGAGGAATTCGACTTTAAAAATCAATTAAAACACAGTGAAACAAATGAAAAAAATCCACTGCCAACTAAAGAGCAAATTGATTTAGAAAAAAGTGCTCAAGAAAATAATTAAACCTTTATATGTTTAAGTAAAATTTAACCTTAACTTTTCTCAATTCGTCTTCTGCAACACCGTTTAAATTATATTTATTTTCAATAATTAAAAATTTATCTTTTTTTTATTAAACCAAAATTTTAAATATTTAAATTTTCCAAAATAATTTTAAAAAAATCCTAATGAACAATTGCAGGAAAAAGAAAAACTTTGCAATTAATTAAAAAATTAAACATTAATTTAAAATAATAAAATATTTGTTTGTAAAAAAAAAAAAAAAAAAAAAAAAAAAAAATTGCTTCATTTACCTATTTAGAGTAGTTGAAAAATAATTTATTCAGTAGTTTCACATCTGTTTAAAGTGATTGCATTTTAACTTTGAAATGGAATGCCATTCAATAAATTTGATGCAATTTCATAATCTTAGTATAATTTCATTAAATACAAGAATTGAAATTTGATTATTTTTCTATCTTAATAATGAAGAAAATACGTGCTTTTTATTCAAAATTAAAATTTTTTTTCACAAAAATATATTTTATTACATTTTTGAAAAAATAAAATTATTATTATTTAAATTTAACAAAATAAGTGCATATGCACAATAAAATATACTTAAGTAAGCTATATGTTAAGAAAATAAATTTAAATTTGTTTCATTTGTTACAATATTAAATCATATGCAATTTGATTGTGCCTACTATTATGGTCAGGTCGGTTTTCAAAGTTTCCTAACGGTATGTTAGTTGATGGTTGTAAAGTATAATTTATTTGTTGGTTTGTATTATTTTCTTTAAAAGCAGATGATGAATTTGAATCCATAGCTATTGCTTCTTCATAAGAAGGTGGTGGTTCATTTTCAGACACACAATTAGATCTAATTGAATCAAATTCGTTTGTTTCCATATTAAGACAAGAATGTTGCTGATAATTAGTATTATTCTGATGCCATTGTTGATGTTGACTAGGTGAAAGTGATGTTTCAGATTGTACAGTTTCAGTGTTTCTTAAATCATATTGACTTGTTTCAATCTGACGATTTTCTAATCTTTGGTCCAAATATTGTGAATTTCGACAATGTTGAGCCAGTTGATTTCTTAGCAAGTTAAGTTGTCTTTCTTTTTCCATTTTAGATTTTTTTATACACATGATAAATAGAGAAAAAAATGCAATGCTAATAAACAATTCGATTAGTTTATTATGATTAAATGCGGCAATTGGTGGTGTACCATATTCATCATCTGGATTATCTATTAAACCTACATAAACGCAATCAAGTGAATCCATATTATAATGGAAGCCTTCTGGACATTCTTTAGGCATTTTGAAACACAACAAATCTGGTTCATCTTGATAATTGGATTTGCAGACGCATTTATAATTTGAACAGGTTAGTCGAATATCAATGTTTGAACATTGTTTCGGATGATTGCAGTAAAAGTTATTGGCAAATATGCATTTTTTGAGTTTGGCAATATATTTGTATCCACGTTCACATTCACAACTGGAATGTTGCTGATCACAGTAGGAATTACTGATTCTAGTATAACAATCTGAATTTTCGTTACATTTAAGTTTTAATTCATTTTGCACAGTTATTTGGCCCATGTTTGAGTTGTGTTATCGCACCAATGGTGTTCAAAACTGTTAAAACATTGAAGAGAAAAGCGAATCCAAACTGGACATTAGTTTGGGAAAGTAAGAAATTAAGAAATTGTTTAAGAAAAGTTCAATTTTCTTACTTTAATCGTGCTGTTTTCGACACTTGTTTCTTGCAAATACGCTTTATTCTGTACAATATTTAGCCGAAATGCTTCCAAGCGCAATTCAAGGTTGAGTTCTAACAAAAACATAAACAATATTAACAAAGAGATTGAATGGCTAGCAAAAAATCGATGCAAAATATATATTTCATCATATATATATATATCCATAATTGGGTATATGTTTGGCTTTCAAGTTCATCACAAATTTAAATAGGACAAATATCGATTTGCTCTTGTATGATTGTTAGGTTCCGTGACATAATGGTGTGTTGTTTCCGATTAGATCCAGTGTTTAATTGATGTTGGCTTCATAAATGTTTAAGCCATTAGCTGGTTAGGTTTGGCATACGTTACTGCGTTTAGTTAATAGAGCTTGATTCGCTTTAATAATTTTTTGATCAACAAATCAGATTCAACAAAGTTTAGGTTATATAAATCCGTCTTCTCCATCTGGCTTGTTTTTAGAAGGAATGTTGGCATATTTACAATATAATTTATGTAATCACAAGAACACTATTAGCTTCGCCCGAACCGGTCATTATGATTAGCAACACTATTAATAGCAAGTAAGTTTATTTACCATCAGTAATTTATTAATAAACCTCATTAAATTTTTAGGTGTTTGCCGAGTTAACTAATCAATAACATATTTATTAATTAGAATAGATTTCAGCATTTTTAATTGCTTTTTCGGCAACTAACATGCACTTTCACAGACGGAGCCATAAACAACCTTTGCCGTCCAATCAAAAATAAGCAAAAACTTTTTCAAATCGGCAAAAAGCTGTTTTTTATTGTAGCAAAAATTTGCGCCAATTGTTTTTCCCAACTAGAATACTTGATTTACTTTAGACTCGTTCACCAATTGTTGGTTATTAACCGGACTTAGATTCATCTGCTCTAAATTCCCAACTTTCCTAATTACAATTCAGTTCAGCTTTTCAATTTATGTACACTTAGCTGTATATTTATATTTTTCATCTGGAAATGGCCTCTGATGCTATGATCAACAATATTCTCAAATATGATGACGAAGAAGATTCCATGCTGGACGATACCAACTTTGGCGGCAGGTAATTACTCTTTAACTTACTTTGCTCAAACCTAACTAACTCTTTTTGCATCATCAGCCAATCTGACACCATAATAGCAACACTTAATGAAATAATTAAGGCTGAAATGTTTGACATTTGTGCCATTTGGGTGCAAATTGGTGTGCCAAGAAGTCGAAGAGTTAATCGGGTTGACGAAATTAAAAACATTGTTGAAGAACACATTACAGAACTATTTCAAAACATCAAATCCACTGAAAAAGCCACTTTAGATGAATTAAAAAAATATAGAAACGATAAATTAAAAGATATTAATAAAATGCTAAATGATTTAAAATTACCTCCGTTTGAGCTACCTGAAGAATTATCTTTAGTAAACATTGCAAAACTACTTTATTATAAGTTTAATGAGTTGAACTCTTTGAAAAAAGAACGAATTGAAAAATGGACTGAATTAAAGACAGCTAAAGCTCAGTTAAGCATTCAATTAGGCTGCGAAAATAAGCCATTTAATTTAAATACCGGCATACCAAGCGATGAAGAGCTTATGAATTTACAGTCACACGTACTTCAATTAAATGTTTATAAAGATCAACGTCTTAAAGAATATTTAAAATATAAAAAAGAGTTTGAAGATATTATAATTCAACTCGAATATGAGCCCCAAAATAATTTTGAAAAAAATGTGTTTTCCGATAAAAATGAATTTATTTTATCTGAAAACAATATGAAAGAACTAATTAATTTTGATTATAAGTTAAAAAATATCTATGAAGAAAATCAAAACTTAAAAACGAAAATGATTGAAAAATTGAATTCATTATGGGCGAAATTATCCGTTTCAGAAATGGAGCAAGAATTACTTTTAAAAACTTGTAAAGATTGTAAGCCTAGTACTTTAGCTTTATTAAAAAAAGAAATCGACAAATTAGAAGAAATAAAACGACAAAACATTGGACTTTTTATAACTAAAATTAGACCCGAAATAGAACAATGGTGGGAAAAGTGTTGCATTGCAGAAGAAGAAATTAATTTATTTACTGAGCAGTATTTTTTGAATGAAACTTTTGATGAAAATCTGCTTACCATACATGAAGAAGAGTTGGAAAGACTACAAAAACTTTATGCCGAAAATGAAGAAATTTTTGTTAAGTGTTCCAAATGGCGAACCTATTGGGTTAGGCTGCAAGAATTGGAAATTAAAAGCAAAGATCCCAATAGATTTAATAATCGAGGAGGTGCTTTGCTGCAAGAAGAAAAAGAAAGGAAACAGCTTCAAAAAGGTATACCTAAATTGGAAGCAGAGTTAAAAAAACTAGCTAAAAATTGGTCAGCAAATCACAACAATAAGTTGTTTACAATTTACGGTAAACCAATTGAACGTTATTTTACGGAATATTGGGAATCTTATAACATTCAGAAAGAAAATGAAAAAGAAAAAAAGAAAAACTTTAAGAAGCAAGAACTAGAGGCAGAAAGTCGAGGAATTAAACAGCCTACGGGTACCACCAATAGAAGGACTCCTTTAAAAAGAGGAAATACTCCAGTTCCTAATTCTCCAGTTACATCTGAGAAATTGCGAAAAGTTGATCATTACTCTTCAATGAAAAAATTAAATTCTGCATCTAACTCTAAACAGCCGAATGATGTCGTGGTTAAAAGAGTTATCAGACGTAATTTAGAAAAGGCTTTAAAACCCGATATGGACAAAGTTAATAATAGAAATCAAAAGCCAGACATGGTCAATTTTGAATTTTCTTTGATAAACGAAAATGAATTTCAATCGGTAAGTTGTAAATTATTATCTAATCAATCTCTCTTGTTCACTTACAGTGTCAGTGTTGTTTATGTCTAAATTAATTCTAATCCAACTTTAACTACTATTTAATTGTTATCTTTAAAACTGTTTTTTGCAGGAGATTCTGAAGAGGGACGAGATATTAAATAGCACTGACATATTCATCAATTAAAATTATATAATTAGTTAAAAAAACATTTTTGAACAATTTAGAGAAATACTTTACTTGTAGATAAATTCAGGCACACCTTTAAATAAACAATTCCTTAATACTAGTGAAATCAATTTTAATTTATTTTTTTTTAAACTAGACTAAGATTGAAGAAGATTTTAATTCTCAAACTGTTGAAAGCAAATGTAACAATTTTGGCTTCAAAATGAGCTCAGTTAGCTCAAGAACTAGGACTCGTAGCGTACAAAAACAATTGGAATCAAGTGTTCGAGCTTCGCCTTTACAAGACAACAGTACCTTCCTTAATTCACCTAGTGTAAAAATTAATAGTAGCCGATTCAAAAAACATCAGCCAAAAAAACCATTTTACTTAAATTAATGAAAAATAAAAAAAAAAATAATTTTAATACTCATTTTTTTTATCAGATTTTCTTTGCTTTTGTCAAGATGCTTTAGATTGTCATATCATTATTTCGTTTTCATACACATTCATACAAGATTTTGTATTGTATATTAAAATCTATTCAAAACAATTGGCTATCTTAAATTAACCATTCTTGATTTGAATGTTTATATAATTTTAAAAATTTCACATTTTCATTGAGCATCTGTGAATTAAAGTATTTTTAATTGTTTTTAAATTATATTTGCATTTAAACATTTATTTGGATATAATTTTTTAGAATTGCTGCTGGTTAGCTTTGAGTTTTACGATAATAGGCATTTAAATTACCAGCAATTGATTACTTAATGTTTATATTTGAAGGAGAATACCTGTTCTTGAAAAAAAGCAAAAAGTGTTTTCGTTCATTCCGTTTTTTCCTTCTATTTTTGTCTTATTTTTTGCCGGTGGAATTTTGTTATTTTTGGACTCAATGCAACAAATATACAATGCACAATAACTTATCTTAAAAATATTATTCATAAATTGATTGCAATCTTTTAGTTAATAAATTCAAATTTTTTTTTGCCTTAATGTTAAAAATTACTTAACAATGCAGTTTATATTTGATTTTAATAATTTTGTTATTATAATAAATTTTATATAGATTATATTAAATTAAAAATTATTATTAAATCAAAACAAAGTTTAATGTTAAAAATGATAGTTTTATTTGTGTCTGTATGTTAATTTATAGTTTAGCTTAAGGGTGCGTTATTAGGACTATTTCCAAAAAACTTACTTATTAAGAAAACAACTAAAACTACCAAAGGCATCGTTTATCAAGAAGTTGGCGACAATTAGTGACGAAAATCTTACATTCACACATTGTCCGTAACAAAACGAGTAATAGTGTTGACTAGCTTTTTTTGGATTTCATTGCTTTCTTGACAATTCTTATGTTCATAAATCATTTAATCGTAAATCATACAATTCAAATATTCAAAAACTATTCTTTCATGTTTATTTGTATTTATAAGATTTTTTTAATTCTACTGTTATTTGTAAGTGATTCTTAAACTCCAATCACTATGAATTTTATTTAATGATTATCTACATTTTGATGATTTTCACATTTTTTTAAACACTATAAGAACAAGATTTTTTTTTGTGAAAATTGTTAGTTGTTGTTAAACTTTCTTATTCATCGTTCAATTGATGAGAAAAATGATTTTTTATTATAACTCTTTCGCTTTTTTGTTATTTTTTTTGTTTAAGTTTACTGTAAGTAAAAATTAATTTGCATTCATTTGTTAACATTTAACAAATATTATTATTTTTTTTTTTTATATATATTTAAACTAGTTTTGTTGGAATACAAAAGATTCTTTTAATCAACCTTTACATAGATTTTATCATCTTTCTCAACCAGCTATTAATAAACAGTTTAGTTCTTATCAATCTGAACTCAGTAAAAATAATGGTTGGTTTGAAGTTCCAGAAACTAATGCCGAACCTACTCCGCAAATCCCCCAAACTCTGTTTAAATGTCAAGGTAAACCATATATACCTGGAATGTATGCAGATGTAGAAGTTGGTTGTCGAATTTATCATTATTGTATTGAAGATCGTAAAGAATCTTTTTTTTGCGGGGAGGGAACAATATTTAATCAAGAAATTTTAACTTGTGATTATCCTAGAAATGTGAATTGCGAAATTTCTCAACAATTTTGGTCTGCGAACGAAGAATTAGGTATATTTAAATTTCTTATTAAAATAAGTTTTGAAATTTTTTTTTTATAGGAAAACCAGGAGCAGAACCTAGTTTAGGAAGACAGTTGAATACTAATTATTTTAAAAATAATGATTATTTTAATGAATTCAATAATAAACCACTTAGTAATATAGTTCCACCTTTATATAATCCTAAAAAATCATTATCAAAACTTAGTATAAATGGCCAACAATTATATCAGAGTGATTTATTTTCACAAGAAATTAATCAAAAGAACATATCTTTTATTCAGCAACCATTGATGGAGAAACAGCAATATGAATTTAATCAAAACAGACTTAAATTAGTTGGAAAACCATTAAAAGGACAAATTAGTTTATCTCAATCTCAATCTTTTCGACCAGTTAATCCACTTTGGAGTTTTGCTCGCAATCCAATACCTAATCTATCTTTAATTCCACAATCTCCTTCTACAATTTCTCGCAACATAGGACAATTCCCTCTTGATCAACAAAATATTTTAAGTTCACAAATATTATCTAAACAAGATGTTCAAAATAATGATGCTTTTTCAAATGAGCATGCACAAAATGATAATGGTGAACTATTAAAAAAAAAAAAAGATAATCAAAGTTATAAACAAGATTTATACACTTATCAAAATGAAAAAAAAATTAAATGGCATCAAAGGAATACTTGGTTAATTAATCAACCAGGAGGCGGATTTCCTTTAAAATTAGAATCATATAAATCTTTGATACCAAAAACAAATTTTGCTTGTGAAAAATATTCTTATCAAGTGGGAATGTATGCTGATGAAGAAACGCAATGCCGGTATTATCATGTTTGCTATGATGGAAAACATGATATTTTTACTTGTGGCAGAGGAACTGTATTTAACCAAAAATTGCTTACTTGTGACTATCCAGAAAAAGTTAATTGTGCCGATAGTTCAAAATTTTTTTCAATTAATGAAAATCTATTTCGTCAAACAACCACTTGGTCATTGAATTCATCTCCATTATTTTCAAATTCTAGAGAACAAGCATTTAATAAAAATAAACCTTATGACTGGTCAGATTCTTCACAATTAGGTCAAGTTACGGTATAATTTTAAAATAAATTAATATTAACATGGTAAATTTTATAAACAAATTATATCATTGTATAAATTAAGAAATTAATTTCTTTGAATAAAAAAGAAATTATTAAAATTTTTTAAATGAAATAAATTTATTTCAAAATTAAACTTTCCTAAAATGGCTTTAGAACTCTCAAAGATGTAATCAAGCAAGGTAAAAAGAGTATTGAAAATAGAAGTTATATTAACTTAGGTTAGTAAGTATTTGCGACACTTCATTGGATTTTGTCTTTTGAAAGCATTTTATTAGTTTAAATTTTCTTTTATAAGTGATAATCACACTTTTTTATGCATATGTTATGCAACGGAAATAGATGAGTGTGATCAACAGCAAATATGTTGATTAGTAATTTCACAATTTAGAATATTAAAAGATAAAACAAGTTTAAAATAAGCAATTTATATTCATTTTAAACATTTAAATAGCCGCTTTAAGCTTGTTCTGCTTGCATTTAAAATTTACTAGTCGAAATATATGTGGCTAGTTGTTTAATATTTTTATTAGTATTTTTTTAAATAGTGCTTATGATGAAAATAATTTTCTGTTTAGCTACCGTTTTGGTCTTGCAATTGACTTTAACTGATGCTAATATTCTTAATAATGTTAAAGCAATCAATTTAGAAAATGATCATCCAGAAACTTACGTCAAGAAAATTCCGGTCACAAATTTCACATGTTTAGACAAACCTTATTTACCTGGATTGTATGCTGACATTGAAACCGGATGTCAAGTATATCATTTTTGTTTAAGTGAAAGTCAAGAATCTTTTTTCTGTGGAGCTGGAACTTTATTTAATCAAAGAGTTTTGACCTGCGATCGTCCTCAAAATTCTGATTGTAAAAATTCTAAAAGATTTTGGCCCGTGAATGCTGATATAGGTAAATTAATATTTATTTAATTAATTTAAACCAATAAAAAAAATAGGTATTTAAAATTGCTTATTTTAAATTTTTAGGTAAATCCACAGGCACGGTAACTGTCACAGAAAGACCAAAAACTGCTTTTACATGTGAGGGAAAGCCTTATTTGCCTGGTATTTATGCTGATGTAGAAGCTGGTTGTACACAATATCATGTTTGTTTTGAAGATCGAAGTGAAACTTTTCAATGTGGAGCTGGAACCTTATTTAGTCAACGTTTGCTAACTTGTGACCATGCTGCTAATGTAAGATGTGAAAGTTCATCTGATTATTATGATTCAATGGGAGTAAAAATGGCACAGAGAAGCAGAACTGAAGATTCTTTTCGGCAAAGCCAGCAATTGGCAGAAAATCATCGATTGCTGGCGAACCAGAAGACAATGAACTTGTCACAGAAACCACAGATAGTACTGAAGCCGATTCAACAAATCCAACCACTACAACCTACGAGTGAACATCAAATCAATAATCAAGTGTTTAAAGCAATTGAAGAAAATCTTAAAGAACAAAGAAATTCACAAGATCAATCAAATATAAATACTTTAAAATCAAACTCAGAATTCAGAAATGTTGTAGTTAATGAAGAAGTTACAAATGAAAAAGATGATAAAAATGTTATTTCTTCGTTAGAAAAACAACAAGAAGAATTAAGAAGAACATTACTATCTAGGTTTAATAAAGTTGAAAATACTTTAGAAAACAATACTAATTCAAAATTAGATGTAGAAATTTTAATTACAACTCTAAAACCGATTGATGAAGAAGTATTTTCAGTATCAGAAAAATCAGTTGAAAAACAAGATTCAAAAGTTACTATTTCAGAACATAATAATAATTTAGATATTCCTGTAGTTTTGGAAAGTCCAAAGCCTGTACAAAAAGTACCTGAAAAAAAAGAGCTTTTTAATTCAGTATCATTTGTTGAAAATAAGTTTTCTCACGAAAACAAAGTGCAATCGTCTAAAATTGATAATCAACAAAATAATTTTAAATTAAACGATTATAAAGGACATTATAAAAATGATAAATCAGAAATAGTTGACACTGAATCAAATTTAACTTTAAATGAAATTTTGGCTTTAAGACGATTGGGTAAAAATATTTATAATAGAAATCAAAATGTAGAAAATTTTTCTAATGAAAATCCTGCATATGATCAAAAATGGAATAATCAAGCCGTTAACAATTTTAATGTTAATGAAAAAGTAACAAATGATAAAAATATCAAAGATTCAACTTATAATCAAGAAATTAATAAATCAATTTTTAGTGGGCAAAATATTAAAAGGGCACCATCCTTTGCTTATGATGAAGGTACAAAAGGATCTTCTTTACATGAAAAAAATGCTAAAAGTTCATTTTTAAATAATCAAAAAATTGAAGGATCTTCTTTTTATGATCAGAATAAAAAAGAATCATTTTCTCAAAATCAAAGTGTTAAAGGCGCTACCTCTTATAATCAAAAAACAAAAAGTACCTCTTTAAATAATGAAAATTTTGGAAAATCTTTGTCAAAAAATGAAGATGTAAATAAGGTATCTTTTATTAATCAAAAAATTGAAGGATTAATTGCTCATAATCAAAATGATAAAAGTACATTTCTAAATAATCAAGAAAAAAAATCATTTTTAAATAGTCAAGAAATTAAAGAATTTTCATCTCAAGGTAAAAATTTAAAAAAATCATCTTATAATAATTTTGAAGTTAAAGGATCAGTTGCCTATGATCAAAGTGTAAATCATTCTAATGACCAAAGTGTAAAAGGTTCTAACAATCAGAGTGTAAATGATTTTAATAATCAAAGTGTGAAAGGATCTTCTTTTAATCAAAATCAAAATGTCAAAGAATTGAATACAAATAATCAAGGAGGAAAAGAATCAAATTCTTATAATCAAAACGTAAAAGAATCATCAGTTAAAAGTTATAATATAAAAGAAACAACTTACAAATCTGTTCAAAATTCAGAAAATAATCAAAATAGTGAAAAAAATATAGAAAATCCAGAATCATTTTTATCATTAAATGAAATTCTTGCTTTAGAACGCGGTGGTAAATCTTTAGTTTTACCTAAAGATTCTAAAAGTTTAAATAAAGAAGTAAATTATCATAATAAAAAAAATATTATTGTGGTTGAGCAAGTTAAACCACATAAAAACAATAATGAACAAGTCAATCAAGATAAAAATTTAAAAAACGTTTCTATAAATAACCAAAAAATTGATAATTCTTTAGATTATAGTCAACAAGTGAAACATTCATATACAAATAATCAAGATGTTGATAATTCAAATAATAAAAATATTAATAAAAATTTAGAAGTAGATCAACACCAAAAAAAAGAAATTTCTGCTAATGAAAATGTTGAAAATTCTTTATTTTCTAATCAAAAAAATCAAGGAGCATCAGTTTATGTACAAAATGTAAAAGGATCATCTTTAAGTGGTCAAAAAACAAAAAATTTACATGTTAATAATCAAGCAACTAAAAAAATAATTAAACAATATGATTTAAATCAAAATTATTATCAACATAATAACAATCAACGATTTGAGAATCCAGAATCTTATTTAACACTTAATGAAATTCTCGCTTTAGAACGAGGCGGCAAAACTATAGCTATACCTAGTCATGTTACTAATAATGTTAAACATATTAATAATCAAAATAAGTTAAAACAAAATATAGGAGATCAATCAACTTATATTGAAAATTTAAATGGAAAAAACACATTAAATGTTAAACAAGAAAAAGGTAAAATAAAAAAATAATTTTAATTTATTATAATTATAATAATATATTTTTCTTTTTAAACAGTAAAAGATACTTCTATTAATGATGAAAAAATTAAAGATACATCTTCGCATGATTATACTATAAAACAAATATCTAATAATAAACTAAATATCAAAGAAACAACTTTTGAGAAAAAAACTTCTTCTCAAAGTCAAGGTGTAAAAAATTCATCTTTAAATAATTATGATGTTAAAGAATCATCACATAATTATGGTGTAAAAGGATCTTCATCTCTTGGTCAAGGTGTAAAAGGAACTTCATCTCAAGGTCAAAGTGTAAAAAATTCATCTTTAAATAATTATGATGTTAAAGAATCATCACATAATTATGGTGTAAAAGGATCTTCATCTCTTGGTCAAGGTGTAAAAGGAACTTCATTTCAAGGTCAAGGTGTAAAAGAATCTTCTTCTCAAAACCAAGATGTTAAAGGAGCTTCTCTTCACAATCATAATGTTAAAGGTTCCCCTTCTCATAATCATGGTGTTAAAGAATCTTCTTCTCACAACCATAGTGTTAAAGGATTTTCCCACAATCACCGTGTTAAAGGATCTTCTTCTCATAATCATGGAATCAAAGGATCTACTTCTCACAATCATGGTGTTAAAGGATCTTCTTCCCATAAACATGGTTCTAAAAGAATTTTTTTACATAATCATGGCAAAAAAAATTTAAATTCTCAAGATCAAAATGTAGAGGGATCATCTTTTAATAGCTCTAAAAGTTTATCTACTCACAACCATGGTTCTAGAGGATTATTCAATCATGTTCATCGTTCTAAAGAGTCATCTAATCACAATCATGGCGCCAAAAAATTGTCAATTTATGCCCATGATTCAAAAGAATTATCTTCTGACAATGATGACTCTAAAGTTTTAACTATTCAAAATCAAGAAGTTAAAGAAGTTTCAATTAATAAATCATATAATCAAATTAAACAAAATAAAGGGTATGAAAATCCAGAGTCATATTTAACCTTAAATGAAATACTTGCTTTAGAAAGAGGTGGAAAAGCCATATCAATACCTAAACATTATAACCAAAATAATAAAATAATTTATCAAGAAAAAAATTTATATCAGCAACCAATTAAACAAAAACAAGATTCTAAAAGTACTTTAATATATAATCATGGTCAAGAAGTCAAAGAATCAACTTCTCATAGTCAAGGAGTAAAAGGATCTTCTTCTCATAATTATGGAATTAAAGGTTCTTCTTCTTATAATCAGAATGTGAAAGGTTCTTCTTCTCATGGTCAGGAAGTTAAAGGGTCATCCTCGCATAAATATGGAGTAAAAGGTTCTTTTTCTCATAGTCAAGAATCTAAAGGATCATCTTCTGATGGTCAAGAATCTTTAGGAGCAACTTTACATAACTATGGAATAAAAGGATCATCTTCTCATGGTCAAGGTGTAAAAGGTTCTTCTTCTCATGGTCAGGAAGTTAAAGGGTCATCCTCGCATAAATATGGAGTAAAAGGTTCTTTTTCTCATGGTCAAGAATCTAAAGGATCATCTTCTAATGGTCAAGAATCTTTAGGAGCAACTTCACATAACTATGGAATAAAAGGATCATCTTCTCATGGTCAAGGTGTAAAAGGTTCTTCTTCTAATGGTCAAAATGTAAAAGATTCTTCATCTGAAGATCAAGGTGTAAAAGGTTCTTCTTCCCAAGGTCAGGAAGTTAAAGGGTCAACCTCACATAAATATGGAGTAAAAGGTTCTTCCTCTCAAAATAATGGAGTAAAAGGATCTTCTTCCTATGATCAAGGTGTAAAAGGATCATTTTCTCATGGTCAAGGTGTAAAAGGTTCTTCTTCTCATGGTCAGGAAGTTAAAGGGTCATCCTCGCATAAATATGGAGTAAAAGGTTCTTTTTCTCATGGTCAAGAATCTAAAGGATCATCTTCTAATGGTCAAGAATCTTTAGGAGCAACTTCACATAACTATGGAATAAAAGGATCATCTTCTTATGGTCAAGGTGTAAAAGGTTCTTCTTCTAATGGTCAAAATGTAAAAGATTCTTCATCTGAAGATCAAGGTGTAAAAGGATCTCCTTCCCAAGGTCAGGAAGTTAAAGGGTCATTTTCTCAAAATAATGGAGTAAAAGGATCATTTTCTCAAAATAATGGAGTAAAAGGATCTTCTTCACAAGGTCAAGGTGTAAAAGGATCATTTTCTCATAACGATGGAGTGAAAGGATCTTCTTCCCAAGGTCAAGAAGTTAAAGGATCATCTTCTGATGGTCAAGAATCTTTAGGAGCAACTTTACATAACTATGGAATAAAAGGATCATCTTCTCATGGTCAAGGTGTAAAAGGTTCTTCTTCTAATGGTCAAAATGTAAAAGATTCTTCATCTAAAGATCAAGGTGTAAAAGGATCTTCTTCCCAAGGTCAGGAAGTTAAAGGATCTTCTTCACAAGGTCAGGGTGTAAAAGGATCATTTTCTCATAACGATGGAGTGAAAGGATCTTCTTCCCAAGGTCAAGAAGTTAAAGGGTCATTTTCTCAAAATAATGGAGTAAAAGGATCATTTTCTCAAAATAATGGAGTAAAAGGATCTTCTTCACAAGGTCAAGGTGTAAAAGGATCATTTTCTCATAACGATGGAGTGAAAGGATCTTCTTCCCAAGGTCAAGAAGTTAAAGGATCATCTTCTGATGGTCAAGAATCTTTAGGAGCAACTTCACATAACTATGGAATAAAAGGTTCTTCTTCTTATGGTCAAGGTGTAAAAGGATCTTCTTCCCAAGGTCAAAAAGTTAAAGGATTTTCTTCCCAAGTTCAAGAAGTTAAAGGGTCATCCTCACATAAATATGGAGTAAAAGGTTCTTCTCATGACCAAGGTGTAAAAGAATCATTTTCTCAAAATAATGGAGTAAAAGGATCTTCTTCCCAAAGTCAAGGTGTAAAAGGATCATTTTCTCATAACAATGACGTAAAAGGATCTTCATCCCATGGTCAAGGTGTAAAAGGATCATTTTCTCATGACAATGGAATAAAAGAATCTTCTTCCCAAAATCAAGGGGTTAAAGGATTATCTTCTTATAACTATGGAATTAAAGGATCCTCTTCCCATGGTCAAGAAGTGAAAGATTCTTCCTCTCATAGTAAAGGCGTAAAAGAATCAATTTTTCAAGGTCAAAAATATCAAAAACAATCTTCAAAAATTTTGGTTACTAAAAAACCTTTTAATGATATTCAAAATATAAAAAATCAAATTAATTTAGGTCAAAACTATAAAGTTAATCAAAATTCTCAAAGCTACCAACCAAATCCAAATTCTATTTTAACACTTAATGAAATACTTGCTTTGAAACGTGCTGGTAAACCTGTCCCAATTTATCATCAAGACAAAAAAAATTATAAAACACAAGATGAAAATATAGAAATTATAAATTCATTTGTTTCAAATGGTAAAGAAAAGCAAGTTGACAATAAAAAAAAAAACCTTGAAATAAATCCTCTTGCACATTTTAACATTAACAAAAGGTTAGGAGGAGGTTATTTGTATAATGAATCTACTCTTAAAAAACTTAATCTATCTGTTAATTCTTCAAATTTTGATTGTACTGGAAAATTAGATGGACTTTATTCTGATGTAGACAGCGGTTGTATTGTTTATCATATTTGCAAAAATTCAAGAAAAGAGAGTGCAGTTTGTATTAACGGTAAATAATTAATCATTTTAAGAAAATCATTTTTTTAATTAAAAAAATTTTTTTTTTAGGTGCTTTATTTAATCAAAAAACTAAAAACTGTGAGCAACCTGGTAATTTTGTCTGTGAAGAATCAGAACTTTATTATGAAGAAACAAATAATAAAGTCAAAAATGGAAATGTTCAAATAAAGGACTTCAAAAGTGAATCCCAAAAAATTGAACAGCATTCAGTTTAATTTATTTTAATTTTAAATAATTATGAATACTCTGTAGTTTAGTTAATAAAAATATTGAAATTCAAATTAATTTAAAATAAAATTTTTTTTATTTTTTTTATTAATTTTTCAAAATTATAAATTAATTAATAAATTTAATAAATAAAAAATAATTAAATAAAAATGTAAATTTAAAAATTAAAAAAATTAAAACATGTATTGTTTTGAAAAAATAAATTGATTTTAATAAAAATTTACTTTTAATAATTTACATATTTTTTTTTGTAAATTAATTACTTTAATTATTTAAAATTAATTATGAAACTTTTCTGAATATCTATACATATTAACACTCAATTGAAAAAAAATAATAATTGAAGTAGGTTTATTATTGATGTAAATTAAATATACACCAAAACATATTTTTTTAATGTTAAAGAAAATGTAAGAAAAAATTTTTAATTAAAGTTAAAAAAAGCTCAAATTTAGAAATCGAAACTATTTAAAAATGTTATTTAATGTATGATAATAAAAAAATCATTGAAATGCTTTGAATAAAATTTAAAAAAATGAATAAACATAAATATTATGAAAATATGAGCGTATAATTTATATATATATTTATATTTAAACAAAATCAAAATAAAAACCAATAAATTTATTGCAAAATAATAGAGATGATCAAGTAAAGTTGACTTTTAAATGACTTAATCTTAAACTGAAAATTTGGGAAAATAAATCAGTTACAAAGTTTTCATCAAAACTTGCAAATCTCACAAATCTGCAATTAGCAGGAAAAGTGTATAAAACAAAATGTATTGAGTAAATGAGTGAATTGCCAATAGCATTTCACATGTGCCCGATATAGATTCTGTGTTATAATTCGAATTCTTATGATTATCCAATCATATCTAAATTAATTAAGTTGTTTAAGATAAATTTTGCAAAATGGTAAAGCCGACACGAGCATGATTAGAAATTTTTATATTCTTTAAAAATTTTCTCTTATTTCTTAACGTAAAAACGGATTTCATTTAAATTTCTTTTTTTTCCATTAAATACAAGTTTAAGATTGGCTGAATTGTTAGCTTACAAAAAAATCTGAATTTATTAAGTTATTAAGAAACACAGAAATACTATAAAATTAAGCAAGTTTAAGCTTCCAGAGAAGCAATTTTACCATATTTGTTAGAGATGTTTTTCTTCCTTTGGCCGAATTGAGCAGTATAAATACACATCTAAAATCGGTATCATTCACTCGATTTGAAGTTTTGCCACTGAGCAAAGTGATTGAATAATTAACAAGAAAATGTACAAGACACTGATTGTTTTGTTTGCTGTATTAGGCGCAATTAGTTGCGAAGTCGCCTATCATTCCTATCCATCTGTACAAGCCCACGTAGACCTGGAACCTCTGGCTTCAGTCAGACGTCTGGCTTTGGCTAATCGCCCAGTTTCTCAAACTCCACTGGCTCGTCCACCTGTTCACTTACCTCGTCCTGATGAAGTAGACAACGAGGCTGTTGCCAATGAAAATTATTTGTCAACCCAGAAAATCCCAGCCACAGCATTTACCTGTGCCAACAAGCCTCACATCCCTGGCTATTATGCCGATGAAGAGACCAACTGCCGTGTATTCCACATCTGTCTTGAAGGAAGAAAGGAAAGCTTGTTCTGTGGCGAAGGAACAGTTTTTAGTCAAAAATTGCTCACTTGCGATTATCCTGAAAATGTAACTTGCTCAGACAGTTCATTATATTATGGCGCCAATGCCGGTATTGGTAAGTTAATTAGCTATTTTTGTTTAAAAATTTTTAATGCAATTTTAACTGCTTATAAAGTATGCTTAAAGCATATTGAAATCATTTAAAAAGCAAAACCTAATTTAATAATTTATCTAATATGCTATAAACTAAACTAATCTGGCAATTAGGGGTGGAAACCGGAATTGTTACACCGGAAGTACCAAAAACCAGCTTTACTTGCGCTGATAAGCCATATAATCCAGGCTATTATGCCGATCTTGAGGTTGATTGTCGTGTTTACCACGTTTGTCATGGTGAACAACAAGACGATTTCCTTTGCGGAGAAGGAACCGTGTTCAACCAAGAAAAACTTACCTGTGATTATCCCCAAAATGTGGACTGCAAAGGCTCTTCAGCTTTCTATTCTGTCAATGCTGAAATTGGAGTACCAAAAAGCTTGTTGAAACGTCAATAAATATTAATTATTATATCTAGTTTTTAATATATTAAAAATATATTTAATTAAATAATTATTTTTAAAATTATGTATATTTTAGACTAATAAATTTATATCATGCAGAAAAAATAATTATTAGATTTTTTTTTAATTCGAAAACAATTGTTTAAGAATGCATTAAAAGTTTCTAGATTAATCAAGAAAATTTAAAATGTAAAACTATAAATATATAAATTATGAGTACACTATGAATATAGGATGTTTAATTTTAAGTATAATATATTATATTAACTTGATTTTTTTTATGATAAATTTTTTTTTTTATTGTTTTTATAAAAAATTTAAAAAATAAAATTATACTTATAAACATTTTTATTTTAACTTACATAATAAATTCTAATAAATCAAATTCTGGGTAAGCAAATTAAATAGAATTTATACTTGTTTATTAAATATATTTTCAGTTTTTATCATTTATTTAATGTATTTTTAATCCGTTTTTTTTTTTAATTATTTTTAAAACATGTTTAATAAAAAAAAAAAAAAAA
This sequence comes from Pyemotes zhonghuajia, assembly GCA_025170145.1. Taxonomy (NCBI): domain Eukaryota; kingdom Metazoa; phylum Arthropoda; class Arachnida; order Trombidiformes; family Pyemotidae; genus Pyemotes; species Pyemotes zhonghuajia. The sequence goes on along the minus strand of CM045846.1, from coordinate 17,614,026 downwards.
AAAAAAAAATTTAAATTAAATTATAATATTAGATAATTTAAGTAAAAATCATCTACAACATTATTTAGAAAATTTGGTTTATTATAAATTACATTAAAATAAACTTTAAACTAATCTATGAAAATATTTGCAAGGTGGACAATATAAGTTACGCATTTTTCCAGAACGTGTCAATGAAACTAAGGCGTTTTAACATTAGGTTTTTTTTATTTGCAAATAATAAAGTTAAAAGTTTCCTAATCATAATTGAGAAATTTTGCATATTAAGCAAGTGTTTTATGTTTAACAAGTTTTTAAAAATCTTGTTTTAAGTTACCTACAATTAATAACAAAATTATCTACATGTATGTATAAATATTGAGCATCAAATTTTTAAATAATCATTTGAGTGGTTAACTAGATCAAAGTAAATTAAAAAATAAATTATTTTTTTAAAAATGTTTAAATCTACAATTGTGTTATTCGCTGTGTTTGGCGCCATTATATGTGGAGTGCCTAGATCTTCTATTCAAAGAGGTCCAGTATCACAGGTAGCATTAGCCCGTCAGCCTGTCTCCGTTCCTATTGCTTTGGCTTCTTATAGTGAGTCCTACTCGGCTGATGCAAATGAAAATTATCTTGCCACCCAGAAATTGCCCACCACTGGATTCACCTGCGCCAATAAGCCTCATATTCCAGGTTACTACGCTGATGAGGAAACTAATTGCCGTGTATTCCACTATTGCTTCGGTGATCGAGTAGAAAGCTTTTATTGTGGTGAAGGAACTGTATTTAGTCAAAACTACTTAATTTGCGATTATCCCGAAAATGTGACCTGTTCAGACAGTTCTTTATATTATGGATCAAACGCTGGAATCGGTAAGGTTATCCGCCTTTTAACTAGTAATAATTAAATTTTTCATTTTTATTAAGGTGTGGAAACAGGAATTGTGACTCCAGAAGTACCAAAGACTAGCTTTACTTGTGCTGACAAACCATATAACCCAGGATATTATGCTGATTTAGAAACTGGATGTGCTGTATACCATGTTTGCAATGGAGATCAACAAACAGACTTCCTTTGCGGAGAAGGACTTATTTTTAGTCAAGAAAAATTGGTTTGCGATTATCCAGAAAATGTAGACTGCAATGTTACTCCCAACTTTTATTCTGTTAATGCTGAAATTGGTGTAGCAAAAAAATTGCTCGGTCGTCAATAAATAATTAAATTTTTATTGTTTTATTTTGTCATTAATTAAAATTATAATTTTTTAATTATCATTTCAATAAATTTGCGATCGAAGATTAATTTTATATTCATTTTTGAATTTATTATATTAAAAAAAAAAATAATAATAATCAATTGTTTATTAATCCAATCAATAATTGATTCATAGTTGTTTTTAATTTAATTTAAATTTATTCAATTTTTTTTAAATTTAAAAATGCGTTTTTACAATTCTTTTCAATTGATTTTAAAAATTTAAATTTTTCTTACATAAAATTATTTTTATTTTTCACTTTTTTATTTAAATGACGTTAGAATGATAAAAGGTTGCAAAAAAAATATGTATATTTATATTTAAATAATAAAATTTAATTTATTTTTTATAAACAATTTTTTTTATTTATTATTAAACCTAAATTTTTACCTTGAACTTGAATTGATTATATTTTAATTTTTCTAAAAAAAAATTTACTTATCAAAATTACAACATTTTAATAAATTTTAAAATCTATTTGTTTACTGAAAAATACTGTTTATAACGTTCGATCACTTATTATTTTGAAATTTAAATCTTTTTAATATGGGCAATTTAAATACAAAAATTTATTTACAAATAAACAATTTAATGTAATACATTTATTTTTTGACACTCGAATTTCGAGGAACTACATTTGATTTTAAAAATTAATAAAAAATTATTTTCAAATAATTTAATTTAAATAAAAAAATTATAAATTAGATAGTACTAAAAATATCGCATTTTTAATAAAATTTCAAAATAAAATTTTTTTAAACACATGTGTTTAATAAAATTAAATTTAGTTAGAAAATCACACACAATTGAATAATTAAGATTACATTGATCGTAACTTACTTTAATTTATGAAAACTAACTAATTTATATCATGCTAGATAAAGTTTTGATTAAGTAAAACCAGTTCATGTTTGTTTTTCATGAAAATATCAAGCGTAAAGTTTGCTTTAAAAGTAAAATGATCAAAACAAATTGATTAGAATTTGGTTTTTTTGAACCTCGCAATTAGAAGAAACAACTTTTAATTTAGAAACATTCTAGTATTAAGCAATATTATCATTTAAGATGTGTCGTAAAATCTTAAATTATCTAGAATGAATTAAAAAACTTAGACTTTTTTTGATATAAATACTAGATGCAAAATTAAGGGATTATCATTCGAACAGTTGGCTTATTAAATTAAACATTTAATAAAGAAGTTTGAAAAATAGATTAACCACTCAAAATGTTTAAGTCAGTTGTTGTATTACTAGCCGTATTAGGCGTTGTCATGTGTAACGCAGAAGTTCACAGAAGAACCTCTGTAAGAACTTCATCTGTGGTACATTCAACAGTAGATGTTGCATCCAAAATTCCAGTCACTGGATTCACTTGTGCCAACAAACCACACATTCCAGGTTACTATGCTGATGAAGAGACCAACTGCCGAGTATACCATGTTTGCCACCCAGACCGTGTCGAAAGTTTCTTATGTGGAGAAGGAACCGTTTTCAGCCAAAACTTATTGGTTTGCGATTACCCAGAAAATGTGACCTGTTCAGACAGTTCTCTATACTATGGAGCTAACGCTGGCATCGGTAAGTGTTAAACTTGTTGCATAAAAAAAAAATCTAAAAGATTTTATTACGCAAACTAGGTGTTGAAACCGGAATTGTCACTCCTGAAGTGCCAAAGACCAGTTTCACCTGTTCTGACAAGCCATACAACCCAGGCTTTTATGCTGATCTTGAAACTGGCTGCAGAGTTTTCCACGTTTGTAACGGAGACCACCAAGAAGATTTCTTATGCGGAGATGGAACTGTTTTTAACCAAGAAAAACTTATCTGCGACTACCCAGAAAATGTGGACTGTAATGGATCTGCTACTTTCTATGCTGTCAATGCTGAAATCGGTGTTCCAAGAAGCTTATTGAACCGTCAATAATTTACTTAAAATTTAATTAATTTAAATTTATGTACAATATTATAATTATTAATTTAATTTAATATTTTTAGAAGTTAGATAAAATTTAGTTTAATAAATTAGTTTGAAAAAGCATGTTTTAATTATTGTATAATTGAATTATTTACTTTATATTTTAAAACATCAATACGCTTTTCATAAAATAAATTATTTTGACAGTTGTGCAATTTTTATTATTTTTATTATTTTTATTATTTTTATTATTTTTATTATTTTTATTATTTTTATTATTTTTATTATTTTTATTATTTTTATTATTTTTATTATTTTTATTATTTTTATTATTTTTAATATTTTATATTTTTATTACTTTATGTAATTCTTTTTTTTTAATCAAATACATTTTGTTGAAAACTAAATTTTTCAATATTATAATAATTTTCAAATTTAAAAGTTTATCTTTTAAAAAAATATTTCTAACAATTTCAATCCAATGTGAAATACAAAATAAAAAACTCAATTATATATATATATTTATTAAAAGTTCATCTATTTTTTAATTAATAAATTGATTTAAAATTGCAAAACAATCGACAACTTGATAAAACATTTTTTTTTAAATGTCTAATATTACTTTAATTAATTGCTTAATCAAAACAAATTGCATGGATGTATTTTACTAAAGTTCATTAAAATTGAAGAACTTTGATGACAAAGTTGAAAAATTGTTTTTAGATGTTTAAAAAATAAATTTGATTGAGCATATGATTTTTTTGTGCCAGTAAATACCTGGAACAAAAAAATTTCTTAATTGAAATTCGTTTAAAAACAAAATAAATTAAGTAAGATTTTATTGAAAATATTTTGAAATCAGTAGATTTTATTGAATTGAAAAAAAATAAACCACTTTATTTGGCTTTAAATACAACATGTCCAAATTAAAAATGTTCAGTCAAACGCTAGTTTGAAAATTATGTACCGCTGCATTTTGACGTTAAAGAGAAGAACAAAAATTTTAAAAATGTTTAAAATATTATTTATTTTTTTTTCAATTTTTGGCACAATTTTGTGTGTGACTAAGGAAAATGGCACAACTGTAGTCAAAGTTGGTCCTCATGTAGATTTAAGACCAATAATTACTGGACTTGATCCATCAACAAAAACATCATCTTTAATGCTATCTTCAAGCGCTTCTTCAATCACGCCCACTGATAATGTGTCTGATTCTGGTTTAATTAGCACTGAAGATGCATCTTCAGTGTCTTCGTTTGCAGATACTGATAATACGGATAGTTATCAAGAGTCGAGTGATGAGGGAATTTCCAAAGCGGTATTTAACTGTTCGCTTATGCCTTATATACCGGGTTATTATGCAGATGAAGATACAAATTGCCAGGTTTATCACGTTTGTTACGAAGATCGCGTGGAAAGCTTTAAATGTGGTGAAGGAACAGTATTCAGTCAAATTTCTCTAGTTTGTGATTACCCAATAAATGTAACGTGTTCAGACAGTTCCTTGTACTATCATGTGAATCTTGGAATGGGTTAGTATAAATAAAACTTTATTTAAATTAGTTAAAAGTTAGACGAGTTAATTTATTCGAAGCATGATCATGCCAACTTGTATAATTAAAAGTGGTTAGAAAATATTGGAGAAAATATAAGATGATCACGCATGAATAGACTTGATGCGAATTGATGAGAAATCTAATGGTTTGTTTTTGAACTAGGTGTGGAGACAGGAATCCAAACTCCAGAACTGCCGAGAACCAACTTTTCCTGTGAAGATAAGCCATTCAATCCGGGATTTTATGCTGATCTTGAAACTGGCTGCAAAGTGTTTCACGTGTGCAATCGTGACATCCAGAAGGACTTTATGTGTGGAGAAGGATCTTTGTTCAACCAGCGGACTTTGAGCTGTGACCATGAAGACAAAGTTGACTGTGGAGGTTCGCCCCAATACTATTACACAAACTCGCTAATAGGTGTTTCTAAAAAATTGTTAGGGCTGGAAAGATTGTGAAACTAGGCCTTAAATAAAGCTCTGTAAATATAACTGAATTAAATAAATCCTTTTGAATAACAAGTGAAAAGGGATTACTGGAAAATATTTAAGTGACTTTCGAAATAGCGCTGTCACATAGTAATTTGTTCCACCGCGAGACGTCTGGTCAATCGTTTGATACTGACGTTGTGTAAACATGACTTTTTTATTTTGATTTCTAGCTGATTGTGGCAATTAAGCTAACCATTTAGTCGCAGCAATTAAGCCACAATCTGCCAAATGACTTGAGCTATTGGTTGCTAGTTTTGCTGTCAGTTGAAGCGTTTCAAGGCGCACAAATGCTCCAGTGCGTGTTTACTTGCTAGTTGTTTATTTTATAATGAATTTTTGAATAACAGGAACCACAGTTCTGAGGATTGTTTCCTAATCAGTTTTCAATTTTGTTGCAAAGGAAGTCGCTTGGGCAAACTGATATTTTTAGCCCTCTTAAAACACTAGTTAAAAAACAAAAACGCTTTCCAATGTAAGCATCAAACTCGTTTTCACTTTGTTTCAATTTCTTTCTCGCAGACTATTTTCCCAGTCAGCTGATGGATCTCCTAGTTATCTTGTCTGCACTCTCTTCTTCTCTCATCTAGAACCCATCCGTCACCTGATCATGGAGCAAATCTTTCCTGAACTCTATACTCAGGTAGCTTTAATTTACTTTTTTTAATTCTCTTCCTAATCGGCTCATCTTTGCAGGGGTGTCGAGTTTGGATTCCTGATTCTGAACACGTCTGGAAATGTGCAACTGTGAAGACCTTGTTCAACCCAAGTCAAAAAGTGCTTCATGTTTCCGATGACTTCGCAAATGTAAACATTCAGCTTTTTCAAGTTCAATTTAATCTGCTTCTGTTCTTTTTAGGATTTTGAGATTAAAATCGAGTCTCTTTCTCAGTTGCCGCCTTTAAGAAATCCAGACATATTGCTTGGTGCAAATGATCTTACTTGCTTATCTTATTTACATGAACCTGCAGGTATAAATTGTCTCTTATTATTCTAGTCCAACTGAAGTATGTCTAAAATGCTTTTCTTCCTTCAGTGCTTCACAATTTACGCATTCGTTTTCTTAATCAAAATGCAATTTACACGTGGTGTGGTATTGTATTGGTGGCTGTCAATCCTTTTTCCGATTTAAATATTTATGGAGAAGAAACAATACAAACATATCATCAGTCAATGGGAAATGCTCAACTTGATCCTCACATCTATGCCGTTGCAGAAGAAGCTTTTACTAAACTTGAAAGGGAAAGTTGCAATCAATCAATTATTGTTAGTGGTGAATCTGGGGCTGGCAAAACTGTTTCAGCCAAATTTGCAATGAGATATTTTGCTTCCATTGCAGGAAGTCATTCTACAAATATTGAAAATAAAGTACTTGCCAGCAATCCTATTATGGAAGCTATTGGAAATGCAAAAACTATAAGAAATGACAATTCTTCTAGGTTTGGAAAATACATACAAATTTTGCTAGATCCTTATTCCAGAGGTATAACTGGAGGCAACATGAGCACTTACTTGCTTGAAAAATCAAGAATATCTTTTCAAGGTGATGGCGAACGAAATTTTCACATTTTTTATCAATTTTGCAATTATTGTCGAATTAATAATTTTGAAAAATATAAACTTAAAAATGAATATAAATTTGAATATTTAGGAAATGTTGAACCAACTGAAAATGATAAAATTAAAGATTTTTTAGATGCTATGCAAACTTTAGGATTTAGTGAAAAGCAGCAAGAGTTAATCTTTAGAATTGTGGCTTCAATTTTACATGCTGGAAATATTAGCTTTAAGCCAATTGATGAAGAGCAATGCACAATATTAGATAATGATGTTCATTTACAAGCTTTTTGTGAATTATTAGGGTTAGATTTAAATGCAGCTAAAAAATGGCTTACAAATAGAGTTATAAGAAGTGGAATGAAAGAAATTATTATGACTCCAATGAATATTTATTTCGCGCAATATGCAAGAGATGCTCTTTCAAAATTTATCTATGAAAAAATGTTTCTATGGATTGTAAGCATTATAAATCGAGTTCTTGGTTTACTCAATGAAAAAAATCCTTCAAATACTTTTATTGGTGTACTCGATATTTATGGTTTTGAACATTTTGAAATAAATAGTTTTGAACAATTTTGTATTAATTATGCAAATGAGGCTTTACAGCAACAATTTAATCAACATGTTTTTAAACTTGAACAGGAAGAATATGTTAAAGAAGACATTGATTGGAAGTTTATTACTTTTACAGATAATCAGCCTGTAATAAATCTTATTGAAGCAAAACCAATTGGTATTTTAAATTTATTGGATGAAGAATGTCGTATGCCAAAAGGTGATGATGAAAGTTGGTGTGCCAAGCTTTACTCTCAACTAAAAGCAAAAGAAATATTTCAAAAACCAAAAATTGGTTATAATCAGTCGTTTATTATTCAACATTTTGCTGATAAAGTTACTTATCAAGTAAATGGATTTCTTGAAAAAAATAGAGATTCAGTTTGTGAAGAACAGATTGATCTTTTAAAACGATCTGCTTTACTTGGTAATTTGTTTAGTGAAGAAGATATAGAAGCAACTCAAAAAATAATAAGTGGTAAATTAAAAATAACTCCTCAAAAAAATTTAAAACAAACCAAATCAGCCAAAGCAACAGTTGGTTCTCAATTTAGAGATTCATTAGCAAATTTAATGAAAATATTAAATTCTACTACACCTCATTATGTAAGATGTATTAAATCTAACGATTCTAAAGCTGCTTTTGAATTTAATAATGAAAGGGTAGTGCAACAACTTAGAGCTTGTGGTGTTCTTGAAACGATACGTATCAGTTCAAATGGGTTTCCATCTAGATGGACTTATTTTGATTTTGCAAATCGTTATCGAGTCCTTTTAGTAGGAATAAAAAAAAATGAAATAAAACCAAATAATTCAAACGAAACTCGTAAACTTATTCGCAGTGATATAAGCGAAATGAAAAAATTGTGCAATGATATAGTTAAAGTTGTCTATGAATTACAAATTTATTCGCAATTTAAATTACCGAATGAACAAAATAAAGAAACAAATAGTATTTACCAATTTGGTAAAACTAAAATATTTTTTAGAGCAGGACAAGTAGCTTTATTAGAAAGAATAAGAACTCAAAAACTACGTGATTGTGCAATATTATTACAGAAAAATATTAAGGGTTGGTTTGCAAAAAAAAGATATTTAAAGACAAAAAATACAATTTTAAGATTACAAACATATTCACGAAAATTTTTAGCCAAAAAGAAATATGTTCAACTTAAATCAAATAAAGCTGCTATTATTATTCAATCTAACTGGAAAAAATATATTCATCGCAAAAATTATCTTAAAATTAAAGAATCTGTGTTACGTTTACAAACTAGAGCAAGAGGTTATCTTGCCAGAGAACGTTTAAGATATCATAAAGAAAATCAAGCTGCAATATGTATACAAAAACATTGGAAAGGTTACATTGCAAAGAGAAATTATTTGAAAAAATTGAAACAAATTATAACGGTGCAAAGTTTGGTACGAAAATGGTTAGCTAAACGGACATTTAAACATCTTAAGATAGAAGCGAGAAGTATAGATCATGTAAAAACATTAAACAAGGGTCTAGAATCTAAGATTATTCAGTTACAACAGAAAATTGAATTTTTGAAAACAGAATTAGTTAAAAGTAAACAATTAGGTACTGCAAACCAAGACATCAAAACAGAAAAGGCTCGTCTAATAAACGAAATAAAAGCTATTAAAAATGTAATTATTGGTAAAAACGAAGAAATTGAATTTTTCAAATCAAAAGCAGAACAATCAGAACAAAAGAATAAAGAATTAGAAAATAATTTAAATGAATTAAGATATAATTATGATGAATTAAAGAAGAAAGCTAACGATATTAATACAATGTATAGTAAAAAGGCTCTTGAAGTTGAACTTGCTGAAAAAGAAAAACTTATACAAGCAAAATATGAAAGAGAATTTAAAATTTTATTGGAAGAAAGAGAGTCAGAAAAATCTGTTCATCAACAACTATTACGAAAATATTCTGCTCTCGAAGAAAAACTTATGCATAGAGGTGAAATATCGTCAGAAGAATTTGAAAATAGAAATCCTGATATATCCACAGTTTCTTTAATGATGAGATGTTCAGAACTAGAACAAGAGAAGGCTAAATTAAGACATGAAAATCAAGAAATGAGAAACGCTTTTGCAAATGTAATAGGAAATAATGAAATTGATTCTCCTGCTAATATCTTAGCTCAACAATGTGCAGTATTACAAAATGAATTAGATAAAGCTAGAGAAGAAAGAACACATTTAAAAACAATTATTTTGGGACAAGAAACTTGCCTTAAAGAACCAATGGCTGAATCAGAAGTGATTTCAGCTTTTAAATCAATTGTTAAACAAATGGAAAGAGAGATTGATGCTCAGAAAGATATAAATAAACAGTTACAAGATGAATTAGATGCATTGAAAAAAGATGTTGATAAACAACAACAAATTATTGGATTAAATCAACAAAATTCCAATATTAATAACAATGAAGATCATGTGATGAAACTAAGTCAAGAGAAAATTTTGTTGAAACAAAAATGTAATCAACTGACAGAAGAAAATAATAAATTAAGATTAGAAGTTTTGAGAAGAAATGTTGTCGGTGTTGGAAATGAAAACTACTATGTAGGTGAATCAAAAGAGTCAAAAAACAACAATTATCTTGGAATGTTTGAATTTTCACAACAAAATACATCTTTAATTACTAAGATTTTGATTAGCGACTTAAAACCTGATATAGCACTCAAATTTCCGGCTCATTATCCTGCTTATATAATGTATATGTGCATTAGATATACAGATTATATTAATGAAGAAATTCAAATGAAAACTCTTTTACATGAAATTATAGCTAGTTTTAAAAGAAGAGCAAGGTTTATTAACGATATAGAAGTATTATCTTTATGGTTATCAAATGTTTGTGCCCTTATCACATGCCTTAAACAATATTCTGGAGATGAATATTATGGTGTTTTTGAGGAATCATTAAAAAGTTTTGATTTAAGTGAATATAGACAAATTTTTACAGATATTACTGTTTGGATTTACCATGGATTTTTAAAACAAAGTGAAGAAAGAATCCAACCTTTAATTGTGCCGGCGATTTTAGAATTTGAAGGTTTAGCTTCTTCTGGTATTTATTCTCAGCCATCAAATCTACAAAGGTCAGGAAGTGTTAGCAATGAGCAAGATTGTATAAAAAACAAATTTCATGACAAGCCAGTAGAAGCAATGATAAAAGAACTTTCAGAACTGTATAAAATACTTTTACTTCATGCTAATCAACCTGAAATTATCTTTCAAATATTTAAACAATTGTTTTTCTTTATTTGCGCTGGCGCTTTAAACAATTTATTACTTAGAAAAGATTTGTGCCATTGGAATAAAGCCATGCAGATCAGATTTAATTTATCAGCACTTGAACAATGGTGCAGAGAACAACAAATCCCTAATTGTAATGAAATTATTGACAAACTTGATCCAATTACTCAAGCAACAAAATTATTACAAACAAAGAAAACAGAAGACAATATTCCCACAATAGTAGAAATGTGTAACAAGTTAAGCTCATCTCAAATAATGAAAATTCTTAATTTATACACGGCTGGAGATGAAGAAACTATTTCGCCTGCATTTATCAAAAAAATTCAAAACTATATTAAGGAACATAGAAAAAATGGTAAGATTTATAATTTAAATCTGAGTGTAAATGTATTGAGATTTTTTTTTTTCTTTAGAAGACAACAAGTCTACACTACTTATTGACACAAAATATGCATTCCCATTGACCATTCCATATAAGCCAAGTGATGTAAAACTTCAAAATGTTACCTTACCTCCAGTTCTACTTAAACAAGGCCTTGGTACTGTGATGAAACGCCTTTAATTGTAATAAAAATGGCTAAACCCGTCCTCAATTAGAATTGTAAATCAGTGCAATTAGTATTTGTTAAAATCGATAGAATTGTGTTGCAATAATTTTTTATTTTTTGATTTCATTTCATAACATTGCAAATGTATACTATTCATTTAAAGTTTGATTGAAAAACTAGTATTTGCTTGTTTTCACTGTTATTTAAAAGAAATCATTTTTACAAAGAAATGATTAAATTAAAAAAGCTCATTATTGAAAATGTGCAGATCAACTTTGCTTTTGATAAACTGAATCGGAGAGAGTGTGTGCCGCTTGCAAGCGCATTTCTTAATATTAACAAAGTTGTAAGAACCCAGTTTGGTTTGACAATGTGGACACTGGATTTTGCCTTTAGTCCAGTTGCTAGATTCAAGTTGGTTAAGAATCCAAGCTGTTAGATTGGAGAAATCATCGCTAACAGCATAGTAATGATCATCTTTGCAGGGCTGGTCGACTTGATTGGAAGGCAAATGGTTAGTGGAAGATGGCCATTCAAGTCGATCCAATGGTTGATTGTGGTTTGAACAAAGCATATCCATTTCAAGTTGCAACTGGTGCCTGCACTCGGCGCATTTAAATGTTCCCTTCATTTCTAATCAAAAACGAATTAAGCCAATTATAAGCTTTTTAAACTAATTGGATCAAACCTTGTTCACGTGTAAGAACCGAGTCGTGTTACTGTAAATAGCTTGCTAATGTAAACAAGGTGTACAAATAGGCACATCTGTCAACACAGGCATGCCAGTTAACAGGTCGCAGTCGCTTATGACATGGACTTGCAAAGTCATTATTTTAACTTTCTCATTATTATGGTTTTCTCGCAAAAACAGTAAATTTAAAAAATGATACTAAGGTTGGCAAGGTTTTAATGCTGATCATTAAAAAAAGACACTTTTCTCAATTTACCTAAAAAAACTTGCTCAGAAATGCCTATTAATGCTTCTATCAGTTTATGGCATATTGGTTTCAGGCATCACATAATCAAAAAGGTAAATCATTCACTTTTTATTGGTCACTGACAGCCACTTATGATTTTCTGAGTTTTATTTGTCGAATATTTAACTGTAATAAAACGTTTATCGACTTGCTTCAAATCATCTATTATGATTTAAAAGTCTAGATTCATTTAGAAAATCATTGATTTCATTTTACCTTGGTTCATAGCACTTTTTTATATATCTAATCAATAATGAAAAAACAACTTTTACAACTAAATAAAAAACGTAGTGGAATAATTCGATTGTTTCAATTCGACAAATTAATACAAATTTCCTTTTTACATTTCAGAATACCTGTTGCTTTGAAGTTCATTCACTGTTCAACTTGAGACATAACTAATAATTAATATAATTCAAAAACTGATTTCAATTTTTTTATAAGTTGAAATTGTTTTCTCTTATTCATTCGAAACATATTATATCGCTATTTTTTGCTTGTATTAGACATTTCAAATAAATTATATCAAAAAATAACTTTAATATTAGTTAGCTTTATAAGCGAAAATAAAAATTATAAGTATTTTAAAATGAGCTGTTAAAATGGTATATTAATTTAGTTAATTTTTTTTTATTAATTTTAGTCGTTAATTGCCTTTGCAAATAATTATTAGCAGAATAAAAAAAAAAACCAAGAACGCTAACAACTTTTTATTTATTTTTTAATTTACCAAGTTGCATAAAAAATAGAATCATTAATGTTACTAATCCTTTATTTTGCATTGAAGATAAATTTTCAATTAGATTAATTGAGTCAGTATACAAATGACAAATACGCACAGTAAGCTTAGCTAATATGTCCTGCCTTCCAATCATCTGAGCTTGTTTGCCTGAAAACTTTTTCATTGTTAATTTTGATTGTCAACCATCAGCTCTGATAACAAATCTCTAAATTCATTGGTTAAGATGAAGGCAAACTTATATTCACATAACTAGCTTGAAATAAGTAAATTCAATTAACTGATTTTTCCCATTAAGTATAAAGCTTTAAACATCTTCGAAATAATTTGAAAAGTTTAATTTAATGATTTTTATATTTACTTGATTATGTATGATTTATTCTAGAAGGCTACGAAAGCATATTATTTGCAAATTTTGATAAACAATCAGTTTAAAGCGCATTTTCATGGTTTATATATTTAATCTTGTCACATAGCAGTACACTTATTTTATACGTGTTCAAAATGGTATTTATGTATATTCGACATCTTCACGTATTTGTGTATGGACGGCTATACAATTAATGCATGTCATGAAAATGTTTATCTAATCAATTGTGACTTTTCCACAAATTAAATTCCGACAAATCGGTTGTACAAGGCAAAATCAGATAGAAACAGGCGTGCTTTTGCTACTTGATTATAATAAATCAGTGAAAAACATTGATCATAAATAAACTGAACTATTTTGGACATAGTGAATTTGATGTGAATTATTTGTTGCTGAGCTATAATTTACAATTTACCATAAAAATCTTTTCGTTTTTTGTATCAGCTCGATTAAAAGTGAATTATTCTGTTTAAACAAACTAACGCAGATTGAATAAGTGCTTATTCATTGCTATTATTCAATTGGTGACAGTGAACCAGTTTTTTACAATTATTTTACACTTTATTTATTTTTCAATCGGCATTTCTAATTGTTTTTATTAATTAGTCATCATCTTTCAAAGTTTTTAATTTTTTCAAAACCAAAAACTTTTTTAATTTTATATTTCTTTTTTTCTATTTATCAATTATACTCTTAATTTTATCTTAAATCTAATTTTATTTTTATAACTGTGTTAAATTTTATATCTAAATCTATATAAGATTTTGTGCTAATTTTTTATTGATTTTTGTTACATTTTATACTAGTTTTACATAAAATTTAAACAAAAAAAAAAAATCTAATGGAAAAAACTAGAATAGAATTTCAGCCAGAAAAATTTTTAACAGTGCAAAAAATGTATCAAATTAACAAAGTAAAAACTAATGGGTTGTTAAAAGAGGATTCTAATAGCAGAAATAACTTTTTAGATTATTCTAAATTCATATCAAACAAAAATAAAAAAGGTTTATTACAAACAAATCACAAATTAAGCAACTATAAAAATGAAAATTACATTAATAATAACATCATAATGGCTGCGTTACCTAAATCATTAAATAAAACATCTTTTAATGATCAAAATCAGATAGATGAAAATCAAATGGATGAAAATCGTCAAATTATTGAATCAATAAATAGAAACAATTGCCAAAAAATTGTCAAACCAAATTTAAAACAAAACAAAGATGAAAAGAATCAAGTTCATCTTCAAGAAGTTGATGAATTACTAGATACTACTACAACTAAAGATCAAAAAATTGTAGAAGTAGTAAGTACTAAAGCCACGTGTTTTAATTTATTTAATTGAGTTTTTTTTTTATATTTAAGTTGAGACAATTAGTACGAGATTGTACTAACCCTGATCCTTCTAAAAGACCATCTTCTTATGAGGTCACAGAAAGGTTGCAACCATTAATAAGACACTAGATCATCTTTAGATTTAATGATAAAAAAATACCAAATTTTGAGATTATTGTCTTAATTTATATCTATATCACGTATTAACTAGTTAAAATAAAAATATGATGGTAAACAATCATTTAGATAGATAACGTGAAATGGTGAAAAAGATAATATGTGATGAACTTGACATTTATTTAATAATGGATTCTTTTTGCGTATTCATGCGCATTCAAACTAATTTAAGCAAACTCATATAAAGTTAAAAATGACTTATTAATAAACTAAATTAATGGAAATCGGAAGTTAAATATATAAAAATGTTTATTGTGCTGAAATTGCATTAAATATTTCAAAAGCATCACAATCATGGCAAGATTGTCAGTGAAAATAAATAAAAACAAGCATCACATTGAAAAGTGTTTTACTATTTGTCAATGTAATTTTTTTTTAAATGTAAAAAATTTAAATTGAACAAATTGTAAATGTGACAATTTAAATTTATTTCATTTTTAAATACTAATAATAGTGAATTAAAGTGTAAAAGAAACAAACTAAAAAATTTGAATTATTAATGTACATATTTACTTAGTAAAATAACGCATGTTTTTGTGTATGGAAATATATATTATATTCAAAATAAGATGACATTGAATTGACTTATGAATAACTAACAAATTTAAAATAAGAAAGAGTAAAATTTGGATTGTTTAACTTGTACAGGTTGTTAAAATTGCGTTTAAGTGTTGTTTAGTAAATGCTCTTTATTAAGATTATTTTTTTTTTTATTGAGAAAATCGTTTAAACAGCAAAATCAGATTAAGGACAACCTTGACTCTGCTTTTAACCTATGAGACAAGTGAAGCATGTCGAACTTGAAAGTTGTTAAACAAATTATTTTTGTTATACATTTAAGATGCAATTATTTTTGTTTAACCTACCTTTTGAATTGTTTGAATTTATCAATTTATGCATGTTAAATAATTTTGAATAAAGGTGTCGAATATTTAAAATAAAGTTTTCTGAACTTATTTACTTTTTGTAACGCTAAATACTGGCCGTCCATCAAGATCAATTGATTCGAACCAAGCACTCATAAATTAAAATAAATAAAGCTTGAAATTTACTTGAACATCTATAGGCGTTTTTAATTAGCCAAATTAAAGTAAACTTTGACCTGTTAAAATAAATAAAAGTTTACTTTAAGGAACATTCCTGAAACCGTAAAAACGTCTGTCAATTGGAGTTTATCAAGCTCTGATTGGCATCTTGATTGCCAATGTCCAGCTGTTTTGGCAGGGTAAACAGGCTTAAATTTGACCAACTAATGTTGACAAGGTCGCCAATGTAAACGGTGGAAAATGCTAGAGAAACTTTTTTTTCTTGAAGGACATTCAATAAACAGCTGATGGTCAATGACAAACGTAGTGCTGGCCGTTGGCTGTGGTTTGAAATGGCTAACTATTTTATGTCTATGTCTTACCTTTTCAAGTTGGCATTAATGAGCTTCGTTAAGGCGATTGCTGTAAACAAGCGTAAATTAGCTGATAATTGACCTTGAAAACATGGACCAACTGATCTTATGTGTTGAGCATTTTAAGACAAATTTTTCATTGTGTGCCGGTGAACTTGTGACAAAAATAAAGTAAAAAACGGCCGCTGGCATCAAAAAAGCTGCTGACTATGGTGCAATACAAAGAATGTGGTGTGATCACCACATTGGGACATAAAGCCGGTTTTAAGTTTTGTCTGACTCCATTACTCAACTAGGGTCCGAATTAAACTTAATGCAGTCATTCAATCGCATTCAGATCACATTTTCAAATTAAATTATTCAAACTTTTCAACTATCTATTGACATAT
This sequence comes from Pyemotes zhonghuajia, assembly GCA_025170145.1. Classification (NCBI taxonomy): domain Eukaryota; kingdom Metazoa; phylum Arthropoda; class Arachnida; order Trombidiformes; family Pyemotidae; genus Pyemotes; species Pyemotes zhonghuajia. Next base: position 17,597,499 of record CM045846.1, on the reverse strand, counting down.
TATTTTATTTTTCATCTTTAAACTTTTTTTTTTAATTTTTTTAAATTTATTTCCACATGACTTTAAACAATTTTCCAACGCTTGTCTAATGAATCTTTTGACCATTTCTAATCGTTTTAATCTTGTCTGTTCAACATGGATTTTCCTTAACTATTCCATTTATGGAATTCAAAACTTAACACTAATATAGAATGCTTTTACAAATCAAAATATAAATAAAAAATTGTCAAACAGTGATAGAAAAACTTAAAGTGCTGATCAAAATTAACATTTTGGCGTGCAACATTTGTAATAATAAATTAACAAATTAATATATATACAATTTGTTATAAATCAGGATTAAAATACAAGGTTTAAGACAGTAGGCAAGAAATAGAGGACAAGCAACATATTTTTTACTAAAAATATAATTTAATCAATTATACTTGTATAGATGTTCTGTGCCTAAAGTCTTAAACCAACAGGTAAATTAATTAATATAATATAATAAACAAAGTTCCTTGAAATTTTGATTAAGAATAATTTTTATTAAGATTTTAGTTCGACATACTGGCCTGTATCAATTAATTTTTAATATTATTATATTTCTGGAAAAATTTTAATTTTATTATTCAAACATAATAATATTTTTTTTTTGTATTATAGTTTTTTTTTCAAATTATTTAGATTTGTCTAAGTCCAATTTTACTGTAATTTTTTTTTTTTTAAATATAGATTAGAAAAATAGTTTATATAGTCTAATATTAATAACATACTTTCTCTTAAAATTTTATTAATTTATACTCAAATTTTATTCATAATATAACAGTAACTTTATGCAAATACATAATTAATCTTAAAGAAATAATAGGATTATGAAAAACCCAAATGTTTTTTGCTTATTTTCAATCGGTTAATAATTAGTATTTAAATTAATTTTTTTAATTATATTGTGAACAGAAATTAACAAATTATATAAGAAAAATTAATTTACACAGTATTTAAATCATTAAAAAAAAAGTTTTATAATTTAATCTTTGTTTATGTAATTTTCATTATATAAAACAAAATTAAATTAAAATTTTTTACAAGAACAATATTGAATTATAAAATGCAGTCTAGACTGATTTTAAAAAATTAAGCAAATTTTAAACTATCTACTATAATTTAGCTGTTATTTAATTGTGTTTTTAATTTTATTATGAAAAATTTACTTTATTATTCATTCTAGTATTTTTGTCATCTTATTTTTTTTCTGTATTTTTTTTTCATGGCAAACATGTTTAAACAACAGACAGATTCTTGTCTGTTAATAATCTTAGTATTATACTAAGATAACAGTAATTGGACCTGTACAGGTTGTTATAAGCGGTTTTCTATTTTTTCTAATAATTTTGCAATGTTGTTGCAATATTGTTTTAAATTTGTCTTTAGTTTTGCCATAAAGTCTTTTTAAAATGATTATCATTATTAACGATTATCGCGGGAATCATTATCAGTTTTTTTTTCTGAATCCTAATTAGTCTTTTTTGCATCTTCTCATCGTTAAGCATTAAAAATATTTCTGAATTTAATTTTTAATTTAGCTTTCGGATAAATTAGTAAAAATTTAAATATATAAACAGTGTAAATTTAATTCAACAATGTTTAACTGTAGCAATAATTAATTTAATGAAAAACACGTTTTAATTGTGTAGTATGTTAAATTATAGAAGGTATGTTTTATGATTTAACTGTTAAATAATCCGAATCAAGACCACGCCTTATGATTGATCTGACATCGCATCCTTTAATAAATCAAGTAGTTTTGTCATGGATCCACGTGGAATCTTTTTCTATTTATTATTTTTTTTTTATTATTTTTTATTTTCTTTGTCATTTTTTTAAAATAAATAACAGTGATTTATTATTTTTTAAAATTTAGTTTTAATTTATTTATATATTTTTTTAAATCTATAATTTAGTTTTTTATTTAAATATAAAGCATTAAATAAAATTTTTTAATATATTTATAAAAAAAACATTAAATTTGTATTATTATTAAATATATTTAAAAAAAAACTTAAATAATTAAAAATCTTTGCTTTTTTAATTCTTTGATATTAATAAAAATGTAATAGTTTTGTTGATATAAATTTATAAACACTTAATTTAAAATAACTTATAATTTATAATTTTAAATTTAAATCAATAAATTTCACATTATAAAAATTGCAGATGATTAATAAAATGTATTGCGAAAAAAAAAACATTAAAGTATTAACAATAAAAAAAATAAACTATTTCAAATATAAATATTTTGTTAAATTGTAAAATTAAATAAACATTTTGTTTATTTAATTCATTTGACGTTTTGTTCTTTTTAGGTTTAACCTTTGATAAATATTAAATTTTATATTTAATTTATAATTTAAATTAAATATAAATATGATTGATTATATTAAATAAATAAATTTATTAGTATTTTTGATTATTTTTTTTATAAAATCTAGTTTTTAAAAATTAAAATAAAGTGCATAATTTAAATAAAATTATTTTATATTGAATATAAAAGGTGATTTTTAAGTTAAATAAACTGCAAATATTAATAAGAAGTTACAGGTTTTATTAAATAAATTATTTGCAAATTTATTTTGATTAATTAAGCATAAATGTTTTTATAACAAGTAATAATAAAGTAATAAATATATGGTTTCAATTAAATAACAAGAAAAAGCATTTTGACAGAGGAAACCAAAACATAATCAAGTTAAGGATAAAAAAAATATGTTGGAAAATTTTAATAGAAAAAAAAGATGTATTGAATATTTTGAAATGCCATATGTCCTGGAACTTAACTATTTCATCAATATTTAAGATTGAATTTAATTACACAATATAAAATTGATTAAAGTTTTATTTTGGCGCCATTTTTTCACAGACGTTGTTCCGTTTTATTGAATGCTTAAACATAAATTAGTGCATTAATTAATTTCATAAATTATATGATAAAAAGCATAAAAACAAGAAAGTTTGTAACATAGAAGACAAACTGTTTAAACAGATTATTTGATTTTACTAGTGTCCACACGTAGGAATTGCATTAAAATTGCTTTAAATTTGTTTTAAATTTGGGTTTGACCAAAACACAAGTTTTTATTTTACATTAGAAACAATTGAGAGTTTGCGAGATGAGTTTGAAAAAAATGCAGTATTAAAAAGAGAAAGAACAGATGAAAGTTTGGGAAAAAGGAAAAGAAGCAAAAAACACTATTAAAAGCATTAAGAGTGTGAGGCTTACTGCGCCATGTATTGTCTGCCGTCGTTTTTGTATTGATGGAGAGCAAGATTAAGAAAACTGAGAAGAAAAGATGAAAAAATGAGCAACACTTGCTCTTTGATGTAAAACTTAATCTGATCAGGATTGTGTCTAGACACATCTCCAATGCTCTAAAATGTATATGCCTTGCGCATTGAATAATGAATGAAAAATTTCAGGCGAATAGCAATAGAACGATTTACTCCAAAAAGGCTGAAATGAAAACACCAAAAAATGGGAGGAAAAAGGCGATTCGCAAAACAAATACGGCACCAAAAAAGATGGATAAGTAATTTGTAAGCTTGTAAATGTAATTAAAAAGTGATGAAAACATGACAAGCTAGATAGACAGCATCCATCAAAAAGGCTGTTAACAAAGTTTCACACCTTTATTTCAAACTCTATACTTTTTCTAGCAAACTAAAACTATTCTAGAATTATTTTAATTAATCATAATTAAAATTTATTTTCAACTAGCTAGGTACATCGGAAACTCAATTCTATATTTTTCAATAGATAAACTAATGGACAAGGTTAAATAAACAAAGTAATTTAACTTAGTTGCAAAAAAGATTCAATTTAATAACACTATTTGATTTGCAACAATCAACTATTAACAACTGGATAGATTCATTTAACTTATCTAACTAATCTGACTTGTGGAAATTAGAAAGGGAAATCAGAATTTCATCATCAATTAAACTTAAAAATTGTACTAGAAAAATTGTCAATGTCACAACGTGACAGTGAAAATCTAGACATAAAACAAGTGAATTTTGGTAAATAAAAACAATTTGTGCATAATTAACATAATAAATCGTAATATAAATAAAAAAAAAAAAAACATAAAAACTGATTTAACTCATGTTTTGACAATATATTTGAAATTTAAACACGTGTTTAGAAAAAACATAAAAACTATTAATTGGCTAAGTAAAAACGCATTTTTATGGCAAAAGATGTAAATAAGCATAATTATTTTTAAATATTTTGGCATAATTATACCCATTGTGTAGAAACTAAAAATAGTTTAGAATTTTAAATATTAGTCAGATCAGTTGTGATTAATCTATTTCTACTTTAGCCAGATTTGGTGTAAATTAAACATTGTCAAATATAAATGCTAAACATAGTTTTCTAAAAATGAATTGATCAATTGCCGTATTTTTTAGTAACTAAATTTAGACATAAACAAGAATAAAATTTGGCCAAAGTGAGTATTACGACAATGATGTTTGTTTTTAAACAGTGTCTAAAAAACTCAATTTTTGACCTGTTGGTTCATTACCACACCGGTTTTTATCGTTTAATCATATTAGACTTTTTACTTGTGACATTGTAAAGAACAGTTTAGTTAGTAAAGATTAAATTAAACATAAGACTAAAACTATAAATAAATATTAATTTAATTATTTACTATCAACCATTCACAAAGTATTGGCATTAAAAAACAAATATAACAAAAAAATATTCACAAAATAAAAAGCTTCATTTAATTTTAAGTTTATTTTTGGCGTGACAAGTCTAGTAAAAGTCTAATCAAAATTCTAGGAAAACAAGTTTTTGCCTTTTCTAATGATATTATTTTTTCAATTAACTAAATTGAAAGCAAAATAATTAAATTTTTATTGAAAAAACAACGAATCTTATTGATAGTACGCAGTCTATAATATGTCACAACCTTAAACGTCATTATTATTAATTTATTTGAAGCCTGAAAAATGCGGAAAAAAATTAATAAGTTTTTCTACCTGTTTGCTTAATTTTTGGCTTTTTATTTCAAAATATTTTCGTCATCTCAATTTGTAACAATTTGAAATCAAAAAATTAAACAAGATAAGAAATTCAAAAGCAAAAGACACTGATTGACAAGAGTGATGATCGCGTGGAAAAACATGAGACTGAGGCCTTAAGACTAGTAAAAAACGGTTAAGCAAACGTTTTTCTATGGACAGCCAAATGGTATTTAGTTCGAACAACTGGTTTTGAAGATTAAAAATGAATCGCATTTCAAAATTAAAAAAGCAGACTGGATGAACTGGATGAAAAATTGAAAAATAAGAAAAGTAATAGAAATAAAGATGTAAGGAAAACGAATGAATCAAAAATAAAAATAGTAAGAAGCGATGTGGAAAAGACAGTGTGGATGAAGAAAAGTAGACACATTAAGTGATTAATTTGGAGAACGGTTGTATTTCTTGGCATGAAAGCGAGCAAAGAGAAGGCAATCAGACTAATTAAGTGCCTTGTATCGACTGATAATCTGGGCCCAAGTGGTCGTTGAATTGCGTAGGTGTTTTTGATTAGAGCCTGTGGACATGTCTGCAGACGAATCCAACCTAGCCAGTGATTCTGCCTTCTTAATTATGATTTGCAATTTTGCTCTTGTCTTAACGTTGTTTTTGCCATTTTTGGACTCACGTCTAGACAGTTGCAAATCATTTTAAGCACAATTGATTTGCACTTGTGGGAGCCGTTTGTACATTTCTTATCTGTTTCTGTATTTTTCTTTTGTAATTTTGAGCCTTACAGGTTTGAACGCAATTGGATGTGTGCAATGAATATGGGGTTTGTATAAATTTAGTAAGTTAGCAACTAGTTTATATGGAGTTTGTATGGGGTTTGTATGAGTTTGTATGGGGTTTGTATGGGGTTTGTATGAAGTTTGTATAAAGTTTGTATGGGGTTTGTATAAGGTTTGTATGGGGTTTGTATAAGGTTTGTATGGGGTTTGTATGGGGTTTGTATGGGGTTTGTATGGGGTTTGTATGGAGTTTGTATGGAGTTTGTATGGGGTTTGTATGGGGTTTGTATGGGGTTTGTATGGGGTTTGTATGATGTTTGTATGAAGTTTATATGGAGTTCGTACAAACTTTTATGGAGTGTATATGTATTCCATACGTACTTATATACTTATGTGCCAGTATCTGTGTATGTGCTTATATTTTGAATATGCATTTTTTATATGTATTTCTTTTATATATATAAACTTTGAATATGTATTTTGTATATGCATATGATACAAAGTAATTTGGCGTAGACCGCACCAGATTGGCTGAGGGCCAGATCAAGGAAACAGATCATGAATAGACACAGAACAGACACTTAGCAGACATAACAAACCAGACATAGCAGACTCTAGGCAATGCTGGATGCCTGGTGCTAGACCTGAGGCCGGTTCGGGTCAATAGATTTCAACATAGACTTGATCAAAGGCCACACCGGCTCTAACCGGCCCTTACAGGCCACACCAGACCACGCGGACCACACCAGGCGTCTAATTAGCCTAGCTCTGTTAGGCTGCATATTTGGCTATAAATGGTCTGCAGCCGACTGTCTACGCAAGATTAGGCAGCCCTTTCGCACCACCGTTTACCTGTTGACCCTCAAAATGGCCAGTGAAAGTGAACTTATCAATTTTACCTGTCTAAAACCATAAAAAGGATTTAAGTTCTAATCGTTTGTCTGCGATCGAAAAGCAATTAAGAGCTTATCAAAACTGATGAACGAAAGATGTCCGGTAAACAAGGTGAATAGGCTTGCAAACAAGGTGAATTGCCTCAAAACTCCGACTAAACGATTAGAAATGATTTAAAGGCATGGAAAATTGTCTGTGTGGCTTTGAATGCAAACTTTGATTTGGCTTAACCAGAAAACGTTGCTGTAATCGTAAAATGAAATCATTTTTATTTAGTTTTTCAACTATTTCCTTGTTTAATAAGCGCGTTTTGCAATGTACCAAATATTTGTTTTTTGTTTGTTTCATTTCAAGAAAAGCAATTCTAAACGTTTAAATCGGTTCTATATTAGAAGCGATAAAACTATTGGCAAAGTTTTTTTTAATTAATTCTTTACGTTGCTTCAATTTTAGTTTCAATATGTTCTTTTGAATTACAATAATTCGCTTAATTCAATGCCAAAATAAGAGTATGACTGATTTAAAATATGATTTTTGAATTTTTTTGAATAAATTATGTTAAAATAAAAACTGATCACCAGTTGCTCATCACTAGTACTAGTAGCAATACACGCACATAATGCTTGTGTCTGTTTTGTCGGCCACATTTAACTCACACATCTTTTTTCAAATATTTAAGCAACATTCTCAAAAATGTAAGATTGTTTAAAAATGATTCTAAGTGAAATCTTAGTTACTAATCTTAACCAGAATTAATTCAAAGTGTGCATTTAGGCCAGATTTAGGCCAGATTTTGGCCACAATTAGGGCACAAATCCAACACGAAATCCAGGCCACATCTGGCCGGCATCTAGACCACATTTAGTCATGCTCAGGCCGCCCACAGGCTGACTTTTAAGATGATGCTCAGCATCAATTTGGGCGGAATGATATTGTGGCCTGATGTACCCGACTTTGGTTATAAAAATAGAGTGTTTGTTGTTTATTAGGTTCATTTAGTGATTGGCGCAGATACTTGTGTTTGGCCACCTTTGCCACATCTGCAGCCATCTTTTGCTAGTGTTGAGTTTGCTAGTTTAGAGTTCGCTAGTGTAATTTTGCTCAGCCTGATCGCCAGTGTTCACCTGATTTCTTAGATTAGCTTTCAAGTTGGTCTGGATGACAGTCCAATTGATTAATTCAAAAAACTATTATTCGAGACTGATTTATTGAAATCAGTTTTGTTCGGAGTGGCTCTAGTCTAAGTTTAATTTTTAGATAGTGCTGTCTTGTGTCACCTTGTGGCCAAATTAAAGTATGTTGATAACAGCTAGAATTAAGATAAAAAGTTGATCTGATGCTAGTCTGTTTCGATGATACTTTGTGAAAATTTCAAAGCCTGTTTTAGATACACAGATGCTTTGAATTTTTTTTCAAAGTTTCTTTAGGCAGCCGGAGCTTGACAGCCTCTGACAGACTTGCTGCACACTTTCCCCCCTCCTCCCTTTCTCTGTGTGTTTAAGAAGACTTTCTTACTTGCCTTTCCTTTGCTCTCTCCTTTGCACACTTTCTCTCTCAATTTGCTCACACCTCGTCTGTCTATTGGAGGCAGCAGTTGCAGATGCATTTGGCTTAGTTTCACCACACTCACACTAGACTTGCCAAATGCGCACAGACATGTTCAAGTCAGCAGACACAATTTAAAAGATTTAGGGCCAGATGACTATTTAAACACTTCAACTTTTCTGTCCGTCTTCAAATAGCAGACCCGTTCAGCTTTGATATGTTTCATTAGTGCTAAGTCAATTTTGTTTATAATCAGCCATCCGTATTTCTTTAAGTTTGTCTGTTTGTTCACACATTTCATCTTTAAGCATTTATCTTTTGCTTATCTTTCCTCATCCTTTACTCATTTATCTGCATCTTGCTCATCTTGATCTGATTTGCGGCATCGCTGCATACGCTTATGGGTGTGACTTGCACTTAAATTTCAAGCAAACTTGTCATTAAACTTGAAATCTTCACTGTATCCGGCACTCGTTGCAAGCTAATTTGCCGGAATTTGAAGCCAAAAGTCTTTTTGCAGCTTAGTGAAACCATTCTGGCTTCATCCAAAAAATCGCCATTTGTGAATCATCATTTCTTACTGGCTAGTTTTACAATTTATTTATTCAGGTTTAATACGAATCCACCTGTTTAAATATTTCAACTCACTAACCATGGTTTTTTCTTACCATTGGCTTCAAATTTGGTGAAAAACTTTTTCAAATCTTTTTTGCAAAAAATTCAACAGCTTTAAAAGTTCGCACGTCTTCTCATCTAAAGGTTTTCCGTGCATTTACCTCTATTAATTGTCCAACCTTCTTCAGCTGATGTTTTTGAAAAATAATCCAAATTTTTTATAATTATTTTTCTTATTCGTATTTATTTGTTCTACTTTGATCTACTGCAATTTATTTTATCCACTAATTAATCAAAACAATCAAAATATTTAGTTAGTTGTTGAAATTTTTAACTTTTTAAAATAAACTTTCAATTAATCAAGTTTTAATCTGCTTGAAAACTTATATAAAAATATACTTTAAACGTCTTTATTTAACAAATTGTTGATTTGATTTTTTCTTCTTTTTTTTGTCAAATAACAAGTTTGTAAATTTAATCTTTAAGGAACCGTGCTTCAGTATTCAATTTTGATTCAGAATATAAAGTGTTTTTTTTTTTAATATAAAAGTTGGTAAGAAGTTAAACTTCGAATTGAATTAAGATTTGTACTTTAAAATATTATGTCGTTTAAAAGTTTATCCAAAACTTCAATTGCTACCAAATAAAATTTATTGGTTAAAATTTATCTTGTTGATTGTGCGTGTTTTCCGTATTTTAAAATAAAGTTTTATAAAATTAATAAAATAAAACAAAGTTTAAAAAAAAAAAGTTAAACAGAAAGTGATTAAAAATTTAACTAATTTAAAAAAAAAAATTATTATTGATGAACTGTTTTTACCAATGGTAAACATTGAACTTTATTTACTAGCATTGTTTTTTGCTAATTAAATAGTTTAATTCGATGCAAATAACAATTCATTAAAAACTTCATTTTGTTTATATATTTAATAAATAATTGGACTTTATTTTTTTTTTGTCATTAATTGCCCGCTTTGTTTTGTTTGAATTTAAGACATTTATTATATTTAAATAAAAAAACATTAATAATTAAAAATTTCATATAATTTTGATAAAATGAAATTACATTCCTTGTTCTGTGTATTTATTTTTGTGTTGGGCTTGGTCTATTTGGTCCAATGCAGTCCAATGCGAATAGATCAAGAACAGTTATTTTCTAGGAATTTTGCTAGTGTCGAAAATTTAGCAACAGATAATCAATATAGGTAAGTTTCTTTTTTAAATTAAATGTTTTTTTTATAATATCATATTATTTTATAATTTAAATTATTTAATTTTTTAATTAGTGATTCATTGTCTGACACTTTTGGCGGGAAAAAAAGTGAAAGATTAAATTCGATTATAAGTAAGCAAGATTTAAGATTATTAGAAGTGTTAATTTCAAAGATTAACAAATTAAATGATAAACGCATTAAGTCTCGAGATCGATATGATGTAGATGATGATACAACAGGTCAATTGGATGGTATAGAGGTTTATGGCGGTCGAACGCTTAGTTTTTATCCATCGTGTAAGTGTAAATTAAATCACTATAAAACTTATGCAATTAATTTTTTTTTTTATAATTTTTTTTATTTTGATTGTGTTGTTTTAAATTGTGTCTTAATTACACATTGATTAGCGCAATTGCTATTCTGATCAATGATTACGACTTGTTTGACTTGTTTAATTACATTAGAAATAACTAATAAAGTCAGCTGCCAAGTGAACACATGATTTGCATAGTTTATTGCAATTAAATCTTGTCTGCTTATGACAAGCTTGTTTTGTCTAATAGTAATAAAATAAATAAAAACAAATAATCAGAGTGTTCGAAAATATTAAAAATGATTTAAAAAATCATTCGAATTAAAATATTAAATAATATTTTATCTTTCATAGGTGATAATACTGTTAAATTAGATTTGAATGTCGCAAATAGCTTAAAACTCAGTTTTGATGTGGATTTCCCCAAGGCTAGTAGTATTCACAATGAAATGCTTTTGGTATCCGCTAAATTAAGATTACCCGTTCATTCAAGTATGACTTGTGAGAATGACTTATCTTGCAAAGCACTTAAGCTGGCTGTGTTCAAAATCGGCAAATCAAGTAGATTTGGTAGAAAAGGTATTTTTAAAAAATAAAATTTATTTGATTAAACTAAATGGCATGTTTTTATCTAAATTTCGTAGAGAAAAAACTGGCTATTGATGAAAAAGAGTTCAAACAAGGTTTTAGTAATACCTTACAATTAGACGTACAAGAAGCTCTTTTAGATTGGCAAACTAATCCAAACGGTGATTTTAGTGTAAAAGTTATCATAACGGATTTATTTGGCAATGAACTAAAAGCTAATCAATTTATTGTTCCTATGGATTGTTCTTGTAAGCAAAATTATAAAATGTTTTAAAAATTTGTTCTAATTTTTTTTTTTTAGCATTAAAAAAACCATTACCAAATTTATCAAGTTTATTCCCAGATTTAAATTTTAATCAACCTTTTCCAACTTTGGACATTTCATTTGTAGAAATGAGTAAAACAAATGCTCATAAATATAAACAACAACATTGGTCTTAATTACTTTATTTGATTAAAAATCATATTATGAAAAAAAGGCTAATTTTGTTTTTTTTTTTTCATCTATATTCATTCTACAATCCATCTGTTTGTGTATACTCATTTTGATTAACAATATTTGTTTCATTCAAATTCTAATTTATGTTAGAATTAAATTAATCAAAACTTTCATTAGAACATAAAAAATTTATCATTTTTCATTTTCGTTTGTTAGCGAAAAATAAAAAGTATTTACATATTTTAATCTATCATTAGAATTTTGTTTTAATAAATTTATCTTTATTTATGATTTATATTAATTGTATTTTCATCTTACATATTAAAATTCTCTCATTTTAAGAAAAAAATTAGACAATTTTGTTTAATTTTAAATTTAATTTAAATTTAATTTTTAATCCTAAATTGTTATGGCTTATTTAAATACAATGTTCTCATTTAATCATTTATATTTATTGTAATTTTTAAAAAATTAGATTTCAATTGTTTCTTACTCATTTTATTTATTTTTTTTTTTGTTTTGTAAATTAATTCAATTTTTTTATGTATATATTTAATTTTCTAATGTTTAAAAAAAAAAGTAGCTTATAAGTTTAAAAGTAAATTTAAATTTATCGATTATTTTATTTAATCGTAAACTACACCCATGCTAACTTTATATACATTGCTATTAATAGTTTTGTCAAGTTAGATTTACTATAAAATAAACTTAATTACAAATTTTTTTTAATCTTAAAATTAATTTTAAGTTTAGTAAATTCAATAATTGTAATTATTTTTTTTTTTTTGTAAATTATCTAATATAAATCAAACTCGTTGTTTTATCATTTACTAAATTTATTTTATTTACTTAAATTACTCTAACTAGAAAACAATTTTAATTGAAATAAATTTAATTTTTTTAAATAATCTTAAAATATAATTTTTTTTTGTTGTAAAACATAATATTTTATGGATGGTACTTTAAATTAAAATTTATTTACTTTATAATTGATAAAAAAAGCAATTAAATATTTTTAAAATTTTAATACCTATTAAAAATTAATTTTTTTTTAAAGCTTTTAGATAAATAAGTTAAATTTTAAATTTACTAAAAACATGTTACATTTTATTTTTTTTATTATTATTTAAATATAATAAATTATTACTTTTTCAATAAAGTAAGTAAAAAAAAGTTATCTTTATCAAAATTAAATAAAAAAAAAATTTAGTGGACAAAAGTTAACCTGTATAGTCAACAAAATTTAGTCAAGAAAACTGTAAATCTAAGGATCAAATGCTTGAGAATAAGAAGTTTAAAAAAAAAAAAAAAAAAAAAAAAAAAGTAAGAACTAACAAAGTAAAAAATTATTAATAAAAACACTTTTGACTGAACACAAATTGTTCTTTTCAAGCTAGCATAAACAAATGCTTTTAGTTATTAAACCAAGTTAAATTATGTTTAAATTTAAACGTTTACATGTTTAGTTGTGATTCACTTTGGGGCGTTAATTACTCTTTATACTACTTGTTCATTAATGTGTGGCTAGACTGATCGAGTGATCTGTAAAATAAACACCTTTGATCGCAGCTTGAGCAATTTAAGTTCTAATTTAATTTAACTCTTAAAAAATAAAATTTAAATAAAAATTGAATTTATTTTTAACAATTTAAACTTTTTAAAAATTAAAATTTTTTTTAATGTAATGATATAAATTTAGTACAATTTAAATGACAAGAATGCACGTATATGATTTAGCTTAAATGATAAGATTTTTTATAAAATATAATTAAAAAAGCAATAATTAAAATAGAAGTTGATTTTTTAAATTGAGATTTTTGTGTTTGGAAATATTAAAAATTAAAATAATTTACCGAAAAATTTGAGGTTATTTAGAAAAACTAAAGTATATTTTAATTTAAACTAATTCAATCAAAGTACTTTCCATTTTTATACTAATTTTTTTCCAAATTGATTTTTAATTAAGTAAAAATTTTACTATTTTTTGACATTTAACATTACTTTCTATTAAATTAAAAATATTTTTGCCTTATTAAATGTAAAATGAGTAAAATAATACTTTTAAAAAGATGCAAACAGATTTAAAATCAACTTTAGTCAGGTGAACTGACTTGGAAAGTTTAAAATACAGCAAATTTATAACTTTTTTTTCATAATATTATTTACATCCAATTTTTTATTTAAATTTAAATCAATCAGTGCATTTATATATATTTTTTTAATTTATAATTATTTTTAATCATGTTTATTCAGTTTACATAACTTTAGTTATTTTCCTGAATAGTATTTAAATTTAAATATTGATTATAAAAAAAAACGTATTAAAAAGGAAAATAAATCAAAATTTTTAAAGAAATTTTTATTTACTATCAATTTATTAATTTAATTTTTATTTTTTGATTAAAAGAAAAAAAAAAAAATTTTTCAAGCATTATTGAAAGTGTAGAAAAAAGTGATGAAAACGATGAAAAGTAAACTTGGTTAAATGAACAAACAAAGACTTAGGTCAAAGAATGACTGGTTTGCATGATAAGATGAAAAGATGTGGTTAAAATGATTTGCTAGATTAGCATGGTAAGCCTTAAATTCTGCCAAACGTGGATCAACTTGTATCGGAGGCCACTTGCATGTTCTAAGTTTATTCAACACGTCTTGATGCAGGTGGGCGCAGTTACTATCAAACCACTCTATTTAGCTTGGTCCAAAGCTCGTTCCTGCTTTTTATATGTTTGGATTTCTTGAACAACTTCTTAAATTTGTTCATTTTCTTCCCAATTCATCAAACTAATTTTTAAACTGTTTTTTTAAATATTTCATTTTAATTTCAGTTTTTCTTTCAAAAGTGTAAAATTATCCGTTTGATTTGTTAATTTTAATTTTTTTCAATTTTAAACTGATTATTATGATTTCTAAACGTTTGCAACTTTTATTTCAAAATAATTTAATTTCAAATTTTTTGTGTTTTTTTTTTTTATTAAAAAATTTCAAATTTTATTAATTTTTTGATTTTTTACTGTCTTTACTGTTTTATTAAAGAAAGTGAAACTTCATTAAATAAAATAAATTTTAAAATAAAAAATATTTTTGCTTTTAGCAATTTATGTGCAACTAAATTTGCTCAGTTTACAACAGTTTACCATTTATTTTTAATTTAACTTAAATCATTTTTTTTAATTTTTCAAACTTATTTTAAAGAAAATTTTTATAGTTAATGCAACTTATTTTCAAATTTAAATTAACTAAATTGAATTTTTAAGTTGTGTAAATATTAAAAAATTCATGATCAATTTTTTTTCCTTTATATTATTTATTAGCTGACTAAAAAAATAATTTAAAGATGATTTTTATATCATTTATTTTTTTTTTAATAAATTAAAAAGTATTTCATTGGTTAATTTATTATTGTTTATTATATTTCCTTAATATTAATTTTTTTTTGTTTTTTAGTAAAGTTAAATTAGTTAATTATTAAAGTTTAAGAAATTCAGTTTAAATAAAATATTTATTTTTTTTATGTTTTTAATAAATTTCTATCTGTTTCTATTTAACTAATTTAAAAAAATCTTCAATTAGTTTAAAAATGATAAATAAATTAAACTATAAAACTAATTCATGTAAAAACGATATGCATCGTAGTCAACCAATTTTAAATTATCAATTATCAAGTGATGATTTTCATCAATGGTCAATATATCGCCAGACCTTAAATGCAACTTTATCAGATTGTATTAGTAATAAATTAAATAAAGAACCTTTAACTGAGAATAAATTAATTATGCCGCATTCTATAGAAAGATTAAATACTTTACCAACTTTGTCAAAAGCGTTTGCAAAAGAAATGTCTTTGCATAATAAAAATTCAACTGAATTAAAACTAAATAGAAATACTACAAAAAGCATTTTATCTGGATCATCGGATTCTTCAATAATTAAAAATTATAATTATTCTACAGATGCTAAAAATTATATTTGTTATGGTTTACCTAGAGTTAAATCAGCAAATTTTTTAAGAGATAATAAGTCTAAAACTTTATTTAAAACAGAATCTGATAGTGAATTATCACAAGTAAAAGTCAAATCTTATTTAAAATCTTCTGTAAACAATAGCATATGCAATTTAGAAAAAAATATTAATCAATCAACATCAAATAGTGATTGTACTAAAGTTGAAATTAATGAAATATCATCAAATGATAGTTATCATTATAATTTAGATAAAATGAAAAATTGGAAACTTCTTGAAAAATCATCTTTTAAACAATACTGGGATTCAAAATCAATAAACAAAAACAAAATAGAAAATGATTCAACTTATAGCATTAATAAAAATTATTTTATTTCATCAAATTTTTTGTCAAAAGAAAATAATAATGACTCTACCAATTTAAATAAAGAACTAGAAAAATCTTTACATGTAAAATCACTTAACGGTTCTTCAAAATCAGAAAATAATGAAATAAATCATTTTTCAGAAAGTAGAAGAAACAGCAATATTAGTTCTCATATTTTATCAATTAAAGAAAATACTACAAGTGATTCCAATATTAACTCACATAAATCAGATTTTCTTAAAAATTCAAATTTACAGTCTGAAACTGAAAAAATTGCAAAAAAAAGTTTATTTGGACATTCTAGTGACAGTGATTATCCTTTTAGTACTACTAAATCAAACAAGTCAGATAGAAAAAAATATCCTAAACTGACTGTTAACAAAATGTACCATGAGTTTGATACAACATCTACTTTGGGTTTATTGTGTGGAGGAGCAAGGCAAAAAATTAGAGTATTAGATAATATTGCTTTTCAAGCGAAAGCTGGTGAAATGTTAGCATTAATTTCAGTTAATGGTAAGTTTTATTTTATTAAAAAATTGGTAAATGTAAAAAAAATTAATCAATTCAAAACATGTATTGATTAAAAATTTTATTAATAAATTTAATACTTTTTAAGAATAATTATTTAGGACAAATAAAAAAATGTCAATTATAATAGAATAAAATTTTTTTAATAAAAAAAATTAAAAAGATTATTTAAAAAAAAATAAAATTAATTAATCGAATTAGGTTTAAAATTTCAAATTCATTTAAAGTGTTAATTAAAGAAAAAAAACTTAATAAATATTTTTTAATATAGAATATTTTAAATTAAAAACATTATAGTAAATCATGCTAACTAAATCAAAATTTGACCTTGTTACTTTATTGTGTAACTATTAAAGGCGATGATTTATTTTTTTTTTGGTCTTATTTGATGAATTATTCATGGTTATTTGATTGCCTTGATTATTGTTAACATATTTAAGATGAGTTCAAATAAAAAATACATTTATAAAATGTCTAAATTGGGCACTTTTTTTTATATATAAAAATAATTTGATTATTCTAATATTAACTTAAAAAAAAAGTTGTATAAAATTTTTTAATTTAATTATTAACGCTTGACACAACAATGCAAATGTGGGCTTTTGAATTAAAAAGTATAATTATAAATCTATTTATACTTAGTTGAAAAACAGTAAATTTTATAAATATTTATTTAAAAATTTTAAGGAAATATGTATTTAAAATTTTATTGTAATTATGAATATGAAAACAAAAAAAAAATTTATTTAATAAATAAGCTAATTTTTATTTTTAATTTATAAAATTAATAAAAAAACTATTTTCAAATTTAAAACAATTTATATTTTTTTTAGAACTTGAATCTAGCACTATTTTGAATATTTTGGCAGACACTTATAGCAAAAAACGCACTCGAACTGATACTGAAATTTATATGAATGGAGTTCGAGTAAACCCAAATCAAATGTCCCAATTAGTAGCTTATGTTAAACCCGATGAATTTTTATGTCCAAATATGTCTACAAGACAAATGATTTTATTTTGTAATTTACTTCAATCATCCGCTCATCAAGCGTCTTTTGATGCAAAAAAACGAATTGACGCTTTGATTAAGGATTTAGGATTAGTTGACGTTAAACACACTTGTGTAAAAAAATTGAAAAAGTCTGAAAAGACAAGATTATTTATTGCAATAGCATTGATGTTAGATACTGAAATTTTATTACTGGATCAAATTCTTCATGGTATGGATTTATTTGATATGTATTTCCTTTTAGACTATATTAGACAATGGGCTAAATTTTCTGGAAAAATTGCTATTTTAAGTTTACAACCCCCATCGTATGAACTGCTTTCAATGTTTCAAAATATAGCTCTTTTGTCGACTGGACGAATAATTTATCATGGATCAACAAGTAAACTGGCATCATATTTTTCATTTGCTGACTATCCATGTCCAATTTACAAAAGTGCTTCTGATTATTATTTAGATTTAATAACAATTGATAATTTAAGTAGTTCTGCAATGCAAGAGTCTAACCATCGAATCGAAAGTTTAGTACTTTTATACAATAAAAAAAGTTCTTTTAATCGAAGACTTAGTTTGGACAAGCCAGGTCTTTTACCAGAAGCTATTGAAAGAAAAACATTTACCGTTGATTTTCTAGCAATTTGGATGTAAGTGCCAAAGTTTAAAAATAGACAATCATTAAATTGTTTGAATTTTTTGTAAATTTTAATTTAGTCGTGCTATGATTTTCAATTTTCCGTATAATTTGATACAAACTTGCGGCAAACTTTTTTTGGCCATTTCACTTTCATTAATGTGTGGCCTAATTTTTGTTAAGGTCAGAACGGTTCGTGAACAAGAGGACATTTGGGACAAGTTTGGCTTTTATCACAGTTTGCTTACTATTTTTGCTTTGCCTTTATTTTTGATGGAAATCAAGCAGACACATCAGGAGAAACGTTATGTGACAAGTGAATTGAAGATGAAACTTTACCGAAAAGAAGCTTATCTAGTTTCAAGTTTGTTAAATAGCTTTGCAAGTTCGTGCTTGATTTATATTGGATTTGCAGTTCCAGCATTTGTAATGTCCGTACAAAAAGATCATCTCTTTTATTATTTATTCATTATACTAGGTAATTAGTTTTTATTAGTAGTATTCTAACAAAGTGGTTAAATTTGATTTATATTAAAATTTATTCTAATAGCTTATATGCATACGGTTAAGTTTTTGGCCATAGCCTGTGCGTGGATGTTTTGGGATAAATGGAAATCTTGTGCTGTTTTTGGCTTTATTTTTTACTTAATAGTAAACTTATCTACGGTAATGATTCATTTGAAGAATCTAAATATAGTGGCTCGTTTTTTAACCAAATTTAATTTGTATGCTTGGTCTTACGAATCGTTGGTGCATTTGGATTTGCATAAGTTCAAACATGAACATCATTATAATCAATCATTGGATGGAGAAGGTTATCTTTGCAGTAACAACCCGCTGGTGCAATATATGAACGCAATAGTGGCTAAAGCTGAATGCGGTATCCAATCAGATATGGACGTGAGCAAATTTTTCAATCATAATTCCATATTCACCTACTGGATGCAACCGGTGCTAGTCTATTTGGTCTATTCTTTTATATTTATTGGTTTTTGGTATTTTGCGATTTGTTCAATTGATTTAAACAAAGCTTTTATAAGCAAGTCTAAAGCAAGTAAAAATGATAATTACAGTTAGCCAGAAATCGCCAATAATGGCCAATTTAATAGTGACTAAACAAAAAGAAAATGTGCCAAAAGCAATTCTGCTTTGAATTTGAGTAGTTTGAAGCTAAGAAATTAGCAGAGTAAAAAAGTAAGAAATTGCATTACAGATACAATTGCATACTTGTCGTAAAGTACAACTTATTAAAACTTTCAATGATTATTTTAATTACTGCATAATTAAAGTAAACCAAGAAAAATATGACCAATCGTTATTAATTTTAATATTGAATTAAATCCCTAGCGTAAGTTAAGTATTAAACAACATGAATTCATAAGTTTTTTGGCGGCAATTTGAAAGATGCGCGTATTGCAGAACCGGCTGCTAATGCAATCAGCGGCTGGCGGGCGTTCAAATAACTTAAGTAATTAATGTAAACAAACCGTGAATTAGGACGTTAGAAATGCGTTATTAGATTGACTTTAATCATTCGATTACTTAAGTGGCTTGTCAATCATTTTTTCATATTTAATAACTCAATACTGTTAAGAAACTAGTTCGATATTTTTAATATTTCTACCTGTTGTTATTGTCTTAGTTCAGACTAGTCTAGGACTTGTCCAAATAGTTCCCGCATTTATCTTAGTTTGTTTTTTAAATCGTCTTTGTGGTCCACTATTGTGATTGCTAACTGCAATCTTGTCTTGTGATTTTGTTTTGTGATCTTGTCCTTTGGACAACTTTTGTGATCGAATTTCATTGTCAACTTTTATGGTCGATTCTCGTGGTTTAATCTTGCTGTTAAATTTTGTGGTCTAACCTTGTGTTTTCCACCTGTGGTCTATTCTTGTGATTTACCTTGATGGTCTTTTTTATGATCTACTTTTGCTATCCTTCTTTTCAGTTTGCTTTTGTGTTCCTTTAGTCTATTCATTTAGTTCATTTTTTAGTCTATTTTATTAGTTTACTTTTTTAGTTCGCTTTTTATTCTACTTTTTTAATTCTACTTTTTTAGTTTACTCTTTTAGTCTACTTCTTCATCTACTTCTGCAACCACTTTCGATCTATCCTTTCATCTGTTTCTAGCCATTTACATTCTTAGCTCTACCATTCTATTATTTCAGAAGCTTAAGTACGCCCTTTGTAACTAGCTTCGTAAATAAATGTTGATACATTTTTCAACTGTTTCAATTTCGTAAGTGAAAATGCTCTTAACATTGAAAAATTGCAACAATAGTTAAAGAATTTTTTCATAAGAAAACTGTACATTTTTGTCAATCAACAAGTACAGTCTGGCAAGGCTTGTTTGCTGCGTTGTTTTTGTTTATATTCTTGCGTATTTTCATTTTTTACTTTATTTTCATCCTTTGGTCAATCAAACTTATTTTTCAGTAATTTTTTTTTTCGCTTCTTATATTCGGTCGTTTATCGATTGTCTGATAATTTTTTTTTCCTTCCCACAACTCCAGTTATTAGATTAGATCTTGCTTTGAAGTCAAGATTAAGCTTAATTTAATGCATTTTCAACTAACTAAGCTTGTTTTCAATAAATTTCTGTTGATTGCAAATTTCGATGTAAGTAGGAAATGACGCATAATCGATCAAAGTTTATAAATGCTTTTAATATTGTTTGTTTTTATATTTTTAATTTTATAATTAGTTTTATGTGAAAAATTTCATTTATTCGTGTGTTCAAACTCAACCGCAATTTAACTGAATAAGATAAAAAGCAAATCAATTAAAGCTTAACAAAATGAGTTGGATGAATAATGGCATGGAAAATCTAATTTCCATTGTAAACACATTACAAGATGTTTTCTCACAAATTAACGGCTTTCAATTTAGCATTGATTTACCTCAGATTGCAGTTGTTGGAAGCCAGTCAGCCGGAAAATCTTCAGTATTAGAAAATTTTGTTGGAAGGTAAGCTTCATATTAAATCTTGGTTTCATCTTTATATTTTACCTTGTCTTATAGAGACTTTTTGCCTCGTGGTTCTGGAATTGTAACCAGAAGACCATTAATACTTCAACTTTTTAATTCTACATATGAATATGGAGAATTTCTTCATAAAAGAAATGAAAAGTTTACAGATTTTAATGCAATTCTTAAAGAAATTGAAGCTGAAACAAACAGAATAACTGGACAAAATAAAAATATTTCACCATTGCCTATTAATTTACGCATTTATTCTCCACATGTATTAAATCTTACTTTGGTTGATTTACCAGGACTTACTAAAGTTCCTATTGGTGATCAACCATTGGACATTGAAAAACAAATAAGAGATATGGTTTTAAGTTTCATTACCAAAGAAAATTGTTTAATTTTAGCCGTCACTGCAGCTAACCAAGATTTAGCTAATTCTGATGCTCTTAAAATTGCAAAAGAAGTTGATCCAGAAGGTTTAAGGACTATTGGCGTTTTGACCAAACTAGATCTGATGGATGCTGGTACAGATGCAAAAGATATTTTAGAAAATAAAGTTTTTCCTTTAAGAAGGGGTTACGTTGGTGTGGTAAACAGAAGTCAAAGAGATATTGAAGGCAAAAAAGATATTCGTGAAGCTTTATCAAAAGAAAGACAATTTTTTATGACTCATCCTAGCTATAGACATTTGGCAGATAGAATGGGGACATTGTATTTGCAAGAAGTTTTAAATCAACAATTAACCAACCATATACGTGACACATTACCTAAATTAAGAGATAAATTAGAAGAAAAAAAAAATCAACTAGAAAAAGAAGTTAATGAATACAAAAATTTTTCAAATGATTCTCCAACAAATAAAGCTAAAACTATGTTACAATTAATACAACAATTGAAAACTGATTTAGAAAAATCAATTGATGGAGCTACATCAAGTGATATTAATATGAATGAATTAAGTGGAGGAGCAAAAATTAATCAATTATTTCATGAAAGATTACCATATGAAATACATAGGATGGAATACAACGAAAAACAATTAAGAAAAGATATATCTGTTGCTATAAAGAATATTCGAGGAACAAGAGTTGGTTTGTTCACTCCAGATCAAGCTTTTGAAGTGATAGTTAGAGACCACATTAAACGATTAGAAGAGCCATCATTGATGTGTATTGAATTGGTTATTAAAGAAATAATGGATGTTATATTTAAATGCACAGAAAGAATGCGAAAATATCCTAAACTTCGTAGTGAAGTGCAACGACTTATTCACACTCATATTCGAGAATCAGAGCAAAAAACAAAAGATCAATTATTATTATTAGTCCACATTGAACATTCATATATGAATACCAATCATGAAGACTTTATTGGTTTTGCTGCTGCACAAAGTAGTGCTGAGAATAATTCAAGACAAAAACTAGTCAATCAAGTAATTAGAAAAGGTTATTTGTTGACTAAAGAAAATCAAGGATTAATGTATAACAATACTAAAGATTACTGGTTTGTGCTAACGTCTAGCGATTTGTCTTGGTACAAAGATGAAGAAGAAAAAGACAAACGTTTTATGTTACCTTTAGATGAGTTAATGATACGGGAGATTAAAGGTGGTTTTATGGCCAAGAAACATTCTTTTGCTCTTTTTAATGTTAATAATAAAAACGTGTATAGGGAGCAAAAACAGTTAGAATTAGCTTGTGATACAAAAGAAGATTTGGAAAATTGGAAAGCATCATTTCTTAGAGCAGGAGTATATCTAGAAAGATGCCCAGAGACACCAAATGGAGATGATGCAATCGAACAAGATATAGCCGTAGCAAATCCTCATCTTGAACGGGAAGTGGAAACTATTCGTAATTTAGTAAGATCATATATGAAAATAGTGAACAAGACATTTAAAGATATGGTACCCAAGTATATTACTCATTTAATAATTAATTCAATGAAAGATTTTGTGGTTGGCGATACTTTGTACATTCTATTAAATGATATTTATTCAACAAAAGACAGTTGTTGCTTGATGGATATGAGTCCAGATGAAGAAAGAAGAAAAGAAGACGTACTTAAATTGTATAATTGTATAACTGTTGCTTTAAAAAAGATTGGTGACATATCAATGAAAACTGGTCATGCTGAAATTCCACCACCCATTCGATCTAGTTTGATTAAAAGTGACTTAAATAAGCCGAATAGTTATGGCAATGGAAATATGAACAACAATAATAGTGGATTTAATGGTTATGGTAAAATTTCAACAGCTAATAATATTCCAGCACCCAGTCGTACTCATCCACCGCCTTATCGACCCATTCCTAATCCACAACAAGCTAGACCAACTGCTAGTACTAAGCCAAGTCTTCCAGTACGAGTTGCACCTCAAATGCCTGGTCACAATTTAAACAATTTAGTAACTGGAAACAGTGTAGCTCAAATGGCTCAGATGGCTAATATGGCTCAAATGTTAATTCCTCCGTTAATTCCAACTCGTCCAGTACCGTCCATTCCAACCAAGAAGAATTGAATATACTAGAAATAGGTTTTATTTAATTTAATCAATTAAAATTTTATTTTAACTCAGACTTTGGTTAAATTGGAATTTTAATCTGATTGAGACCTTAGTTTGGATTGAACTTTAATTTGATTTAGACTTTGCTTCAACGCAAACCTTAGTTTGATTAGAAGTTTAGCTTGAATAGAATTCGAGTTCTTTAAGAAGCTTTGTTTGACTTGAGTTTTAGTTTGTATTTCGAATTGAACCTTGGTTTAACTTTGTTTTAGCCTCAGTCTTAGTTTGACTTTTACTATGTTTGATTTAAATTTTGGTGCAATTAGAAGCTTAATATAATTAGAACTTTAGTTGGTCTAGCACCTTAGTTCAACTAGACTCTTAGTTTGATTAGAACCTTACTTGAATCGAAACTTTTGCTCAATCAGAACTTGAGTTCAATCAAAACTTTACATCGACCTGGACCTTAGTTCGAGCTGGACCAAATTCAAAATCAATCTGTATCACACCTCCGCTACCTGATTTGTAAATATAACCTGGCTTGTGTTTCGCATGTGTGGATCAATTAAAATATTAATTAAATAGAGTAATAGAAAGGCAAGTTTTTTCTTGCTAGAAAATAATTTAATTCATTTGCCTGATTTACAAAGTTTGTCAATTTTGATAATATCATTTGCAAAATAAGAATCCATCGGTTTGTAATTTTGCACCCTTGTTTAAAACTGAAAAGATAAATGCTTTTTTATTTATGTAAATTTTTATTGTGTGGTTCGAAGTGATTATTTATTTTTTTTTTAACAAATTGTGAATATTAAAGTAAAAAAAAAGTAATTCTTTTTTGAACTGACTTTACTGCGTCACTTTAGTTTCGCCTTTTGATACGTTAGTATTTTGTCTTTTTTGATTTTCCGTTTTAATATTTTTTGGTATTTAATTGTGGAGAAATTAAATGAGTCAGCCTAATTTGCTAGATGACAGCACGTTCGGGTCTGCAGAGTCGAGCAATGATAAATATGATAACATTGGGACCGGTGGCATGTTTATTACAGAACAAACTCTGTTTATGAACTTCACCATTAGTCATGATTAATTTTCTTAATTTGCTATGTGAGGTTAAGGAGAATGAGTCTGTGCTTTCTTTTTCATACTAGTCGAATAAGATTTATCTTTCCATAGATATATTTTATTATGAAATTATGTAATTTTTTTCAATTTCATTTACGTCTAACAGAAGAAAGGAAACAATTCGTATATATGTGATAGTAATTTACTCTAACTTGCTTGTGTTTAATTAGAAATTTCAAAATCATTTTTATTGGTTTTTATCACTTAAAAAGTGGTGACTATGTTTGCAAAAAATTTGAAAACCTTTCCTTGGTTATTTTCAGAGCTGAGTTTGACACTCCGACGGCCATTCTCGATTTCAGGTTCAAGAAGTTATTGGAACAATAAATTGGTTTTCTCAACAGGACACACAAAAGCCTTCAAACTGTTGCCAATCAAGCATTCTTCAATGAAGACACAGTTGGCCCCACTGTGTTCTGCAAAGGCGCCTAAAAAGTTGAACCAAAAGGAAATCGATGATTTATGTGCTGAATTTGAGAGGCTGGGTAAGGACATTCAAATTCCTACTCCTTGGGGATTTGTTTCTGCTAAAGAGTTTGGCAAAAAAGGAGGATCTCCCGTGATCATGACCCATGGATGGCTAGATAATCTTTATAGCTGGGCTCTGTTTATTCCAGCATTGCTTAGGCTTAATCCAAATCTACATGTGATCGCTTTTGATGAGCCAGGCTGTGGAGCCAGTACACCCAGGCCTAAAGGAACCTACTACGAGTCATTATCTTCTGTAATTGAAATTCAGAGAATTATGGATTTTATGGGTTGGAAAAAGGTTTCTTTGATAGGTCATTCTAAAGGTAAATTTTACTATTTTCATTTGTGCCTTTATTTCTAATTTTATCAATTCAAAGGTGCGTTTAGTTCTTTCATTTTTGCGTCCATTTATCCTATGTTAGTCGAAAGAGTAGTGGCTTTTGATTTGTTTGGACCTGAAGTAAACTTTAACCGCGATCTAAGTGAACTAATTTTGAAAAGAATTGAAATGGACAAAAATTTCATCCAAGATAAAACTGGCGAACGATTTAATAAAATATATACTAAAGAAAAAGCGCTTGGTAAGCTGTTTTATTTTTTAACTAATTCAACCAAAAAGATAAACAAACTACAAACTTGAGCACTTTTTTATATTTAGAACGGTTTGTAAGCTCAAGACCGGTTTTTGGATTGTCAAAAGAAAATGCTGAAGTTCTGCTTAAAAGAGGATTGAAGTCTTACAAAGGTGGATATACATTTAGCCGAGACATTCAATGGAATTTCTTTTCCATTGAATTATTACCATCTCGAGAAAACATCATCGAACTTTTAACTGAACTTCAATGTGATGTCCAGTTACTTTTGGCCACCCACGGTCCTTTTAAAGTTCCAGCCAACTTTTGGGATCCTTTTCGCAATGTGTATAAGAAAAGGTGCAAAGTTTTTGAAGAAATTGAAATTGAAGGTTATCATTATATTCATATGGATTACGCTGTAGAAATGGCTAATCTTGTGTCTAAATTTTACACCAAATCAGAACAGGCTCGTTTAGAGAATAAGCTTTAAATACATTTGTAGATTTTTAATTTCTAAGTATTACCACTCCCTAATTAATGAAAATACTCTTTCAATGGCCCCACAGCTAATTTTAAAAATTTAATTTAGCAAGGTTCGTTTAAATTTCAGGTTTTGTAAAAGCCAAAATGTCAGAAGACAATAAAGAAATCGTTTCAAAAAAATATTTATAAAAATATGTATTTAAATTTTGCGGTTAAATTTCAATTGATTGTTGCATACCAGTTTAAAAAATAGTCAAAATAAATATACTTTTTAAGTTTAATCATTACGCTTTTAATGTTGCTTATTAGCGGTTTCTAATTTATAAAATCTATTTTATTTTCTTTCTTTGAGTTTTTTTACATTTTATTCAATTTTCTTATAAGTAAAAGTATGGCTGGCTCAAATAGTGTTATGCAAGAAGTGCTAACCCTTCTAGATAATCTGCAAAGAATAACAGAAACTCACGATGAAGAAGCTTCTAACCGATTAAAGTGTTCTATTTTGAGCTTAAATTCAGATGATTTACTTAAAGTTTGGCATCATTTAGATTTGACTAAATTATTACAAATCATTACTCATCTAAACAACTCTGGCGATTTAGAAACCGTGAATAACATTTTGGAAATATTAGATTTCATCTTCAAAGCAATATCTATTAAAGATTTGTTTGAGAAATTAAACTTTTTTTTGCCCAGCATAATCTGCTCAGGATCAAACAAATGGTTACAAATGTTGATATTAAAATATATAAAGAAAGCAACAGAAAGCAAAGATGCAATTGTTCAATTACTTAACCCAGTCATAATTGGTAATCTTTTAAATTTTTTAGCAGATGACAGTGAAACTGTGGCCGGACTCTGTTCAACAGTTATAATCAATTTGACAGAACAAAATGCAAACATTCTGAATTGTTTGTTTGAAGATGAAAACTTTACCATTTTAAGAACGTTAAAGGCAAAAAATGATACGGTCATGTTCCGAGTTTATAATTTAATAAGTGAATTATTTAAAAAACACAAAAAGTTGCTTACTAATGAAAATGTGCTTGAATTTTTAAATGAGATTCACACAGATGTCCATTCTAACGATCCCTTGGTAGTTCGTAATGCAATTTTAATGTTAACAGACATTTCTTTAACTTCTCACGGCTGCAAATATTTATCCCAAATTGGATTTCTAGACTTGCTAGCCCATAAAGTACTTAATTCTAGTCAAGAATCGTTTGAAAGTTTACTTTTGCCTGGATATTTAAACGGATTTGGAATAATTGGTTCGAACATGCCTGAACAAATGGCTTTGCATTTGAACGTGTTTGATCGACTTTTAGCTTTAAGTAAAGGGTCTAATATTGATCATGCTAGTTGTTCCATTGAAGCTATTTCAATTTTAGTCAGTAAGAATCAAGGCAAACATTTATTTAACGATAGACCGGAAGTTTGCAATACTTTTCTTAGAAAAATGGGCGAAATTCTTAACTCTAGCTCCAGTCTTAAAAAGGAAGCGTTAAATTGTTTGGCCAGCATGTTTCAGGTTTTGGACCCAGATCCTAATGGAGAGACCACCACACTTTTAGACTGTTGGTATGGCAAAATTCATTCAGACAGAAAAAAGACGACCGAATTGATTTTGTCTCATTGCAAGCATTCTTTCACAGAAATTAGATTCAATTCTTTTGAATTGGTTCGAAGACTTTGTACTCATTTTTGGGGTCAAAAAGAATTGCAGTCAAATTCAAATTTCGTAGAATATATTTTAAATAGAAACACTGAAACTGCTTATCAAGCTAAAGAAAACAAGTTCAAGATTATAAAAGAACTAGTTGACTCTCCATTTACTGCCTCAGTATTTGGAGGATTGGTTTTTGCCCGATTTAGACAACATTTCAGAGAAGGACCTCATTACTTTGATCAAGCAATGGAGGTTTCAGTCATGGATCCAATGTAATTTATTTTATTTTTTTTGTTTCCCTAATTAATTCGTTTACTAGTTAAAAGTTAAACTTGTCACGATTGTAAAAAACATTACATTGAATTTTTTTTTTAAATATGCCGCTTTAAATATTAACCCTTTTAACATGTTATTGTTTATATGTAATTTTTTCTTTTATTGCAATATCTTTGTTTTGTAAATGCCTTCAAGCAGATTAAATGTGATCAAATTTTTTATACAAAAAAATGGACAAATTTCGTTTAAGCATATCCAAAGTCGTCTTTAAAAATCAAGTTAGGTCATCTGCAAACGTGTTTTTTAATGGATGTCAACAGGTGAAGTTAACGCACACAATTTATCAAAATGAAAATTATAATACAAATGACAAGTTTAAAAGGAAAAATTTTCTTAAAAATGCAGTCTTGATTTGTGCTTTTAATTCTTGCGCTCTTGCAATCGGTAACCTTTATTCTGATAAAGACAAATTCAGTTGGTTTAAGAGGCTGTTTGCCATACAAGCTAAAGCCAATGTTAAACAAGACGAGAAACAAGATGAAAAACAAAATGAAAAACAATTAGTTCACGACCAAAACTATTTGCCTGCTTCTAGGAGATATAATTTCATTGCCGATGCCGTGCAAAAGGCAGAATCAAGTGTGGTTGGCTTAGAAGTTTGGACTCTGCATCCTTATTTTAATACTGAGGTAAAAATATCAAGTGGTTCGGGATTCATTGTAAGTCCGGATGGACTCATTTTAACAAATGCTCATGTAGTAGGCGAAAGTAAACATGTGACAGTTAAACTGCAAAATGGTAAAGTTTACAAAGGATCAGTTGAAGCCGTGGATAATCACACTGATTTAGCTACTATTTCTATTGCCGAAACTAATTTACCATATTTAAATTTTTGTGAGAGCAAAAATGTAAGACCTGGAGAATTCGTAGTAGCAATGGGATCTCCTTTTTCTTTAAATAATACCGTCACAGTTGGTAATTTTTTTTTCGTTAATATACTATAATTGGTCCATCTTGTTAACATTTTATGTTTGTTGCAGGTGTAATTAGTTCTACAACTAGATTAAGTAGTGAACTAGGCATATTAAATAAAGAAATGCAATATATTCAAACTGATGCATCAATCAATATTGGAAATTCCGGAGGTCCACTCGTTAATTTAGATGGAACTGTAGTAGGCATTAATACAATGAAAGTCACTTCTGGCATATCCTTTGCTATACCAAGTGAATATGCAGTTCAATTTTTGAATGTAATAAAATCACAAAAAAAAAATGCAGCTAAACACAATAAGAAACCTTTTGTTCCAGAAAGAAAAAGATCTATTGGAGTAACTATGCTTTCTTTAAATAAAGAAATAATTCAACATATAAAAACCAGATTATCAACTTCTGATTTACAATATGGTGTACTTATAATGAAAGTAATAAATGGATCGCCTGCAGAAAAGTAAATTTTTACATTTATTTTAAATTGGAATTAATTAAATTTTTTTTTTTTAATCTATTTAGAGCTGGTCTACAGGCTGGTGATATTTTACTTGAAGTTAATAATAAAAAAGCTTTATCAGCAACTGACGTTTATCAACAAATTGATACAAATGATGTTTTAAATTTAACTGTACTTAAAGGGGATAAAAAAGTAAATTTAAAAATAATAACAAATTTTTTAGAATAATTGCTTAAATAAACTATTTGTAAGGTGTGCCTTTTTTTTACGAAATGCTTAATTTTTTTGTAAATTGACAAAATTTTTAATAATTAACAATTTTATTTATAGTAGTAAATGTTAAAAATGTTTAATTTAGAACATTAAAAGTCTGATATTAGCAGTTTATTAGCATAACTTTTTTTACTTTTGCTTATTTATGTTTAAAGAACTAAAATTTTAATATTTGTTATGATTTAGTTAATACTGTCAATAAATGAAGAGTGAAGAAAAAATTATTATGAAAAATAAAAACAAAAATTTAATATTAAGTTGGCGTTCCATAATGATCGAAAAACAGATAAGCTAACAATTAATTTAATTAATTAGTGTTGTACTTATGCCAAAAGCACAATTGAAATATGCAACACTTCATTATTCAATTTATTATTTAGTTTGCCATATTTTACACTTTAAATCCATTAATAAATTTGGCTGTTTGTCAAACAGATATTTTCTTAAAATTAGTTGAAAATTACGGTCACATTCACATTGAATGTCAAACACGTTTTATTAAAATTGTATTTTGAATAAGTTTCCCAAATACAAATTGCTCATTATGTTACAAAAGTTTTAATATTTGTTTAGTGATTAAAACTTGCGTTTGGTTTGTCTAAGGATGATGTGAAAGTGATGCAAGGAAAGGTGAACTGATAGGAGCAGTGTTTCGTAGGTGAATGTGGGTAAAAGATCGGAGTGGCATTTAATTAAAGTGATTAAAAAAGATTAAAATGCGGGTCGAATGATGATTTGAATAGTGATTTGAACAGTGAATATAGAAAATAATTTTAGTGTTTTAAAAGATTTTTAAAAAATGGCGCGCTGCCCTAATGTTTATTTCCTATTTTTAGAATAAAAGAAAAAACTAAGGCATGTTTTTCAAGTATAAGTGAAGAGTGTTTAGTTAATTTTAATCAAACTTTGGTGAGCATCTTGTGTATCTTTTTTATGTTTGAAACATAAACCGAAAAATGCTGTCTTTCTGCCAGTTGCAATGGTTGACCAATGCGAAGTAAATAAACATATGATAAAGTGCAATTTTTAAACGGCAATTCATTAACTTCCGGTTTATCCTTCATTCATTATCCATTTTTTGCTCAGATGTTCTCCGATTCAAACATTTTCAAACACTATTAAACACAATCTATGTTAGTCTTTCACTTTGATCAAGGATTTAGTCCATACGCTATTTGTACATAATCGTTTTAAATCTGTATTATTTTAAAATGACTAAGAAAAAGGCAAAGAGCTACAAAAAGACCTGTCAATTGTCAATTAACAGAAGAGAAGAATGCAGGCGCAAAGATTCGTCTACATCTACTTCAACTGAGTTAAACGAACCATTCTATGGATTTGAAAATATTATCATCAATAAAGAGGACAACGAATTTGTTAAAAGTCTTAACAACGAAGCTAAACGATTAAATATTAAAGACAATACAAATGATAATGAAATTATATCCAAATGTTTGCCAAAGCCTAAAGGTCTTGTCAATTTGGGAAAAACTTGCTACTTGAATTCAGTTATTCAAGTTCTTAGTCAAGCTCCTTTATTTTATGAATTGCTAGATGAAAAAGCCGATCATTTGGTCAAATGGGAAGCAATTCAGTATGATTTTTTAATTGATAGATTAAAAGAAAAAATTAAAAATCCAAATGTTGAGGAAAAAGTTGCTGATGAAAAACAAATTTTAAAAACAGAATTAGGTGCTCCAATTTTATTAAATTCATTATTAGTTTTTTTACTTAGAATGTTAAGATCAGAATTAAGGCTTAAACCACAAACTGTAGAGCCTGAAGCTTTTTTTAGAGAAATTAAACGTACAATGTTACATTTTAGAGGTAATGAGCAACAAGATAGTCATGAAATGCTAAGATGTTTATTAGATGCTTTAAAAACTGGAGAAATCAGAAGACAACGTCGAGCAATTTTAAATGCATTATCTTTACAAGCTCATCAATTTAAAAATTTAAAAGAAGAATCTAAATTATTAATTAAAAGTTATAAAGAAGCATCAAATTTTACTATTATTGATTCATTATTTGGTGGTTATTGTATATCTTCATTAAAATGTGAAGAATGTGAATCTACATCTCAAATATTTGAACCTTTCTTTGATTTATCATTATCTATTAGTGAAGAAAAACAAATTTTTAATGGCCGTAAACATAAAAATGTTACAAAAGAAAAGCCAGTAACAATAGAAACTAACAGCTCTGAAGCAGATAATCAACAGATTTTAATGGAAGATGCAAAAAAATTAACTGCTAAAGAAAGGAAAATAAGAAGACAAATCAAAAAAGCAGAAAAAAGAGAAAAAAGAAGAAACAAAACTGATAAATTTATTGATAAAAATATCGAAAATGAATTATATAATAAAGAAAATGAAATCGAAATAAAAGAAAATATTCAAAATGAATTAGATGATCAAGAAAATAATAAAAGTAATAGTTTTGCTGATTCTTTAAAAACTGATGAATTAAAAAGTAAAAATAATTTAGATGGAGATAGTAGTGATGATGAAGCTAGTAGTAAAGAGGATGATTTAGATTTTGAATTTGTTGATTCTAAAACTGAAAATTCTAATTTAAATGAAAATTTAGAAGAAAAAAAAAATTTACTAAATTTAGTTGAAAAAAGAAATGATTTTGAAAATAATATTTCAATTGATTCAGGAATAAATCGTTCAAATTTAAATGGAATAGATATTTTAAAAAATAAATTAGAAGAAATTAAAATTGAAAATGAATTAAACAAAAATTCATTTAATAAGACTGAAGAACATAATCAAAGAAATAGTGAAATTTCAGAAGATGAAGGTAATCCAGTTACTGATAGAGAAAGTGATACTGGATTTGAAGATAAAGATCCTGTTATTAATGGAGAAGCTGATATAGAAAGTGAAGATTCTAATTTAGCTAATAATGGATCTGATTCAGATAATAAAGAATGTATTTATCATAATTCCATGATTGAAAATGAAGAAGTATTTAATGATAATATTAATGATGAATGTAAAAATGATTCAAATATTGATGGTATTGAAGAGGACATAAAACGAAAAATAAAATGGGCTATGTCCACAATATCTTCAAAATCGGGAAGTAATCATCACTGTTCAATCTTGGCTAGTTTATCTCATTTTACGCAAACTGAATTATTAGTTGGACCCAATAAAATATTTTGCAATAATTGCAATAAAAATAAAAATGGATCAACAAAGAAAATTTATACAAACGCTTCAAAGCAAATGTTAATTGCTATGCCTCCTCCTTTATTAACCCTTCATTTGAAACGTTTTGAAGTTGATAGATATTTTAAACTAAGTTTATCAAAGATAAACAAGCATGTTTCATTTCCATTGGCATTTGATTTGTCACCTTATGTTAGTAATATATTTAAAGTAATGACAAACTTTTGCACAAAAGATTTGTCGGACGTTAAGAATACACACGCAATAATGTATAGTTTGTATGGTGTGGTGGAGCATTCTGGATCGTTAAGAAGTGGACATTATAAAGCTTATGTAAAATTACGAAATAAGGATACAACTAAGTTTAAAAAATTTTTAAAAGTTCAACCATATGTACCAAAAATGATGGAGTTAATTGAATCGATATCGGACGAACAGTTGAATGCAACTGATAATGCTTCCTTAGACGAAATTTCGACTAATATGATTAAGAAAGAATTACTAAAGGCATCTAAAGATAAATGGTTTTGTATTAGTGATAGTACAGTTAATCAGGTGCCTTTAAGCACTGTACTTAAAGTTCAGGCGTACATACTTTTTTATGAGAGAATATTTTAATTCATGTGTTTCAAATTAATGTGTATTTTAAAGTTTGCATCTTTTATTTATATTTTGTAAAAAGGATAAAGTTAATTGTTTTTTTTTTTTATAATATAAAGTTGAATTTCAATGCCGCTGTCAAAATGTATATTTAGCGCTAAGTTGATATTTGAAATAAAAAATTGAAAAGTTGTAAGTTGAATATTTTTATTTCAAGTTTAGTACAACTAAGAGCGCACGTTGAGCTAACCGGAAAAACTAGTTTTAGAGCGTAACTTCCGGCTGAGAAGTTGAATGGTTTCAGGATGAGAAAGGTGGTAAAGAGAGATGAGATGAAGGCAAGTTGAAAGTGAATAAGGAAGGACAGAGAAAGAAAGTGATTGTGAGCGTTGGTTGTGAGGGAAGCCGTGAATAACTGGGGAAGTTGTGAGAATAATCATAGGAAAAGTTTTGAGTTATGAATGAAATTGTAAGAAGAAGAGTTAAGGGACAGGACGGTGTTTAAGAAAGTTTGCGAATTATGGAAGTGAGTGAATTATGGAAGTGGGTGAGTTATGGAAGTAGATGAATTATGGAAGTGGGTGAATTGTGGAAGTGGGTGAATTGTGGAAGTGGGTGAATTGTGGAAGTGGATGAATTGTGGAAGTGGGTGAATTATGCAAGTTGGCGAATTATGGAAGTTGGCAAATTATGGAAATTGGCGAATTATGAAAATGAGTGAATTATGAAGTTGGTGAATTATAAAAGTTAATGAATTATGAAAGTTGGTTAAAAATGTAATTGATTTAAAGCCGTTGATTCGGCTGAGCCAGACGCGCCTGACAGCCACATCATTGCTGGCGGTGGTGGCCAACGCTTTCAACTGAGCACAAACCAGTTGGTAGCTGTATTTTTAAATGTTGGCACACATGCGCACTGGTGGCTGTTGTTTCGCAGCTAAGTGCTCATATACGTTTTTGTTTTTCAATCTTTTCGTCTGAATTTGCTTTCTTTCTTCGCCCGATATCTAAGTAAGTTGGTTTTTGGTGTGTGATGTCCTCATGTGGTGATGGTGGAGGTGATCCTGGCTGGCCTAAGATGGTTGGGTCGGTTCAGGCCGGTTGTGAGACTTACTTGTGCATTTGCACCTTTTCGGTTGGAGAGCACATTTTCTCTGGCGAGATTTGCGCTCTTTGTCTGCAAATGTTTGCAAACACATTGGTCTTTCTTTTGTCCTCATAATTAACACTTGTCTGTTTTAGGTTAACAGCTCTGTTCCAGTTGATCCAGTGTCTAAACGTGACTCCGATTGTCCAACTTTCTCCACAGCCGTCGGCATCCATCACCATTCGAATTAACAAGCGTTATCTAAAAGGGTTGTATGAGTTCAAAAATAGAAAAACCTACACTACAAGGTCAAAGAATCAAGACCAGAAAACGAGATGAAAAGGAGAAATACGATCCAAATGCATTTCGAGATATAATTTTGCAAGGCTTAAATGAAATAATTGCACCCCAAAGTGGAAGTGTTTCAAAAAATTTGCATGCCGAGCCCGTCGAACCTACTGCGGAGCCTAACTCTCTTGTTAGCAGTACCGAGGAGCATTCGCAGCAGGAAGAGCCTCAGCCTGATTCTGGAAATAGTGGCGATGAAGACAATTTGCCGACCGAGTCCAATCATTTAGCTGCCAACGGAAACAATGGAACAGTTCAGAACACTGAAAAGCTAATCAATAAAGAAATTACTATTGAAAAGGCACATTTCGAAGCTCTGTCCAAGTTCCTAGATGTTTCTGGCTCTAAACTAAACTATCGCCGTTATGGTGATGTTTTGTTGGACATTATTATTGCTGGTGGTACTTTAGGTAATTTTCAAATCTTTTGCTCTTTTTCCATTCTTAATACTTTTACTTTTTCTTACTTTTTTCATACGCTTTTCTTATTCTTTAAATCATTACAAATTATTAAATTACTACACTATTTCTACTTTACTACTTTTACTTTACTACTTCTACTTTACTACTTCTACTTTACTACTTCTACTTTACTACTTCTACCTCACTACCTCACTACCTCACTACCTCACTACCTCACTACCTCACTACTTCACTACTTCACTACTTCACTATTACACTGCTACATCCTTTCTCACTAATTTCTGCATTTTTTTGCAGCTCCTGGTGGAACCATTGTCAGCAATTCCGATCCAACCAAACCTTCCAAAACCGACTTGTGTTTGTTTTCTGTTTCTGAAAACAATTTAGACGACATTCGTAATTTTGCCCAAGTTATTCATAAATTAATCCGAAGATACTTATATTTAGAGAAAATTTTAGACGAAGAAATTAAAAAACTTTTGCTTTTTTTAAAAGGATTTTCTCCTGAAATCCGAAAACGTTTGGCTAAATTTGTTTCTATTTTGGTTGCCATTGGTCAAATTCCAGCTACTGTTTTGGTTTCTGCCGTTCAGGAATCTACAGTTAAAGATGGAATTGCCATGGATTTTCTTGTTACTGTTCTTCAAGTGTGGCTTGCTGAAAAAGATGCAAATTCAGTCTGGTCCACCTTGAAAAAATCCGGAGTAGACAATAGGATTATGACTTTTTTGCCAGCCAACAAACAATCGTTTGAACATTTAGAAGCTATTTTTGTGCCAAACGGGCTGAGTTCTATTTTAGAACTACAAAAAGCAAGTATGAGCTCTTCCATCAGAAAAAAATTACAAAGCGAAATTCATAATTTAATTAATGAAAAGGCTCCCATGAAAGAAATTATTGCCGTTATTAAAGAATCCATTGCGAAACACAAGCTTGCCGAGCATGAGGTTTCTGTGATTATTTGGAATACAATAATGTCAGCTAATGAATGGAGTAAAAAAGAAGATTTGATTGCTGATCAGGCAATTAAATATTTACGTGGTTATTGTTCTTTGTTTTCGGTTTTTACCACTACATCTAAATCTTCTTTAGTATTAATGAACAGAATTCAAGAATATTGTTATGAAAATATGAATTTTTTAAAAGTTTTTTCAAAAATTATTTTTTTGTTTTACAAAGGTTGGTTTAATCATTATATTAGTTAAATCTGAATAACTAACTTTTTTTTTCTTCTCTCTTTTTTTTAGCTGAAGTATTGGATGAGGATACAATTTCTAGATGGTATAAAGAAGCTCATTCCTCCAAAGGTAAGAGCGTGTTTTTGGAACAAATGAAAAAATTTGTCGATTGGTTAGAAAACGCTGAGGAGGAATCTGAAGAGGAATAAATAAATTCATCTATGGGAAGATGCTTTAATAAGAAAAATTATTAAAGAAACATTGCATAGCTTGCAACTTGACTGATATATAGCACTCGAAAATTTACCTTGTTTATCGTGATTTATTAACTAAAGCTTCAAATTATTTCTCATTGTTTTCTAATTATAATTTGTTTACAAAATTTGGTGCATTATTTGTAATAGCTTTATTTTTCATGTAAGCTATAATATTTTTGTTTTTAAAATTTTACTAAAAAGTAAAAAACAACATGTAAAATGATTGACATTTATTTTTTAAATAAAGATGACGGTAAACTTTTAAAAATTGTATTTTTTTAATTTTATTACAAATACTTTAATTTGGAAAGTTTAAACATTAGTTTCTGAATTGCAAGAATAATTGGATTTTATTTAAAGTGCAATTTGTTTGAATAGCAAATTCATAAAGTGCAAATTTAAGGAGCCAATAAGATAACTTTTGTGGTCTGAGATAAAGCGAAATTGTCTTGTAAATAGGCCGAATCAAAGCGTGAATAACGATGCAATTGTGTGAAAAAACAGG
Organism: Pyemotes zhonghuajia; assembly: GCA_025170145.1. Classification (NCBI taxonomy): domain Eukaryota; kingdom Metazoa; phylum Arthropoda; class Arachnida; order Trombidiformes; family Pyemotidae; genus Pyemotes; species Pyemotes zhonghuajia. The sequence goes on along the minus strand of CM045846.1, from coordinate 17,560,210 downwards.
CGGGTGTAGTTTTGGCGACAGGTGCACCTGTATTACAAGCTCATTCTTGTTAATGGATCAGATGCAAAAAAAAATAGTCAACTTCATCCATTGTGGTAAAAGCATTGAAAACATCCACAAATCAGATCCGTATGTATTCATCAAATTTGCTGGCTTGTGTCCTATTAGTACAATACACTTTGAACTCTGACAACCTTTCCTTTTATGTTGAAAATATGGCTTCTGTAACCGCATGTTTGTGGTTGCAAACTGGAACATTCAGCAACAACCATTTGTGCAATTTATTAAAAGTTTTTTCATCCTAATATTTGGTTCAGTTTTGCCAATCTTTTTTTTTTGCTTTCCCAATTCAATTTCTAATTTAGTTTTTGATCCTTGTTTTGGCCAAATCAACAATATATATATTGTGAAAGTTTTTTCAATCAATTAAACTTTGCTTTTTTTCTGTTTACTTATTTATAAAAGTAATTTAATGAAAATTTGTTGTTTAATCTGGCTAATCAAAAAATTTTCTTAAAATGTTGCATTGGCAACAACAATCTCCTTTGTGGTTAATTGGTTTAATAATTGTTACCCAAAAATTCATCGTTCATGGGCAAGTGATCAGTTTTGGAATGCGAAAAATCGCTTATTCAACCAATCAATTTGGTTTAGATTTGTTGCGTGCAATGGATAAAAGCGAAACGAAAATTGCCCTTTGTCCTTTTTGCATAAGTTCATCACTTGTTATGCTTTTGATGGGAAGTCAAGGTGACATGTCCAATTCTTTAAGACATGCTCTTTATTTGTATGGAATGTCGGAAAATGAAATCAATTTCGCATATTTTGACATGATGAACCATTTAGGAGTCAATTTGCCAACACCTAAATTAAATCCAGTTAATAAACAAAATTTTTATCCAGTTGATCCTATGATGAATGTAAACGAATATGCAAAACCTTCAAATAATGTGTTAATTGGTACAAACAATTATATTCGCAAATATCATCCTAGTGCACATTTAAATTCAAATTTAAAATCTTTCGATTCAATTAACAATGAACAAGTTAGTAAACAAACTTTAGTATCTAGAAATAACATCTTAATTGATAAAGATTTTTTAACTCCGCAAAATTTTATAACATCTAATGAAAATGATTATTACAATTTTTATACGTTGAGAAATCTTAAAAATTCATCACAAAACTTCCATTCGTTAAATAAATATGAAAAAAGCAAGTTTTATAATATTCATCTAAGACCAAAACTTGGTCGTTCAATTAATTTAGGTTCATTTAGTTTAAAAAATAGTTTTTGGAATAGTAAAGGATTGTCATATTTTAATCCTTTTAACAGTATAATTCAATCTCAAAAGAACAGTTATAACCAAAACAACAACAATGTGATTTCTGTTAAACCAGCTCCATTATACAATAAACCTTCAATTGGACCTAATTATTTTTCAAACTATTATCCAAGTAGATTTCCTGGGCAATCGTCATTTCCGATGAAACGACCTTATTCTACACTAATACAAAAAGAGCATTTTAACGGTGCTGTTCATAAACCTGTTAATTATGCTTCTAATGGCTTACAAGTTTTGAAACCTTTATCAGCAAATGTGTTCAAACAAATAAACATAAAAGATGATGCATTAATTGAAAACAAAAATAAATCTTCTAATAATTCTTCATTAGCAGTTAATCAAACTAATTCATCTAATATTTTAGCTGTTAATTTAGACCTTATTCCAGTTGAATTTAATCAAACTGACCAAAATATAAAACACAGTAGTCGAGTTGGAAGTGCAGTTGATCATGACTTTGAATTAGAAGAAACTAAACTAGAAAGTTCAGGAAATGATATTTCATTTTTAAGTAATATTTATGTGCAAAGAGATTTTGCAATTAATTACAATTATCATTTAATTTTGCAAAAATTTTATAAAACAGCTATACATCCTTTGGACTTTATTCATAACGGTGAAGAAACTAGACAACATATTAATGCTATTGTTCAATTGCAAACTAATAATAAGATTGAAAATATTTTACCACAAAAACAATCTCCTTCAACTTTAATGCTCTTATTAAGTGCTTTATATTTTAAAGGTGAACTTGATTTAGATGATAAAATAACAGAAATGATAAGAAGAAGTGATGGTGAAATACAAAAATTAGAATTTAAAAAAGATTCAAATAAAATGAAAAAAAATAATTGGATAGAAGCTAAAAAAATAAGATTAAAATATGCATTTGATAATTACCTTAATTGTTCTATAGTAGAAATGCCGTTTAAAGGAAGTCTTATAAGTTTAGTTATAATGATGCCTAATGATATTATGGGATTAGATACTTTATTAACTAAATTAAATGCTCAAATGTTTAATGATGCAATCAGCAATTTAGAAATAAAAAGAATTAACATAAAAGTAAGTTACTTTTTTTATAACAATTCAATTAAACTACAAAAAAATTAAATTATTTTTTGTAATACAGATTCCAAGAATCAGACTTCAGAAAAGTATAAATAATTTGACGTTGGCCCTATCAAATTTAGGTTTGGCTAATTTATTTAGACCTGGACAATCTCAATTAGCAGACATTAGCGATTTTAAATGGTTGTACGTGTCTGATATCATACACAAAACGCATTTAGATATTGAAGGAATTCAAAATTCATTACCTTCACAATTACAAACTAAATTAAATGTTGAAAATTCTGACATTATACAGTTGGAATTAAATAAGCCTTTTTTATTTTTTATAATGGATAGCGTAAGTGGACTTATCATGTCAATGGGTAAAATTGACACTGAAATAATCAATTATAGATTACCAATTTAAAAATTAATTAAATATTTTTATTTAAAAAAGTAATCTTGTTCAATTAATAGTCATTATTATATTTTCCTTTAATTTTTCATATTTAAAATTTAGTTGCATTAATTAATATTTAATATCTAAAGTTTTGTAAATTGAACTTATTTAATAAGATTTAATATTTTTTTTAAATACTTTTTTACTAGATGTCAGCACACATTTTAAATTTCATTAGTTTATTTGCTTTAAAACCTAAATTTGTTTTAATTTATGTATTAATTAAAAAGAATTGTTTTCTATTAAGTCAAATCAGAAAAATAAATTATGATCAGATTTGAATAAAAATTTAAATGTAAGTTTACATAAGCAGGCAAAGTTGTGTATCCATGAATGCGAATCTTACGGCAAAAACTTGTAAGTAGAAATTAAAATTTTTTTAATTATATTAAATAATCCTCAATTTAGAAAAATTATTTTTTAATTGCTAATTAAAAGTATTTTTTTATGATACTTAAGTTGATATATAATAAGTATTTATAATTAGTAATTTAGTTAGATTTTAAAGGCTAATTTCAATTATGAATTGTTTAAGATATGTTTAATTTAAATACTAAGTTTTGCAAAGGGAATCCATTTGATTTCTGATAACTAGTGTTTGATTACGTTTGAAATTGCTGAGAGATTAAAATTTAGTAAAATTTGACATGTATGATCAAGCGTTTGCCAACGATAAACAGAAATACACATCATGAACCAGTTTTACCAGTGCAAAATGTAGACACTTTAATGCGCTTAAACTGTGCTCAAATATATGATTGACAGTTTAGTTTTTGCCCAAGTCAAAAATCATAATAAATAAATATGAAAATTGAATGCGAGATGAGCAAAGTTCACAAGTGTTTGTTACCTTGTTTTGTATGTTAGCGATCAGTGAATAATGTTTTTGATATTTACGTGCGCTTATGAACTAATGTGCAGACAAGGCATATTCGTTTTAAGAAATAGAGAAAAGATTAGTAAATTGTTTTAAATCTTTCATAGCATGTCAAAACACCAAAGAAAATGCAAAACATGTTTTCGCCCTTAAGTTGAAATCGAAATTTATCAGTTTTTGGTAAACTTGGTTAAAACGTGATTAGGATCCAAAACTGATTCAGTTTTGTTTGTTTTTATCGTCTCAAAGATGCTTTTTATTACTATATGTGTGTATATTTTTCTGTGCGAATATATACACACTGATTGATTTGAATAAAATGATGTGCAACGTGTGCAAATTAATTTGTACATTTAAAATATATTTTTGACTTTGTTTTAGGCATATAATATCTGTCAGTTTTGTTTTAATGCATGCTTAAATCACGTTTAATCTATGTTTTTTTGATGGTCATGCTAATCAAAACAATATTAATCATTAATTTGATTGCAATAAGGCTTTAATGTTTATTTTGATCGTTTTACACTATATTGATGAAGCTAATATGTCAGCATGTGGCGCTTGTGATCTATCTTTACTTGTGGATAATTAGTTCACGCCTGAGTTGTTTCGCATTTCATTAGACCTCTTGCTGTGAATTGTACGTTCAGTATTTAATTTTCAATTTCTTGATATAACGGCCTTAATTCAAATATATTTAAAAACTATTATTTGCTCAAATTGTTCTATTAAGTATTTTATTTGACAAATTAAGCAGATATTTTTTTTGTTTAAATTAGATGAAAACGCACTATTACAACTGTCATCTACAAATAAAAATTACACGCTTATTTTAAATACTTTGCAAACATTTTTAAGCTTTAAATTTAAATTAATTTCAATTAAAGTAATGTGATAATTAAAGTTATTGGATTTAAAAAAAAAAAAAATTTTAATTATTTTTTTTACGCAATTTATAGCGCTTGAAATATATTTTATTTTTCTTTTTAAGACGCATTTTAATTCAATAAGAAAAATGTCTTCAATTGTTAATTAAGCAATTGTGTTTCTTTTGAGCTTGATTTTTTTTCTTTTTAGTTTATGTCCCATATATACAAATATAAAGGCAATTTTATTATTTTTACAATGTAATATTTTAAATTAATATTATAAAAATTAAAAAACATAAATTGGCGGTTTTTAAGTTTAAGATAAAATCTATTTTGTTATTAACGATGCAATTTAAAACTAGCATCTTCGGAAGTGGGGCAGTTTTGTAAGCAACCACAATTATAATGAAACGTTTAATTGTTTAATGTTTAAATTTACGTTTTTTTTTTACTTAAATAAAAATACCACTGATTATATCAAAAACCATTAAGTAATAATTTGATTGTCATTGTTTTAGCACCCTGACTAGTATTTTGAAAATATTTATTTGTAATGCATTTGTTTTGACTTTCTTTTCTATTGCTTTAGGTTAGGGTGCGGCTCATCGTCTTACCTGTTGCATCGTTCTTCTTTTCTAATGTATATTGATTGCTGTTTAATGCAATTTGGTCAGCAGTTTTTTTTTCTTATTTATTTATTTATCTTTTTTTTCAAATAGCTTTAATAGTATTTTTTGTTTCTAGTTTATGCATGTTTTTTTTTTTTGAAACTTTGAACAATTTTTTCTTTTTGTTTGCTTTTGATATATGTCTGCTGGATAAAATGATGTGAACATTTTTTTTTTTTATTTTAGTATTAAAAGGGCGCATTTTGAGTACTGTATTAAATTAAATATTAAAAAAATAAGCAAAAAACGTCGACATTGGTTTAATGTTAGAAATAATAAAAGAAAAAGCAATTAATTACTTTTTTTCTTAATTATTGTTCAATTTTCAATTAATTTTTTACTAATTTTTATTTATTTGTTGCGTTTAAATAATTTTTAATTTAATTTTACAGCTTCTCTGTTTTAAACAACTTTTATTCTTATTTTAACTAATATTTAATTTTTGCTATATTTAACCTAAACCTTTCACAAATTAATATAGCAATAAATTTAATTGTAAATTATCTTAAATTAATATTTTTGCATACGTGTCTTTAAAATTTTTTATTAATTTTAATATTCTTTATTAATATCATACAGTAAAAATTAATTTTTATCTTTATTTTGAATTAAATTTATTACATTAGTTTTTATATATATAATTTTTACACTAATTTTGTTATTACTAATTTACAATTTTATTTCATTTTTTTTTTATTTAAGATTTCTTTTTTACTTTTATATAAATATTCAATTTAATCATTGAAAAATTTTTCATGCTAATTGGTTTTCGTCATTTTTAAATGGATGAACGATTTGATTTGATTTTTATTTTTTTTATGATTTTTTATTGAGTAAACGGGCTTGGTTAAGGGTGGTGATTTGTATATAAAACAAGCAATTGTGAACTTTGTGCATAAATGAAACATAAACATTTGAATTGAAATAAAAAATTTCTGTATATTTTTGTCACGAATTTAAGATGTTTTGTAATAAACAGTTTTTTAAATTTGCTTCCGTTTTAAAATTAAATTAATTTTTAATTAAAGCAAACAAATTTATTTTGAATTGTTTCTTAATTGTATGATGTTAAGCATAACATGCAACAAGTTTAGTTAACTGATACTGAAAATTGAATTAAGTAACTTTTAAATGAATTGTATCAACTAAAATTTATTAGACCAGTGTGCTTGTATTATATTTATTTAGCTTCTTATTCACAAAATGTATATATTTTGTGCTAAAAACTGCTAACAAGTTAAGTAAGTTAGTTAACTGATTTCAAAATGGTGTTAAATAGGGAACGGTGTGCATGTTTCTCACTGTAATTCAATTAATGAATTGATGTGTACATTGTGTGTTAACTGTGAGTTTGCATCAGGTTTCACCACCACATTCCAGCATAAAACATGCGATCATTACTACCACTGCACCAAAGGCCTGAATAGCATCACTGCACCTACCAATTGATTTTTTGTTTCCGATTTTTATTTATCTCTTTTCTTCCTTCATTTAGTTCATTAATTTTGCATTTTTTTCTTATTTTACTTAATTATTAAAATAAATCTATATAAAATTAAAATTCAAAAATGTTTAAATATATACTATTTAGATATACCTAACAAAGGTGTATACATATATAAATATATATATATGTTATTTGACTTGTTTCACCTGTTTTTTCTTGTTTCTTTTCTGTATTTACTAATGGATTTTTCATTAAGCATTTCATTGTTTAATTGGTAATCATTTGTGAAGATGCTGCTGTTGTATTTTGCTTTCAAATAATGTTTTAATATAGCGCAACAAATAAAAAAGAAAATTAACTAGCAAATTTTACACGATTATCTTAAGTGATTTCAATTCAAATTTAAATTAGCCGAAATTTATTTACTATCATCGATTGCGTGGCATAAGTTGATGCTGAAATTTCAATTTCATGCATTTTTTTGCATTTTTTCACATTTTTATTTTACTACTTTAAACTAGTTTTATAAATTTAAAAATACATATTTTAATATTTTTATATAATTTTATTTTTATATTTTTTATGTATTTGTTTTTTATTTTATTTTCATGCGAAGATATTGCAAAATGGTTTATTATTATAACTTTTTTTAAATTTTATTTCAAATTTTATACTTTTTTTGAATTGGGAGAAAGTTTTTTTTTTAATTCAAGTAATTTGTTGTTTTTCAAACAAATTATAAAAAAAATTGCATTACATTTTATGTAATTGATTTTTTTTATTTACATTTTATTTATTATCATTTTTTTCTTAGCATTTTACGTATTTATTAATTATTTATCATATTTATTTTATTGCTCAACTTGTTTAGTATTTTAGTTGTTTCTTGTGATATTTGGATGCTTTTCTTTATGTTCATATGCAGCCAGACACGTTGATAAGTATTTTATGGAAGAAAGGAAATTAAAAAATTATTAATTTATATTTTGATTAATTTTATTTTTTATTGCAATTAAATATTTAAAATTTTTAATTTAAAATTTTTTAATTGTCAAGTTTAGTTTGGATTTATATTAGTATACAAATGATGCTGAAATTTATAAAATAGCAGCAGCATGATATTTTTAATTATAAAATGAACAAATGAATCATGAAATTGGCCTTGGCGTAAACTGCGTTCAAAGTTTATTATTAAATGCTTGTTAAACAAGTGACCACAGCACGTCCAGTTTGGTTTCATAATTGTTAAATTGCTTTTACTGGACAATTTTATTTTCATTAAATTATTTTTATTAATATTTATTTTTTAATTTTTAAATTTAATTTTTTGTCTTAATAAAAAGATTTTAACGCGCTTTACCGTACGAGTGTTTCTTTTAAATTTGCTACTTAAAAAATTTTGTACATTTTCTCTGTATTTAATATATGGTGTTAATGGGTTTCATAAGTGTAGGAGTGGTAAAAAAGATACCATTGTGATGTTGATTTGACGTGTATGCGTGTGTGTGGCATTGGGGTCGTGCAAAGTGTGTGTATGTGTGTGGCAGACATATAAGCTATTTTGCTTGTTTAGTTTATCAAAAAACTCAAACCATTGAATGCAACTATTCATAATCCTGCAAGTGTGTGTATTTAATTTAATTATCTAATAGTAATTTCTTATTTAGTGTTTTCATGTATTTGTTGAGCAATCTTTGACAAATGATGGAATGAGAAAAGACACAGTCGTAACAGCGCAGTTTTCTTAAGCATTAACGAGCAAACGTCAGGCGCCCGTTGATTTTGTCCACTAGCACCTGTTGCACACGCGTCATACTTGCGCCTCTTCTTAAAATGCATTCTTTTCTCAATGTTAAAGAATGTTATTTTCTCACCTTTTCACCTGTTTAATCATTTTTTTTTATTCAATTAAATTAATGAAAAAATTAAATAAAAATTTTAATCAAATCTCTTGTTTATTTCAATAAAAAATTTTCTTAACTTATTTTTTTGCCATTTCATTGCGGCAAGTTAATTTGACAATTCGACATTGTAATAATCATATTAACTACATAATGCTAATGGTTGACAATAATTAGCACGCAATTAAAAATGATTGATTCTTTAGCAAGAAAAAATGATAGAATAAAATTAACGTTTTTAGTATTGAATTTTTTCATTTTTTTTAATAATTAAATGCTGATTTTAAATGGTACATAGTGTATATGTGAGAGAGTGTTGTGTATTTTAAAAAAAAAAAAAAAAAAAAAAAAAAAAAATATTTGTTACATTTATGATACTTTTTATAATTTGAAAATTCGTAAATCGAATTTTGGATAAAAAGATTAAAACAAAACTAAAACTAATTTATAAAAAAAATACGACTTAGAATTTTACATTGCCATTTTTGCAATGATTAATCCTGTGGGAATATGCTTTATATTGATTACAAATGAATTGTGATGAATTTGAAATGATAATGAATGAAAATAATTACTGATGATTGTTAATGATTGATAATAATGAGTTATGATAATGATTGTGATTATTTAGTTATGATCTTTAAAATAAAGCGTTTAAATAAATAAATTAAAAAATGACCAGTCAAAATCAACGCTTCTATTTTTGTATTTTACATTAAGAACATTATGGAAAATATGCTGTTTTTTTTTTTGATCTTATTTATAAAAAATTAACGAAGGACAAATTGTGATGATGTTGGAAAGCGAGTAATCAAAAAATATATATTTATATTTTTAAATGATTTGCTTGGTGTTTTACAATAAGTTTAATTTGATTGTGAAATCAAATGTGAAAACCAAACGTTTGAACAGCAGACTCAAGATGATGATGTGGTGTAATTAAAAAAAAGTGTTGTCAAAAATAAAAATAAATAAAGAAATTAAAAAAAAAAAAAACGCAGATCTGTGTGAATTAAAAAATATTAATAATATAACCAATTATTTTAAAAAACAGGTCCTTTTCATTTATTTTTTAGATTTTTTTAAAATTTTTTTTTTCACTTTTTTTAGATAATGTCACACATATTTAAAATTTTTAAAAACTTATTTACAATGTATTTAATAAAAAAGTTCTAGATTTATAAATTTATTTACACTATAAAAATATGGGTTATGAGAAACAATTTAGATTAAAATAAAAGACAAAGCTTAAAAAAATAAAAGAAAAAAAAATAAATTAAAATAATAACAATAACAATTGATGGTTTAAATTAGCAGGATTAATTTAAAAGAAAAAAATTATTTGGATTGCAAAGATAAAATGAAAAAAAATGTTATAATTCGCATTTTCAATGCTTACTTTACTAAATGAGCGATTAAAAAGATGATTTTGCATATGATGCTTTCAATGTTCCACTTTAATTGTATCATTTGTTTGACATTGAAGATGATTTTCGTGTTCTTTGGCTTTTGCACGAAGATTTGCAATACTTTGATCCATGCTTTGCTCTGGGCTGAACGAAGTTTGACTTGTATCATGATCTTGAGCAGGTGAACTAGACGCAGAACAACCAGGAGAGCTTGGCGAAGGACTGTTTGCATTGCTACTGGTCGCACTACTTTGCATGGAGTTGGTTTTGCACACAGTATTTTGTAAACTATCAGATGGTTCATTTTTAAACACTTGATTAGCCATAGATGTGATCACGTTAGAACAAACAGAGTTGGCTTTATGAAAAGCAGCAGCAGCATTCGCAGCAGCCTGACGACATTTGTCTTGATTAACTTCTTTATGATAGTTGGCGAAATTAGTACAAGCTGTTTTTTGTTGTGTGAAAGTATGTTGACCAGTAGAAGGTGACATTGGACCTGTCGATGGATTATTAGCTGCTGCGGCAGCAGCCACAGCAGCGGCAGCATTTGAAGCCTGAGCAGCATAGAGAGTTTGCAAGGTGGCTAGCAAAGAGTTGCCGGCCACTTGATTGCTTTGGTTGCTACTAGAGCTGATTGATTGAGAACAAACAGCAGTTGAGCTGGATGAAGAAGATGGCAGAGTGATAGCCATGGAAGTGCAAGGAGGAGAATGGAGTGCCCCATTGAGAGAACCGTTAATGGTGCCATTAATGGATCCATTCATGGAACTGGTCACTGTAGAATTGAGATTGTTGTTGCCAGTTGTTGGTACATTGCTTGCCGATGAAAACATTGGCGAAAAGCCCGCAGCCAGTAATCGATTTTGAAGCAAGGCCTGATAATTAAGTGTGGGCAAAGCAGGTAGACCTGGTAAACCTGCCATTAAAGCCCCAGTAGGCATAGTGGCTGCCGCTGCTGCAGCTGCTGCGGCTGCTGCTGCCGCTGCCACTGCATTGGCACTAGAAACACTATTACCCACTGAAGATGATCCTGACAGTTGTCCTCCGGATGTCTGGGCCTGCAACATTTCGTAAGGGAAAAATGCCGTAGACACTGCTGGCATTTGGTTGCCAGAACTGTTGTTCATCTGTTGGCTTTGGGTCAACCCACACTGGTTTGCCATCGACATTGTCACTGAAGATGCTTGCGAAGACGGTGCAATAAGAGGAGGTGATGCACAGTTAGATCCGTTGCCACTGCAACCGTTTGCACCGTTCGGTTTATCGTACTTACGCCATTTGGCCCGACGGTTTTGAAACCACACCTAGTGTATAAAATAATTGGTTAGAAACAAGAAACTACTAAAATAATTAACTCATTTTTAATTCATTTTTTTCACTATTGCAAATACACCTTTCCACCTATATATTCGCTAATTTTATTACTATTATTTTGATTTTATCACTGATTGCTCCTAATTACACAAAAAAAATTTAATATCAGCTTTTTAATTTTTATGATACAATTGTTTTATCTCTAATCCACTTTTATTAAAACATTTTTCAAACCTTCTACTCCTTATAAAGTTATTGCTAATATTAATTAAACTATTTTTTCTCTTTAATTTACTTGGTTCGATTTTGCACAGTCATTTCTGCGTAAATGAAAAGTTTGCTTAACTTTAAATAGATATTTGAAAATATATTTACAATTATAATGTATAGATTTTATTTATTTTTATTTCTCAATTAATTTCTTTTTTTAATTTTTAAATAACTAAAGTGATGTGATTACTTTAAAGTAATGAAAAAAAAAATCATTTTTAGAGAAAAGATGAACCCACACGTTTAACTTAAATTGTGCAGCTATTCACATTCGCTGTTCATGTTAGATAATATACAAAATTTGTATAAAAAAAATAAAAAAAAACAACAAATTTTTCAAAATTTAACACATTTTGTGTGATTTGAATTTGATGTTTGTGCAAAATTAAAATACTATTGCTTTCAACAGTTACTAGCATATTTTTTATTATTAAATTTGCTGTTTATTTAAAATTCAATTCTTTTTATTTTATTTACGATTTATTAATTCTCTTTGTATTAAATTTTATTCAACAACAAAATTTAATGCTAATTTTGTTTAATTAGATTTTAATTTCCACTTAATGTGACGAGATTAATTTTTTTTTCACTTTGGCGTAAATTATTTAAAAAAAAAAGATGACTTAAATTATCGTATTTATATATTATAAATTTGATTTTATAAAATATAAATTTATAAAATATAATTTTAAATTCAAAATTTTTATTCTAAAAAAATGTTACTTTTTTTTTATTTAATATTTAATATTTAATATTTAATATTTAATATTTAATATAGTTAAATATAAAAATTTAAAAAAAAAGAGATTAAAAAGAAAAAAAAGTTAAGTAAATAGATACCATATATGCAATTTAATTTAATCTCTAATTCACATTGCAAAGATGTCACTTGTCTTTACACTGCCCACTTGTCATTATAATCTTATGATTTTAAGTTCTAAATTGCATTTTAAATCAATTTCTATGCTCACTAGTACAAACAAGGTTCAAATTAAAAAAATAACCCACAATAAATTTATAACTTTATATAAGTAAGTTCACATTGCTTTCATCAGAATATTAATATTTAAACAAAAAATAAAAAAAAATGAAAAAATCATCAAATTAATCAACAGATTAGCATCATTAATCTGGCAATCACGAGTGGTTTGTCAAATGTAGTTATTAATATCATTTTGATTTTTTACTAACGCAAAAATGTTCTTCATTTATTCAAACACTAATTATTTAAAAGTTATTGCCTTAATTTGAACTTGATAAGTTTTATGAACAAATGTACTTTTCTATGCTGAGATAATAAAAGGTTTACACAGAATAGAATTATATTTAGATTAAGATGTATTGAACTTTGACCTTACTAATTGATACATATTAAAAATAATTAAAAATTCTAAATTTAAAATAATTAGATTTAATAATAATGCATTAGAAATTTATTCATTTCTATTATGAACTTATTACCTGAACACGTGCTTCAGTAAGGTCAATACGATTGGCTAGTTCTTCTCTGGTAAATACGTCAGGATAATGAGTTAAAGCAAATGCTTTTTCAAGCTCATCTAGCTGAGTAGAATTAAAAGTTGTTCTTAAACGTCTTTGTTTCTTTTTATTATCACTTGAACAGTTTCCGTAATCATTGTCAAGAGTCACAGTAGAGCTTAAGGCATTTAACATTGATTGACCCGTAGACATTGCTCCACTTGCTACTGAAACCCCATTGCCTGCATTGAGCTGGGCTGCACTAGCTAAAAGAGCTCCGTTTTTTGCGTCCATCCAAGCATTATAATGAGCAGCTTGTTGAAGATGCAAATACTGTTGTTGTTGATGTTGCTGTTGATGATGAAGATTATGCTGGGTTTGATTAGATAAATGACCATTAGAATGAAGATGTTGGGCCATTGAATGAGGACTCGAAGGACTGGCAGTTCGAATTTGATTTTGACCACTTGTCATTTGACCATTCGTTGAAAGTTGTGCATGTTGTTTTCGCAGCAATTCGTATTCTTCTTCAGAACTGCGGTTACTTAATAGATCTATTTCATCTTCACTACGTTGTGCTGCATCGGTTTGTAAAGATTGCACAGCATTCAATTGTTGCAAACGACTCAATTGACTTAATTGACCTAATTGACTTAAGGTGTTTAATTGATTTAATTGATTCAACTGATTCAATTGACTTAATTGACTAAATTGGGATAAACTACGTAATTGATTTAGCTGGTTAAGTTGATTAAATTGGTCTGCAGCTAGATTATTAGCATCTTTAACATCATTTAAAACCAGATGCGCAATACTGAAATCACGACTGCGTGCACTTGATTTAGTCATGTTTAATAATTAAATATTTTTTTGATTTAACTTTTAATAAAATTTATTAAAATATATATTTTCAAAATTTTGATTTGTCTTATTGATTTATCGATTTATTGATTAGTTGATTGACTCATTGATTTTAAAATTGATTGAAAATAAAAACTTAATGACAATGATTGAGTTTAAATTTTCGCAAGTTTTCGATTGACTATTACTTGATTTATTTTAGCCGCTGCAGACGAACACTATAAAGTCACTGATGCAGATCAAGTGTTTCAAGTGAATAAATCCGGCCTTTCACCTTTTCAAAGAATAGCTTATTTAGCCTATATTTCAACGCACACCTGTATGCTTAAACATTGTATGTTTATTTGTTTAAAATTTCAAATCCAACCTATTTAAACAGATTGACAATACACAATACACTTAATTCCTATTTGATTATTTCTTAATTAATAATTTCCCAAATCAATTTTTTTTTTACAAAAAACAAAAGAAAAATAAAATGTTAGTCTAAACATAGACTTCATTAATAGTTGATTAAATTAAAATTATTTAGAAACGTACAAGTTACAAAAAAAATCATTTTTCATGTATAGAAAATATTGAAAGATTTTTTTTTCAGTTTCATAATTTATAATTAAGATTTGAATTTACGCTAAATTTAAATGCAGTTTTTGTTGTTTATTTTTCCATTTAAAATAAACCAAGTAAATTAAAACTTTAATGATTGATGTTATTTTTTTAGACACAAACGGATACAAGCAAAGAACATTGATGATTTAAATTCATTTTTAAACATGTTTCAAATGGATTTTTTTCTACTGTTTTTTTTACTTTTTTTATTAATACTGATTAAATTTTCTATTAGTGTTTATTGGGTTTTAAGCAGCTGGAACCAGACATTTGCTTGAATAACAAACTTTAACACTAAAACAGGTGCACTGAACGTGGGCGCAAACAAGAAGCGTAATTTGTTTGCTCAATTGCACGATAAACAAGTACTCATCTTAAAACACACTTGTTACACTAGACATTTTTTCTAAACACAGCCTAAAGCGTAATCCATCAAATTGAATAAAATTTAAACAAGAGCATTAATTTGATCTAAATATAAAAACTTGATGAAATTTTTTATTTTTACTAAAAACTTGTCACACAAATCAAATATTTAAATCCAGCCATTAGAACATATAATTTTTATTTTATATTAATTAATTTAAAAAAAAGTTTTAATTAATAATTTATAAAATTACACGTAAATATTTAAAATTCAATAAAAAATTAGTTGTTTTTGTTATAAATTTTTTTTACTTTTTTTGTTGAATTCATATGATGTGTACAAGTTAAGTTGTAGAAACAAACTAAACTTTACCTAAACTCAGGTAAATAGCACTTGCATGAGCATAAAAAGGGAAGTGTATAAAACTTTCAGGGTTTTAAAAAAACAAGCTTAAAAAATTTTAAGTTGAAACCTTCTATGTTTGTAATAAGTAGGTGTATTTATATGCAAAACACGCCTTTTGCAACACCTGTTGAATTAGATTGGCTCAATAATTTCAATACGAAAAACGCCTTTTTTACTAAAAAACTAAATAAATTTTTTTTTTTGAAACTTAGCCACACAAATTTTTAAAACTAATTTATTTTTATTTTATATAGTTAATAATTAAGAAAGCTGTTCTACGTTGATCATTCATATTGCAAAAGATAGCTTAAGGTCAATTTTTGACTATCTTGTTGTTTAAACCGATTCGACCAACTTATTGTACTTTCAAATGAATACTGACCAAACATTTAAGTAACAAGAAAGCCAAACTGTGGCTAATTTTTGCGGCTTTGGTTTCATTTTGTTCAATTCAGACATCCAGACTATGAATGAATAATAGCAAATTTAAGCATGATTGGCTTATGATTATCTAATATGAAGTTTAATTGCTCTATTTCGGAATAAAAGGAACCGCCTTTTTTAAGTAAACAGTATCTAATGCTGTTTGACTACATTTCCATTAATTTTACCAACTTGTTTATTTATTTTTCACTTTGATTTTTCCTTTACTTATCTTATTGAATTATTAATTTTTATGTTATTTTTTTCTAAAATTTAACTATCTAGGTTGAACTAAATTGTTTTTTTTTTAATAAAAAAAATCTTAACTTTTTTGATTTGATTATAAAATCAATGAATATATTTTGCTCATCGCTTTAGTTTTACTAGAAAATTTAGTTTTGGCATGCAAATTTAAATTTTATTTGTTTGGTTGGACAAACAATTAAAATCAAATTAAATTAATTTTTCTGTTTGCATTTTTTGTAATTTAAACTATTTGTTCGCATCTTTGCATTTATAATCTTATTTGTTTTTATTCTCATTTTAAACCTATTTTAAATCATGATCAAATTGATCACTTTTTTATTTCTTATTTTTTTAAATTTTTGTATTTTTCTTTCTTAAATTAAAAATTGCTTGCTTAAAGAATAGATCAAAAGTTCACCAAATCAATTTTACATTGTTTAAATTTTATTTACTATTCATAATCGCTTGGTCCGTCACACTAGAAGAAAAAGTATTCAGTGTGAACATACATAATACAATACTTGATTGTGCAAGCAGATGTAATTTAAGAAAATTTTGATTGGCATAAGAAATTTTTTTATTTTTTTATACATTTGGTTTTTATAAGGATTGTATGCACAGGTAAAATATTGCTCAAGAAAGAGGTGACTTGTTGCAAAATGAGTAGAAAATCTTTGTTTTGCAAGAAAACAGTTTGTTTTATTATCTTAATCTTAATCTTAATGGATGTAGCTTAAATTTTGATTATACATAATTTTTAATTTATAGTGGACTTGAATTGGTCTTTTTTTAATTTTAATTTGCATAGTTCGTGCAACTGTGATCAGCTTGTTTACAAGTGATGAATGATAAATTGCATTTGTTGTGTTTACACTAATTTTAAAAAATTAAATTTTACGTTATAGTTATTTGTATTAGTTTGCTCAATTTAAATCTTTGTTTTAAATGTCTAATTTCAAAATTTGAACTGATTTGGGATAGTTTTATTGTATTTTATATTTTTTTTTTTTTAATGTAAATGCATATTTAAGTTTGTTTTTATTATTTTTCAGTAACTAAGATATAAACATTCTTATTTAACTAGTTTTTTATTAAACTTAATAATTGAAAATTTGTTGCTGACAACAAAAACAATTTAGATACTGATTAAAATTTAATTTTTTTTATTAAATTGTTTTTTAATTAATAATTACTACAAATAATTTTTTATTTTATTTTGGACACTTCTTTGTCAGTTGAAAATATTTTTTATTTTTTAAATATGTTTATAAGTTTGATATCTACATTTTTTTTTAATTTGTGCCAGCTTTATTATTTTTTTTTTAATAAATAAATAGCAGGAATTCAAATAAAAATAAAATAAAACAAAAAGCATTAAATAAATATTATTATAAATCAAATCAATAAAACAAATATTAATCCATAGTTTACAAAGTGTTGGTAATTCTAAAAAAAATTGAAAATAGGTAAAATGAGGTAAAAATGAAATGAACTCACACAGGGCGACCCCCGCACCCTCACGATTGTACTGGTCATGTTTATTGCGCTAACATTGACCAATTAGAGAGCCATTTTAATGCTATATTGGTGTGTGGTAAAAAGGCAGAAGACAACAGACATCAATTTTGAAAGATGATTTTTATTTTTTGAAAGATGTATTTTAAAAATTTTTAATTTAAATCTTGTTCATTCATTTTTCTCTCCTCATCATTTTTCCTCTTCTTGTTTTCCATGTTTGCAAACAAGCTTGAACAGATTAGTGTAAGATTAGTAGACAATTAAACTGTATTTAAATGGTGCAAATGCGTTTCAATGCACTTCATGCGGTGTGTTTCAACATTGATAAACATTAGTTAAACAAAAATTAAGTAAACGCAAATAAGTTAGAAATGGCTCTATTCACAGGTATTCACATCTGGTTGACAGGTCATTTGTATGTTTATTTTTTCAAATTTCATTTTTCGACTTGATTTTATTAACTTTAAGCAGTTTTGTTTAATTTCTTCAATTTGATTGAGCTCTAGTGATGCTGCCGATGCTGTCAGGTCTAACTAAATACTCTGTAAACTTGTTACATTGTGTGTATGCATTGACCATCGGTTCGAAATTTGCTTGGTGCCTGCTGTGGTCAGCTGACAGCAGGCAGCCGAATTACAGATGGTGGTCGTTTTGGCCTCAGCCATACTCAGAATGATCAAGAATAACAAATTAGCAGGTCTGATGTCTGTTTTGCACAGCATGAGCAACAAGTGCAAAACACTCAGGCCACACTGCACGCAATGCTTTCACTTTGATTAGTTTTCATCTTCAATCTTCTCTTTTTCATCCTCAATCATTCTCTTTTCTTCTCCTCCTATTATTCCTCCTTCTATTTTTTTTTGTTTTTGCACGCTAATTTTTTTGTTTAAATATTTTTGTATTCAAATTTTTCTATTTTCCATTTAAAATTTGTTAATTTTGTTGCTGTTTCTTATTTTTATATATTTTCTTAAAATCCATAATTGCTTATAATTTGTTTGCAGTTACTATAAATTAACCGCTATTTATTTTCAAGAGTAATTACGATTCAAAGTCTTTTTATTTATATTTACTACATTTTGTGATTTAATCGTATTTGTATGTGGTCAAGGTTCATATTGTGATGCTTAATATTATAATTTTTTTTAATTGCTGTTTTATCAGTTTTGTGTAAATAATTGTGATTCATTTTAGTTAAAAAAACACAAATCATTTTTTTATATAGGATAATATTATAATTATTTTGCTTAATGTTTAAATTAAGTTTTTTTTTCTTTTTGATTTGTTTAATAATTTATATTTTAATTTACTAAAAATTATTATATTATTTTAATTTTTAATTTTTTTTTTAATAAAAAAAATAAGCCAATTAATGCTCAAATAATCAAAGATAAAAATATATTATTTAATTATGGTTTAAAAGTAGTCTAAGTATGAAATTGATAACTGATACTTTTTTACTTTTTTAATTGTATAACTGTTTAATAAATGATTTTGCCACTTTAAAATTTTTTTTAAATATTTTTTTATTGTTTACAAACAATTTTTTAAACGACCACCATGTGATAACCAAACATTTAAATCTTAATTTGACTTTTAACTTTAGTATCACTAAACAGCTTACGCTTTTCAACGCCCATGTAAATGTAGACATATATTTAATTATGAAAGATTTTCTATTCATTTTTTATTGAACTTTTTCAGTAAGCTATTTTATTTTTAACTTAGATTTTTAAAAATTTTTTTTTTATTCAACTGTATTTCGAATATTATACGACCAATCAAATTTTTTAAATACATGCTTTTGTATTTAAATCATGTGTTTGATAGCTATGATTGTATGTGATGTGTGTAGATTTACCATTGACATTTAAAATTAAAGATTTTTTTATTTGGCCCAGTTACTATGTAATTAGAGACAAATACAATAACCACATCAAGTAGATCTTTAGTTTGCGGCAGTTTGCGTGTGGTTTCTCCTCAACTTTGGCTTCTGGTTTTTTTTTTTTAAATTTTTGTTTTTTATTTTTAACCTTCATTTGTTACTTTTGCTTTTTGCCTATTTTATTGAATTTTGCAATGCCTTTGCCGCAAATTTTTCTTTTCAACGTTTGGGTCAATAGTTTACAATGGTGTAATCCTAAATGTTCACAAAGTAATACAAAAATTAAAAGTTTAAACAGTATAAAATATTTATTAAGAAAATAAAAATACTTTAACAAAATTTTTTGATTGCATATGCATTTAACGATAACACATTCATTGAATTATAACCGGGTCTGCGCTTGTAATTGATTGTCAGTAAAACGGAATTCAATTAACATGTAAACTACTTTTTTGCAATTTATTCAGTTTAACATGTTCAGGAAATTTGCCGCTTAAAAACATAGATGCAATTTAGGCAATAAAAGCAATTCCAGTTAACAATTTAGTGTTCAATTGATGTTCAAGAAAATGTTAATGGTCAAATTGATGCGCACCTGAAAGTATAATTTCACTTAAGTAACTATGTTGGAAAAATTTAAAAAGTCTAATTTTTGCATCTTTTAATTTTATCTAAATACTCAATTTATACAATCTACCGTGAAACTAATTGACGATAAATAACTATAAATAACTTTGCATACTTTTTTTTTAATTGTCCATATGTTCGCATATTTTTATATAGTATGCAAAAAAGTATTACATAAGTGAGAAAATTTGCTTTTAGTTTAATTAATGTTCAAAATAATTAATTAATAAGCGATTGTTTTTATTAAGTAATCAAATTTTTATGCAAAAATAAAAATAAATATTTTATTTTTAATTTTAATATCAATATACTTTACTATTTAATATTTAAATTTGTAAATCTATTAATTTATCTTTATTTGTTTTGAAATTTAAATTAAATAAATTAAAGTATTTATATTTATCTTTTAGTAAATATATTCTTGTAGTTTAATTAATTTTTGTTTTTTATTTAATTATTATTTTTTTTTAAAGTTAATACTTTATTTTTTAATTATTAATTTGCTCTATTTTTTACCTTTTAGTTTACATGAATTCGGTTGAACATTTTTATTTAATCACATTTAAAATCAGTTTAAGATAATTGTAAGTTTTTTTTTTTTGATTAATTTCAATGTCTTTCATCATTTTCTAGTTTATAATTTTGATCACAGCAGATAAAGAACTAAATTAGTCGTTAAAAGCACATCTTATTGTATTTCAATCTAATTGAACACTTTAACTTGAACCAATTTATTTTTCGAGTTACTTTATTTCATTATTTACGCTTGATTTTTGATTTTGTCAAATTCAATTGTTTGCTCATTATGAGCTTCAATTCAGCGGTTTTTGAATGTTGTTCATTTTGAAAAATGTGTTAATCTATTGTAATCAATGTGTATCTAATTGATAGTGGCGAGTAAAATAGTGGAAAATATATTTTTAAAAATAAACCAACTGCATCACAATGTGTATCTTATTTACTTTCTTGCACATCTTATGTATTTTTCAGGAATTTAATTACAATTACGAACAATGATTTGCTCGACGAACATGAAAACCAAAACAACAAAATGTTTACGATTCTCCCTTTTTGTGCTCTTCAATTCGATTTTAGCTTGTGTGTGATACTTTGGCCTTTTTGGCATTGCTAAAGGTATATATGGCTTTGTTTTTATTATTTATTTATTTATCTATTTTTTATTATTTTCAACTTCTTATTTGATTTATTTTTCAATTCATTTTTCAATTCATTTTCAATTTTTTAATTTGTTTTTCAATTTATTTCTCAATTTCTTGTTTGAATTAACTTTTTCACTTTTTTTTCATTTTTTAAATATTTTTTACTTTGTAACCACTTTGCACTAATTTAAACACAAATAAATATATGTTTTTTTTATATAGTTGATTCTAGATTATTTTGCCGATTCATTTGATCAAGGTGATGATAATGTCATTTGTGCTTATTTCAAGTTTGCTTATTTCCTTTTTCTGTGTTTGTATTTAAGATTTGCACAAAATGCGAGAACAATTGTTTACTACTTTAACAGTTAATTACACGCTTGTTCAATAAGTCTTTTTATTCATTTTTTGTAACCGCCTATTTTAAAAAATTACTGGTAAAAATTTTTTTTTTAAGATTCGAATTAAATTGATTTTAAACAATAGCCTATGAACTTTTTAAACCAATAAACATCAATTTATCACATGCATATTTTTTTTTACCTATCAATTAAATATTATTTGCAATTTTGAATTAACTTAAATATTTTCTAAATTACAAATATATACACTAATATGAAGTTGATTAATAAGAGGATTGCATGCAATAATGTAATTGTTTTAATAATATTTAAAAAAGATGATTTTATTATTTTGTTTAAACATATTTCAATTTTTTGATGTGTTATTTAATTGCATTAAAAATTAAGCATTTATTAAACATACAAAACTTTTATAGGTTTTTTTTTTTAATCTTAATTTTTTTAGCATGCATAATAGTTTTATTTAAATTTTGTATATCAAAAATTAAATAGATTTTAAAATAATATAATTTGTGAATTATCATTTTATTTGCTTTTATGTTAATTATTATCTTTTTATAATTATATTTTAGAATATAACTTTTTTTCTAATTAGTTTTTTAATTTAATTTTTTTTTATTTTGACAACTACACATATTTTTTAATATATTAAAAAAAAGTAAATTTTGTTAAAATATTTTATAAATTGTTTATATTTAAAAAATCGTAACTGATGAACACTTAAAACTTAAATATTTATGTGTGCAAATACTTAAATTAGTATTTAGAAATTTGATCATCTAGTCAAATGCATTACATGGCTCGTTAAACGATTATTTACAGCACAATGAACAGTAAATTCTTTCTAATTTGTCTTTATTCGTTTAATTTAGTATATACAATAATAAAATAGTTATATATTAGTGTTTTGTAATATTTTGATATGTTTTTTTTTTTTTGGTTTATATTGTTCAAAAACTTATTTATGAAAAAAAGATGTTCTAGCTACTTGTATTAATAATAAACTATTTGTGTTTATTTGAACTAAAATTAAGATACAAAGCATAAGTGGTTGCTGGTGGCCAGTGAATAAAGATCAACAAAAAGCGTCTTTGTGTCTATCTAAAACAGCACCTGGCTAACAAAAGCATGCAATTTTCGTCTAATGTCTGTGCAGGCCAGGTTTGAAATAATTAATTTAACGACAGAATTGGCTGGATCAGGATTTGTAAGTAATTGTGTGAGGGCCAGAGTGATCTGTGTGTCACTATTTTGCTGTTTTTTAGACAGGCAATCAAAAAAAAAACGTAGTCGATTTACAAGAAATACATTGCTCCTGGTGATTAGATGATTTAAAAGTCAATTGTGAAGACCACCCGTTTTAAGTAACAATGTATGTCTCCAAAACACTAATCATCTAATGAATACTATATTCTTATTTCTATTCTGCTTTAGAACTTATTTACTAAGTCATTCAATTGATTTTTTAAAAGTAGTTTAATTTTTATTTCAAGTTTTTAATCTGACTTTAATTTTATTTTAAACATCTTTTTGTCTGATTGAAATTAGTTGACTATTTTTTCTTTTTTCTACAACTTGATTATTTTTTTAATCGTGATTAAATATACTCTTAATAAAACTATATTAGACTGGAAATGATGCTAATTTCTTTTTTACGCTATTTAGTTTAGATTAAAAATTTTTTTATAAACAAATGGAAAATTATTTTTTTTTCATTTAATTTTACTCTGATTAATTTTCTCGATCATTTAGATAAACATAACAAAAAGCACAAATATATATTTCACTAAGATTGTGATTACATCTTCTACATAATTTACAATTGTTTTTCTAAGTAATTCTTATGAATTTCAAAAACGACTAGCAGCAACTTAATAAATGATTTTGCTTGATCGGTATCAAATCATGTCGGCACTTAACCAAAGCTAATTACACATTTGATCTTAATAAATATGGGTTTCTTTTTTTTTTAATTTTTTTCATTATTAAAACCTACTAAATAGATAGGTATAATTTTTAATAAGTGGCACTAACATAATAGAAAATAATTTTATTAAAATAATTGTGATATAAAAATTTGTTTATTAGACTTAATATATTAGCATGGATACAACTGATACAGACATTTGTTTAAATTTAGTTTAGTCAATTTTGTAAAGCATTGGTAAATGAATTTTTAATATATTTATTCTTGTATTCGTGTTTCACAGTTTATTGATGAGTTTTAATTTCTATTGTTTGTGTAGATTTGATGCGAATACACATCCTACTCACTAATCTTAATTCCGATTAATCTTTATTCATAGCGAATAAAGATAGTTTTTTACACCAAACTTCACACAATTGGCTAACTAGCGTTGGCCGGTTTATTTAGTATACAACTTGTTTCATTCATTAAATGACTTGATAGCTGGCCTTGGTTTTTTTTATTTTAAAAAATTATATAATTTTAGTATTATTATATTTTTTTTTTTTTATTATTTCAGTTTAAACGATGGTAAGTCGCTTAAGTGAAAAATAAAATTAAAATAAAAACATCACACTGAATATATGTATTTTTAATAGTCCATAAATATTAGAAAAGATGAAAAGATAGAAAGTTATTTAAGATATGTTATACCGCCGGTAGTGATTTGTATTAGAACAAATTTTTGGCGCGCAAACTCTTGAACACGATTTTTAGGTGATAAGAAAATTAATTAATACTCATTTTTTAGTGCTTATTAACTTTGTTGGTGTGTTTTTCAATTTTTAGCAATGTTTGCATCAGTTTTTTTATATTTTTTTTTCTGTCAGCTTTGCTTAGTTTTTTGATTAAAAACTTGATTATGTTTTCCTGTGGTTCAATCTTGATATTCCTTTTTACGCGAGTATAAATACATGTTTTTGTATTTGATAATCTCTTACTTCTGATCTTAGACTAAAAATTTTATTGAACCACTGATTTGATGTAAACTTTTTAATGTTTTTAGATAAGTTTTTAACCTATACTTTTAATCAAAAATTTAGTTTAATGCTTATTTTTAAGACTGGCATACTAAATTGGTACTGCTTAATTTACACTTTAAATGCCCAATTTTATAGCTTTGTATTGTTTAGTCTTAATTGCGTTTATTCATATGCAAATTTAGCATTTTAACTGTTTTTACTTAATCTAATTACATCTGCTAAAATTTTGATTGAAAGTCGTGCATGTTATGAACAATAAAGTCAATATTTTTAAATTTACTAATCGAAAATATTTTGCTTTTTTTAAGCCGACATAAAATAAAGTGTAAAGATATAATGATTAGCACGCCTACTTGTTTAGTCAACTACTTAATGTTTATTTTTTTCATTTTAAATAACTTTTAGTTACAATACTTATGTTGACCACAGTAAAGCATTCTAGTTAAAAATATTAGCACTATCGATGCTTTATTTTAGATTTTATTGTATTTTTTTTTCTTATTTTATAAGCTTTAATTAATTGTATATTACATTAGTTTCATAGAACAAAAATTTTTAAGCAAAATTAGTAGAAAAAGTAATAAGTTTTTTTGCAAGATAGAAGAAGAAGCTTCAAATAGCAAATTATTATGCGGCTAATTAATTATTATTTAAAGCATATTTTATTGCTTGTTTATTTGCCACGGTATTTTGATAGCTTTTGTTTTTATTATTATATTTTTTATTTATTCTTTTTGTATTTTTATTTTTTCAGAAACATTTTTTTTTGAAAAAAGTTAAAATTTGTGTTTAGAATATTAAAATATATTTGTTTTAAATTAATATAATATTGAATGTTATTTATATTAATTTTATATTTAGTTTTTTATAAATGAAATAAACAAAGAACTCAAAAGGATTTTCTATGTATATTAAAACAAAACTTTTTTCTTTTTAAAACAAAGTGAATAAACGTTTTAAATATGTTAATAAATAGACACTTTATTAAAAAAAAATTTTTAATTATGTTTAACAAGTATTAATTCCAAAATATCAAAAAAATCCTAATAAAAAACATTTTAAAGATTACACATTGAGCTAAATTTTATTTTAAAAACTCAAATAAATTTTTTTGTTTTGCCACACTTAAATTTTTAATTTTTCAAAAGTTGTATACAATTTTTTACATATTAAAAATTTAATTGTTGTAAAAAATTTTAAAATCGGTTAAAATTTTTTGAAATTTACTTTAATTATTTTATGCAATAAAATGCTGTGTAATATGCTTTTAATTAATTTGTAATTAATTGTATTTTGTAAATGTTTATCAATTTATGACAAAGTTTTTTTTTTTTTATTAGTCTATTTATAATTTCTTATATAATTTTCTATTTTATTAGTTATCTTTTTTATATATATTATGTTTAACTTTTTTAATTAATTATTTTTTTTTTATTTTTCTTTAATTTAAATAGTTGGTAAATATTTGATTTACAATTTGATTAGCTACAGTTTTACATATATTTATATTTTTACTATTGTACTGTATGTGAAACCATTTTGTTATGTATGGTAATAATTTTTGGTGCAATTTATGCTTAAATGAATGATTAAAGTATATTGAAAACTATATACAAGTTAAATGCTTGTATTTCAATATAATTTGTTTTGCATATTTTTTTTTAATATTCTTAATGATTTTATTATTTTATTTTAATTTTATTTTCAAAATATTAAAAAAATACTATTTGTGTATTTAAAAAAAATTATTTTTTTTTATAAATTTTTATATAGGTTTAAATTTGAATTTATTATATAAATTTAAGTATATATTATTTTTATATTTTAAATATTATTTTAATATCGAATTAATTTTTATTAATACAAAAATATATAGCAGCTTAAGCATATTTAAATGTAATTAAATTTAAAATTTAATATTATTTCGCATTTATTTGTTAATAAATTTCTTCATTTAATTAATATTTTATTTTTTATTTAAATTTTAATATTAATTTTTATTACTTTCATTTTAATTAAATTAAAAATGCTTGACCAGTTTTTTTGATTGACTATATCTAAGATATTTGAATTTTTATTTATTATGATTTTATATATTTTAGTATTAATAGTTTTTTTAATCATATTATATTTGTGTTAAAAAAAAATAATTTTATTTTTTTTATGTGTAATGTAGATAAACATACATTAAAAATTAAGTTAAAAGTTAATTATATGCTTTAAATGATTATAAGTAACGTGTAGTTCATTTTTATAAACCTGATCATATTATGGTTTAATACAAATTTATTAAACCTAAAATTTTTTTTTTATAAATTCATCATTCTAAATTATTATACTTTATTTTAACATTGTTTACACCTTTTTTTTTAAATATTTTATAATAGCTTAAACTTATTATTTTATTTTTTTTTTAATTTGTTAAATATATTTTTTATAGTTAATATTTTCAAAACAATGAATGTTTATCTAATAAAAGTTTATTAAGAAGCATCAGAGAATTTCAAAACAGACTCATCAATCTTAACTTGTATATGTATCAAATACAATATTTTTCTACTAATCGATCACCACTGCTAGCTACTTTCAATTTTCTAATAAATTATTATTTTATTTTTTTAGTTCAAAATCTTAAATATTTTATTATATTTTTTTTTAAATTTAAAATTTTTGACATTTTTAATTAAAATTTATTTAGATTTTAATATATTAATTAAAATTTTTAAGTAAATTTAATTTTTATTTAAAAATTTTTATTATAATATATAATTTTTTTTTTATTTGTTAATTATTTTGTTAAAATAAAACTTTATTTTTATTTTTTGTTTTATAATTTTAATGTAAAAACTAAGTTAAATATTAGAAAACAAAAGTTTTTTGACATAGGTTTGTAAATTTTGTTTTACATAAATTGACTTTAAATCTTAATATTATTGATGAAACAAAAACATATATTTATAAAAGTTTTTGATTAAACACATTTTTGTATAAAAAGAATTTATAAGCACTTTACTTAAAATGTCTAAGTTGTAAAGATGGATATTATATTAAATCATAAAATGTGCAGAATGGTAGCAATTCATTTAGCTCATCATAGACCATACCTAGATTACGCTTCTATTTTTTACATGTATCATTAAATTATGTGCTGTGCTCAAATGTGATTAAGTGGCTTAGACTACTTGCACACATTTGATTAGTTGATTACAACTGCTGATTAAATTGAGTTTTTTAAACGTTTAAAATGTAAGTAAATGTTCAATAAATATTAAAATTTAGGCTTGGCATTTAGTTTATTGTAGCACCTTTTACTTATTACGGTTTCAAAAGGCTAGTAATATTTTTAATTTTGTTTTATTTATATATACACAATATATAAATATATATTTATATGTTTTCATTCTTCATCACTTTATTTGTTGTTAAATTTCATTTGTTTTATTTGTTTGCATTCGTTTTTAGTTATCTTTTTTATTATTCTACTTTTGTTTAAATTTTTTTATATATTTTTTTTACTTATTTAATTAAGAATTTATTAATTAAAAACAACAAAATAAAAAAATTAAACTTAAAACATTTTAATACATTGAATGATGATTTAAAACAATGCTAAATTAAATTAGTTAATTTTTTACTTATTATATAATATATTTTTTTTTTATATTATTAAGAATGTTTTTTTAGCATTACAAATTTAATTCTGATTATATATTATTTTAATATTAAATTATTACTGAATTTAAAATGTATTCAAAAAAAAGGTCAACTATTATTGAATTTTTTATTGTTTAATTTAGATTTTAAGTTTAAATTTTTTTTAAAATTAACATTTTAAAAAATTTATTAATAAATTAGTTTTTTTTTTATTTTTAATTTATTAAATGCAATTTTAATTTAATGTGTGGATTATATATTATTATAATTTTGTAAGATTTATCTTAATTTTTTTATTTATTAAAAAATTTTGAAATAAGTAATATTGTATAAAAAACTTTAAATTACATTTTATAGAAAGTTGTATTTAATTTTTATGTTTTTAATGAATAGAATTTGAAAAATTTTTTGCAATAAAGCTAAAATTATCTTTTTTAAAATAATTTTTTTTTTTAATTAGTAATATTATTATGTTTACATGTATGTATTGATAAAATTACAGTATCAATTTTTAAGGTGTATTCCAAACTGAATTACAACAAAGGTGCATTTTTATCATATCAAATTTTATTAATTTTTATATTACTGATCTATGATTTTGATACATAAAAAATTAAATAAAATTTTAAATTATAAAAAAATAAGTATTTAATTTTTAAATTTTACTCTATTTAATGTATTCATGTTTTATTGTTATGTTTTTTTCTTAATTTTATTTTATGTAAATTAGATAATTCATTTATATTATTTACTTCCATACTGTATTTAAGCTACTGAATAGTGATTTTTTAATTAATTGAATTAAGGTGTTAACATATTTTTATATATTTAATATTAAAATAAAAATATTATACTATAGTTCCGGACATACCTTATGAAGCATTTTTAAACACACCTAAAATATTTTATAAAAACTTGTTTGTTTTTCTTTAATATCTTTGTCGGCCTGGCCTCTTTTATTTTACAATATAATAATAAAGAAAAAATATAAAAAAAATTATTTATAAGCGCAAATTTTTGTCAAATTTTTTTTTAATATTTATTTAAGTTTTATTAAAAAAATAATAATTTTAAAAATATTAATTTTTTTTAAATAATTACAAAATAAATAATATTATTTTTATAATTAAATTTTTTAAATTAAATCTATTTTAAATAATTTTTTTTTTTGATTAAAATTATCAATTTTTTTTTTAGTTTTATATTATTTTTATATATTTTAATTTTAATTGTTGACTTTAGAGTTTGTGACAACTACTTAATTAATATAAATTATGTAATTTATAATTTTTAAATATAATCTTAATTAAAACAAACAAAACTCTAAATTTAATACCCATTTAATATTAACTTAAAAATATATAATTATTTAATTTATAATTAAATTTTGTTATCTTTTTTTTTCCTTTTATAAATTTATTTTTATTTTTAACTACTTTATTAGTAAATTTTTTTTTTGTTTTATAAATTAAATCATTTTTATTATGTTTTGTTTTAATTGTTTTCTAAATTAATTTATTTAAAAAAAAATATTTTTTTAATATGCTAAATTCGGTTTTTAATTTAATTGTTAAAAAAAAAAAATAAGAATATACAAAATAATTTTTATTAAAAAAATGTATGTAATTAAATATGATACTTTTTGACACTTATTTATATATATAATTATTATTAACCTGATTTAATTAAATTTTTATCTAAACTTTAAATATGTTTTAATAAAACTTGTTTTTAAATTTTTCGAAACTGTTTATTATTTAACTTTAAATAATGTTTAAACAAAATTAAATGACCGGAATTAAAGGAAGTTAAATATCTAAAAATTATGCATTAGTAAACTGATACATTTTTAAATCTTTTTTAAATATTTTATCAACAGATAAGATTTACTTCTTTTTTTCTTAACTTTTTATAGTCGGCATTTGATTTTGAAGTTTGAACTTGTCTTAGGTTTATGATTTCAAGTTTGACCTCGTTGTCATTACATTAAAATATAATTTATTGTCTTCTTGAAAACATGTTTATTTAAAGTTTTATTTACAATTTTGCTTTGTTCATATGGTTTTCATTAAAAAAAATAAAATAATAATAATAAATAAAAAAACAGTTTTACTTTTAAAAATTATAATTATTTAAAAAAAAATTAATTTACAAATAAAAATAAATTTTTGATTAATAAAAAATTAGGATAAAAAAAAAAATACAATTAAAATGAAATTATAATAAAATATTTTATAGATTAAAACATAATTGGTATATAAAAAAAATAATTAATCTTTAAAAAATTCTAATTATTGATAATTATTTAAATTTTTCGTATTTTAATTTAAAACTAAGACTATTTTTTAATTATTTGCTATAAATTAACTAAATGAAAGATAAAAAAAATTGAGTTATTATTTGACAAGTGATTATTAAATAATTTAGTTAAATTTGAAATTAAAAAAAAAAAATTTAACTTATTTTGTTTATTTTATCAATATATTTTTTCATTTATGCAGATTTAACATTAGTTTAAAATTATATTTTTTTTTGTTGATTAGCTAAAATGTTAAATTTGATGATGATTTGCTTTTTTAAAATTGTTTTGTTTTGAATGCGCACAGCGGGCATCAATTAAGGCAGTGCGTTTTACCTATGCTATAAATGTTTTTACCAATTAAACTTTTAATCTTAAGCTTATCAACTCACTGATTTGCTGATGTTGTGTACTATTTCTGGTTGTTTCACACTTGATATTTCTAAAAGTGCTTTAAACACGCAACTTTCAAAAAACTTTAAACGCGTACGACGTTTTTTTACATCTTAAATCAATTTTGATCTACAAGTTGACTGACCAAATGAATTTTCAGTTTCTTTCAACATAAATTTATATACATTACATATTTATGTATATAAAGATATATTTTCATATATATTTATATGTATAATAATATATGATTTGATCTTGTAATCTTAAGCTTGTTTTATTTAAAGTATAATAATTTTACAATAAAAAACAAGTAAAGTTTGTTGATCATTTTTTACCGCATTATATTTCATGCAAATTTATTTTTCTAATTTAAAATGTTAAATGTGAGTTTTGCATTTTTAATTAATCAACTAAAATTTTAACATTGCAACAGAACTGAACAAAAAACAAAAAAATGTGCATAGACGTAATTACAATTAAATTGGCCACACACAAACACACTTTATCTAATATTTGGATGTTTTTGAAATAAATTTGAAGTCTTATGATTTATTTAGAAAGTTGAAAAGTGGTTTATCTAACTATTAATTATTTTGTATTTGTAATTTTGTAAATTAATTTTTGTGTTTATTTAAAATGCTTTAAGTTCACAATTGGCAATTCCATAAGTATAACGAAAAAATATGACCTATTTAAAAATAAAATCAAATTTAAAAACGATACATTTAGATGACATTTTGAGTTAATTGCATTTACAACTTATTTAACAAACAATGTGTACTTGAATGAATTGGAATAGGCGTTAAATTTAAAGTGCGCTACCTGGTGCACAATACCTGTTGCTGTTTTATTTTACTATAGTTGCACTCCTATATGAGTATATTGAATCAGAACAAGTTTATTTTTGAAAGATAAATTTGTAAATTAGTTTTGCTTGCAAATTTGTTGCAATTTGTTTTTGTTTACTTCTACGACTTCGTCTTCAATTTCAGTTTTTATTGATCATTTAGGGCATTATTTGCTACTGTTTTTTTTCTGGCTAAATTTTCTTTCTAGTCTTTCGTTGTTTAATACTTTCTTACACACATTTCTTATGTCAAGTCAATTGACACGCCTATTGCTATCATTATTTTTTATTTAAAACAATATTGAGGAATAAAGATAAAAACTAAAAATTATGAATATACGATAATTATAAGTATACATTTGATTTTTCAACTTAATGTTTGTTTATGCAAATAACATTGAATTGATGAAAAGTAATCAAACATAAGTACATATAGTTTGCATCTTATTAAACACCCCTCTTAAACACACCGGCTTACTTTCAATTACTTTTTTGAATTTTTGCCATTTTATTATTATTACATTAACTTTTTATCTATTTGTTTTTTCATTTATTTTTGCAGATGCACATTAGTTTTCTTTATTTAACAATATTTGGGCGAACCCAATTTTTACTTTATTCTATTTGTAATTGAATAAATTAACTTGTTCAAACTGAGATTTCTAATATTTGACCTTCAATATATATATTAATTTATATATATATAAATATTAAGTATTTGCATGTTTTAGTAAATATCTAGATAGGCTTAAAAATTAAAATTAGTTTTACTTTTTTAAATACACATAGGTCATTTTTTAATTTTTTATTTATAAGCATTTAATTATTTTTTAAAATTTTATAAAATTTAAAAAAACTAATATGATTTATTTTGAAACAAAAAGTTTAATTATTTAAGTTTTAGTTATGTTTTTTAAAAATAGAATATAAAAATTAGTTTCGGTTTTTATGAATTTACATTTGTTTAATCTTTAAATTATTTAAATTAAATATTTGATCTTTACTCAATGATTTTAAAATTATAATAAGTTTTTACGGTCAAATTTTTCAAGGATATTTATAAAACTATTTTTTTTTTAAATAATAAAAAATAAACTTTTTTTTTTAATTAAAACAAGTTAATAGAATTATTTAAAATTATTTATGATGTAGGGTGTGATTTAGTGTGAACAAGGTGTCAATCTTTTAAATTTAATTTAATTAAATGATTCAGTTTAGTTTATTCGACCTAAGTTACTTGTAATTTTTTAACTTTACATTTAAAATTAATTTAAGTTGGGTTTTAATTTGAATTAAACTAAGTTAGTTGTTTAAATTTACTTTTCAACAGTTAAAAATATAAATAAAAACAAACTTTAATATTATTAATGTTTTGTTGTTATTTTTACTGTTTTAATTATATTTTTTTTTTAAATTGATATTTTATTTTTTGAGTTAATTTGATTTTTTTGCTTTTTTTAAAAAAATTTTATTATTTTTTAAAATTTATTTTATAAGCGCTTAAACATTTAGCAAATTAATCTAGTTTCATTTATAGTAATTTGTATTTTAATTTATTTTTCAATTTGTAGTTTGCTTATTTAAGAAAATTTAAAATTATAGTTTGTTTTGTTTTGTTAATTATCAAAATATTTAAAAAAAAAAATAATGTTTTAAATTAAAAAAATAATTTTAATTAAATAAAGTTTTTTTTATATGATAAATTTTTTTTTTAAATATATATTTTAAAAAATAAATAATTATATTAAAAATGATATTTTGATTTAAATAATTTTTTGATTTAAATATTTACTACAAAAAAAAAAAAAATAATGTATGGTGGTCAATCAGTAGCACTTCACGTAAATGAATATGTTTAAATTTAGATCAAACTAATTTAAAAATTTTGAATTAAATAAACAAGTTTTTGGTGGAGTAAGTAAAAAAAGTTTTTAGGTACTAGTTTATAAATATAACTGGCGGCTGCTTTACAATTATGGGGCTAATAATTGGCCATTTTGTTCAATTTTTACCAAATTTTAAACTCATGATCAAATCAAATTACGAACCAAACAAATTCAATCTTAATTGGTCCAGTGTGTGTGGTTCTTAATTGCAATTCATCTGGCTAAAGATTTGAGCGCCCTTTGGCTATGATAAAACATGTCAGCACTTACACTAGTGATGTCTGTCTCAACAGATACATTAAAATCGTGTTTACTTTTTCATAGAAATATTTTTAGGTTAGCTTCCTCTACAAACATAAGTCTTGTCTAATTGTTTCCGTTTGGAATTATTTTAAATTTGAAATTTACCTAGTGTTGTAAAATAAAAAAAATATATTATCTATTGTGGTCGATGGGCGAAAATAAAAAATTTAACTTTGTCTTTAAAAATATTTAATATTTTTACTTAGTTTTTTTTTTTTGTTTTTAATGCTGTGATTAACATTAATTTCATTATTTGGGCATGTGTTGATATAAAGACGATTACTATGTGGGTAATGATCATTACTTTGTAATAGTATCATGAAATAACAATATGCATCTGTTGCTTTATGTTTTAGCTATTTATATAAATTGTTTTAGTTTTAAATTTTATTTTCTATTTATTTTAATTTTATTTTTTAATTTTATTATATTTCTTTTTGTTCATCATTAAATTCTTTTCTATTCTTGTGTGGTTTTGTTTTTAGTTAATTTTCATTCATAATTTTTCAAGATTTCATTAAATTTTTTTATATTATTTAATTTTTCACTATATGTTTAATTTTACTTTACTTAATTATTTTTATAAGTATAGTTAATGTAATACTACACTTAATGTAAGTATTAAACAATTTTTTATTTATCTATATCTTTATATTTTACTAAACATGCAAACTTTATTTTTTATTTAAAAAAAATATTAAAAAAAAACTGAATTATATATTTTTTAATAAAAAATTTTGAAATATTTATTTTTTGTCAATTTAAAGTGTTTTGATTTTTATATAATAAAATGTTATTTAAAAATATATTTTTTTTAATTTTTTTTTTTTAAGTTTAACACGCAACGCACGCTTATATTTTTTTTTTGTTAAAACAAAAATTAGTAAAAATTTAATTTATTTTTATATTTATTTTTTATCTAATTGTGATATACTCATAAAATTTATCAAATTGATATTATATTTTTATATATATTTTTTTTTATTTTTTAGTAAATTGAAATAAAATATATAACATAAATATAAGCTTTTGTTAATTATTTAAATTATTTATTTTTGTTACTATTTTATTTAAATTATTTTTTATATACATATAAATTTTTAATTATATGTATATTTATAATATCTAATTTTCAATTTAATTTTTTAAAAAAATTTTCAAAATATTCGTTAATAATAAAACAATCTAATTATTTTATTGCAAATTATGAAAATGATTTTTTTTAAATGTTAAGTCATTTTTATTTAAAAATAGTTTTTTAAAATTTTAAATTTAAATTTTTTTTAAATTTTTTTAAAAAATGCAGCTAATTTTTTTAGTACTATTTATTTTTTTTAAATTTTGACATTTTTTATACATTATTTTATGTTGATTTATTTTCAAAATAAACAAATAATATAACATTTTTTAAAAAAAAAAAATAATTAATTTTTTTTTTAAAATTGTTATTGAGCTTGTTAATTTATTTTTTAATATACTCATAAAAAATTAAAATTTAATTAAGTAAATTTGATTAAATGATAACAAAAAAAAAAATAAATCAAAAAAATAACTTATCTATACATTTATAATTATTAAAATTTTTTTTGTATAACATTTTTTTTTTATTGCTTTTTATTTGTTCATTTTATATTAGTGCTCTATTTTTTTTTTAATTATATTTTATTAATACAACTTTTTTTTGCATAAAAATTAAAAAAAAAATTTTTTTAACTTATTGTAATAGTGCTTTTTTTCATTACAAACTTTTTATCCTCGTTTTCAATTTAGTTTCTCATCAGAATATTTTTTTTTTTATTTATTTTTTGATTATTCATTTTTAGTTGGTTTAAGTTATTTTTTATTTACCAGTAGTATTGCTTTTATTTTTATTAGTTTTTTACCAATTTTAATTAAGTTTAGTGAGTTTTGCTGTTTTAATTAGCTCAGTATGGTGTTTGCAGTTTGCTACAAGTGGTTTAACAGAAAAATTTACTTTTGTAGATAGAAATTATGGCTAGTTATACAAACACCAAAGTCTGTAAAAAATTTTGTGAAAATTAAGTGAAAATTGTGAACTAATTCCACATTTGATACTTTTCATCTTTTTTATGCTATTCATACTTTATATGTTTGTGATTTGGTGGTAGTAGTTGCTACTGTATTTGAGCTACTGTTGTTTCAAGTGATTGCATTAAGTGACCAAATTTTGTTAAAACTAAGCTTATTTCAGCTGTTCAAATCTTTTAAACATTGACCGTTTTTAAATGCAATCAAATGCATCAAAACTAATCCTTGAACTGCTTCAGGTCGGTTTTTTCTTGCTCTTATTTTACTTCTTAAAAGCAACATATGGCTAATTACTTTTTCATTCGTTTAATTATGGTATTTAAAAAAGAAAAAATAAATAGAATGTAAGGATAAATAATAAAAAATGATGCTCTGATGATTCGGTTGTTGGAAAAATTTTAAGTAAATTTTATTACAATTAGTAAAAGATGAGTTTTTTCATAATATAGTGCAATCATTGATCAAATCAAAAATAAAAAAAAATTGATTTGACATTGATTAGTTCTATACAATTCAAAATTTAACTAAAAAAATTTAAAAATATTAATATTTTAAATGTTTATATTTTACAATTACTAATTTACAACTATTCTAATACTTATTCACAAAATATTCAGTTAATTTATAATTAATAAATAATTTTTGGTAATTAGTTGGTAAATGATTATTTTAATTATTATAGTGATATTTACATGGGCAATGAAAACTTAATTTTTTTTTTTAATTTTAAAAAAATTAATATATAAGAATTTAAATTTTCAATTTAATTATTTTTTTGTATATTTTTTAAAAAAAATAATAAAATAATTATAAAATTAAACTTAATATGATTTTTTTAAATATAATTATATAAGAGTTATAAAAAAATTATAATTTATTACATTTTAATATTGTTTAAGAATTCATCAATCTCTCACTTATTTATTTTTAACCAAAAATAGATGCATTAAAAAGCAAATAAGAACAATAGAAAAGTAAGAGATTTACTTAATTTACAACAAAAATTTCAGGTGTATAAAAATTTTTTGTTAGTTGTCTACTAAATGATGAATGATATGAAAAATTCATGATATACGCGATTTGACGCTTTATTAATTTTTAAAAAAATAGATTTAATTTTTAGTTGAATTTGCTACTAAATTGTGAATAAACTTAACTGAATTTATTTTTTTTTATGTAGTCAATGTATTATATCTCTAATTATAACAAAGACGTATTTATTTTAATTTACTTTTTAATTTTTTTTTT
Source organism: Pyemotes zhonghuajia (assembly GCA_025170145.1). NCBI lineage: Eukaryota > Metazoa > Arthropoda > Arachnida > Trombidiformes > Pyemotidae > Pyemotes > Pyemotes zhonghuajia. Next base: position 17,523,023 of record CM045846.1, on the reverse strand, counting down.
TTTATTGATTTTGTTTATTTTTACTTTTAATCATTGCAAGTTTGTTTTCGTTGATATTACAATCAATTTCCTACATTGTTTTAAAATTCTTATTTTTTTCACAAGATCTTTTCTAACTTCTTAATGAGTTTGGCTGTTTTGGGCTTTGTTTGATTTGTTTTTGGATTATAGTTTGCTTTTGGCTATTGCTTAGGCAAAAGTTTGATTGAAATTGATAAATTACAAGCTTAATACAGAGAGCAATTTATCTATTTTTTTTTTGTTTTTTTTTTTTACTTTTTGGACCTTTGGTTGACTTGTTTTTTTTTTTTATTTTTATTTATTTGTTTTTTCATTTGTTTCGACTATTTGTTTATTGTACTAAACTTAACACAAATACTTTAACTTTTCTCAATGGTTATTTGCAAATGGTACTTTTTACTTCAATTATTTTGATCCATTTTACACGAATTTTTTTTTCCTGTGCATTTGTGGATTTGCTTAAGATGCTGGAAAATTATTTTTGTGAAAAACATTAATATAATCAGTTTAGATTTAAATTTTATTTATTTTAAATAAAAAAAAACTAATTTTAAGTTGGCTTTGTGCAGTGATGATTTGTTAAAAATTGATCACACAATCTTACAAAATATACTCTTTATATTAAGTCACACATTCAACCACCACCATTCAAAAACAAATGTGACAACAAGTGCTTAAGTTTTTATGCGTTTTTTGAATTCAGTAGCAATCAAAAATATTTTAAAAATGTTTTAATCTTCTTTTTTTTCCCTTTTTACTTTTTTAATAATTTTTTTTAAATAGTATTTTTGTTTTGATTTGTGATGATTTTTTACAATGATATTTTCACTTCAATCATGTTCTCATTGATGGTGCATACTTGTCAGTATTGAAAAAAGGCCTGAAGATGATTGTTGATGAATTAAGTAAAAAAATTATTTGTCTGATTGTTTTTAGTTTGATTTAAGTTTTTTATTTATTTATTCATTTTATTTAAGTTTTAGTGGTCAGCTATCGACTTATCTAAAACTAAGATCAGCACTCACTTGGCCTAAATTAAATTGTGATTGTAGTAATTATATTCTGGACACAGCTTGTTTTGCTATAAACACTTGTTGCATTGTGTGTTTTAGCTGTTAACTAATTGCGGGTACAGTTTGCAAATTGAAAACAAACAAATACTCACAAGCCAATTACAATTGCAATTAGTTAATCGCGTTGTTTAGTTTAATTGAAGTGTTTGTATTCTTAGTTTTATTCTGCATTTTTATCATTAGGTGGCTGCCTTTTTATTTCCACTTTTACTCTGTTTTTTAACTGTTTTTTTTTTTTATTTTTCTTCTTCAAGTTTTTTAAATTTTTTTTTAACTTTTTTTAAGATACTTTTAAAACTTAAATTTGTTTCATAATAATTTTATAACATATAAGTTTGTTTCAATATTTTATTTATTTGAATTTAGAAAACGTTAACATTTATTTTTTTCTTTAATTTTTTTTAGTTTAATTGTTGATTTTTTAAATTAAAAGGAATAACATTTGCACTAAATTATCACTTGATATGTTTTCAAAAAATATATTTTTTTTTAAATATATCAACAACTTGCGTTTTCATAAATTAGTAAATTTTATATACTATAAATTAAAAAAAATAATATAATTAATATAAAATATTTTTATTGATGATTGATTGTATTTTTTTATAATTAATATAAATTTTTGTTAAATTTGTTAATAAACATTAGAAACTTTTATTTTAAATTACTACATTAATAAAAATTTGTGTAAAAAAAATTGATTAAAGTCTAATGATGCGAAACTTTAAAACAGATGGTTATTGTATTTTATTAGATATTGAATTTTATGTTTTATTTATTTTTTGTATATTTGGTATACTTTTTGTAATAAATCAAATTTTCTGTTTATTTGTTAAAACAATAGGCCTAATTCGTTGTTGACAGATGGCCAAATTCACACTTGATCGACAAGATGTGTCTTGTTAAATTTAACTTTACTTAGATTATTTGCGTTAGTCTTACTAAATAGTTAAGTTAACTGACAAGATTATGTCTTGATTAAGTAAAATAAATTTATATCTTGGATTTAAAAAATTAAAAAAAAATATTTTTTATTTATTTCTTTTTTTATTAGCATTTTAAGTTTGATTACATTTTGACATAATAAAACATGTTGATTGAACATTTTAGAAAAACCACACACATTCAAAATTGATTAAAAAAATAACCAATATAGCAATTTTTTAAGTCCATGCAATTTTTAAAAAACCATGAAAATTTTAAAAAAGAAACTTTTAAATATACGATGTTCACGTATATTTAGTTTTGAAATAAATTTTTACTATTTAATTTCTTATGTTTAATTTATTTCTATTTAATTTCTTTTAAACTTAATCTTTTCAAACTTAAATATATTGTGATTAAAAGCTTATAAAATTATAATATTTTTTATCAAAATTTGTTTTATATATTTAATAATATAAACTTAAATAATTTGTTCAAATAGATTAGATTTAAATTATTTTTAATTTTATGATAATATTTTAAATTTATTAAACGATTATCACAAATTATTTGTAATGTATAATATAGATTTATAGCTTTAAAATTATATGTTTTACTTTATTATAAATTTTAATTGTTTATTTCAATTTACTTAATATTTGATATTTAATAAAATTATTAAACTTATCTATATTATATTTATAATCAACTTTCTATTGTTTTTTATTTAGATTTTATTTTTTAATTTGATATCATTATTTTAAGGATTAAAATAGTTGGCGCCAGTTGTTCACACAGCTGTTCATTCATCTTTTATTCAGACGTGAGTAAAATTTTTTTTAATATTTTTTTTCAAAGCACAATTATTTTATATTTTAAAATATTTATCTATAGTAATATATATATAATTATAAAATTTTAATCATTTAATGAGCTTATTATTTAGTTAATTTTTTATATTAAATATTTTACCTGATCTTTATCATCCATCTGCTGTTTAAAAGCATTGAAAAATGACCTAGCGTTTTGCAATTAGTTGTTGATTGTTTAATTGGTTAAGTTTATTAACATTGAACATAATTATATTATATATAAAATTTAAGTTTTATATGATTCAATAAGTAAAAAATCAATTTGTAATATTTTTTAACAAAATTTTTTTTTAATATTTATTTTTTACATCTTTAAGTATTAAAATCTTATACATCTTTTTGAATTCATTAAATTTTTTCAGGTATTAAATAGTTATAGTGTGTAGTTAACATGTTTTTTTGCAATAAATTTAAATTAAAATTTTCTGACACTAGTTTGTCAGTGAAATTAATTAACTTCGTTGAGTAAAGGGCTTGATTATTTCCGACCAAATTAAATACGGTTAATTGATTAAAATAATTTTTATAAATTTGAGGCAATTTGGTTAACAAAGGATAAGAAATATAATTTAGATGGTTGTTAGACTGTTTGTCCAATTTTAATTGCCTCAAATTTTTTGAACTTTTATTTAAACTGGTTCCGCTCTGAACGCATTTCCTTTGTTTTGCTCGTCTATTTTGAAACCAAACCTAAATAAGTTCAATAAGAGTTAAATAAAAACTTCTTGATACAAATTAAAATGTCTTTGATTAAATAAAAAAAAGTATTAAGTTTTTGTTAAAAATTTAACATAATTAAAATATTTTAACTTTGATATCTTTACTAATTTGACATTTAAGACGTAGTGTATAAAAAAAGTTGCAAAAACTAAATCAAATGTTAGATGATTTTTATTCAATTTAAATAGCACTTAAAAATTTTACAAATGATATTTTTTTTTTATTTATTAACTTAAAAATGCGTAGGCTGTAATTATAAATTCATAATTAGCTATGCCAGAAGAATCTAAATTTATTTATACGTGTAGGTGTGTCAAAACTGTAATATCGAACTTACTTGAACTCTGGCTTCAGGTAATCCAACCAAAAAAGCTAAATGTTCTCTTGTAAAAGCATCTGGATATTGATTTTGACAAAACATTTTTTCTAACTGATCTAATTGATTCGCATCAAACGTGGTTCGATACCGTCTTTGTCGATTTTGCAATTCTAATTTTTTGTTTTGATGATTAATAAAATTTGGTTGCAAATTTTCATTAAATAAACGTTTTGAAGACATTATTAATAATTAACAAGTTGTTTTAAAATTCACAAATATATAAATTTGAATTTTTAATCTCATTTAATTTATTATATACATTATTTTTTTTAAAACTCCAATTATTAAAAATTAAGATATTTAAAAAGTAGTTGAATTATTAACTTAACTTTTAATTAAAGTAGATATGACTTAATACTCAACTTTTTTTATTGTAAAGATGAATTTTTATAATTATTTTTTTCTCATAATTAATATATATTTAAGTTGTCATCACACTGTCATTTTTTAAAAAAGAAAATTAAAACAAATTTTAAGTTGTTAATTTGGATAAATTGTATTATTTTTTTTTGTTTAAGTATATAAGTTGATGATAAAAAAATTTACACTGAAATAGTGTAAAAATTTAATCTGATCTTACTGAGATTATTAATTTAATACGGGGTTAAACATACGTTAAGCTGTAATTTCACACTAAAGATAAAGATCATAAATGGTCATAAATTGAAAATAAATTATTATAAAAAAAAAAAATTAAAATACGCCATCACATATTTGCAAATCAATTTAAGAACTTGAATTTAATTAGCTAGATAAAATATTTGTTAATCAAACAAAAACGAAATATAGTGTTTAAATATGTAAATAATTTTTTTTTGTTAGCAATCATAATTTATTATTTTCCGCATTTCTTTAATATAATCTTATAAATTTAAAACATAGCAATCCACAAAAGTTTAAATAACCACTAGATTAAATTTAAAATTAAATATTCGGATTAGGTTTATTATGATTTAATCCCATACATGATTTTGTAGGTAGGCTCAGTAATTTTAAATTTTAAGCAGTCAAAACTTTGCTTTTTTTTTTGGGCAAACTTAAGGAGTGCTATTAGTTTTGCATTTCTTATTCACTTTGCAGTTAGTCTCGCTTCAATTATATCGCGTGTGTTGAGCCCATTGCACCTGCAATAGCTGCATTGCTTTTACCGTGATCTTGCCATGAAACCATTGCAATTAAAACTAGAGAAATTCAACAGGGCAACAAACTTAAAAAAGTTTCTTTTACAATATCCAATCATTTGTATTGAATATAAAAGCATCTTTTTTATTATTTGATAGAACCACCTCTTTTTTAATAGAAAATTTTTGGCATATTTTGAAATACTTAATTTATTAGTTTTAAATATATTTATGTATTTTGTAACAGATTTAAACTGCTTTATTTTTAAATTATTTTTTTTAAAAACTGTCTGTTTCAAGGATTAGTTTTTGATAGTGTTAAACTAACATTAAATAAGAAAATTGAAATTTATTTATAGTAAAAAATAAAAGTTGTAAAAAAAGATAACAAAAATAGTATTTGCACGAAACCAGTAACTTAAGACAAATAATGTGGAAAATATTTTAGATAATTAAACGGACGGTTAGTTTAAGTTAGTTTAAGTTATATATTTGAACTATTGGACAATTTAAAAAATGTCTTTGTTTAAACTAAGTTAATAAGATGTAAATCCTCATTATTTATTTGTGACCTATTTGCTTTTTAAATATGCATTTTAGCAAAAAAAAATATACTATTAATAGAAAATACTAAATTAATAAATTGTGCAAACTAAATTTTGAGCTAATTTTTTTTTTAATAAAAATAAAAAATAAAGAAAATACTTACATTTTGATGTTAAAATCGTATTATTAAAAAATAAATTTTTTATATTAAAAACTTAATTATTTAAATTTATTAATTATTAGAATAAACTTATTATTCTAAAAAAAAATTAAATTTAACACTTTGTTCAAACGATATACTATAAATAAACTAAACTATTTAAATCTTGTGTTTTATATTTTATTTACTGGAAATACATTAAATTACCTGGCAACGTAATTACCTTTGACTTGCGCTATATGTTTATCACATAAATTTAATTATAAAGATAAGCTTTGTTATAAATTTGCTCAATGTATATTACAAAATATCTTGTTAAATAGTTGATTGAATTTTTTGTCTATAATTTTTAAAATAAATTTTTTTTAAGATTTTTTACTTATAAATCTAAAGAGTGAACCTATTATTTGAAATTTTAGCCTGTATGTTGAAAACAGCTGGTCATGCACTTGTATGCTTTCCCACAATTGAATTTGTGCATTGTTTGTAGTGTTGAAGGTAATGACGCTGAGTTATAGATTCTAAATTGAACATTTTTTTTTTTTTTAAATAAAACAGCCGTTTATATTTGTGGAAATCATCTTTAAAACAATTTTAAACACTTGTCAATTGTCTAATCTATCAAATCTTGCACTTGATTTTTTTTAGTTTTTACTAATAATCATTAGGCGATTCAATTGATAAAATTTCGTGTATCCACGATTGAAATAAATGTTAAAACAATTGAATAATTATTTTAAACAGTTGCAGCTGATTTTAAAATGAGGATTTATTTTAATTTATATATTTTTTTTTAACTTTAATACTTAATTTATATAATTATATAAGTTTTTTCATATTTTATTTTAATAATTTTGATTTTACAAGTTTACATTTGATTAAATCATTCTAATTTTATATTTTTATTTTTAATTTTATTTAATTATGATTAAATATTGATAAAAAGGTAATTAAACTTATTTTTTTTTTAAACTAATATGTTAAAGATCTATAAAAAAAACTTAATTTTGTTTTATCAAAAACACTTAATTATTTACCTTGTTATATAAAAGATTAAATTAAAAAAAAAAAAATGTTTAATCAATCAAATTAGGATTTATTTAAATAAACTATATAAAAAAATAAATGAAAATAAAAAAATCATTATTTTAAGTTATATATTAATGTTTGTTCATTTTATTTCCAACTTTTTTTTAAAACATTTAATCACAATTGAGATTTAAAATATTTATTTGATCAAATCAAATGACATTAACTGACATATTTCTCACCTATTGATTAACAATAGAATAGAATACTATGCAACAAAACAAATTGATACAGGGGAGGGAGTGTTTTATATAAGTTTATCCATGCGAAGCTAGTTTGTATTACAGATTTGTCTTTTTCTTCTATCATGCAAATAATATTTTTAACAAGTTGACTGTTTTTGAAATTTGGATCCTTCTCATTTCTTCATTTTGATGATGATAATGATAGGAGCCAATGGTTAAATCATATACATCGCAATTATCTTTTCAGAGTTGTTTTTAATGCTTAATTCATTTTAAATATCCGATATGCGTATAATTTTTAAGTTTATATTTAAAAAAAAATTCTTAAATTGCAATTTAAAATATATTTTATAAATGTATTTGTTTATTGTATTTTTGTCAAATTATTTTTTTAGATTTTTATCATATATATAAAAACATATATAATTTAAAAAATTACTTATGATATTAGTTCAATTTATATTATTTAGTATATACATCAAAATATTTTAATAAAAATTTAAAAAAAGTTTAAAGATTTAATTTTTTATTAATTTTATTATTTTCCAATTATAATTTTTTTTATTTTTAATTAACACTTTTAATTTTTATTACTTAAAAACGTATGTTAATATGTATAAATCTTATTAGTTAATTTATTTGTTGATTAAATTTTTTTTTATTTCATTAGTTTAAAAATATTTTTTTATCTACTTAATTAAAATAAATCAGGCAAATTTTTTGAATAAATAAAATTAAACTTAAAATTATGAAAAAAATTAAAATTGATTGCAAAAACATTTAAAATTTTTAATTTATTTGGCTCATAATTCATTAGTGTTGTAAGAAATTTAATCAAAAAGAAAGTAGTTTTAAGTAAACAAATAAAAAATTAAGTAAAATAGATGCAGACTAGCCAAGTGAAAAGAGGTTCGATTTGCTTGAGCTGTTGGAAATTTTTTTGCTTCTTTAAGATCACCTGTCAGTTGTTGGTTTTTAGACTTTTCACAGTGTTTTGGTTACTGTTGTAACAGGAAATGGCAAATTGTGTCTGTTTTAGATTTCTTAAAATGCTATTTGTTCAATTTGACTAGACAAACCACCGAAGGCACCTTAACCTTTTGTCCAAAGTGCAACAGTGTCTAAAAAACTAACTTAAGTTTTTTTTAAACTTTTTTTTTACTTAAAATTAACAATTTTTTTTCGAATTTTTAGTAAACTTGATTCATTTTTCTTTAAGATCTTTTTGTGTGGCCATTATGGTGACCATCTAAAACTTGATCATTTTAGTGACATCTATTGACCTAATAAAATTTATATATTTTTACATGATTTTTTTTTAAATTGCATCGTTTAGTTTAAAATAATGGAAAATTTGCTTAAATCAGTTTGTTTAAGTTTGTTTTTAGATCATTTGCTTTTTGCTATATTTTGTAATTTTTTTTACTTTAAATTTTAAATAAACTTAATCACTTTATATATTCATCATTAGAGTAGATCAATTTGTTATTTCCGTTGTCCTGTCTTTTATTATATATTTTTTTTATTATAATATTTTGCTGATTTTCGCACAACATTCTTATTTATTTTTGTAAAGTATTTATTTTTTTAAATTTTATTTTTTATTCAAATGACTTGTGAAATAAAAATTTGTTTTAGTTTTAATATTGAGCTCTAATTTCATGATAAATAATACTATCAAAGCATTTTAGAATCAGTTTTTAAGTTAATTTTATAGATGAAAATCGTCGTTTACATCCTGCAGTAAGTTAATTGGTTTGAAAAAATCATTTAATTGTATTTATTTTAAACTTATATTTGTTTTTATTTATTTTTACACTTTTCATTTTACAAAATTTTCTATAATAAAATATTTTTTGTTTTTCTCTTAAAATTAGTAAGATTTTAAAGATCATTTTGTTAAATACAACTTAAATTTAAAAAAAAATTTTGTTTGTCATTTTGTTTCATAATTTAAATGATTATTTTTTTTTTGTATTTTATTTTGCCACTGTTTACTAATGGATGTTATAAATTTTTTATTTTTTTTTATTACTATTCATAATTTGTATTCATAAAACAGTAAGTTGTGTGGGCTTTAAGTTAAATTTTTATTAAAAAATATATATATATACATTATAATTAATAAATATCTTATTTAGTGAATTAAATTTTTTATCCTTTTTTTTATATTAAAATTTAATTGGATATTTAGTGTCTGTATTATTTGAATTTCAATTTATTTCTAAAAATTTAAATGCATTGTTAATGTATATAGACAATTTTAAAATTGAGATAATGTGGTTTTTTTTATAATTGAAAATTTAATAGCTATTTTCACCCATAAATTGTTTTTATTTATTTATTTTTTAAAAAAAAATTTGAGTTTAAAGGTAATTAAATGCATTTACAACACTTTAGTATTTTGATGAAGTATAAATGACATTTTTGGATTTAGTGCTAAATATTATACTGTTAGTTACTGTTAAATAATTTACTATTTGACCAATCATTTACAAGTTTATGCAAATTATAAATGTAAAAAAAAAATATAAATACATGTTTAATATGAAAATTTTGATAAAAAGTTTAAAAAAAAAAGAATAATTTTAAAATTATTAGTTATTTATATTGACAATTTTAAAAATTACTAAAATAAAGATTAGTTTTAACTTAGGTTTATTTAATTTTTACTTAACTAAATATTTTGTATAATAATTAATTTAAAAAACAACTAATTTTTTGAATAATTGATAGATAAATGAGCTGTCGAGTGATTTTATTAATTTGCGCACCCTATTTTAAGAAATATTTTTATTATTTTTAAAATAAAATTTTTTTAAATCTATTTCAATCTTTTCTTTACATATTTTTTTTATATTAAAATTTTAAAAAGATATTGACAACTGTTATTTTTTAAAATTAGTTTTGCTACACACGCCAGTTTCATATTTCAATTTAGTATTCATTAAATTAAAAATTTTAATTTATAAAATGTTTCAATTTAATTTTTTTTTACATAGTTTCAATTTAATTGAAAACTTAATCTAAATTGCTTTGACTGTTAAAAATGTTAAATAAAATATATAATAAATTTGCTTTAATTATTTTTTTGTTAAGCATTGATTTTAATTTTCATGCATTTTTTTTTTTACTTTTTTCATCTAAATAATAAATTTTTAAAATTTATGTTATTAACAAAATAATTTATTTGTTCTTAATTTTTTTTTAATTTTATTGAAAATTAACATTTCAACAGGTCAATTTTTAATTTTACATGCTATTGTGCAATTAATTTTTTCTTCATGTCATGTTTGTAAGGTGTGATTCAATTTATTAGTTAGTTAAGTGTTTAATTTTTTTTTAAATTCATACTTTTTTTAAAGATTAATTGAAATTGAAAAAAAGTCAAACTTGATACATTGACAATTTAAAACAATTTAAGTAAGATTTATTTTTTTTTTCAATTTAAATTTTATTTATTTATTATTTGATAAACTTGTTATTTTTTTTTTTTTTGTTATTTAGTATTTATTTTATACATGAATTATGATTATTACATTTCAAGTTCAAGTTCAATGTGTATTAGAAATAGAAAACAAATTGGACACGCTGTGTATTGAAACTATTAAAATTTAAGTTAGTATATTTTTTTATAAAAATTTGTATTGTTTTCTTACTATATTTTTAAAACTTTTCAAGTTATTTTTTAAAACAATTTTTCTTTTGAGTTTTTTATTTTTTTTATTTTATAATTTAGCAATTATTAGTTTGTCACAAGCTCTAAAATTGGTCACATTAAATAAAAGATTTAAAAAAAAATTTACCGGCTTTCTTTAGTCTGGATTGTCTGCTTTTTTTTAAATATAGCTTAATTTGTGCAAAAAGAATTTTTTAAAAATGAATAATTTTTGATGGTTTGAGCTGGTCTTAGATCACTTTATTGAAAATAGCAGTCATTCTTAAGTAGTTCAGATGAAAGGCGGCAGATAAGAGGATGCATAAGATTTTTACTAATACAAAAGTAAATTAAATTTCAACATTGTGTGAATTTTGGCCAGCTGATGAAATAGATGAAGCTGTTAAGTCGCCGACACACGGAATTCGTTTTGCTTATTTGCTTTTTGAAAAAAAAAACAGAAAAAACTAGACAAACGAAATTAGAAAATTAAAGACAAATAGTAAAAAACGCGGTTTGTTTAAAATGTCTTAATTGGGTTCTTAGGAATAAAAACAGCAAAGATTGGCAACGGCAATCATTTTCCATCCCCTTTTTTCATCTTGTTTAGTTCGCACTTTTGATGTGATGATTGCAAATTACATTTTAAATTCTTAGCTAAATTGTTTAATGATGCACTCAAATTTTGTTTAATTTTCAATACTCAATTAAATTTTTTTTTGTACTTTAATTTGATGCTTGAAACAATTCACGCAAAAATTTGGATTTTTTTAAAAAAAGACACTTTTACCTAGTGGTGACATTTGAATCAAGATTTGATTGTGCTATAGATTAAATTTTTGATGTAATTTTTAATTCTATTTATAATCATAAAATTACTGCTTTTAAATAAACTATTTTAAAAAAAAATTTATCAATAAATTTATTGAAAATTTTGAAAAAAATTTTGATTATTTGGTTTAATAATAAATATATATTATTTTTTATGTATTACTTTATAAACTACATTTGTCAGAAAACAGCGATAATAATTAGTCAAAATGACAATAAGGAAGATTAAAATTTAAAAAAATATTTTTGCTTGATTTTATTTTGATTTACTTAATTTTATTTCTAGCCATTTTTTTTTTATCACAATTAAAAATTACAATTGAATGTAATTTGAATAATCATTTAACTTATTTAAACATTGATCTGAGCCATTTTTTTTTACAACAAATTTTTTAATACCATTTTTGCAAATTTTAATACAAGTTTGTAATGTACAATGCTCTGTAATTCCATTGCTAAATCGATTGTATAAAGTTAGCTTAAACTAAAATTTGTTTGAACACCGTTTAGATTATCTTAAATATACAGTGCAAAACAATTGTTAAATTGTTTAAATAATTTAAATTTAAAGAATAAAATTAAGGATAAGAAAAAACATATTTAACAATTTAATTGAGCAATTGAGAATTGTGTTGGAATACTAAGAAAATTTAAATTATTTTTTAGCAGCACAATTTAAAAAAACTGACCGGTGGTTTGTATTGGATTAAGGTAAAAAAAAACTACTGCGTGCAATTAATTGTTAATCACGCAATTTGTTTTTAACTAAATTGATGTTAAACAATATTGACTAAGACTGTTAAAAAAATTGGAAACGATGTTTGCTGGTGAATTAAAAAATAGCCTCATATTGGGCATGTAAATTGGTGTGATTATGTTGATCACACTTTGCCTATGTGGCCCTAATTATACCGCCCATCAGTTGATGCATAGGATGCAAAAAATGCGCTTCGCTTGCGCCATTAATCTTTGTCTGATTATCGTTTAAATTTGAACTGGTGTGAAGTTTGTGCTAACCATTATGTGCATCATTATTTTAACTTTGTTTTATTTTTTTTCAACTAATTGCTACAAAACGGTGCTCTATTCTTCATTTTTTTATACCACTTTTTTGGTTAGATCTTGTTTATATTTAGATTTTACTTAAATCAAACTTTTTTTAATACTAAAATGAGTGGGAAAAAAATAAATAATTAATGTTCAAAATAAGTTTAAATTTAGTCAATCACTGGTCAAAAAACTTATAAAATTTTATTTAAAAGTTGAACATGCAAAAATTATTTTTTTGTAATAAAAATTAAACCTAATTTTATTTACAAACTATTTAAAACTATATATTATGTTTAATTTATTTTAAAAAATTTATTTTTTATATATTACAACGTTTTTTTTTGTTATAATATTTTAATTTAATTTTTTATTCTACATTATTATTTTTATTTTTTTTTAATAATTATATTATTAAATATTAGATATATTTATAAAATTTAAATTATTTATACTTGTTAAAGATATAAGTTAGCTCTTTTAGGTTACCATAGTAAATTAGACAAAAAAAAACAAAACTAGGTTTTATTATTCAGTAAAATTTGTATAGTAATTAGCGTGATTAAGTAATTAAACAAAACCAATACACAGGTTATGAATCAATGGAGTGTTCAACTTTTTATATGCAATTTTATATATTGATTTAATTTGTTTTAACTTGAATATATTCATTTGAACTTTACTCATATTTTTTTAATATTTTTAATTTCATTCAAAGTAATTAATTTTAAAGTAATTAATTTAATTAGAAATTAATTATTTTGAATACAAAATAAAAATTTTACAAACTAATTTAATATTTTTTTTTTCAATAAATGTGATAATAGCATATAATCGTAATATTTTTTTTAAATTTGGTATTATATATGTAAGCTTTTTAATTATTTTAATTATTATATTTTATTAAAAAGCTAAAAAAATTCTATTTAAAATTGACAAAAATAACTCTAATAATTTTATTATTAAAAACATTTTTTTAAATAATTTTTAAATAATTAATTTAAAATTTTTAAAATTTTTTTCAAGAGTTTATATTTTTACAGAACACATTTATCAAATTAACTTGAAAATTAAGTTAAGTATTTTGACTAGATATTTTAATTAACTAACAGGCGTGAGAGCAAACTGATTATGTTTTATTTAATTTTACTATAAACTGTCAAACAAAGTTCACACGGTTAGACCAAAACATTTTCATAATTCAGTTTTTGCGGTTTTGGCACGCTAAATTCAACCACAGCCCAATTGGTTTCTTAATTATCACGATTAGTAATTAAGAAATTTTTAAAAGTAATTTTAAATCATTGTAAAAAAAAAATTTTAATTTGACTTATATAGATCTGTTTGTTAGTTTACTATATTATACTAAAAAATTTTATTGTAGATTTAATTTTATAAAAAAAAAAAATTTTTTTGAAACTATATTTTTTTTTAAATATAATTTAAATTTTTAAGTCAATACATATTTAAGATGATGCTTTAGGTTATACATTATATATGTGTTGAATTTTAATTTAAAATAAATATTCAAAATATTTTAATTAATAAGTTATCTATGTTAAAAAATTAAATTATTGTAAAGTTTATAGTTAAATATTTAAGTAAATTTAAAACCAGTTCTGTTTTAGTAGAATTTTAAGTTAATGTAATTTGGTTTCGCCTGAAAAAGCAAATTAATTTAAGCTTTTGTTTTGTTTTCACCTTAATCTTTCACCTTGAACACACTTGACAAGATAATACATTGAACTTTGCACTACAATAAACAACAAATAATCTTCTATAATTTTTATTTTAAATATTTATTTTTAAAATTTATTTAATCCTTTTATAACTATATATAATGTTTTTAAGTAAATTTTAAATTTAAATTTATTATTAATTAATTTCAAATTTTATACTAAATTGTTTAAAATTTTATTTAATTTTTATAATATAAAAAAAAATAAAAACAAAAAAAATTGAAATAGATTTTTAATGAAAAATCAATTTCGATTACTTTTACATATTTGAACTTATAGAAAGATTTTTTTTTTTTTACTATAGGTTAAAATTTAAAGATTAGTATAAAAAAATATAAACAAAAGGTTTGAACTTGTTTGAACAGTATGGCCTTTACTTTAATTAACTCAAAAGATATTTAAGCTGATGATACAGTTGAAATGACAGGTTTTTACAGAAGCCGACCGTCTTAATTTCAGTCTGATGAATGCGTCATTTTTCCAAGCGCTAAATTTTTTTCGTTTTAACACTAAATTTACTTAAGCAAATTTTAATTACTTACAATCAGTTTTAACATTATATTAGTTTTTTTTTTGTATTTAAATGTAATAATTTACTGTCTACGAACTTGTTTCAAAAGTATAAGTTGTTTTTTTTTAATTTATTTTTTATGATATACTTTCTTAGTTTGTAATATATTTTTATACTGTTTTACTGTTTAAATAATATATTTTAAATTTTATGCTTGATTTTATCAATAAATCAAGTACAATTTTCTTCAAATTAAACCATGTAAAATTTAATTTTCACCTTATTTTAAAATTTTGTTTTTAGTTTAAAAAAAAATTTAATGACAAAAAATTATTTAATTAAATAATTAAATATTTTATAATTTTATGATGATAATTTTTTTTTTTTAAATATGTAAAATAATTAAAATTGTTTACATAAACTAATAATTATTTAAGTATTTTCTTTTATCGATTAAAAAAATAAAAAATTATTAACAATTACTAAAATTTTTATTTTTTCAAAATAATTTTTTTTTTTATGATATTTAATTTACATATTTAATTGCTAACCTATGAAAAATATAAATAAAAATTGATTATATTATAGTTTAAATATAATAAGTATAAAAAAAGAAAAATATTATCTTTTTTTAATTTTTTTTTAAACTAAATTATTTAGCTTTATTATATATTGACTAATATGTTTAATTTATTGTGCAATTTAATGCTTGAGAAATCAAATGCGGAAGTGAGCTAAATTAGAATTCATTGCAATTAAATGACATCTGTGCAAGACAGGTGTTGACAAAAAAATAAAAAACGCCTTTTAACATTATTTTTAAATAATTTTACTTTGATATTTCTAAATTGTTCCAATGTAATGAAATCACATCATTATTTACTAATGTTTATTGTTTATTTATATTTGTACTTAATGTGCTTGTTTTTGTACAGTAGTTAGCTTGAATAAATTTTAAAACATCTTTAATTTTATTTCAAACTTTATTTTTACTCATTTCCTTTTTTTTTACAATCATTGAGTTTGATTATTTTCTTTATTACTTTTTTGATTAGATCATATTACTAGAAATGTTTTAGGATAACTTTTTAAGATTTTATTTAAAAATTTTTTGATTAAAAATTTTTATATTTTTGAAAAAGTTAATTTTTTCATATTATCAATATAAACAATGATAAATGTGATAATTTAATTTTATTATTTAATTAATTTTTAGTTTTAAAAAAAAAATTATTTTTTAAATTTAATTTTGTTAAAAATTTGAATTAAAAAAAAATTTGAGTTCAATATTTAAATTAAATTGAAAATTTATTTTTAGTTAATTATATTAAATTAATAAACAAAAGGTAAAAATTTTTATAAGATAATGACCGGACATTGTCCATAGTATGTTTTTTTATTGCTGTAACGTTTAATTACGGATACTCTGCTCACAAACCAAGTTTCCGGTTTACGCTTTTATTTATATGATACTTTGCATACGTATATTTATTTTTAAAAATAAAAATTTAGTTTTTAAATTTGACTTAGTTGCTTGTTCATTTGAGACAAAAACTCAGACTAAAGATTATATTAAGACGGCAATAATAATTGAACATCAAGATCTTCACTATTGTGACGCTTCAATGTCTGAACACAATTAAAACTTAAATAATTAGATTTACATTTGGCGAAGAAAAGTGCTCATGCAATTAAATTTTTGTTATAAAATTTTTTAGTTGTGTACTTACTTGAAAAACAGATAAATTATATTTAATCACTAGTAAATCATAAGTTGCTTTTTAATTAAGTTTAAAATGTAAAAAAATATTGTTATTTTCAATTATTTTGTGCAAGAAAAATATATATGTCTTAATATATTTTAAATATATTTTAAAAATTAAAATATATTTGATCCATAAAAATTATATTTAAAATTTCTATATTTATTTTATTTTTTAATTAAATTAAAAATTATAAAAAGATTAGTAAAAATTATATTAAATACTCTAATATTTATTAAAATTTTAATTCAAATAAGTTATAAAAGAATATATGTTGATTGCTCAATTTGAATTTAGAAATATATTTATAAGATATGCATGAAGCACTATTTTAAATATTTTTTATTTTTAACTATTATAATAAATTAAAGTTTAAAACCTTTTATTTAATATTTCTTATTTTTTTTTTAGGCATTAAATTTTATTTTACTATTCTTGGCAATTTTTTTTTTTTTTTTGAATTAAAATAGTCAAAAGTTCTAGTTTTTAATATTCAAATACGTTTTTAAAAATATTTTTTGTTTAAAATTTCTTTGATTTTTTAATGAATGGCTACTTTTTTTTTTGTAACGCATCAAAATGTTTCTAACTAGCTCGTGTTTGGTCAATTTTACACTTATTTAAAAATTTTATTTGTCTGTGTTTAAAGTTTATTATTGCTATTTTTTGTCTTAAGTGAAGCTTCAATGCGTTAATTACATTTTATAAAATTAACAAAAAAGCAACAGAATCTTAAGTTTCAAACTTAAATGATTTGTTAAATAGATTTATAATATTTTACTGTTAATTTAAGTTTATTTCAATATGCATCTTTTGTATGCTTGACCTAAAAAATTAAATAAAAAAATTATATTTAAAATGTCAAAAAAATATTAGAATTATAATACAATTAAAAAAGATATATTTTTTTAAATCATTTGAAATTTATTTTAACCCGTTTTTACTTTTAAAAATTTTATATTAATTTTAAATACTAAATATTATTTCAAAAATTATGTTAATTGTACGACATCTTTGTTAAAATAACTTATGATTCGCATCCTTGCCCTTCTTACAGCATTTAATTAAGAAAATAGTTGTATTAAAAAAAAAATTAGACTTGTTTGATTACTTGTGTGTTCTCAAGTGCAGCTTTTGCACTTGACTTGCAAACGAAATCAGTAACAGCAATAAAACAATTCAAAAAAATTAAATTTTTTCATTAAATAAAAATTTATTTTTATTAAATCGCATCTAAAGTAAATCATTATAAAAAAAATATATTAAACTATCTAGGCTTTGTTGCCGGTTCAAAATATTTGTCTGATTATTTTTTGACAAGGTTATCAAAAAATGATCAATAGAGTGTTGTGGTCAAGATCATCATTTAGCAAACTTGAACACAATTAAATTTTTAACCATCTTATAATTTATTAATGTGTAATGTTAATTTAGATTTTATTGTAGCTACTTTTTAATTTAAAGTCATGTAACTAAATAATTGATAAAGTAAAATTTTATTTAACATTATTTTTATGTTTAAAATTTAAAGGGTTTATTTCCTAACCCAATTGCACAGTGACTAAACTTTAAAAATTTTGCAGAACTTAGTTAAAATTAGCCAAGTTTAATTAAAATTTAAACTTAATTGAATTTCATTTTAATTAATTTTTTTTTTAGTATTTTTTCAAGTTTTTTAGTTTAATTTTAACTTAACATAGGTATTTTAAGTAAATGAAAAAATTTATAACTTTTTATAATGATCAATGTGAATAAAGATTACAAATTCACTTTCTTAGAAAAAATTGTATTTTTTTTAAAATAATCAAGATAAAATTAAAATAAAATTAAACTCATTTTTTAAGCTTATTTTAATTAAACTTTTTTTTATAAATTAGTTAGTTTTTTTTTTTTAAAAATATCAGTATTATTTAATATAAAAAATAAAATAATAATTTTCATTTACTAAATTGATACTTTCACAATACTTGTTTATTTTGAAAGTTTAGTTTTTATATAAAAAATTATTTAACAATTTAAAAGCTTTTAAGATAAATATAAATTATATATAAGTTTATATTTTTTTAATACATACAGTTAATTAAATTAATAAATTTTTGATTAAATGAAAATTTTAATTAAATATATTTTTTTTTATAAAACACAGAATATTTTTTGATTAACTTATTAAAAAATAAAAATTAAGAAATAAATAGTATAAATTTAAAATTTAAAAAATTTTAAGCGTAGTTAAATAAAATTTAAAAAATAAAAACAATAAAAGCAAATGATTGATTACTAAATTAAAAAATTTATAATTAAAACTTAATGAAGTCTAGTTTTTATCTAAATTTTTATTAGTTTTGTAATATAATTAAGTTTGCAACAACAATAAACAATTATAATAAAATATTATATAAGAATTTTGAATGAAAAATTTAAATTCAATGTTGATGTCAAGTCGCCATCTTTTAACAACTTTAATTTTTAACATAAGTTTTTATCAAATTTTTACATCTACCGTTAGGTGATGTTTTACCATGATTTGGGTGCTTCGGCAAATTTGACCGACGTACTAGTATCATTAAATTCAGCTTGGATGTATCCCAAAAAAGGCGTGTCATGATAAAGTGGTTAAAAATCGATTTTGATTTTGCGCAATTGTATCAAATTTTGGTAAGGATGCTATGCAGTCAAAAACTTCTTCTCAAAAAAAAGTATTTACTTTAATATAAAATCTTTTTAAGCCAGGAACTGAAAATCAAGAAACAAAAATTGTTTTTACTACATACAATTTTAACGTTTTAATTTTTAAATCTGATTTTTAAATAATACAAAAAAACTTTAACAAATTGCTAAACTTTGTTCTTGTTCAGTTAATAAATAATAAATATTATATTACTAATAAAATTGAATTCTTATTAAATATATCATACTAAAAAAAAATTCTGATCTAATAATATGTAAAAAGTTTTTATCAACTATTAATTAATTTTTTTTAGCTATTATATTCATATTTAATTAAATTTATTCAGCTAATATAAATTTAAAGTGATAAGTGTTAATGTTCAAATTATTTTTTTAAAAAAAATTTAAATATGATTAATCGATTTCAATTTACTTTATTATTTTTATAATAATTATTTCTTATTCGCTTACAATTTTTTTTAATTAATTTATAATTTTTTGCTTTTGGATATCATTGGCATTTATTGAGAACTTTTTATATAAAAGCTTAGTTAAATTCTGAAAATGTGAAAAAAATTGAAAAAAATCAAAATATTTTATAATTAAGTGAAAAATATAAATTTCTAAAAAATGATTCTTTTATTTTGTTTAATATTTTAAATAAATATTATATAATATATTATTAAATTTTATACTGTATTTTCACATTTTTTAATTGATTTACACATAAACAATGTTCTTATATTGGTTTTTTTATATATTCATTGTTTCAACTAACAAATTATAAATTAAAAAACAATTATCAAGTTGATTAAATTATTATAATTTATTTAAAATTTATCAACATAAATAGTAAATGATAAATGATGAATGATAAAAATTAGTAGTTTTAAAAAACCAATTGAATTATGAACGATTAATCAAAATAAAAATATTGGATTTACGTAATTTAATTTTTTTTTATTCAATTCAGATTTTATTCATCATATTATTATTAAAAAATTTAAATAAAAAAACCTTTTTGAAAATAAAACTAAATGATAAGATAAATTTTTTTTTTAATTTAATTAATTTTTAAAATTCAACATGCTTGGAAGAAAACAAAGTCTTAGAGGAGATTTAACTTTGGCAGACTACGGAGCCGATGAATTAAGTTTTGCCGAAAAATCGGATATACCTTTTATTAATCAGCAATGGGTTCGCTACCTGTTACGCAGCTGTCCCTTATTAAGTCTTGTATCGGTTTGTCTTAATACACCAGTCACCTATAATCAATTTGAACGATTAATATATATTACTTTTTCTATCGATATATTTGTTACATTTGTTTTTACAACAGAAATGTTTGCTAAGATTAAAACAAGAGGATTATATCGAGGTGAACAAGCTTATTTAAAAGATCGTTGGTGTCAATTTGATGTAGTGATGTTAATTTTTTTAATTATGTCTGTTATTTTACATACATTTGAAATAACAGAAATCGTTGACAGTTATAGTTTTTTATCTTGTCTTCGAGCTCCACGTCCTTTAATTTTAGTTCGATTGGTTCGGGTTTCTCTTAAGTTTAATATGCCAAAACAAAGAATCAATCAGATATTTAAAAGGTCTAGTCAACAAATTTATAATGTCACACTATTTTTTTTGTTTTTTATGGCTTTATATAGCTTACTTGGTGTTCAATTATTTGCTCATTTAGGACGACATTGTGTTAAAAATGGAACAGATCCAAAAAATGTTAAAATTAGAGATCTTGAAATTCCAGATTCTTATTGCTCAGAAAATACAGAGTATGGTCATCATTGTCCTGATGGAATGGTTTGCATGCAACTTCAATTACCTAAAACTACTTCCGGCTTTCTTTCATATGATCATTTGGTTTTTTCATTTTTTACTGTATATCAAGCTGCTTCACAAGAAGGATGGTCTCATTTGATGTATAATGCAATGGATTCTTTGCCACCATGGAGAGCAGTTCTTTATTATTCTACTTTAATTTTTTTTTTAGCATGGCTTGTTAAAAATGTCTTTATTGCTGTTATTACTGAAACTTTCAATGAAATTAGAGTTCAATTTCAACAAATGTGGGGTGAAAGACAAACTATTGCGCCTGAAGTTATACCTCAAGTTCTTAGAGCTGATGCAAATGGTTGGAAAATGGTTGAAGTGGATTTTAATCAAGAAAATGGAAAATTTAGAGCTCCATTGTTTTTAAGAAAATTTATTCAATCTGCATCATTTCAAGTTATAATCATGTTAGGCATTCTTATAGATGCAGCTATAGCAGCATCAGTACATTTTGAGCATAATGGAAGACCAAGAGAATGGTTTTTTTATAGCTATTATTATTGTGAACTGTTTATGACAATTTTTTTCAACTTAGAAGTAATTTGTAAAATTTGGTGTTATGGATTTAAAGGATATTATAAATTATCAATACATAAATTTGAATTTGTTCTTGCAGTTGGAACTACATTACATATTATTCCTAAATTGTTCATCACAGCATTTTTTACTTGTTTTCAAGTTATGAGAATAGTTAGACTTATTAAAGCTAGTCCAGTATTAGAAGATTTCATGTCAAAAATTTTTGGACCTGGTAAAAAAAAAAATTTTTTTTTATTTAATTTAATAATTAATTTTTTTATTTAGGAAAAAAACTTGGTTCTATTATTATGTTTACTATGTGTTTACTAATTTTAACATCATCAATTTCAATGCAGTTATTTTGCTGTTTAAAAGATTATAATAAATTTACAGCTTTTCCTGAAGCTTTTATGTCTATGTTCCAAATTTTAACACAAGAAGCCTGGACTGATTTGATGAATGATACAATGTTACGTACTGGCGAAAAAATAGGACCATTAGTTGCTGTATATTTTATACTTTATCACTTATTTGTTAGCCTTATTGTGTTAAGTTTGTTTGTTGCTGTAATTTTAGATAATTTAGAATTAGATGAAGATATAAAAAAAGTAAAACAATTAAAAGCTAGAGAACAAAGTGCTGGAATAAGTGAAGAGTTACCATTAAGGTTAAAAATTTTTGAACGTTTTCCAGATTCTCCTCAAATGGTAAAATTAAATAAAACACCATCTGAATTCAATATTCCTAAAGTAAGAGAAAGTTTCATGCGTAATTTTATAGACGATGAAGAAGAAGAAACAAGTTTACCTTCAATGAAAAAAGCCAATATTAGTTCAGATTTATTTATCAATTATCGAAAATGTTTTCCAATAAAATTATTAAATATACCTAATAAAAATAGAAATGTTTCGAGTACGTTTAAAAGATGTTGTGTTCTTTCAATTGTAAATGATTCTAATTATCAAAGATTATTAGTTGGAGATTCAGGGCAATTATTTATGCCTTCAAAAAATGATAGATCTGCAAAATTATCACATTTTGACGGAAGAAGTATTAGAAGATCAGTAAGAGGTTCAATCAAAATGAAACATACATACGATCATCTTAAAGAAAATGAATTTATTTCAAGTGAAAATACTGAAAATTCAAGGAACCCTCAAGAATTTGACATTAAAGTTTTACGCAGAAAAAGGCAGCAAGCAGAAATGAAAAGAAATCAACGAGAAGAAGATTTACGTGAAAACCATCCATTTTTTGATACACCGTTATTTATTGTAGGTAGAGAATCTCGTTTTAGAAGATTTTGTCAAACTATAGTATATTCAAGATATAATCCAATTGTTCGAGATCCAATTACTGGAAAAGAAAGAAAAATTAGGTATAAAGGCATACATAATTTAATAGGATTAGTAACTTATTTGGATTGGGTAATGATTATAATAACTACAATGTCATGTGGATCTATGATGTTTGAAGAGCCTGAATATCGGGTTGTTGAACATACTTCTTTACAAATTATGGAATATGTATTTGTAATTTCAATGTCGTTTGAACTTTTACTCAAAACATTGGCTGATGGATTATTATTTACGCCAAAAGCTTTAGTTAGAGATGCAGGAGGAATTATGGATTTATTTATTTATACGATTTCATTAGTTTTTCTTTTATGGATGCCGAGTAAAGTTCAACCAAAATCTAAAGAACAACTTTTATATATTTTAAGATGTATTAGACCTTTAAGAATATTTTCTTTGGTTCCGCATATGAGACGTGTTGTTTATGAATTATGCAGAGGTTTTAAAGAAATTCTTCTTGTATCAGTTTTACTTCAATTTCTAATGTTTGTTTTTGCTTGTTATGGTGTGCACATGTTTGGAGGTAGATTAGCAAGATGTAATGATCCATCTATATTGACAAGAAAAAACTGTGTTGGAGTATTTAGGCGAGCTTTATTTGTAACAAATATGAAATTAGGTGAAGCAATAGATGATCCAGTACCAATGACTTTAGTTCCAAGAGTTTGGTTAGTAAATTTTTTCAAAAAAATAATTTTTTTTTTAATTAATTTTATCTATTTAAAGGGCAAATCCTAGAAGATTTAATTTTGATAGTATAGGCAATGCAATGTTAGCATTATTTGAAGTTCTTTCATTTAAAGGATGGTTAGATATTCGTGATATAATACTTACAAGATTAGGTGTTGTCCATACAATTTATATTCATATATACGTATTTCTTGGATGTATGATTGGTTTGACCTTATTTGTTGGTGTCGTTATTGCTAATTATGGTGAAAATAAAGGAACAGCTTTATTGACTGTAGATCAAAGACGTTGGTGTGATTTAAAAAAACGTCTTAAAATTGCTCAACCTCTACATCTTCCTCCAAGACCAGATAATATGCATTTTAGAGCTTTTTTTTATGATATCACACAAAATTTAACATTTAAAAGAATAATTGCAGTTCTTGTTTTAATTAATTCTGGTTTATTATGTGTAGCATGGGATAAATATTTAGGACATACAGTTCTTTTAGCTACTACTTCTTGTGCATTGACAATGGGATTTGTAATAGAAGTTTTTATTAAGTGCATTGCTTTTACTGCTAGAGGATATTGGCAAAGCAGGAGGAATAGATATGATTTACTTGTTACTGTATTGGGTAGGTTTAGATTAAATAAATTTTATTTAAATTAATTTAAATTTTATTTTTAGGCGTTATTTGGGTATTTTTACACGTTTCTTTTATGAACGAAATTAGTTATACGATTGGATTTATTGTTGTTATATTAAGATTTTTTACAATAACAGGTAAAATTAAACAAATAAAAAAAAATGATAATAATTAAATATTTTTAGGAAAACATGCAACATTAAAAATGTTAATGTTAACTGTTGCTGTATCAGTGTATAAGAGTTTTTTTATTATTATGGGCATGTTTTTATTGATTTTATATTATGCTTATATGGGTGTCATTCTTTTTGGATCTATTAAATATGGTGAAAGTATCTCAAGGTAAAATTTATATTTAAAACAAACAAAATTTGCTAAAAATTATTAATTTTATTAGGCAAGCTAATTTTAGAACGGCAGCCAATGGAATAATTACGCTCTTTCGTATTGTAACCGGTGAAGATTGGAATAAAATGATGCATGATTGTATGATATTACCGCCTTATTGTACATTAGGCAAAAATTATTGGGAAACCGATTGTGGAAATTTTATTTTTTCGTTGATATATTTCTGTTCTTTTTATGTTATAATTGCCTATATTGTTTTAAATTTATTAGTGGCCATTATTATGGAAAATTTTAGCTTGTTTTATTCAAACGAAGAAGATGCTCTACTTTCTTATGCTGATATAAGAAATTTTCAAAATACTTGGAATATGGTTGATACTCAACAGAGAGGTAATTTAATTCAAAACATATTAAACGTTTACTAATTAAAATAAAAATAAAAAAATTTAAAAGGAATGATTCCTGTTAAAAGAGTTAGATTTTTAGTTAGATTACTCAAAGGAAGATTGGAAGTTGATCAAGAAAAAGACAGACTGCTTTTTAAACACATGGTACACGAAATGGAAAGACTACATAATGGTGAAGATGTTACTTTTCATGATGTACTAAATATGCTTTCTTATCGTTCTGTTGATATAAGAAAATCATTGCAATTAGAAGAACTTATGGCTAGAGAAGGTAAATTTATTATTTTTGAAGTAAATTTATAAAAAAAAAATTTTTTTTTATAATAGAGCTTGAATTTTTGATTGTTGAAGAAGTAGCAAAAAAAACAATTAGAAATTGGTTAGATAAATGTCTTAGAAGAATAAAGCAACAAAAACAAAGCCAAAGTTTAATACATTCTCTACGACAAACTAATGAACCATTTTTTGCAAATCTTGGATTTACAAATATAATGAGCTTGAATGAAAATAATCAAACAAGTAATCAAATGGCAACATTTGAGACTATAAATGAAACAAGTGTTAGTAATCAAAATACAAATAATTTGGCGAGTAATTTTACAACGGGAGCAAGAAGAAGTAGTAATTTAAGTTCAAGTAGTAGTAGACGCAGAAGTAGCGGGTTAAGTAATTTTTCTGATCAAAGTAATCAAAATGCTGAAATGGATGATGAAGACATGATCAAACAAAGTGAAGATTTGGGTTTATTAAAAATTAGCGAAAAAGAAGTGGAATTTGATGAATCTTTTCAAAAAGAGAAAGAAGAAACAATTTCAGAAGAATTAGATCAAACAGCCCTTTTAAGTCCAATGGTATCTACAAGCTGTACACCATTGATTTCAGGAAGTGCATTTTTCAGTGTAAGAAATGCATCAGCAAAGTGGAAAAAAAAACCAGGTGTTCGTTCTGAAAGTTTGTCCACAAGTTTTAGGTCAAATTCATCAACAACTTCACCGACTACAACATCTGCAGCCACAACACCAACCACCATAACACCAACTACTCAATGCAACAAGTATTTAACACCTTCTTGCATTGAAAAAAAAGAATCTTTGAGTTATAAGACGACAAAAATGCCTATTAAACAGCAAACAATGATTGGTTCATCCACTCCAGTGCGAACTTTAAGTGAAAACCAAGAAGATATGGATGTGACAGAAAGTGGAGAGTTCGGATGGTTGTCTTATTCGAACAGCCAAAGGAAGGTGGATAGTCACAGTTTGTCATCTAGTGTCCAGCCAGTTTTATCGCCAAACTTACCTCACATTTCAACCATTGTAAATGAAGTGCATGGTTGGTGGGCTAAACAATTACAGCAATCTTCTGAAAATCAGAACAGTAAATTGCATAAAGATTAGCCTTTTGTTGATAAACTTGATCGCAAAAGTTTTACTTTTGTAATTATGTTTCTATATTATATATAAATAGTTTTTATTGAAATTTATAAACTAAACATTGAAATATATAAATTTTGAAAGGAAAATTGGAGTTAACTATTGTTTAAGATACAATAAGATGCAGAACTTAGAGTGAGTTCTCTAGAGTAAGCATTTTAACAAATTTGTTTCTCAGTTCTGTCAAGTGTTGTTCGTCCTTATCTTCTAAACTTTGGGTGTTTACTTCAAACAATTTAGAAATTTGTTTGTCGCTATTTTTTAGTACTAGAAAACAAGGAAATGATAAAAAGAGAAAAGAATGTGAAATATGCTTACTTATTTGCATTTTATTTTTTTTTTCAATCCATCGATAAGTAGCATTGAGTTTAAGAGAGTAGATAGCATACTTTTGCTTTTGACCAACGTTGGCCATGGCATCAATTTCATTTTTCCTTTTAAGAAGAGTTTTTACTTGTTCGGAGGCTTGATGAATTTGGTTAGAAAGAACATCCTTCTGTTCCATAAGCTGTTTTACACTTTCTTTTCGTTGTTCAATGCAATTTTCAATGTTTTGTAATTGGGTCCTAATGGCCTGCATAGGATCAGTTTGATCTTGTAATTGGATTTCATGTTTGTCACATAAATGTTTGGCAAGTTGTTGGGAAAGATATTGCGATTGGGCAATCAGTTGTAAGCAGCATTCAAACGGTTCGTTTTGTAATATATTTTTACAAACGTCTGGACTTAGTTCTATTGGTTCTTTTTGCCATAGATTTAATTGGTGTTTAAGAGATTCAATATCAAGCAATAGTTGATTTTCGTCGATTTCCATAATTGTTTTTTTGTCCGATGTTTTTTTAATTGTCTCCTTCGTAGCTTGATTCTTTTGTGATTAATTATTTTGTGGTTTGTTTTTTGTTGGTTTTCTGTTGATGGCCTCTTGTTGATGTGTTGCTGGTCTTTTGTTATTCGTCTTTTTCTGTATGTCGTTGTTGCTGTTTGTATCTCTTCTTCACTTATATTTTTTAACTGTGTAACTGTCTTAATTATCTTTTCTTGGCAGTTTCTTTCTGTTAATTCAGTTTTTCAATAAATTTTAAAAGGCTATTTGGCGCGTTATTTGTTTTAAGCGCTACTGAACAGTGGAACTGTCAAACGGAGCAGCCGATTTTAAAACATAGCGCGCTGCCCCACAGCCGTTATTCGGCTGCATCAGAACAACAATATCGACGTCCAAAGTGTTGTGTTTGATTGTACTTGATTATTTTTAATTATTTTTAACTATTTAGATTATTTTTTATTATTTTTATTATTTTTGATTGTGCCTGGTTATATTTGGTTGTACTTGATTGTGCTTGATTTTGTTCGATTTTACTTAATTTTATTTAATTATGCTTGATTATGCTTGATTATGCTTGATTAATATTGATTAATCTTGATTATGCTTGATTATGCTTGATTATGCTTTATTATGCTTTATTATGCTTGATTGTGCTCCAATATGCTTAACTGTGCCTGATTGTGCTTCATTATGCTTGACTGTGCTTGATTGTGTTCAATTGTGTTTGATTGTACCCGGTTGTATTTGATTGTGTTCGATTATACTTGATTGTGTTCGGTTATACTTGATTGTGTTCGATTATACTTAATTGTGCCTGATTGTACTTGATTGTACCTGATTGTGTTTGATTATGCTTGATTGTAGTTAGTTGAGCTTGATTATGCTTATTCTGTGCTCGATTTTGTTCAATTGTGCTTAATTGTGTTTAATTGTGTTTAATCGTGTCTAATGCAGGTGTTTTTTTAAATGCGACCAACTTGCACAAAAATGTCTTGCCAAACTGCTTTAATTATTAAACACCGCTTGAACAGCTGAACTCTCACTGTTGCTAGTTTATTTTTCTATTAGTCACACCAAACAAACAAACCCTTTTACACGAACCCTACATCAAATGTCTTCGGTCAAAAAATAAGAAAAGTCGATTACACTGTTCTTCACTTTTCCGTCGTTGTCATCTTCCTTTTAATTGCTCAATCCGTTTGCTACTCTATTAGCTTTAATATTAACTTTAAGTAAACACATATTATGGATGTTACAAAAAACAAGCAATATTTGTACACATTTTAACACATTTAAATATTTTTAAACATACTTAACATATTGAACACATCCTTAACACATCCAAATATGTTTAAACTCATCCAAACACACCCAAACACATTCAAACAAATCAAAACACTTTAAAACACATTTAAAAACATTTAAAAACATTTAAACACATCTAACCACATCTAACCACATCTAACACATCCAAACTCGCTCAAACTCATTCAAACATAAATGAACTGCTCTGCAGACTACTCTTGTCAAACAAATTGTTTTTACCTTTTTCAAGTTGTGCGCTTATTCATCTATGTTTAAAAGCGACAAATATATATTTTTATAAGTATAAATTTTGATTCATTCATGTTTACAATAACAAGTGTCCAATATCGTGTGACAATTAAGTTTTATTTAAAGAGAAAAAGTTGGAGCCTTGTTTGAAATCTTATTTAAAAACTTTGTTGAAATGAGCCTTGGTGGAAGAGATTTCATTTGAATGCGAACTGAATTGAATTTCTTATGCAAGCATGCAGTAACAGACAAATCTCTGAAAAAGAAAACAGAAGATAGTGTTTGAAAACTAAAGTTGTGCCGAATATATGTAACAAGTGATTAAGTTGCCTGTTAGTCAAATAAGTGACAAGTGATAGGACGATAATAAGATTTTTGTGGTGGGACTGGTAGTAAAATTAGTGGTAAAACCGTGACGGAACTGATATAAGGATTAGTAGAAGAATTGTTAGTAAAGTTGTTAGTTGAATTAGTTAAAGAACTAGTGAGAGAACTAGTAAAGGAACTAGCGAAAGAACTGGTGAAGAACTGGTGAAGAAACTGGTGAAGGAACTGGTGAAGGAACCGGTAAAAGAACTGGAGAAGGAACTTGAAAAGGAACTGAAGAAGGAACTGGTGAAGAACTGAAGAAGGAACTGGAGAAGAAACTGGAGAAAAAGCTAGTGAAGCAACTAGTGAAGTAACTAGGAATAAAACTAGAAGTAGAACTATCAGCGGAACTGGCAATAGAACCAGCATTGTTAACATTGTTAATTAAACACCACATTGACATTCAACTGCAAGTGTTGTATAAAGAAGAAAAGTGTCGTCCAGTGACTGTTTGTCAGTGTTGGATGACAATCGTCGGTGACAGTGGTTAGCGACAATCATGATGAGCGAGTCGTTTATTTACTGTTAGTTTTGCATTAGCAACATGCCAAGCTATTGCATTAGGCGGCATGAGAGTGAGTGGAATCAGTGTGGAGGGAGCAGTTGCAATTGAGAACTTAGCAGTTAAGCAGTTTAGGCAGCTAATCGTCAGCATTGCAAACTTACAATTTACAGTGATTTGCAGACATTTGCAGACATTTTCACTTTCATCTTGTTCTGCCACATCTGTTTGGCGTTTGCAGTTGTTTACCAACCTGCCTCTGCAAGTCCGGCACATTTTCAGTGAAAATCTGTTTACTCCGATCACGTACAGTTTGCGACCTTTATCACACATACTATTGCTTACACTTATGTTGACAATTAATTTATATATTTAGCAATTGTGATTGTCTTTCCTCTCTCTGTTCTCAGTTTGCGTGCTGAGCACAAGCTGAAACTAATCTGCGTTCGTGATA
Organism: Pyemotes zhonghuajia; assembly: GCA_025170145.1. Taxonomy (NCBI): domain Eukaryota; kingdom Metazoa; phylum Arthropoda; class Arachnida; order Trombidiformes; family Pyemotidae; genus Pyemotes; species Pyemotes zhonghuajia. Next base: position 17,492,789 of record CM045846.1, on the reverse strand, counting down.
TGCGAGATATTATAGTCTGTTTTGAGAATCGGATTTGATCGTGGCCGTTCGAGCTGAACCACTCTATCAGTAGGTGGGTCGAGTGTTTGTGCATAGTGTGTTATCTTTTCAAGAACGATGTTCTTGCGTAAGAAGAAGAAAAATGGGTCCGACAAGGAAAAGCGGGAACGCAGTTCTTTGGATGACGAACCGGAAGTGGATAGCGAAGGCTACACCATTCGCAAACGTACTGAAGAGAACTTTCACAGTCGCAAGAATCTGGACAAGTTTTACTCTAGCTCGGATTCCAGCGATTCGGAAAAAGAGTGTGAAAAGAAACTACACTTTGAAATCAAACCCAACAATGGTTTTAATCATAAAGGACCTTCTGTGGACATCTTAAAGGAGACCGCCAAGCAATTGTCTATTTCTTCCATTAATCAGAACATGGTATTTATTCTCTACCTCAATCTAACCTCAACTCATTGTTCTCTTTATCTTGTCAAAACTAACTCGTTTCCTTTTCAATCGTACGGCTAATTCTGTATCTAAGAAAACACTTGCGCATTCTCGGCTTAAGGTACTTTACACTAATTTTATTTATCACACGTTAATGCCTGTCAATCACTAATAGTTTTCATTTTCAGAAAAAACAAACTTCTTTCAACAGTGCAATGTTTGGTGGCAACGAGCTTTCTTTAAAACGTTCTACGTCGCAAAACCTAGTTAATAATGTTCAACATTTGGCCACTGAATCTGCTGCCAATTCAACGCTTAATACTTCGTTATCAAGCATTACTTCCTTTCTCGATGCAAATCAAGCAAACACCAAGGTTCAACAGCCCTCTTTAAATAATAAATCTTCTACATCCAACAACATTAACAAAAAAACTGATGGTTCATTTAAAAATACAACTGAAAACGAAAACGGACATTCAAATCAGAATAGTCAAGTAGAAGACCGATATGCTGCTCTTAGAGCTATTTGTGATGAGACCAATACCAATGATCTTGCAAATAAACAATTAGATATATTTTCAAATGCATCTAATTTGTCTAAATCAACAAGTCTTTCTAAGAGCATTTCATCTTTTTCTATAATGGCACCACCTGTTTCTAAATTAAGCACTAAGAAAACAATTTTAGCAAATGGAAGGCAATCTGGAACTAGTTTGATCTCCAAATGTGAATCCTATTCCAATTTGTCATCTGATTTACGAATGACTCCAGTTTCCATCTGTTCTTCTAGAGGTCCATCACCTTTGACTTTGGGCAATAGCATTCCCATAGCTGCTGCAATTCAAGAATCGGTATCCGCTTGTTTCAAGGGCACCGACGCAGCTAAATGTAACAGTATAGTCTATGGAATTTTAAAAATTGCATTTCCAACAGGAGTTTTACAAGTTATATAATTTCATATTTTTTCGTTTTTTTTTTATTATATTTTCTTTTTCTTTTTTTAGATTTTGACAAATAATCCAAATAAACCAGTATTGAAATTTAAACTTTCAAACGCATCCAAAATAGCCAAAATAGATTGTAATAAAGAACTAGTTTCAAGGTATTTATACTTTTTTTAAAAAGTGATTCTGATTAATTATTTTTCAAAAATTATTAGATATTCATCTAGTGAAGTAAAAGAAAATTTTGATTTAGAATTTGAATTTGACATGAAAGGGCTAATTGCTTGCTTACGAAAATCATTTGAAAAATCGCCTGGTGCAAAGTATTATAATATAGATGTTTTAAAATATCAATTAACTAAACAACCTGGCACTCAAAGTTGTCCTCTTCAAGTAGTCACGCATTGGAAATGCGAACTTGAATCTACATGTTTAAAGATTGATTATAAATACAATGCCAATGCATTATCTTCATTAGAACCATTAAGAAATGTCTCTTTTACTGTTAAAGTCGATGCTAAAGTTTTAGATTTTCAAGCCAAACCGACCGCCAATTGGTAAATAAATTTTTATTTTAAATTAAATGTTATTTTTTTTGTTTTATTTTTAGGAATAACAAAACTTGTCAATTATGCTGGAAAATAGATAGTATCAGCAGATTATCGGAAGGCTATGGATTAGGTTCACTTCGAGCCAAATTTTCTGTGGAAGATGGGCCTACAACTCCATGTCCTGTTAGCGTACAGTTGCAATGTGCCAATGCGACTTTTTCTGGTATTCATTTTGAATCATTAACACCGGAATATCGAGTTTCTTTAATAAAAAAACAAGTTTTATCTGGTAAATCAAAATTTTGTATATTGTTTCAAAGTTTAATTTTCATTTTTATTTTTTAGGACGTTATATAAGCGAGGCCGATTCTGCTATAAATTATGCATGTGTTTGATCTTGTTAAATGATCAATTTCTATTCAATCTTAGCTTATCTTATGTTTTTATCATATTATTAAGTTGGAGAGCTTAGTGCCTATTTTACACTTTATAATTAAATAATTTTTTTTTCTTATAATGTTTTATTAACAATTTCTTAACAATTTTAGTTAAATTTTTAATTGTAAATAGAATTATACTTATTTTTATTTTATAGTTATTTGGAAAATTCAGTATTTTTATTTAAAGTCGACTTTTTTAACAGATTTTAAAAAAATTTGTTTGCATTTATTTCCTTTTGAAAAACTAAAATTGAATTTTTTTTTTTTTAATAATTTTTATAATGTAAATCGTTATTTTATTGCTTGTAAATTTTATTTTGGTTTTAAGTTACATTTTATATTTTACATTTGTACAATACTGATTTAATTATTTTTTTACGCATAATTGTATTGTTTTCTTTTCTTTTAAATTCACTGCAATTACATTGATAAGTTATTAATTTATTAAAAAAAAGTGGCCCTTTTTTTTAGAACAAAAAAATATGTAAATATTTATTTTTAATGTACAAATGTATCTGCTTTGTTAATTAAATCAATGTTTTTAAACGGTTGGTTTTGAAGTGTGTATATACAATCAAAGTAAGTAGGCGTTTTTTTTTTGTTTTTTTTTTTTTAATTTCAATATATATTAAGTTTTTATTTTTTTTACAATTTAGCTATGATTTAACTAATAGTTTAGTATTCTTATCTGAATTTAAGTTGATGACTTGTAGGAGGCGTGTGTTAAAAATTGTTAAGGATATTCAAAGTGATTATACTTATTTATTAAATAGTTTAGTAATATTTTTATTTAATTTTTTTAATATTAGGTTGTTATTTTTTATTGAAAAAAAGTGAAATAAAGTTGAAATATTTTACAACGATTTAAAAATTACTGCCTTAAAGACTTTAGAGAGTTAACAATAAATTAAAAACTTTTTTTTACTTAATAGAAAATTAAGTCATAGACATGATGAAAATGTACTTCCATTTTTCTTATTCTGAACAGATTCTGTTTGAAACATGGAGATCAAGAAGCGAACTTCGTAAGTGATACAAAAAAAAACAACAACAAAGGCTATAAATTGTTTGCAGGTGTTTAATCAGACTTGCAAAAAACAATTGAAAATGAGACAATATTTTGATACTTTTTTTTATCACGTTTAGAAATGACTATGTATTGCGTGCTTTTCTTTGGCCTAGCTGTTCTTTACGAAGTTTTGAAAGTAAAAAGGGTTCGAATGCAAGCTGATTGCTGCAATGCAAGTGAAGCAAATTTGCCTGTTCATAATTCAAACAATAATTGTAATTATGTTTTGAGTGCCAAGGGCAAGGCTCACCTGTTGGATTGTGCATTGTATTTTTTTCAACTGATCATCGGATATGTTTTGATGCTGGTGGTGATGACTTACAACATCTGGCTTTTTATTTCTGTTATTGTTGGTTCCACTTTGGCTTATTTCTTATTTGGCGAACGTCCTCTCAAAATAATAGAAGAGTCGCATTGCAATTAGACTGCTGTTGATTTTTTCGCTTTTGCATCAGACGGACAATTTTTGTTTTTTTATAAACTCTATCAGACCCATGGCGACATTTTTTTGACTGAATTCATAGACGAAAGATTAAACTTGTTAAATTGCAACTTTAATCCTGGTATACAAGTGCTGCTTATTATTTGGATGTATTTCATTGAATGCTGGTATAAAAATGAATAACAAATAATATCTAGACTACTGTGCATTTATTTCAACGTCGACCGCACTGAAAGTGTGTTGGTTCGTAAGTGGCGAATACAAGGTTTGAACACTTAGCAGTAATTTTGAATGTTTGCAGTAATTTCGGATACTTTTAAGATTACTTTGAAAAAGTTTCAATGACTTCAGCCTTTTCTTGGTCGTGTTGGATTTGGCGATTCAAAAGTCGCGCCGCTAACTGTTGCTCTTAGAGGGGGCGCCGTTGCCAAAATATCAAAAGTTTTGAGAAAAAAAATTCGAAACAAGTTTATTATGCTAACTTCAAGTTTTGTGTATATTTTACTTCTTTTTATTTGTTATTTTGTTTCTCTATTTTATTTCGTTGTTATAGCTATTTTGGCTCATGTTCGGATTTGGCAAGATCTTAATCTTCTAATCCTTTGTTTGCTGTGGATTACGGAACAGAAGTAACTAGAGCAGGTGTATTTGCCTTTTGGCTTGCTTCTGATCATGCGATTTGCAACTAGCCTTTATTTGTGCCCATTAGTGCTTACTGTGTTTTGCTACATTTGCACAGCTAAGTAAAAAGTAAAAATCAATCTGTTTTCAAACAGCATATTTTTCTCAAATCAACTTGTTTTTAACTAGTTTGCATACCTCTCTGGATTTTAGCTCATCTGCAGCTTTTAAAAGTGAAAAACCTAAAAGCCATATTGGCGAGTGGAAAGGCGAAACGCATTATGCAATTGAATTAATTTCTTAACGAGTCAATTGTTACGCATATTGCCAAAAGTGCAACCATCTTAAACCTTGTACCTGTTCTTTTTGTTTTCTTACATCTACTCTACCAACGTTTCTCTGAAAATTTCTCATTCAAATGTTTACGAAAATTGCATCTAGCAAAAGTAATCGATACATTTTAAGAAGCAACAGTTTCCAGATAATCCAGATAATGTTGCGACATTTATTCAATAGACATTTAGTGTACATTTGTTTGCATTTGCAGTTCAACTCTGCGCTCTTTCAGTGAGATATTAATAAATAAACATAATTACACTTGTCATTACATTAGTTAATGTATTTATTTTTGTTTTGTGCACTTTGATTTAACGTTAGTAAAGGAATGGCCAATGGAAAATCTTTGTTTCTTTTTAACTAAATCAACCACCATCTTCTCTTTAGTTTATACTTTATTTACAAATTAATAATAGTGTTTTTTATTTAGTTATATGTATTTTTTTCAAATATTGACAAAGTCTGAATGATAAATTATAACCGAATAAATATATATTTTTTTTTTAATTTCTTCATCATAATAAAGAAATATATTTATTTATATATATATTTTTTTACTTAATATATTCGTTAAAAAGGTGCTATAATTAGATTTTAGCTTTTGGATGTAGATTTATCAACTAAAATAATAATAGTTGAGCTAAATAAAAGTAAAACACGATTTAAAGGTGTATTACTCACTTTGGATTGTTTAATTGTGCTCTTTTAAAATCATATATATTTATATATAATTACAATTTTTCTTTTCTTGGATAAATATTTTATTGAATTTGTATCAAAACAAACAAGTTTCTACTCGTTTTTAGTCATTTTTTTTTTTATAAAAAAAAAATCAACTTTTTAAATTAATGCTCAAATGCCACCAAAACTACCACCAAAAAAACCTTCTTTAAGAGAACAAGCAAAAGTGTTATTCAATTATGTAGCTCAAAATGAAGACGAACTCACAATTAAAGAAGGAGACATAATAACAATTATAACTAAAAAAAACGAAGATGAAGGATGGTGGGAAGGTGAACTTAATGGAAAAATTGGCGTTTTCCCTGACAATTTTGTCGAACTGATAAAAGTAAATCAGAAAAATAATTTAATAAATGGTCAAACCGCGAATTCTAACGCAAATACTATTAAAAATGCTAGTAATAGTAGCTTGAATGTAACCACTACTGAAAGTTCAGATGAAAATGTGCAAAAACTTATTTCAATTGCAAAAAAGTGCAATACTGAAAATAAATTAACAAAAGTTTTTTCATCATTAACGGGAAACGGTAAAAATATCGATAAAGCCAAGTCAAATTTAGTTGAAAATAAAAATACAGATTTAAATAAATCCAATGATGAATTAAACAAATTCAATGGTAATATTAATGCGGCACCTACATTGCCCGTGAAAAAAATAAAACTTTTTGGAACAAATAAACCTACAAAAAATGATAATGAAAATTCTCGTACAGAAGAAATTAATAATGAACAGTTAGAAAATGATTTAAATAGTATTATTGACAATCACCAAAATATTGTGAAATTAAAACATTTGACTGCTGGTCGTGTTAAAGGACCAAGAGATAGACGACCACCTTCAATTATTCAACTTTCAAAAGACGATAATGATTGTTTGCCAAATAATTTAATTGAATCATCGTCTACTCCTGAAAAAGCTCGTAATACTGACACAGAAGGAGAAGATAATGCCAATTTAAGTAGCAAAGAGACTAGCAAACAAAATTCTAGAAATAATTCTTCTAGTGAAATGTTAAAACAAACGCCTACTAACTCAAATCAAGCTCAAACTGTTCCACCTTGGATGGTAGAATTGAAAAAAACTCAAGAAAAAAAAAATGAAGTACGAAAGAAAAATCTCAGTTTAACAGAAGATCCTCAAAGCAATTCAAATCTTAATAATTCATCAAGTAATTCAAGTCTAATAAATAGTACAGTAATTAAATTTTCTACACCATCACCTAGTTCACCAACGAAATCAGCACCAAGCCATAGAATGTCTGGAGATTTTACTCAAAGGTTTAAAGACTTTAATCAACAACAAAATATAATGAATACTAATTCTTTGTCACGCCATAGTAGTCTTAGTAATACTAATGCACTTAATTCAAATAGAACTCTTTCAATCGACTCAATCGATAACAAAATTGATAATCAAATACCTGTTGCTGGATTTGGTAATTTAGCAGTATCCAATAATCCGTATCCTCCTACTTCAATAAAGCCTGCTAAAGCTATAAAGCCAACGGCAAAACTTATAAGTGGTAGTGGAAGTCCAACAAATAATTTGTCTTCATCTAATCAGTCTAAAGACAATTTAGTTTCCAAAAAAGAGTTTGATGAGCTAAGCAAAAAGGTAATATTTTGTTTGAATTGAATTAATATTGTTGTATTAAATTAAATTTTACATTAATAGGTTACACTTTTAACTGAAGCATTGGAAAGTCAAAAACAATCATTTAAATTGTTGATGAAAGATCTTATAAACGATTTAGCAGAAGAAAAGAAAAAACTAGCCAATTTAATGATAGAAGTGGATAGATTAAGAAAATTAACCACAACTGTATAATTTTAATTTAATTAAAAAAATGAAATTTAGTTAATTTAGGCTTTTTGAAGCGAGCAATCACAAATTATGCAATAGGCAGTTTATGTAAATGTTTTATTTAGTTATAAAGTTTGAACACTATTTAAGCTAGTGCAAATTTTTTGTTATATTTAAAATTTAAGATAGGAAAAATTTTTATTATCTAATAAAACATTTTGTAATTATAATCTCTATAATATCTACAAAATTTGAAATAATATTTTTGTTGATGAGATTATTTTTGCACTTAGAAATGTATATTATTTTCTAAAAAAATATCTTGAAAATAATTAATGTATATTTTTGATATTTATTTTTTAACTGTTTTAAAAAACACATGTATTAAAAATTTTATTCATCTATTTCATAAAATTTACAAAAATATATAGTGTTGTAGTAATGAAATTTTGATGATTACATAAATATATTTTTTCTATTATGTTGTATTTTTTATATATATAAACATTTTTATGCATATATCTGATTTCTAAAATTAAAAAAATATGGTGACAAACTTTAAGGTTTGTAATTTTATAATTTTAAAATTATGCAATATATTTTATTTGAAAGCAAGCCATGCATTTATCTAATACTAATAAAAAGAACAAATAAAATAAAAGACGTTTTCTAGAGAAGACTGATTTGATTATTTGATTTAAATCTAAATTGACTTATGTATATTAGTTAATGTTATTGCGGTAGGTTAATAGCGTTAATAAAAACGGGTTTTTAAACTTAATTTGAATGTTTATTGAACTGAATTGAATGAATTGCTTATCATTTTTTTTTTTTTTTGATTTTTGTTATTAAAACGTTTGTTTAAAACGAAGGATGTTTTGCTGTAAAATTTATTGATGTTTTTTTTTTAAATCTTTTCGACCATTTAGAGTGCTTTTTCAACTGAATCTTGGTTTATTGGTTAGTTATATTATAAGTTATGTATTGGTTGATTCGCTCATTAGTTTGTTCAATAGCATGATGACAACAGTGTTTTCATCGTTTGCAAGTTTGATAGTTGTAAAAGATTGCAATTCTCATGAATTAAAAGACAATATGTTTGAATGGTAATTTTGAATGTTTTTGTTTTGAGTTAATCTTTATGAGTTTAAGATGAACATCTTAAATAGATAGCGTGTGGTGTTTTTGTTTTAAAAAGCCGATAATTTTGATTATTTGTGTATTAAAAACTTAATTACAATATACTAAGTACGGGCCAACTAAATTGAATGCAACACTTGTTTATTATTTTGATTTAATGTACTTAAATGCAAAGTTAACTGTATTAAAATTATGAAAAATTTAAAGCTGGAAATAAAATAAAATCAAGATGAATGAAAAAAACGAAAATTAGGCATGTTAAAGGTGGACAAAAGAAGGTTACCTTTTTGATGAATAATTTGATATACAAAAAAGTTAAATAAAAATTAAAATTGATAAGCTTGAATTTAGCACAAACTAGACCAGGATAATTAAACAAGATTAAATGAGGTGAAATGAGAGCAAAAATGTATAAACTAAAGCTTTAAAAAAATGTTCGTAAATCCTTTGTCAAAATCGAGATTGAAATCTTGTTTTTTAAAAGCAATGTTACTATTTTCTGTTTTATTATCTTATTATGAGAACATATTAATATTTAAATCGCCTCTTGCAATGTAAACAAAAACTTTAAATTTATTCTTCACTTATCTAGAAACAGAATATTATAAAAGATTTAAAATGCAAATTCATTAAAAAATAGCTTTTAAATAGGTTTGAAAATAAAATTTAAAAGAAAACTTTCCTATTTTGGCTTTTATTGTATATTTCAATTAAAATAAATTTCACCTTCAAATGTCATCTAGAATGCTGTATGAAGAATTGACCAATATTGTACAAGTCAATGTTCGCAATCTTGGCAATGTTTGCAATCTTGGAAATGTTTGCAATCTTTGTTAAGTTTGCAAATTTAAAACACAATCAAAATTTTCGTTCATTTTTAATCAATCCTTTACTTACTGAAATTTAAGGTTGTATTTTTATATTTGACAAGTTAATTTTTCAACACAATCGATTTAATTGCGAAGAATAGGCGTAGGATTGTTTTTTATCCGATAATTATTATAGCCGAACTCAATGTTAGATTGAATTAATTTTCCAGTAAAAACTAGTTTTGAATAAATTTTGCATCAATCAACAATAAGTAGTATAGTTAATATAATTTGAATTACTTAATAGATTTAATTAATTTAAAAAAGTTGAAAACATTAAATCAATTGTGTTAAAATTATTGTTTTATAAAAAGCGAAACCCACAGCGAAACCAGTAGCCCATTAAAAAACAAATGGGTTTTGAATTGAAAGAGTGTTAATGATTGCGTGTGAGTAAAAAGATAATTGACATTTGTTGTTCATCTGTGGTTTTGTGGGATACTCGTGGCATATTTTAAATAGATTTGTGAGAGCTATGCCCGAGATTAATCCAAAGCTGATTAAATAACCTTATCCAGATAGACAAGTTTATCAATAGCAACAAACAAGCGAAAAAATCATCATTGACTGTTGTTGTTGTTGTTGTTGGAGATATGAATGGTGATAAAGAGTGAGAAATGTGTTAAAAAAGGCAGACAAGCTTGGCAACTTCATTTATTGTCTAAAAGCTAACCAGTGAACAGTTGAAAAGTGTTTGCAAGAAGAGTATATTTGAAATCTGGTCTAGAGTTTGAGCCTGTTATAAAGTTTGAATTTTCAAAATTGAAACAGGTAAGTTTGACACGGTAATAACGTTGATGGAGTGGTGGTTATGTGCGATATGTATGTATATGTAATATGTTTGTTTATGTGTCTATGAGAGTACAATTTAGTGTTTGGCAAGAGCTTATAATGTTGGCGAATTGGTTACTGAGCGTTTGTTCAAACTGTTTATGTTAGCAAATGGCTTGAGAGCAGTTTTAGCAAGTCGACTATTTATTAATTGGCTAGACCAAGTATGAGTATCTGATCTGAGCAAATGCTTATGTGGTTTTAGCAAATGAACATTTGTTCTGAACAAATGATTACTCAGACACTATCTAACCGCACTAAGCCAATCTGGTTTGGTCTGGTGCTAGTACATTGAGCCAGCGGATTAACTATTAGTATTTAATTAATGCTAGTATTAGTTAGTGGTAGTCTAGTATTTGGTTAGATGACTGTTTAGTTCAGAACTAGTTGGCGGCGCTAGTACTGGGTCTGCGCCATCTGTACAAATTGGCCGTGCTTTGCATCAGTTGTCGCATGTGCAGTGTCTCGAACACACGAGCTACTGGTTTGAGACACTTGGACTTAGTTGGCTGTCGAGACTGAGTTTGGTAAGTTGTTCAGGTTGGACTTGTTTAGTTATTGGACTTATTTGTTTTGGCATAAGTGCTGTTTAGCTAGTTTAAACCTAAACAGATCATCTGTTTCTTAAGAAGTGCTTGTTCAATCAAGAAGTGTTGATCAATAACAGCCAAGAAAAGTGTTAACCAAGAGTGGCTTTGTGAATTAGTCGTGATTGGCAGACTGACAGCCAGCTGTTTCTGTGTTGAATCAGTTGTTGATCGCATTGTTTCACCAAGATTACTATTGGTAGGCTGACATTGGTGCTTTATTAAACCTTCTTTCACCACAAACCTTTTCACCATTATCCTTACCATACACCTTACCAAACCTATCCAAAAAAACCTTCTTATCAAAGAACCTACCAACAACCTTCTCACCGAAAAGGGTTTAGGTTAGACTCTCTTACCAAAACCTTACTTAACACCTCTCACAAAACAGTTCAAGCTGTTCTGCTTGTGGTTTGGATACTAGAATGAATTGTTGCTATAATAAGCACGTTTGTTTGTTTTGCGAAACGTATTGTCGTATATATCGATTTCACATATAGTGGATGTATATGTGAATTGTTTGCACCCTATGCATCATCTGCATTCATGTTCCTTTTGCTTTTATAGCTACTTTCTTAGCTCGGCTCCTAGCTCGGCTTCTTAGCTCGGCTTCTTAGCTCGGCTTCTTGGCCCTTCCTTATTAGCTCTACTTTCTTGCAAACGCGTGCTAGTTTTCAACTTTGCCACTTATTCTTAAACTAGTACTAATTGTTTTTTCGCACAAGAAATGGCAACACCGACCACTAAAAAATTGCCCATTCATCTTAAAGTGAGTACCAAGTGCAAACTTGTACAAGTTGTTATCATCTGTTGTTTCTTGTGTAGAGTTCACAGCAAAGACTGCTGATCAAAGGAGGCAAGATCGTAAATGACGATTGCATTTTCGACTCGGATGTCTACATTGAAGGTGGCATCATTCGGTAAGTTCTAACTGTTTAAAACTGTAATCATGCATACACAACTTGCTACTAGATTTTCTCGCCATCACACTTAAATGGACTTTTATTATAATCATATAAGCTACTTAAACAATTTGTTCGCAAATCATTTGTATGTTAATGATTTGCATATTGTGCTGCATATTGTGATATGTAATTAGATTTTTTGTCAAAATCGGTATTAAACAATTTGTGTGTTTCAGATTTGTGTATTTAAGATTTGTATGTTCAAAATTTGTATGTTCAAAATTTGTGTGTTAAACATTCATATTTATAACATATTAAAGATTTGTATGTAGTGATTTATATGTAAATGATTTGTCTGTAACAATTTATTTGTAGTAATTTGTATGTAGCAATTTAAACACAAGTGCAAATATGCAACTAACTTTTATGCAAGTGATTTGTAGACAAGTCATCTGTTTATTAGCTGCTTTAGTATAAAACTTGTCACTTGACTCTTTTAAAATGTTCTTTTGTGTAGTTTTTTACAATCAGACCAAACCTAATCTTTTTTGATCTAACATTTTCGTAGTCAAGCCACGGTTGGACAAACCTTTTCCTTTAAATTTATTTATAAACTCATTTACTTTTATTTTGCTTGAAATGCCCGTTTTTTGCAAAATAACTGCTTTGTTTTTTAGTTTATCGTCATTGAGTTTGATCAATTTTCAAGATTAATTTAGGTCCACCTTGTTTCATCTCTCTCTTTCATTCATGCAAACCACTGTTAACGCCCACTTAATTTATGTTTATTTGTTTATCACGCTCTTGATTCTTTTGTGAAATTTTACTATTCATATTAAAATTAATTTATTTTTTCACAATCTTTTTTATTCATTAATTTGATTATTATTTTTTGGCACAATAGCGATGTTGGGAAAAATATTCAAGTGCCCGGTGGCATTGAAACAATTGATGCTCGTGGAATGTATGTTTTACCAGGTGGAATAGATCCTCACACCCATTTCAACTTTCACTTTATGGGCACTCGTACAGCAGATGATTTCTATAGTGGAACCAAAGCTGCTTTGGCTGGAGGAACTACCATGATTATAGATTTTGTATCTAAAGTACCAACTGCAGATGGCAAAGGTTATAGTTCTAATTTGTTTGACTGTATGGAATATTACCAAGCAGTTGCTTCCAAACAGGCTTGCTGCGATTATGCTTTTCATGTAGTTATTTCTAAATTTGATAAAGATAAAACAGAAACTGAAATGAGCCAAATTGTAAGTCAGTATGGAGTAAATTCATTTAAAGTATTTATGGCTTACAAAGGAGATTTAATGCTCAAAGATGACGAAATTTTATCTGTATTTGAAATTTGCAAGAAAATTGGAGCTTTACCCATGGTGCATGCCGAAAATGGCGATGTAATTGAATATCAAGAAAAAAAACTTATTCAATATGGAATAACTGGACCAGAAGGTCATTTGCAATCCAGACCGGAAACTGTTGAAGCTGAAGCAACTGGTCGTGCAATTATGTTGGCTAACCAAGCTAGATCTCCCTTATATATTGTGCATGTAATGTCTAAAGGAGCCGCAAATCAAGTGGTTTTGGCTAAAACTCAAATTCAAACAGGTGCTACTTCATTAGTATCTTCAGGAACAACTGCTTATTCATCCGCTACCGCAAGCATTACTACTCCTTTATTTGCTGAAACTGTAGGAGCTGCCCTGGGTTCAGATGGCAGTAATTATTTCCATACTTGTTGGAGACATGCAGCCGGACATGTAATTAGTCCACCATTAAGAAACGACAAAACCACTCCAGATTATCTCAGCAATTTACTTGGTTGTGGTCAATTAGATTCAATCGGATCTGATCATTGCGTGTTTAATTCAGATCAAAAAGCTTTGGGACAACACGATTTCCGTAAAATCCCAAACGGAGTGAACGGGGTCGAAGAAAGAATGCTTGTTGCATATGAAAAATGTGTAGCAAAAGGCAAATTAGATTTGTGCAGATTTGTTGCAATCACTTCATCAAACATTGCTCGAATGTTTAATATTTATCCGCAAAAAGGAAGAATCGCACCTGGTTCAGACGCTGATATTGCAATTTGGGGAATAAATCCGAAAACCATTTCTGCTCAAACTCACCAAAGCAAAGTAGATTTTAATGTATTTGAAGGTTTTCGAGTTGAACATTCCCCTATTTATGTAATCAGTCAAGGAAGAGTGGTAGTTCGAGATGGGCAACTGTTTGTTGCAGAAGGTACAGGACGATACATTCGCACTGAACCATTCTGTCCTTATGTTTACAGTAGATTAGCCAATTTAGAAAAAGCATGTCCACCTATTCGAGTTGATCGCAGTTCTAAAGCCAGTCAAAGTTCACTTCCACCTCAACAACAAAGAGTGTTAGAACAAAAAATGGCACAATTGCAATGTAGAGTAGATCAAGGCGAAAATTTACATGAACCAGGACCTCCTTCGCCTACCACTTCTACCATAAGCAACGTATCTAATTCTTCATCATTAAACGGTTTTCATCGCATCAAAACTAGATCCGGAGTTAAAAATCTTCAAGATTCTACTTTTAAATTAACTGGAGAACAAATTGATGATGATAAACGTGGTAGAACCAATATTAAAGTACACAATCCTCCTGGTGGAAAGTCACATGGGATTTGGTAAATTTGAAGTTCATTTTATATTTTACAATTTTTCCAAAGTAATCACATTTTTTATTAAATCTAAAAAATACAGATATACTTACTCATTTTTTTATTAAGCATAATTTGTTAATTTACTAATAATTGCTATATTACCAAAAAAAAATTGTTTAATTTAAACAAATGTAAGCTTTAAAATATAATTACCTATTTTTATTACTTATTCATATGAAAGCATTATTTAACTATTGATTATTTCAATTTTACAATAAGAATTTATCTTAATACTTATTTCTTTTAAATAATTAATTTATAACGGATAAATGCCTATAATTTATTGCGTAACAATATTATATGAAAATTATATTATATAAAATTTAGCTGAAAACATGATTACATTTCATTTTAATAATTAAATTTTTAAAAATCAAGATATGCCCAGTCATAGTGTTATGAACAAATACAATTAAAAGTCAAATGAATTTGTTTTAAAGCAATGAAAAAAGATATAATAAATTGATTTAAAAAATAAACAATACATTTGATAAATGAAATAAAGTTGAAAATTCTGAATAAATCAAATTAATCAAAATGAGTGATTACAAAATTTAAGCTAACTTTTCAAAGCCATTTTTCTTAAAGAAGATTTGTTTCGCATTTATGAAAACAATTTTTTATTATTTCCAAATTTTAAAAACAAATGTTTAGCCGCACAGAACAAACTTTGTTTAAGTTGGCAAAAATAGTTAGATTTGCCTGAAGCATAAATCTTAAGACGATAGAGTAGTTTGTTGGCCTGAATTAAGATGGCATTGGTTAAACAATTGTGTCCAAACATCTTAAAAGCTAGCATGCCCTCTACTTGGTAAGGCAAGGTAAGCAAGTAAGAAAGAAATATTGGCGAAATTCAAACCTGTTTGTTCATTAGAAGGAAAGTTTTTCGTTTGAAACTTAAACGTGATTTTTGCACCTTTGCAAGTTATAAATTTGTTTGTGTTGGATTCAGGTGTGTTTTCTTAAAAAACGGCCACAACGATTTTAGCGCCGTCAGTTCATTTGCAACAGTTTCCATTCTCATCCCATGCTATTCAAGTATGCAAAGCACTTTCACTAGTTCACTTGTTGCCTCATTTGCAAGTTGTGTTGCAGTCATTTTATTTTTACCTGTCACAATCTTTAGTTAGTCGAATTTTTCTTAATTTTTGCCATCTTAAGCAAATTTTTATTGATCGTTTACTTGACCTGTCTTTGACGCTACGTCTTAGTTAAACTGTTTTCATCTGTTTGGACTTAATCTGCAATATTTAACTTTTAATTTGCATTAATCCAAATTTATTTAATACTTTCTAACAGTGTTTAATTTTTGAATTTAGTTTTTAAACAATTGAGTTTAAATTTGGTTTGTGGCCAATTTAGTTTGCCAGTTTGTGCAAATAAAATCTCATCATTTTATCGTCTTCTTTTTTGTTTGTTAGCCAATGAATTAAGTTCAAGTGCATTGTGTTTAAACAGCGTTCATAATTATGCACTTTCAAATTGTATGATTATATTTTGAGTTTTTGTTAAATTGTGCATTCTTTTTTGCATTATTTGTGTATAATTAATGTTAAAATTTTTCAGCATTTTTGTAAAAGTTGAATTAATTAAAGTTTTTTGGTTTGTTTGCTAAATAAATTAATTAGCATGGATAATTTAATTTGTTTATAATAAATTGGTCAATATTATTT
Organism: Pyemotes zhonghuajia; assembly: GCA_025170145.1. NCBI lineage: Eukaryota > Metazoa > Arthropoda > Arachnida > Trombidiformes > Pyemotidae > Pyemotes > Pyemotes zhonghuajia. Next base: position 17,476,688 of record CM045846.1, on the reverse strand, counting down.
AAATCAATATATTTTTTTAATTTTACAAACAGTTTATTTTCAATTTACTTAATGTATATTATTATTTAAGTATATTGAAAATATAATTTTTTTTTTATTTTAAAATTTTTAATTTAAGTACGAAGAAACAATTTTTTGAAAAAATCCATCAATCAACTTTCACAGAGGTATGCATATACGGATAAACTAGTGTATTTCGACAAGTTTGTTTCCTGTTTTTTTTTATTCTGCTTTTATAAAACAACTTATTTTTGTATTATACGATAGTATAATAACACCTTAATGTTAAGATATTATATTGAATAACAAGTGTTTTTAATGGAAAGTAACAAGTCTGCGTTTTTTTTGATCGTTTAGTTGTATAATTGCACCTTGAATTTTGATAAAATACTCTGTCAGTATCAAATCAAATCTTTTTTGAATGACAAGTGTGTGTCTTAGTAGAAAATTGGTTTATTTAATATTATCTAACAGAAACATGTAAACAACTTTTGCAAATATCACCAAAAATCATTATTAATTATTTAATTATATTGCTTATTGTTTTTGATTAATTTACAGTTTCAAACATAATTAAAGGAGACATTTATATTTAGTTTGCATCATTAGTCCACAGTCATTTAGGGAATGAATAAAAAATAAACCATATTGGTCTGGTATACACCAGACTCAAAACTTATTAAAAAACAAGTTAAATACTTGTTTAACAAGTCAAATGATGAGAAAAGTGCGCGCCACGCTTATTTCATCATCTGTGTGTTGCTGTCTTGGTGAAAATTAAGAAATTCTCGTTGATTTTGCATTTAGTTGTAGTTTTACCTTTAAGCTGATCGCTTTGTTGCCATTAAAAAAAGTGTTTGTATTTTAGCACCTTATTAAAAACAAGTCAAACCTTGGAAGATCAGATTTAGCTTAATTGTATACTAATTTTTTTTTTTCGATTTATTTATTCAATTTGTATTTGCAGGTGCGTTGTTTGCACAGGTTTTATCCATGCTTGTATGAGTATTAGTGCTTGTGTGCAAATCTCATCAAATACTTTTGATTGGATCAACTTGTTTGATTATTGCTTTGTTAATTTGTTTTGTCATTTGAACATCAAATTTGTGTAAGATTCTGACAGTTTTTATCATTTAGCTTATCAGTATTTAGTTTTGTTTATTTACATGGTTTTCTGTTAAACATAGGCCCTGTTTTTAACAAAAATTTTTATTAACAATTTTATATAAGTTTAAAAAAAAGTGCAAGTGATCTGCAAGCATATCTAAGATCAATTACAAAACGCTTTGTTCAATTTATTAGTGTGTCAATTTATTGTTTAATTAACATTTTTGGTTAAAATTATATTTTATTTATTATTTATTTTTCATTTATTTCTCTTATCTGTCATTGGAAATATTTGGATCAAAGTCAAAACTATTGACTAAAAACACGTGAATTATTGGTTTAAAAGCAGCAAATAATGGATAATATGAATGAGAATTGCAATGTGACACTTTGCTCGTATAGGCCCTCTTTTGAACGTGGCCTTTCAATTCGAGACAAAAGTAGCAATATTGAAAGTAACGCAGTTGAAGTAAAACGAGTTCGTCTATGCTATGGAAGAGGCAAAAATCAAAAAACCATTTTAGGTGGAATTAATTTAACTGTACCTGAAGGAGCAATGTAAGCATACAATTTTAAACTTATTTGACAAACATTTAGCACAAGTAATTTTAAATATATTAGAGCGTTTATTGTAGGCAAACACTTTTTAACTTATAACATTTATTTAGTTTCTTTTTTTTAACTTGATCAAACTAAGTTAATTAAATGAATCAATAATATAATATTTAATAGATTTTCAATATTCTCACTTTCTTAATCACTATTCTATTTTTAAATCCCATAGTTAGACTCAATAATACTGTAAAATAAACATTTTTATTTTTCTAATTAAATAAATGAGCCATAAAATTTAAAGCATAAATAAGAATGAATAATGAAGGTTTTGCGGCTATGTTTGCATCACATTTCTCCTTTGCTCTCAAACTAGATTAAGATGATAGAAATTAAGTTTAATTTTGATCAAATGTTGGCCTCTTTTTGAATAAAATGTTAAAAAATAGTTAAACGAAAATGAAAACAAAAAAATTTTAAAATTTATTTAATTCAAATGTTTTCATATTTGCTTAAAAAGTTTACAACTTAATGAAGGATGATGTTTGCTTGCTTAATCACACGTATTCATCATCTTGCCTACACAAGTATTCAATTTTACCTGTTTACTGTTTAGTTGACATTACGAACTAATGTAATTTTCTTATATATGTTTGGTAATGTGTTTGCTCGTGACCCGTTCCCTATCTTTTTATTCTACACTTGTACATTTAATTTTCATCCTACAAATTTGCATTGAAACAAGTTTAAAATACGTTTTTTGAATGCGATTTTTTTGAGTTGATGTCGCATGGCTTTAACGCTTTGCAGATAACTTATGTTTGTTTAATACGTGCATTTATCTGTTAGTCATGGAATCAACTATTTCTTTACTGGTCAGTTCGATTTCATTAATTTGATACAAACAAGTTTGCACCTAGTTTACCAAGTATGCTTCAATAGTTTTATTTTTGCTCAATATTATTTATTTTATAATTACACTTTTTTATGGTATCACCAATGTTTCAAAACGACCATTTTGAAATATTAATTTTGAAATAAATATTTTAAAACAGAAATCAACGCAAAATTTAGCGTTTCCAGGTGTTATTAATGTTAAAATAAACATCGCGATAGATTATTGATTTGATTCAATCAAATTGAGATTGTCTCAATCAAAGTTGAAGCGGAACTGACCATTGATTTTCAATCAGTTTCAATTTGATCCGATTGGCATAGTGATTTTCACCTTGTCTATTCATTATTGCAGTTGTATTGCAGTAAAACGAATTAATGTAAATCAAGAATCGCTTAATAGTAAATTTTATATTTGGAATTGTCTACATTGATTAAAATCTAACCGATGGCAGTTAAAAAACTTGGAGCTAAGCTTGTTTTGTTGCCGCATTTTTTTGATTTTACTTGGTTTGATTTTTAATCGATGACCAAGCCCTAATCAAGCTTTGAACTGCTATATTAAAGTTAAGTAAGATAGCTGCCTCCCACCATTAAATCTGCAAGGTAAAAATCTGACCCTTACTGCAAAAGTATCAATTCTTTAAATAAATTTACTTCCGGAAAATTTAAGTCGGCTTCTTTGGCTAAAAGTGAGCTGATCATCAGCTGATGCACGAGTCCAATCTGCCGGATTAACAAGGCCTTTTAGTATTTGAAATGCCGAAGTCGTTTTATGTCGCTTATTTTAATTTTTTTTTTATTTTCACTTTCGATTTTATTTTTGCTATTTTTTTTGCATTTGATTTAACTTGTTTCCCACTGACTGCGCAAACTTTCTTTAAAATCATTTGTTTTCAATCTATAATGCTTATAAATCATATATAAATACATATATAGAAACATTTTTTTCTCATTTCCTATTTTAACAACATTTTAATTGCATATAAATTTAATATTGTAGAGAATTATATTAAATTGAATTAAAGCAGAAAATATCTTTTTCACTACGAAGCCCAGTTTCGTTTAGCAAAGAAGCAGATGACTTGTTTTTGCTTAAATAATAAAGTTATATATATATATATTTATAAATATATTTATATATTTTTTGCTTTATATATGTGAATACATTTTTACATTCAAGATTTTCTTGTATTGAACAAAAAATGTAATGATTAAGGAGTTAAGCTTTATTTGTATTTTTGTTATTTAATACTTGCCAGCACTAGTTGGACTTGTTTGTATTTTTATTTTAATTTTTCTGATTTTTATTTTGTCTTATTCTAAACTTATTTTGTTTAATATTTTTTTATTTTTATCATAAAAAATTATTTATTTGTTGTTCTACAATGGTTATTTATTTTTATTTATTTTTTTTTATTTTGATTCTAAATTATTTTAAAATTAAATAAATTTTAAATTTTAATATGTAAATGCGTAATTTTTAAATTTTTAAATTTTAACACTGTTAGAATACATTTAAAAATTGAAGTCCAATTAAACAAAAAATTTATACTTTTAATAATTAGGTAATTTTGTAATCAATCATGTGTTAAAATAGTTAATAATTTATTAACCAAACAAAATTGATTTAGATTTTATTATCAATTGATTAATTATGTGTAATTAAATCATAAATAAAAGCTTCATTAATGTGATAATAAAATAATAAAAATAATAAATTTTTAATTATGATATAATTTAACTTGTAAATTGTTTTTATGTTTACATATTTTGAAAACAATTTTATTATTATTTATTTTTGTTTTAATAGTCTAAATGTCAGGTTTAGAAGATTTTCTTAGATAGACTTAGCCACTTTATTTACTTATAACATCTTAAAATGTCTCAAAACGATTGATTAAAAAAGTAAATTTTCGAAAACTTTGACTTAACAAAGTGGTAAACCTAACAAAGTGGCAAAATTTTTCACCTCTTGAGAATACTAAGAATAAGACTTCTTAGCTTTTATTGTTTTTTACTTGTTTAAACTACACTGAACTAATCGAAATTGCTCAGATAGAACACTTGGGTCCATGTGTTCATAAGATGCTTGTCTGATGATAAACATTTTTAATTGTGAAGAGTTTTATATTTAATTTGTTACAAAAACACTACTGGTTAGTTATTTTTGGATTCAACGATAAAACGTTCACTTGTTGGCACGTTCGATTGTCAGCCATTCAATGTGAATCAACAGTTGGATGATGCAAAAAATGTTAAATTATAATTTTTGTTTTTTAGCTTATAATATATTTGCTTTTTTTACATTAATTGCTTACTTTTGTATATTATCTGTTAGCCAAAACACCTTTTCATCTTTTTATCACTTTATTCATTTGATTGATTGACGTCCGTTGTGCAAATCAGCCGTTGACATTTTTGAACTTTCAATGTGCAAACTATTTCCGATAATAGCTAAACAACCTGTTTATTAAATTTTACTTTATCATTTAAATAACACATCTTCAAACATTTATTTAGATTTTATTTTTGTAAAAAAATATTTTTGTTTTAATAATACTAATAGTAAGCACGTTTTGTAATTAAACAAAGTATTTATTAATTTGACCCATTGATAATTAGTAACCGGAAGTACTACAATAGATTATAGGGTTTTTAAATATTTTGCTTTTTTTATCTTGTGCATAACATTTAAACAAAACCAAATCAGGCAAAACGTGTGTCAAACTTAAGTAAAAAGGAAATGGGCAAATAATTAATCAAACAGATTGTATAAATTAAGTTTAATTCTTTGTAAGTAATTATCGAATATTTAAATGTTTAAAATATTATGAAAACATTTAAAATCTGGTTTTAGGTTTAAACTTAATTAAAGTTGTTATTTTAAAATCTTAAAGTTACTTAAATTGTGAACTATTTTTATTTGTCAGGTCTCAGTTTGGTAAAATTTAAATTATCACAAATTTGTGTTATCACTAATTCTAAGAAAAGAAAATTTGGGGACTAAACATTTGTAACATGCAATTGATTTTGAAATAAATTAAAATTAATTTATTATAATTTAAAATAAAAAAAATATATATAAATTGGTTTTGATTAATGATTGCTAAGTTTATTGTAAAATACAAATTATTGTATTAATTACTTTTAAATAATTTTAAATAAATTGTCAATTAAACAATAAGTTATAGAAAATATAATATAAAGTTTAAAAGTAAAATAAAAACAACTTAAATTTAAAATTTTTGTATGTATTTAAATTTTGTTACAATGTAAATATTATTTTAAAGATTAAAATAATATTATATTAATAATTAAAATATATTGACAAGTATAATTGACAATTAATTTAAAAATAAATGTGGTAACAGATTATATTTTTTAATCTTTGTTAATTACTTTCAATTGAAAAAATTATAGCAAAATTGTTATTTTTACTGACTTGCAAAATCTATTATATTTTGAAAAAAAGCAAAGACAAGAAAATTTTTTAATGTAAAAATAAATCAAAATTTAAATATTGCTGTCATTAATTTTTCTTCATTATGTTTTTTTTTATATATATATTTTATTTGTATAATATTTTTTAACATTTTTTATCTACAGTAACTTGTTTTTAAATATTTTATCATTATATTAAGTTTTGTTTTTAAATCAGCTTCTGTTTGCTCATGCGTTGTATTAATAAATTTGGACAAAATTAAATTGTGAATTTTTGTTTTAAAATCTATTAATTTATAAATTAAAAAAAAAATTAAATTATTGCTTTTTATTATAGTAAATTTTTTAAATTATTTTTATCATTAAATCGATTGTTCTTTTGCAATATTTCACATTTACACAGTATTTATTTTAATTTTATTGTTATTATTTATAAAAAATAACTCAACTAAATTTTTGTAATTTTTATACATAAAATTTGTTATGACAGACTCAATTCAACAAAAATTAATTATAATTTACCATAAAATATTTGTTTCATTTAGATTTTATTCTTAATAAACGTTTAGCCTTATTAAGGTTAAATTATGTCAAAAAGTTGTTTTAAAAATAAGTAATGTCATATGTTTGTTTTTTAAATTAAAATTATTTAAATTAATTAATTTTTTACATTAAACTAGTTTAAAAATAATAAAAATATATAATATAATATTCTTGTTAGTCAAAGAATATTTATTGTTAATTATTTTGTTGTGCATAAAGTAATCAGTAAAATTTTTGTATTTGAAAAAAAGAAAGTACTATCAATTTTTTTAACTATTAAAAATCAATTTAATTAAAACACATAAAAAATACATATTTTTTATTAATTAAATTTTTTATTAAATTTAATATATATAAATAAAAAATATATATTGCTATTATTTTTAGTTAAAAATAATATTTGTTTTAATTTTAAGATGATTAATGATTAAAAAAAACTTAATGTAAAAAAAAATATTTATTATTAATTTAAATACTTTTAAAACAATAGTTTTAAGCTGTGCATGTTGTTAAAAAATTTGTAATTCTCATCTTTATTATTAATTTTTTTTTTTAAATAAACATATAATATATTATTTTTTAACTATTTAAGTAATTTATTTTGAAAATTGTTTTAATTATTAATAACAATTGCCATATTTCAGTTTTAACTGTTTATGTTTTTTACTTATAAATTGCATTCAAATAAAAAGTTTTAAATGGCATTTTCCTTGTTGAATACCTTGAGTGGAAAATATACAAACAACTTCTTACCAACAAGCTGATAATCTCTTATTTTCTTGTTCAAAAGTTCGCTTAATTTTGTTTGTTTTATATTCAATTTTATTTTACTTTTTAAATCAAAATATTTTTTAACTAAATTTTTTCTTAAAATAATTAAATAATTTATTAATAATATTTATTAATACTTTAAAAGTTTTTTTTTTAACTTATTTTATATTTATAAAACAGTAGGCTAATAATCTAGTATTAGTTTAAATGCTATTATTATTATCATTATCTGTGTTACTTTTCATTAAAAAATTGAACTTAAATTTAAGGAAAATTATAAACGATGCTTGAAAATTAAAAAAATTAATGTTTTTGAAACAAAATTTTTGTGCAATCTTGTACGACAGGTTTCTTAGTTTGTTTTTCAAACATTATTTTTAAATAAAAATATAATCAAAAGGACATTTATTATGCCTATTGATTATCTATACGTTGGAAAAACCTATTAATTTTAAAGCTTGTTTAATTATAAATAAAAAATAAATGACTAAGAAACTGGATAAAATCATTTATTTTTTTTTAATAAATAATCCTTTGATAAAAGTATTAATTTTTTTCTTATTTATCATATATTATTTTTAAAAAAATTATAAATAAATTTAATCAAAAAATTTATTAATTAGGAAATTTTTTAATTTTTTAGTTATGGATTATTAGGACCCTCTGGTTGTGGTAAAACTACGTTATTAAGATGTGTCGTAGGACGCCTTAAGCCTGATTCAGGTTATGTTCGCATATTTGGATTTCAACCAGGCGAGCCTGGTAGTCAAATTCCGGGTCCAGCTATCGGTTATATGCCTCAGGTAATTTAATTTTTTTACACAATATTCTACGTTTATATTTAAAAAATTATTTTATATTTATTATTATTTTAAATATATTAAGATTTAAACTATATTAAAAATTTATCTTTTAAATATTTACAAAAATTGTGTCATTAGATGGTTGACACTTCAACATCTTAACATATTTAACCTTGTACTTATCAACTATGTTTTTATATTTTTTTTAATAAATGCTTTTTTGATAATTGAAATGGCGTGAACTTCTGTCCAATTTCAAAAATATACTAATAAAAGGGTTAAAATGTAGACAAAAATGATAAACTTGCATTCCTCAACTAAATGTTGAACTAATAAAGCGCAACTATTTTTTAATAGTCATAATAATAAAAATTGCTAAATTAATTCACCTGAAAACATAAAATTTAATGAAAATTGTGCTAATAGAAAATTGTTAAATGTTTTAATAATTAAACACCTTGCATATTTTTAAATTATCCCAAAAAAAATAAATAAATTAGCTCAAAAATAATTAAACAACAGAAAATTTAGTTAATAGATAATATATATATTAGTATCAAGACTAAAAAAAAAATAATTACGACATAAGGTCGCTTTAAAAAAATGGATTAAACTTATAAAAAAGTTCAATTTCATACTTAACTGTGTTATTGACATTATTTTATCATTATTTTTATCATTAGTAGTTGAATTTATTTTTTTTACTTTTAATAAATTATATATGTAAATATAAAAAAAAATGTATATTATTTTAAAAAAAAAACTTTAATTTTATACATATTTTTAATTGTATGCTTAATCAGTAAATATAAATCAATTTGGGCTAAAGAATTTATTTTAATGATAACATGCTTAATATTTTTTTTAAACTTTACTTTATTTCTTAAAAGTTTATTTAAATTAAATAAAACAAATTAAATGGAACATTTTTTCGAGTTAAAAAATAAATACACGTGTATATAAGTAAATTAATAAAATCAATTTTTTAATTAAGTTTAAAAAAAATAAATAAAATAAAAAAGTGTTACAATAAAAACCGAATTTCCTGTTTGTTTAACAAATACAAAAAAAGCAATACAATTGATAATTATTATTAAATTTTAATCAGACAATTAATAATTAATTACTTTTTACAATAATATTATTTTAATTTAACGTTTAACACATAAAAATAATTAAACAATCTTTTTTTTTAATCTGAAAATTTAAGATTTGTTTAATCTAAAAAATGAAAAATATATATAATAATTGATCAAATCAACAAATATTGATTGCGAAAAAATTGCATTAATCGGAGGTCATTTAAACATATTATAGCAAAAAAAAAAACTAATCTCATCTATCTAAAACATATCATTAATATATTTATTCAAAGAATACTGATTATATTGATAATAAAAAATTAATACTTTAATTTCTAAACAGGAAATAGCAGTTTACGAAGACTTCACAATTGAAGAAACTTTAATATATTTTGGACGTATATTTAGACTAAGTAAACAGAAATTGGACGAACGTATTGAATTTTTACTTGCTTTTTTGGATCTACCGCACAAGAATCGATTAGTTCAAAACCTCAGGTAATAAAACAAAATTATTAATTATGACTTTAAAAGACAAATATATTATTGAAATAATTTTTTTATGGTAGTTGTCAATTTTTTTTAATATAAAATTATTTTTTTTAAAATAATTTTTACTTTTTAAGCTATTGATTATTTATTTTAAATTAAATAATTTCCTTATTTTTTCTCATTTTATCTTCTTCATTTTTTTTTTATACTATTTAACTATTTAACTTCGTATTTCAATCAGATTAATTAAGATTATAAATGGTTTTAAAAGAATATCTTTTACTATCAACCTAAGTATTTTTATTTAATTGTTATATTAAAATTTTAACTAATTATTAGCTTAAAGTTTAGTCTAAAAACTTTAAGCAAAGTTTAAAAAATAATTTTTGTCTTTTATTTAAGACAATGTCCAGTTAGTAAAACTAAATAATAATCATTTTAATAGCAATTAAATAAGTTGGAATTTGTTTTTGAACTTTATAAAAATTTCAAAAACGAAATTTTCGTTTTGAATGAATAAAAAAAGTTTCACTTCTGGTCAAATGAAAACATAAAAGTTTAACATAATGACATTTTTAAGAAGTTTAATAGTGATTTCTTCTTTTTTTTTTGCTATAGTAAAATAGTTTTAAAAAAATTTATAATTTAAATGTATTAACAAGCTTAAGGAATACAATGACAACACAAGCTGTTGTATTTGAACTTGCTTTAAAGTTTAAAACAAGTTATTTACATCATGTGTATCAATATATTAAAAAAAATAAGTTTATTTGATCTTGACATAAATTTCATCTTTTTATTTAAGCTCATCTTTTTTTCAAAAACTATAATATTGTTTAATACTACTATTACTACTAAAAAAAAAAATAAAAATAAAAATTATTTAAATTAAATAAAATTAATAATTACATAAAAAATTATATCAAAAATTGTATTTTAATTTAATTCACAATCAATTTTAATCTATTTCAATTATTTTTTATTATTTTGTTTGATAAGGTTTTATATTTCTAAGCGCTAAAGGCATTCAAGTGCAAATGAACTTTTTGACCATCTTCAATAAACTTGATTTATAATTACTTTCACTTAATATTTAAATGCCGGGAGCTCAAATTTATCTATGCTAATATTTTTAATATTAGTTCATTTGTGTTTATACACATTTTCTTAGATTTTTTTTTATGATTTATAAGTCATTTATTTTTTAAATTAGTAATTTTAAATCCTTGGCCTGATTACAGAATGGTACACACTTGCTAAAAGTGATTGTTTATAATTTTAATTTTAAAAACATTAAACATGAATGCGTTTGCTTTGATTAAATGGAAATCGGTAAGCACCGATAGAGCGATCGAGTTTTGTAATATATGATAACCAATCCAGGTTTATACTTAAGCTTAATAAGTTTAAAATAAACAAAAAAAACGACCGCAAACATTTGACATTCAACTAATTTCGTGTATCAAACTTAGTTTAAAATTGATTTCCTTACTTCTTTAATAGTTAATTGTTATAATCTTTAAGTATATATATAATTTTACTCAAAACCTTGATTTATTAATTTACCAAGCATCGATTGGCAGCAATCAATTCGGTGAAAGTATGAATTTAAAATGCTAAATAACTTTTTAATCAAGTTTGAAAAGTCCCAATGATTGTTCTAAAAATTGTATTTCAATGTAAAACTATATGATTACTTTAAAATAATTGATTGCCAAACCAAAAATAAAAAAAATATGTTCTTTATCAAAGTTAAATTACTTTTCAAAAATTATGAAAAAAAAATTAAGTAAAGCCAATTATTTTCATCTTAAGTCAAAGTTGAATATGTCATTTTAAAAATATTTAATAAATTTTTTATTCTGACAAAATTTATTTAATTTGCACAAAAAAAATTTAATTCAATTTTTGAACTTTTTTAAAAAAATATATATATCTTAAAATTTTTAATTTTAACTAATTGATTTTTTAATAAGTTTGATAAGTTGATATTTTTACAATTGATGGTAGTTATTGATTTTTATTTTTTACTTAGTTAAAATGGTAGGTATGAATTTGGTATTTTAGTTTATTCCACGTTTACTTGTTAAAAAATAATTTAAATGCATACTTTCACTTTCAATTTGACCTCAATTTAGATTTTAAAATTTTTCTTTATACTTTAATCTTCATATGCATGATGTTGCCCTATTTTTGAATATAAATTGCTGTTTTTATTATTTTAATTGCAATTGAATCAATCGCAACTTCTTAAAAATAAATTGTCACACTATTTGATCGTTTCAAATATAATTTTTTTTTAATCAAATATTACATTAATGAATTAATTTTAAAAAATTAATTAAAGCATAAACATTTTTATATTAAATTAAATTTTAAATTGATTTTATTCACTTACTTAAAAATCAAATTTTTAATTAAACTTTTACTATAATATTAGTGGCGGACAAAAAAGAAGAGTTTCTTTGGCTGCTGCATTAGTACATTCTCCCCCATTACTTATACTTGACGAACCTACAGTTGGTGTAGATCCATTACTTAGACAAAGGTATGTTAAATAAAAATAAAAATTATTAAATTAAAATGAAATGTTTTTTATTTTTTTTAGTATTTGGCAACATTTGGTTACATTAACACAAACAGAAAAAATTACTGTTATTATAACAACGCATTACATAGAAGAAGCAAGACAAGCTCACTATGTAGGTCTTATGAGACAAGGAAGACTTTTGGCTGAAAGTTCTCCAGAAGACTTACTTGCGCAATACAATATGGAAACATTAGAGGAAGTGTTTTTAAAACTTTGTATGACCGACTCATCCGCTAAGGCAGCTCAATTAGCTACTTTGTCTGGTGACCAAGTACATGAGTTGGCCACTTCAAACAAATTACATTCCAGTTCAGCAATGGAAGAAGGTGGCATTGTAAATCCAGCTCTTGATATGGAACTTGAAGATGAAATAAATCTAAATAATAATGTTATTATGAAAAATAACAATGCTTCAAGTACAAAAGTAATTAATATTATTTTAAGTTATATTATTTTTTAATTTTGATTTTTTACATGTTAATAGTTAGCCAATGTATTTTCCGTGTATAGTCAAGGAACAAATTACACATTGCCTGTAAATGAAAAACAACATGAACAATCTGTGTTGTCTAATATAACTAAAGGTTATCATAATTCTGGATTTAATAATAAAAGATTTGAAAAGAAAAAAGGATCTTTAGCCGAATATTGGCATACTATTATGGCATTATTTTGGAAAAATATAACACGTTTAAGACGAAATATACCGTAAGTTTTGATTTTTAATTTCACAGATCTTAATTATTCGCTTTATTATTTTAGAGTGCTATTATTCCAATTTGCTTTACCAGCTATCCAAGTAATACTTTTTTGTATTTGCATTGGTGCAGATCCATTTAATATACCTTTGGCTGTTGTAAATGAGGATAATAGAATTTTAAGTAATCAATTTTTAGAGAATTTAGATCCATATATTGTCAATCAATTTAAGTTTCCTAATGTGGAAGAGGGAAAAAATGCAGTAAGAAACGGATCAATGTGGGGAGTTCTTCATATACCAGAAAATTTCACTATATCTTTAATAAAAAGGTAATTTTTAATTTTTAAAAGATTAATTTCAATTATATTTAAATTCTGGCTTCAATTTTAGAATGACACTAGGTGAAGATGTAGATGATTCGATTATTGAAGAAAGTACAATAAAAGTGTATCCGGATTTAACAAGTAAAAAAATACTTTTTTTCAAATAAATATAAAGTTTAATTTTAATTATTAGATCAACAAATTTCATATACAATGGAACGTACATTTAAAGATGCCTTCCAAGTTTTTGCTAAAAGAGCATTAGAAAATTATGGAAGAAATCCTCAATTGGCGGAATTTCCTTTAACTGTAAATTTTTGATTTATTGTTTGATTTCAATTTTTAATCTGAATTCAATTTTTAGCTTGGAGAACCTATTTATGGGGAACTAAAGCATCAAGGATATTTAGAATATATGGCACCCGGAGTTGTTGTTTCAATTTCGTATATTATGGCAACAGGTCTTACTGCCTTAGCATTTATATTAGAACGTAGAGATGGTCTTTTTGAAAGATCATTAGTTGCTGGTGTGGACACATTGCAGGTGCTGGTCGCTCATGCTCTTACTCAAATTATAGTGATGGTAGTGCAAATTGTGTTTGTCTTAGTGTTCACATTTTTAGTATTTGAAATACCGAGTAGAGGTCCATTTATTTGGGTCGTTTTGTTATTACTATTACAAGGCTGCACCGGAATGGCATTTGGTAAATTAATTGATATTTTAATAAGTTCATTAATTAAAAAAAATTCTTTTTTATATAGGTTTGGTAGTATCCGCCTGTTGTCATGAAGAAAATACTGCTGTGATGATGATTTTGGGCACATTTTACCCTAATTTAATTTTATCTGGTATAATTTGGCCACTTGAAGCAATGCCTTATTGGATCAGATGGTTCTCATACATTCAGCCTCAAACCTTACCTACTGAAACGTTAAGACATGTGCTAAGCAGAGGGTGGGGAATAACAGAACCTGGAGTTTACGGGGGATTTTTAGTTACATCAATGTGGATGGCATTCTTTTTAGTTTCAGCAGCCATTATTTTTAAAATTAATAAATAGTTAGTTATACTTTAAAATTGAAAAGCATGATATTTGAAATGAACAATTTATGCATGTTTTAATATCTGAATTTATTTTACATGTACACTTTTATTTAATATTTTAAACTTATCTTAAGATTTAGTTTATAATTTTAAATGACAAAAACATATATTTATTGCACCTTTAGATATTTTAATCAAAAACAAAAGTTTAATCGTATAAATTTAATCCAATAAAAATAAGTTAACAGTTGGAAAAGATTTTAGGATAGTTTTAAATTGATATCTTTAAATGCGCAATTATGAATTGGATTAACTATAAGTTAACTATTTTGAATTGAATCAATGCTAACTGTTTTACTTAATTGTATATAAATATGTTGTACACACATTTTTCAATCGCATAGAAGAAGCAAAAAAAGTTTTGTATGCCAAACCAATTTTTAATTTCCGATTGGTCATTGTTAATTATTGTTATTATTTTATTACAAGAAAAAATTCATTTTAAAATTTGTATTATTTATTGAGTTAATGAATATTAATTTAAGCAAAAGTAATTTGAGAGTTGAGTGCATATTTGAACATGTTCAGGTTTTTGGACAGCAATAAATTGGCAAATAGTAATAATACTTTGTGAAATTGTTTGAATGTGATTTTGTTGAAATGGAAAGAAGCTGTAAAACTGACAGTTGTTTGTTCGAGGGTTTAACAGCTATGTTGAAATATTGGTTCTATCTTGCCGTTATCAAAGTACGACTGTTACCATGACAAGATAGTGGTTTGAACTTGGGATTAGGTGAAGATTTTCCATGACGAATAAAGTGGAATCATAAATAAATCATCGAATAAAGTCGACCGGCAACACCCGATCGGATTTGTGATTTCTAGTGTGGTTTAAATGAAGATAGATAGTGAATTTGAATGGTAAAGATAAATGGTGAAGCTAAATGATGAAGCCAATGGTAAAGCTAAATGGTAAAGCTAAATAATAAGTTAAATGGTAAAGTTAAGTGACGAGCTAAGTGGTGAGTTAGATGGTGAGTTAAATAGTGAATTTAACAGTAGAGCTAAATTGTGAAGTCGAGTTTAAATGGCAAACACATGCTGCGCAAAAGACGCAATTAGTTTCAATGCGCAAGTGTCATTCATTTGTTTTTCAGAATTTTCGCAATCAAAACATTGCGACTTGTTTTTAGTCCTCTCAATTAATTGCTGTTTGTGCAATAAGATTAGATTCATTTCTTAACAATAGCGATCAAAGGTGAGTCCCTGTTCAAACTCAGCCTAATCGTTGTTTAGGAATCAGCTGTTCATCGGTCGATTCACTGACCTTCATCTTAATCTGACGACTTTTCGCCTCAACTAGTCGAATTAGCTATTCAAGGTGCTTTTGAGGGCAGGAAGCAATGGCAACTTGCTTGACGGCAAGTTTTTTGCACAATATCTTGCCAGTATTCAAGAAACGCCAACAACTATCAGTCTTCTCAAGTACATTTCAACGCGATTTCAAACTGCTTAGTTTATTTCAAGCTTTACTCACTTGCACATCTAATTTCTTAAATTTCTCTTTTTGATCAATTGTTACCTTTTGTAATAATAATTCTATTGTTTACAGTCTGAAACTTCACGCAACAAAATATGGCTCACTTTGAATATTTGTCGTCTGACTTACAAAAAGATTTGAAGGCTACTGCTGAAGCCATTGTGGCCAATGGCAAAGGAATCTTAGCTGCAGATGAGTCCACAGGTATTCATGATTTGTAACTACTTTATTTTAGCTTCTTTCTCGCTATTCATCTCCAACTTGTCAACTTTCTCTCATTCAAAAATTTTATCTTTTGTCCAACTCTTTTTGACCTCCAAATCATCTTTTTACAACTCCTTCTGTTTTTAGTTCTTTCAAACTTTTAAATATGTTCTCATTTTCTCAGGTACTATGGGCAAAAGATTGTCATCAATTGGAGTGGAAAACACTGAAGAAAATCGTCGCCAATACCGTCAACTTTTATTCAACTCTGATTTATCTAATTACATCAGTGGAGTGATTCTTTTCCATGAAACTGTTTATCAAAAAACCGACTGTGGAAAATCATTTGTTAAATTGTTAGAAGAAAAAAACATCATTCCAGGTATTAAAGTTGATACTGGTGTTGTACAATTGCAAGGAACCGAAAATGAAACAACAACCCAAGGTTTAGATGATTTAACTAAACGTTGTCAACAATATAGAAAGGATGGTTGCAGATTTGCAAAATGGCGTTGCGTTTTGAAAATCACTAAAAATACTCCATCACAATTAGCAATATTGGAAAATGCAAATGTTTTAGCCAGATATGCATCTTGTTGCCAACAAGCAGGTATTGTTCCGATCGTTGAGCCAGAAATTTTACCTGATGGTGATCATGATTTGACTAGATGTCAAAAAGTCACTGAAAAAGTACTTGCAGCAGTTTACAAGGCTCTTAATGATCATAATGTGTATTTGGAAGGAACTTTACTTAAACCAAATATGTGCACTCCAGGACAACAAAGCGGCCAAAAATCAATTCCAGCTGAAAATGCGAGAGCCACTGTACAAGCTCTTCAAAGAACAGTTCCACCAGCAATGCCAGGTGTGGTATTTTTGTCTGGAGGTCAATCCGAAGAAGAGGCTTCAGTTAACTTGAATGCCATTAATCAATACCCTGGTAAAAAACCATGGGCTTTAAGTTTCTCTTTTGGTAGAGCTTTACAAGCTAGTGCTCTTAAGGCATGGTCTGGAAAGAAAGAAAACGAAACTGCAGCCCAAAATGAATTCCTAAAGAGAGCTAAAGCCAATAGTGAAGCATCTGTTGGAAAATACACTGGAGGTATTGCTGGAGCTGCTGCTGCTGATACCTTATTTGTTGCTAATCATTCATATTAAATTAAAGTTTAGATAAAGTGTTGAACACTTAAAATTATATATAAATTGTTTAAATGTTTTAATTTTTTTTTTTTGTTTTAAGAGTGAATTCAAATTTTAATTCAAATGTTATCCTTAATTTTAATTTTTTGAAAATAAATTGATGTTTTAAAAATATTTTAATGTTAATTAAAATTTGTAAAATTTTATTTTGCTTAAAATTATTTTGTAAGTATCGTATTTTAAAAAAATTCAAATTTAAATTTAGATTAATGGCTTAATAATTTTTAATATAAATATTCTTAACAATTATTTTAATTAATATTATTACTTAAAATAATATTTTTTAATTTAGATTTAATTATAATAGAATTTATTAAGTCAATTAAATGTTTGAAATTAAATATTATTTTTTTGTATAATAAAAAAAAATAATATTTAATATGTAAATTATGTTTATACTAATTAATCAAATAAATAAATATAAACAAAGTTGTGATTAATGCACTTGGTATTTAAAAATTAAGTGTTTTCAAAAATTTTATTTATTTATAACTTAGTATATTTTTAAAATTTTTTATTTTTTTTTTTACTTTTTGATCCTGTATTTATACACTTATTGCAGGTCAAAACAATTGACCGATCTGACAATAGATTATCAAAAACAAAGTATTAAAAAAAATCTATATTAAATGTTATTTTTTTTAAGATAATGAGATAAAAAAAATTTTATTAGTATTAATTTTAATATATAAAACTAAATCTGATAATTTATACTATGAAAAAAAAATACGGAAACACACGTAAATTCCATTTAAAATTAAATTTATTTAATCCTCTTATATTACATAAATAAAATTGTTTACAATATAATTATTTTTTTTTTGATTTTAATCTGTTTTTTAGTAGTATTTTTTTAACAGATGTAAATTTTCACACAATGATCGGATTTGATTAAAAAACATATACATTGATTTCTCAATTTAGGAATAAATGTATCAATTCTACAAAAAGTATATTTTCTTTTTTAATAATACAAATTTTGGATTTAAAAGTAAAGTTTTTAAAAACTTATACTCATCTGCAATCCTTATGTTAAAGGTCACACGCTGATCATAAAATGATCATTATTAATGTTTTTTTTTATTGTTTAGATTGACAATTTGTTTAAATTAACTAATAATTGTAATAAAAATTATATATAAATATTAAAGAAATTTATTTTATTTATTAATTAAAAATAATTTAGAAAATATATATAATTTTAAATTAGATATTTTAATTTAATAATAAAAAAAATATCTATTTTTATATAAAATATTTATTATAATTGTAATTAAAAACTCATAAGAAATGATGAAAATGTGTTATAAAAATAGTTTTAACTAAATTATCAATAATACAATTGTTTTAACTATTTAATATTTTATTTTCAATAAAGTAATTTTAATTTTATGGTCTACAAATTAAAAAATGTTTTAACCTTAAATTGTAATAAACTATAAAAAAAGTAGTTTATAATTTAAATACAAAAACCATAAAAAACTTTAACAAATTTAAGTGATTTTATGTTTCTTTTTAATTTATAGTAAACGATAAATACAGTTTTAAAAAAAAAAAATTATTAAAACAAGCTTAACTATCACATGTTTTTGTCATCTTTTTAGAAATCGTTTGATACAGGAGTTTATAGACACATTGTTTACTGTATAATATTATTATATCAATAACAAATCGAACATATAAAACTAACTTTAGTTATATATTTATAAAAGTGGACAAATTTGATGGGAATAAGTATCAAAATATTTGAATGCAATTTTGTGTTAGTTGTTTACTAGTCTTTCTGCTTAACACAATACTAGTAAAATTTGAAATTTTTTTTTCTATTGTATTTATCTATTTAACAAATATATAAATTTTTAATTAATCTTAATTATAACTAATTCATTATGTTAGCAAACGGTTTTAATTATGCAAATCCAAATACAAATTTGAATAAATCCATCAGTGTAAGTAAATATTTGATAAATTTTTTTTTATTTATCACTATAACATAAAAATTCAATTAAAAATAAAAAAAATAATATGTTTTTCTTAAGTTTACAATCGAACATTTAATTAAAAGTTCATCAACTGACAAAAGCAATATAGTAAACGAAAATGACCATTTTATTTTAACAAATGAGCAAAAGTTTCATGATGAAAAGTTAATAAATGATAGCAAAATTGTAGATCAATCAATTCAATTTAATTTGAATGATTTACAAAAACTTTTACGTAATCAAGTGAAAAAAAATCGTAAAATGAATTGTGACAGAAAACCTAGACAAACGTATTCAATGTATCAATTGCAACGGTTAGAAACTGAATTCCAGGTAAATAATTTTAATAACTTATTAATTTTTTAATTAACTTATTTTATTATTTAAATATTATATTTAATTTTAACCTTTCAAAAATTTAAAATCTTTAAAGTTTGGAAATTTAGTACTTTTTTATTTTAATCTTTTTTAAATCATAATCTTTTTAAACCATAATCTTTTTTAATTATAATCCTTTTTAAGTTATAATCTTTTTTAAATGTTAATTTTTAATTTTATATAGCTGGATAAATATTTAAGTGTAAACAAACGAATGGAATTATCTAAAAGTCTTTGCTTGACCGAAGTTCAAGTTAAAACATGGTTTCAAAACAGAAGGTAAATGCAACAGTTATGGTTTATTAATTTCTAAAAACAATTTTAATTTAATTAAATATTAACATTTTAATTAAAATTTGAAAATAATTTTTAATTTAATATTTAGTTATTTTGTGCTAACTTTTTTTATAATTTTAATTTAAACGTTTAATTTAAACTATTTAATTTATTTTTAATAGAATTATTTGTTTTTGATTTAAAATTAATATAGTTAAATGCAAAATTTATTTTTTTTTTTTAATTAAAATTTTTTAATTTATAAATTTAAATTAATTTTGATATTTTCTAACAGTTTATTTTTTTTTATTTTATTTTTTAGAACTAAATGGAAAAAACAACTAACTGCAATTTGTAACTTGAAAACAAACGAACAAATAGTTTATTATTAAAATAATTACTATTTTTTTTTGTAATTTTTATCTATTTTTTCTTTATATTTTATAATTTAATTTTAAAACTAAAAATTATAATAAATTATTTACTTTTCTTATTATAATTTATGTTTTATAAAAAATTAATATATATAATTTATTTATAACAAAAATTTATTTTTTAAATTAATCTTATAATTTTGAATTAGTTAATTTTTTTTAAATATTTATTTTGATTTTGACAAAAATAAATATTTTTTTTTATTAGTTTTATATTTACTAATCTTTAAATTAAAAAATTATTTTATAAAACAATTAATACTTTTTTTTGAAATAGATTGACAGTTGTTCCCTTGAATATAACATATCCTTATCCGTATGCATACTCATAATTATTATACACAATAACTTATATGATTTTTGTACGTTACCAACAAATTATGAGACTAATATTTACACTTTTAAAGTGTTTTTGATTATTAAAAATTTGTTATTTGAGTCATCATTGCTACTAATAAAATTACTTCTAATAATTTCTATTACTTATTTTTAAAAGCCATAAATTAAATTTTTTTTTTTTAATTTATTGTTAGTTTTATCTAGTTTAGTTATATATATTTTATCACTTAGACTTCAATCGTTTTTTTTATATACTAATTAAATTTTATATGCTAATTTATATTAATTGTATCAATAAGTAGAAAAAATCATAATACCAATATTTTTTTTTATTATTTAAATTTCTTAAATATTAAAATTAACAAATTTTCTTTTTTTAGATAGTATTAAAAAAAAAATTTACTTGTCATTTAAATATTTTAAAGCTAGTTCATTACAAATTTAGTTAGAATTATAAAATAAATAGAATAGTTTTATAAGGATGCTATTATAAAATTTTTGAGTTTGTAAATAAATTTAGGTTTTATAATTTTAATATTTAGTTATTAATTTTTTTTTATTTAGAATTATTAATTGGTATATTTATTAACATAAATAATCATGATCAAGTACAATCTTTATGATGTAATATTTAAAAAAAAAAAATTTAATATGATTGTAGTATTTTTTATTATTTTTATCATTTTTTTATATACTTTGAATAATATTTTTAATAATATAACCTAGTATATTGTAATTAAATGTGCCATTTTGTTTTTTAAATTTAAAAAATTAAAACAAAAATAATAAAATAATATTTTATTCTTTTTTTAGACTTTTTTAATAATTTTTCTTATTTTAATTTTTTATAATCTAATTTTATAAAAAAAAATTTTAGTTTTTTGTGATTCAATAAACAAAAAAAAAAGTTTTATAATAATTTATTATTAAAAAAATAATCATAATTGTAAGTTTTTAAATTTACTAAAATAAAATAAATTTAAAAAAAAAATTTAATTAATAATTTTATTTTTAATAATTATAAATATTTATATAAATTAAACATTTAGAAAAAATAATTACATATGATGTTAAATAATTTTTGTAATTGATGTTTTTTTCGTATATTTAAATAGTTATTAAATGATATTAATATAAAATCTTTAATTTAAAGCTATTTTGCTTAAATTAACATATTTTTTTAACAAAAACTTAAAATATGTATATAATATTTTAATAAAAAAATTTTAAATTAAGTTTACTTCATAACTACTTAAAAATTCATATTAAATTAATCAAAATAAAAATAAAATAGAATAAACTAATTATATAATTGACAATCACAAATATTTATTAAATAAAGAAAATATATTTAGACTAAAAATTAATAATAAATCTACAAATGATCAAGTTAGAATACAAAAAGCTATCATTATATCAATTTAGGTTACCTTAGTTTGTTAATGTACCTATAAATAATTAATTTTTACAAAATTTTAAATATCAAAGTTATTGCTGTTTGTTATTGAACATTGTTTTAAATATTAAATTTTTAAGTAAGATTTAATTTTAAAACGGATTAACAATTTTTAAAAATTTAAAAGATTGTATTTTACATATTCACAATAATTTTTTTTTTTTTATAAATCAAGATTAATAATTAACAACAACAATAAATGTTGAAGTATGAAACTTTTTTGGTGTGAAGACACTGAGATTGTTTTGGTATTTTGCAACTAGTCAGTTTAGTTTGTTTACTGCTTTAATAATTAAATCCAAATAATTTTAATAAATTATATCCAAGTGAAACACTTTAAAGGAGTGGATTAAGTAATGATGAAGGAAAAGAGAGATTTGGACAAGAAATCAGAGGTTTTCTGGATCATTAAACTCTTAACTCTTGTGCTAAACAGATACTCATTTGAAAGATAATTTACAAGCATTTTTCTGAATGGTAGTATAATACTGTAACTGAAACCTAAGCAATCTACTACTTTGTATGTGATCTAACAAGATTGCTATTAAAATATTCATTAAAAACATTTTATAAAAATATTATAAAAGCTCTATTTAGAATCTTATCCCCGAAATACGTCGAATTTTAAATAAAGAATTCACAATAAACAGATTTTCTGACAAATAGGCTGTCATAATTCTTTAATGTCACAAACTCCTTTCCATAGTTCAGAAGGTGATCGTATGGTTATAAGCTTCTTTATGGATTCAATGTAGTTTTGAATAATGTTATCTCTTTTAATAATAGGCAAGGATCAGGGACACTACCAGCTAGCAAAAAAGAAGACGATTGAGTCATTGTCTCAAGACTAAGATGTAGAGTTCTCAAGAATTTTTTTAATTGCTTAATCTTGACTAGTAATTTTAATTGTTCGCAATTAAAGTTTGTCTATTGACTTTTTATAACTTTTTAGTATATCCTAATATTTTATTAAGCATAGTAAATTGTTTCTACACTTAAAAGTAAGCAATATATTCATTTTAGTTACTCATTAATAGTTATTTTAGATTTATATTGACCAAATAGCTTCTCGGATTCCTGCTCATGAGAGTCGGCATCAGAAATTTCCAAAATTTTCTTTATTTATATATCAAGTGTGATGAAACGCATATTTTATAAAATTTGATAATGAAAAAATTATTACGTCAATATAAAAATAAAATAGTAAATTAGAAAATAATTTTTTAATCTATTTTATTTTTTTTCATTAGATTCTAATAGGTTGTCATCTGTCTGTTGTTTTAAATCTAAAATTTTAGTAATTTTTATTGTTCTGTAATTTTTAAAATGATTATAAAACTTAATAGCTAATGTATTTCATTCTATAAAAACATTATCCATATGATTATGAAACCAATTCAACTCTTTATTTTAAAAAAAATATTCTAATATGTCAATAGCTCTAATATATTTTTTTATTTGATCTTTTTTTATTTTATATGTCAATATACGAATTAAATGGTTGCATATTTTTTCTTAAAATATTAATAATTTTTATTTTAATATTTATATTTATTCCAGTACTAAAGGATAATTCTAATGACGTTGAGGAGAATATATTATCTGCATCCTGTAACTCATTATTATTAGATCTTTATTATTAAAAATAATTTTTTTTTTTTATCATAATATATTTCGATTTCTCTATCTTTAAGATTGACTTTGATGTTTCGATAATCTTTAAATGAAGAAAACCAACCACATTGGTTATTAAAATATTTCGATAAGGACTTTAATCTTTTTCACTAAACTTATAAAATGATCTTTGCGTTTTTAGACCTATTGTTTCTACAATTTGACATTTATTTTAATCATACGTAATATGAAAATAAATATATAAATTTTCAGAATTTATTTTTGAATTTATTGTAATTATAAACATTTAAAAATAAAAATTTAAACTATACTATTAATTTTTTTTTTAAGAGTTTTTATACTTTAACTTTGTTTGGAAAACTCAAAAGTTTTGTATCAATCCTTAATTTTTGAAAAATTCCACTTTTTTTATGTTAAGAAAAAGCCATGTTTAAGTACAAATAAAAAATATTAGAAATTGCGATATTACGTCACTATCTAAATATGTAATGTCTTCATACATAAAACAACATTGACTGACCGCTGCTTTAAAAGAAGAGGTATCAATGTTTTTTCACATCCTTCAAAATCACAAGATTTAAATCCCATAGAAAATTTATGGGGTATAGCTTAAAAGAAAATTAGCAAACATCTATTTTAAAAAAAAATAAACTTTAAAACAAATCACAATTATTTTCTGCCATGCTTTATTGTTTACTATATTAACGCGCATAATTTATATATTTATTGATAAGTAAAGCTTATTAGAATTTTTAAATAGTACTTATTTATGACTTAATTGTAAAAAGGTTTAGGTTTAAAAAAAAACAATAATAATAATTAATAATTATAATCAGGCAAATATAGCACCTTTTTTATATAACTAATAAAGTTTTTAATTAAAAAAAAATCGTATTTTTAAAACTTTTTAAAGCATTAAAAAGTTTGACAAAATCTAAGTACGTTTTCCTATGCGATTTTCAATTACAAAGCACTGTACTTTTAAAAAGATCAACACGTTTTTCCAAAAATTATTTTTTAAAGTAGTGTTTAATTAAATTGCTCTTAAAATAAAAATATTTATTATATTGATTTGAAATATTGTATATAAGTATATTAATTACTGCCTGATATTAAAATATTTTTTTTTTTTAAATTGGTCAGAAATGTTGATTTAATAAA
This sequence comes from Pyemotes zhonghuajia, assembly GCA_025170145.1. Classification (NCBI taxonomy): domain Eukaryota; kingdom Metazoa; phylum Arthropoda; class Arachnida; order Trombidiformes; family Pyemotidae; genus Pyemotes; species Pyemotes zhonghuajia. The sequence continues at coordinate 17,451,737 of CM045846.1, read as the reverse complement.
TATACTAAAAATCTAAGCTTAAAAATCAAAAATAACAAAAATATCATTTTTTAAAAATGGCGGGCGGATATATTATCCTGTGAGATTTCTTACAACTTTTCGCCGGGCTGATATATTCTTCTACGGTCTTTTAAGGGTTAATAAAAAATAAATACATATTATAAATGTATAAGATCAAAAATTTTTTACATGCCATGTAAAGCAGTCAAAATCTTATAATTACATATAAGTTACAAAAAAATAAAAAGCGCTTATTTACTCTATTAATTTAAGAAATATTATATAATATTTTAATCATAAGTATAAAAATGTCGGCTATTTTAAATATGTGGTTTTAAAAAGAAGCTAGACAAGTTATTTTATTTTTTATAATTCTTCCTATTATAAAGGTCAAGCAACATCTAATATTAATGCAAAGTTTGGAACTATGTAAATTTGTTAAATAATTAGTTCTAGTTTTAGTAAAAATTGCTATAAAAATTATATATATATATTAACTTTATTAATATTGGCTACTGTATCAGCAATAAAAATAGTCACTTTTTTAACATCTAAATTAAAGATTCAGTTTATACTTAAAAAAATAATTTTTTTTATAAACGTGAAAAATATTTACAATATATTTGATGGCATATAGTTATAAAACATTAAAATATAAAAGCTTATTTATCAACTTTTATTATAAAATTTTCTTATTAACATTAGGTTAATAAGTAAGTAAATGATAAATAAAATTTATTTGAAAATATTTACTTTTCTAAAAGTCTAAAATCACTAACTTTTACTTTTAAATTGATGAACGCTGAAATTTAATTTTATAATTTATTTAAGGTCAATATCCAGGAATTACTAAAATTTTTCCTACTATGAAAGTTTATAATAAAAATTATGTTACATAATGTGTTATTCGACATTGAAACATCACAATGTTTTTCTTAAATTGAATTTATATAATAATTCAAGTTTAATTATTAATTTGTTAAAAAAAGAATTAAACAGGTTTAATATTATAATTGGTTAAAATGTATTAATTTTTTAAATTAGATTTTTAAATATAAATATTTGAATTAAAATAATAATTTGTTTAATAAATCACATTTTTAAAATAAACATATTTAAAATAATAAATTTAAGATATTTTTTTTTATAATTTAAATATATAAAAATTAAATTTAAAATTTATATAATTTGGTTATTTTTTTAATTTATTTATTATAATTTTAATAATTTTAATATTAAAACTTATTTTTTTATAATTATAAAAAATTTCGCAAATTTTTATTAAATTTTTAAAAACATTTTTTAAATACTATTACTGATATAAAAAAAAAAAACTTTATTTGTTTTTTTAAATATTTTTCTTATATCACGTAATGTTTTTAAAACTTTGTGTCTTATTGGTTTACAAAATATTTAGAATTCACATGTTTTAAATTGTAATAAAATTTAATAATTAAAATATATTTTAAATATATATACATTATATTTTTCATTATTTGAGTTAAATTAAAGGAATTTTAAAATATTAAATTTATACTTTAAAAGTTAAATTTAAAATAATAGGTAAATACATATTCAAGTATATTTTTTAATGTGATTTAGTAAAAATATATATTTTATTAAATATAATATATAACAAGTTTTTATGCATTAGTTTGAAACATTAGTTGCTGAATTGAAAGTGACATGTAAGCAAACTCATTTTACTTTGTTTAGGTATAAATGAAAGAAGTTTAAGAATATATTTAAGAAATTTTTTGAAAAAAAAATTAAAGTTCTTTTTTTAATTTTAAATCAAATAACAAATTTTAAAATATTACATCTATTTTAATTAAAAACTTATTTTCAAGGTAATATATTTTTTTATTTAATTAAGGTTTATTTAAATATATAATTTTTTTCAGTTTTTATTACAAGTTTTTATTTAAAAGTTTTTTCAAAAAATAAATAAATAGTTTAGACTAAATTCATCAGCAGTGTAAAAACGACAGTTTATAATATTTATTTTTACAAATAAGTGAGTTTATTTTATTTATTTTTAATAAATATGGCTCCATTAAATGCCAACAAAATCAACACTCAAGAATTAATTTGTGATTTACAAAGTGATAAAAACAATAATAATTTAAATAATCATAATAAAAATATTCATCAAATTGAATTAGAACAATCTATTTCAAAAGAATTTTCTTTTTTTTATATCAAAACACCTGTAAAAAATAATGAAAATATACGATATATTTACATAGATACATCAAAATATGGATATGTTTGGTCAAATATAATTATGTTTTTTGTATTACATGTTTACTATTTTTACGGTCTCTATATTATTCTATCTCAATTTCCTTTTTATACATGGATATTTGGTAAGAAAATATATTATTAATCTAAAATCAAAATTAAATAAAAAATAATAAAATTAAACTTATTTTATATTTTATTTACTTAAATTAATTTTTTTTTTAAGTAAAATTTAATATTTCCTGTGTTAAGTTAACAAATATCATATTTTTCCCTGTGTGTTAAATTTTTTTTTTTTTTAACGCAAACGTCTGAAAAAAGTAATCATATAAAAATGACAAATTAATAATTCATTTTATTACAGCATTTAACAGTAGTAAATAAACGTTTGATAAACTTTTTAAATGATTTATTTTAGATTTCTATTTTAAAAGTTATTTTACATTAAAAGTATATTACTAAATGGTTAAATATATTATATCATTTAATTGACAAACTAAAAATGTACATTTATCTTAAATTTTTAAATCATAGTATTAATTTTTGCAACACATTTTTAACTTATGTTAAACTGAAAAAATGTTTTTTATTTTCGCATCTTTTTTTTACTATAATGTGTGAAGTGGTTAATAAATTAAAAACATTATTAAAACTTAAAAAAATTTTTTAAAGTAATTGTTAAAAAATATACAAAGTTAAAAAAAATTAACTAAATTTGTTTAAATTTTATATGATGTTTATTTTAATTTTTTTTTAGTTTTTTTTTATTTAAATTAATTTAATTTAATTTTGAAATTTATATTGAAAAATAATACTTTTTTTGAGTATTTGTATTTAACGACTTATCATTTTAATATTATAATTAGTTAAACAAAAATTTAATATAATTAAAATAATTTTTAACAATTCTTTTTGTAAAAAATAATTTAATTTACTTGAACTTCTTATTTAATATAAAATTATTTAATTACTACGCTTTTTTTTAAATAATTTTTTTTCATCACCTTACTATTATTTATAATTAAAAATATTCATTCAAATTTTATTTTAAAATTCATTTAATTGATTGATGCAAGTATATTTAATATATATATTTTTTTAATAAAGTTCGTTTTAATTTATGCAATCATAACCATAATTAATTCAAAACAATAAAAAATAATGAATTTGTATAAAAACAATTTTTTAGCTTTCTTTTTATTTAAATTAAAAAGAAAATTATTTTGTTAATTTTAGATTTTTAAATTAGTAATAAAAAAATAAATTTAATTTTTGGTCACTTTTTTTTTAAAAGTTTAGATGAAAAGCTATTTTATTTTTTAGAGCAAAATTAGATGTTAATTATAATTATAAAGTAAAAATATTTTAATTCTAATTATGTTTTAAAAAAATAAATAAAAATTAGAAAAATTAGAAAAAAAAGTTATTTAAGCATTAAAATATCTTTTTTTAAATAAATAAATTTAGCCACTATATTTATCAAAAACAATTTTAATTAAATAATGAAATTAAAGTTATAATAATCTATTTTAAAAATTTTAATAATTCATAATATTTAACATTTTTTTTTTAATTAAAAAGAAAAATTTAAGATTAACATTTTTGCATCATTTTTTTATAACTTAAATAATTTTAACAAAAATTTCTTATACTAATTTTTCCATAAAAGGTTATTTTTATGCACATTTGGCTGGACTTGGTGTTACTATGGGTGCTCACAGATTGTGGGCCCACAAATCTTATGAAGCAAAGATGCCTTTAAGGATTTTACTTTGCATAATGTTTACTATCGCAGGTCAAAATGATCTAATTACTTGGGTTCGAGATCATAGAGTAAGTAATATTTAAATAGTTAGTTTTAAATTTTTATTCAACATTTATTTTAAGGTTCATCATAAATATACTGAAACTGATGCTGACCCGCATAATAGTAAACGTGGTATGTTTTTTGCTCATGTTGGATGGCTTTTGACACGCAAACATCCTGATGTTTTTCTTAAAGGAAAAGGAGTATCACTAGATGATTTGAAAAAAGATAAAGTAGTTATATTTAATAGAAGGTAAAAAAATTAAATTTTTTTCTTAAATATTTAACTTTTTTTTTATTCATAGATATTACGTACCTTTATATCTATTTTTACGATTTGTGATTCCAATTTATGTTCCTATGAAATTTTGGAATGAATCCTTTTCAACTGCTCTTGTAGCTCTTTTTGCTTCATATATAGGAATATTGCACTCTACTTGGTTTGTTAATTCTGCTGCTCACCTTTTTGGAGATCGACCATATAATAAAAGAATACAACCAAGAAATAATTTTTTTGTTAATATTGTAGCAATGGGCGAAGGTTTTCACAATTTTCATCATGCCTTCCCTTGGGATTATGCTATTGATGAACATGGATCAAAAATTAATTTAGGTAAACATCTTATTGACTTATTCAGTAAGTTAGGTTTAGCAGTTAAATTAAGACGTGCAAACTCTGATCTCATTCGTAAAACAAAACAACGTATAGAACAAGAAGATAATAAAGAACAAGATCCTTATCTTCATCCTCATCCTTTTTGCTAATTATTAAATAATAAATCAAAAATATTATCAAAATAATATTTAATATATCAAATATTAAAAAAAATTAATTATTTAAATATATATTATTTTAAATTAAAATTATGTATTATTTAAATAAAATAATTTATTTAAATTTATTATTATGGAGACAACTTCTTTTTCATTTTTTTGTCTTGCGTTTGAAAATGAATTTTATCAATAAAGGCAACATTTTTTTCAACAATTTCATGCAATCGTTCATTTTCTTTCTTTAATTTGCATAATTCTTGATTTGAACTTTTGGATTTAAGTTGTTCATTTTCAATTTTTAATTTTTTAATTGTACAATTCAATGATTTTAATTGCTTTTTTTGATCTTTTATGCTTTTTTCATGAATCGATTTCATGCAATCAAGCTGTTCGTTACAATTTTTTAATGAAGATTGTAATTGTTCACAATCTAAACTATATTTCAGTTGTGCTGCTTTTATAGAGCTTTCTGATGATTGTTGATATTTAATTGAAATAGACTCAATTTCCTTTTCATATTTTTCTTGTGTTTTTTCTAATAAAATTTGATAATGATATATTGCTTCATCTTTATGATCAATTCTTGCTTGTAAACATTTTATAATTGTTTCTAAAACATTTATACATCCTCTATGATTTAAATCAAATTTTTGAATGGTCAAATCTTCTGATATACTTGTTTTTGAATTTATTTCTTTTTGTCTAATTATATCTTTTAATTTACTAATTTTTTCTTTCAAATTATTTATTTTATTTTCGTTTTCTAGAATTAATTCTTTTTTTTGATTTTCGGATTTTTTTAAATTTTCTTCAAGAGAAATTATTTCAGATTTTAAATTCTCGATTTGTTTTGAAAAAAAATCTTCTCTTGAAGAAATGCTTAATTCTACATTTGCCATTTTTTCCTGAAATTTTATTAGCATTTGTTGCACAATGTTGCACTGTTTACATTTAAATTCAGATGATTCTATTAATTCTTCAGATTTCATAATTAATAATTTTTCAAGTAGATAATCATCTGTTTGTGAAAAAGCTTCATTAAAAATAATTTTTGTTTCTTCATTTTCAATATTTTTATTAATTACAATATTTTTTTCATCTTTTAAATTCATATTATTTAATTCATTTAAAAGTTTATCTTGAGATTCAAAATTTTGTTTAACTATTTCTTTCACCATAGATGACTCTTGATGATTTTCTTCTTTTATATTTACAATGTCGTTTAGATTATCTAAACAATTCACTTTTTCGTTATGTTTTAAAATTGTAATTTCATTTTTATCATTAATAGGTGTTTCTTTTATTGAAAAAAAATAATTTTCATCTGTATTATTTGATTTTTCATTATATTCAACGCAAACTTGAACTTCTTTATCCTCGTATCGCAATAAAGATATTTCCGAGGAAGGCAATTTAAATGTTGAATTTATAATTGTGCTATTGAATAATTCACCTTCACTAATTTCTGAAAAATCAATTTCTTCTTTATCAATATAATCAGTTTCATTTAAATTTTTATTAAATAAACTAAGTTTAGAATTTTCTGAAAGTTCAAGTTCTTGTAATAAAATTTTTGAATAATATTTAAATAATTTAAATATTTCATTTCTTAAGTTTCGATTTGTCATTCTAAGTTCTTCATTGTGACCTCTAACAATGTCTAATTCAGCTTTAAGACTTATTACATTTGTCAATTGATTATTAATTGATTGAGATTCAAAAAATTGGCATAATCTTTCTAAACTTGGGCATTCAATTATAAAGTCTGAATTAGAATCACAATTTTTTATTCCTAGTAAAATTTCTTTCATACCTAATTGTAATTCTTTATTTTCTTTACGCAAATCTTCAATTAAATTGTGTGTATTAACTATATCGTTTTGATTTTCAATTTCTAAATCTGTATTTTTTGTATTTGTTTTATTAGAATTAAATTGATATTTTAATAAATCTTCATGAATTTTAGTTCTTTCCGAATCTATTTTAATAATTTCTTTTTGAAGTTTAAGAATTTTTAATTTATCATTTGTTATATTATTTAAATCAAAATTAAATTTTTCTGAAAAATCTTTTTCTAAAGAAGTACTTTCTTTTATATATTCAAGTTTATCATTAGCTAAATTTAATTGCAAATTTAATTTATTTAATTCAGATATCAAAGCATCTATTTTAATTTCATTTTCTAAATTTTTTTTAGTTAAAATATGAATTTGTTGTTGAGCTTCAGGAAGTCCGTATTTTCCGCTTTCATAAATCTGATTTTTTTTATAAAGTTGATTTAATTCTCTATCTTTTTCTTTAAGTTCATTTTCAAGTTTATTTATAATTTTTAAAGTTTGTTCATCTTTTGTATTTAAAATTGGTTGTTGACTTAATTGATTAGATTCATCAGATTTATTTTCGATGTTTTTTTTATTAAAATCGGTAATCAAACATTCAATAATTTTAGTTTGTGTATTAATATCATTTATTGATTGATTTAATTGACTTTCTAATAGTTTAATTTGATTATCACGTTTTTTAATTTCATTTAAATGTAGGTCATCAGTATTTTTTTCAATATCATTGGTAAATGGCAATTTTTTTTTAAGTTCTTTAATTTCAAAATTCTTTTTATTAATTATATCTAATAATTCATTGAGTTTACTTTTATATTCATCACTTTTATCAGATTCATTTTGTTGTAAAATATTTTTTAAATCCATAAACTCAAAATACAAATTTTCTTTTTCATTTATAAGTACTTCATTCATTTCTTGAGTGCTTTTTAATGTATTACCCATGGATTGAATTTGTTGAGTAGCATTTTTAATCTGATTTGTTGCTAAACTTAATTCTTCTTGTAAAGTGTTGACTTTGTTTGCTAATTGATTATTTACGATTTCCATTTCTTTCATTTCTTTAAGTAAAGATTGAAATTTAGAATTTAATAATTTAAAATTTTCAAATGGTAATTCATTTTGATTAATATGCTCATTAATTTGTTCTCTTTCAGCTATCAATTCATCTCTAAGTTGATCTATTTCGGATAGATAACTTGCAATTTGGCTATTATTAAAATTATTTTTTTTTTCTAAATCTAAATTAATTTGCGTTAACTTTTCAATTTCTAATTCCTTTTCAATTAATTGCTGTTTTGCAGAATCAACTCTTTTTTCTAAATCTGTAACATGGTCTATTATATCGTTATTTGAGGAAGTAGATTTCAAATTTTGTAAATCATTTTTTGTATAGTTTTGTTTGTTTTTTAAAGTAAATTCTTCGAGTTCTTCAATAGCTACATCGGCTTGGATTGCTTTCACTTGCATTACAAATTTAGTACAAACAAATAATTTACTTAATTGTTCAGTACTTTCTGAACCATTTAAGTTATACTAGTTGTTAAAAAAAAATTAGTTATGACAATTTTATTTTAATAATATTAACTTACATCAATTATTTGGTCATAAAGAATTTCAGCCTTTTCATCGTTTAATTGCGTTGGATCTACACTTAAAATAAAATTCCAATCCATTTTGAAAGATTATATTTAAAAAAACTTAGAAATTTTAATTTTTAAGTATTAAATAACATGTTTGAAATAAATAATAAGTAAAATTTGTTGAAAATTCATCAGATCAATTGTTTTAATAACAATTTGTTTTCTGAAAATTTTCAAAACAAATTTTGATCGCGCCAGTTGCCAGGTGACCATTTAAAATAGTTTTGCATTCGTAAATTGTGGATGAATAAACGAATGCGTCTTTAATCAAAAGTCCAACGTACTGAATTTATTAAATAAATCTGATTATAAAAAAAATTAATTGCTTTCATTAATGTTTAACTCACATAATTGCGCATTTCACCAGCTTCTAGCTTGACTGGACTGATTAAGTTTAAATAAACAAACTTATTGAAAACTAGTCTAAAATCAATGCAAAATAGTTAATCAAATTTTTAGTTCAATTCATAAATCATGTATATATATTATAATTATACCTTTTTTTAAATTTTAATATTAAATTATATTAAATTTTCATTACCTTTCTATTTATTAATATTAATCAATATTTCAAGTAATTTAAAAAAAGACAATTTAACTGAATAAATTAAGCAAGTTTATTTATGCAAGAAATTTTAACACCCGTGTGCATCGCTTGAATTCGATTGTTAATTGCAGATTGTCAAGCAAATAATATAAATGTAAGTACATTAAATATATATTTTTAAAAAAATGCACATGTTTTATAAATTTAAATCTATCCATTATTCTTACATTGATAAACAAAATTTAATAATCATGCAATAAAATTACTTCTTTTTCTTTTCTTTAAGATAGTTTTAAAATATATTTTTGTATGCTATGTATCAAATTCATATGAGTGTGTTTGCGTTATTTTATTTAAATTTATTTGTAATAATGTTTATTAAAATATTTATGTATTTATGTTTAATAATATAGGTAAAATGTATTTGTATTTTTTAATTTTATTCAATTAAATTTTAACATATTTGAATTTTAATTCAAATTATTAAATCTAAAACTTAAAATAGATTAAGATTATTACTTATCTATAAACTTTTTCAACAAAAAAACAAATATTAAAAAATTATTAATTATAAATTTTCGCTCTTAATTTAAACAGATGGCAAATAATAAAATAATTTCAAATTTATAGTTAATATTCAAAGATAATATTTTTGTGCCAATATTTTTAATAAAGACAAAAACCAAACATAATAACATTTTAATAAACATATTTAGCAAAACAAGAAAAAAAATATATAATAACTAATAAAATAACAATGGAAAGAAAAATAAATTAACATAAGAAATACGCACAAATATACACATATGCCCTTTAATGTATAATTTGGACAATTTTTAAAATCTCTGAAAATTTTTAAATAGGTTTTTAATATTTGTTTCATTGTGGCTATTAATATGTTATAATTGATATAATGCAAACAAAATTTGCTAAACATACAAATGATAAGTTGTAATATTCAACATATTTATTTGCTATTTATTTTTTCTTATTATTTTTTGTACAGCGGGCAAACATATTTACAATAATTGGGAATTAATTGACAAATAAATTAATGTTGAAAAATGATACTGAGTGAAAAAAAAAATAAATAAGTAAAAAAGTTATTAAAATTAAAAAATATATATATATATATAATTAATGAATTTAAATGAATATATTATAATTAGTTTTACGTTGAAAATCGTCACACAAAACAAATTTTTAAAAAACAAGTGGGCGGCCAGCAAGTATTGAAAAAAAAGATGTGTGCAATGTTTTCTAGCCTGACAAATGTAGACTAATGATTTTTTATACAAGTAAATTTAATTTGCAGCTGTAGTCATGCAATTAAGAAATTAATTTAGATTCTAGTTTATAAATTTTTTTTAATTATAATATTATCATTATTAATGTTATTATTATCAATATTACTATTACTATATTATATATTTTATTTGATTTTTGCATTTTTTATCCAAAAATTTTTGAACTGTTCAAGTAGAGCACAAAATGCAAATAGCAACATTTAAAACAATATTAAATAAAAATAATGTTTTAAATCGTAATAAATATTATAATTTTCAATTTTTAATTGAGCAAATTTGAATTTTATATGCAGTTTTATAATTTTTTTTAATAAATATTTTTATATATATGCAAAATTAAAATTATCTTTTCAAATTTTCCAGTCTCGTTGTTCCTCAGTGCTTTCGAAATTACTCATTTCTTCTGTATTAAGGTCCATAATAATTAATTCATTTAAATCATTACAATCCATGTAAAGTGATGCAGAACTGTTTTTTATTCACGTTAATGAATTCAAATTAAAAAAAAAACAAAATGATTTATTAATAAATTAATTTATATGAAATTTAAGTATTATTTAAATATAAATATTTTTCAAAATAATTATAATTTTATTAAAATAATCATTTATTTTTAATTATATAATATTCTACTTAATACTTTGATTAATGTTTTAATAATTAAACATTTTCTTATTTTGTAATTCAAAAGATTATTGAAAAAAAACATCTTTTTTTTTTTAAATCTACAAAGTTAATATTTAAAATAAAAGATATTTTAAACTTTTTAGTAGAAAAAATAAAAAAAAATGCCTTTCTTTCATTTTTTTTTTTTTTGATTTCTTATTTATGTTTAAAATATTTTAGTTTTAATTTATCTAATCTTAATTCTAAATAAGCTTGTAAAACAAATATATTTTTTGCTTTAAAAGCATAATAAAATATTGAATAAAAATTTTTTAGTTGTTTTCTAAAAATAATTAGATATTATTTATTTAGTAATTAACAGGAAAAATCAAATTAATTAATTATAATAAATTTAATTAAAAAATAATAAGAAATCACTTAAAAAATCACTTACTTGAATGGTGCATCAGAACTAGATGAATTTTGAGTAGAATGAGCGCCGCCATTCGTCTCTTGATTATTATATTGACCTGAGTCATTAGGTGAATGTGGATTTAGCTGTATCGCGGATTGTGGTGTATTTGGATAAGAATCAAACGAACATGAAGTTAATCTAAAATTAAAAAAAAAAAAAACAATTAAAAAATCCGATTAAATAGATAAATTCTATAATCATATTTTTTTTGCATAAACATCAAATGAAAGTTTTATTTAAAAAAAAAATAACAATTTAACCATATTCTTTATAAACCATAATTTTAAACCTAATATTTTAAAGTAAAATTTCTATTCCATAAAACTAAACTATCTATGTTTTTTTTTTTTAAATTAAATTTGAATTAATAATTTAAAGTAATTAAAATTCAAAAAACAATCGATTAACAAAAAAAAAAAATGTATTTTTTAACTAAATAATTATAATCACTAAACTTTTAATCAACATAGTCGGTTGGATTGTGCTTGATTTTTGCCTTTTATTCATCTGCTTGCCATCTGATAATTTTTTAAAACTAAAAAAATTGAATTTTATTTGCTTATTTTGAGTTGAGTGGCAATAAAAAAAAAAAGTAAATGCAAAATTAATCTTTACCCAGGTATATGTGTAACCAATAATGGAGCAACATAGCCATTAGGCAATACTTGATTTTCATTAATTGGCGTATAATACTTGGAAAAAGCAGCGTCTTTTGGTCGATCCGGATATAGAAAAGATAAATGTTTTAGATCATTCACTCTATCTGCTAAACTTCGAATTGCTAAATCTCGACTGGAAAAAGGTTGCAAATTAAACACTCTAGCCAAGCCATCTGGTCCATCTCCAAGCCAAGCAATAGTTACACCGCCTAATTCAGAGTCAGAATATCGCAATAAAAACGTGCCTACACTTGAATTAACAAGTAAATCTTCAGCTTGTTTTTTGCCAATAAATCCAATTACAAGATCATCTGCCCAAAGTTTAGTCAGATGATCTTTGGTCACTTTTAAAATTGCATAAAACCATTCCCAAAAAGTAAAACTGCGATCAGGTAGAGGTTCTTTAGAAAAATGAGACCAACTAAGCAATTCATTTTCGCTGAAATTGTTATTACGAAAAGCTTTTCCGGCCAAAAATTTAAGACAATCACTATTTAAAGGCTTTCCAACAGTAGCTTTAAATTTCATGCTTAATACTTCTCCAACTCTGGGCCAGGCCACTTTTTCCGGAATAGCAAACGGCATGCGATTCTGAAAAAGACAAACAAGGAAGTAGTAGAAAAAGGAAAGAACTAAAAGAGAATAAAAAGGCAACCCACAGGTTCGGCAAATGCATTATCCCAGGTGACAGTGGCCCAGGCGTGTGGCTCTTGGTTTCCGTGCACGATGACAACAACAGGCAATGAAAGAGTCTGAAAAAGAAGAACAAGATAAAAAGTAGAACAAGGAAGAGGTAGAAAGAATGGTAAAGAAAGCAAAAAGTGGATGCTTACCCAGACCTCAAAAGTTTCAACCCCGACCTTGATCTGAGAGTGAAAGAGAAGAGAAAACTTTTCGTCCATAACGGACTCAGTGCCTTTTTTTTCTGCACGCTTGATCTTTTTCAGCTGCATATTTCGGAAATGGAGACTAAGTTGTTTGCTGACGGTATTGTACTCCATAGGACCAGTGTTATTAAGGATTTCGCCACTGGCCTCACTATTGGCGATCTTCTTGCATTTGACAAGCTGGTTGGCCTGAGCCTCGCTGATGATGTTCACACGAACTAAAGGAGGAGTCATGTGGGCATTCAATTTCACTCCAACCAAGGACCTGACTGTGGAGGTGAATCTGGTGTTAGTCTTCATTACCTGAGGAGGTTGCTTTTCAATAACGAAAGTGGCAGAAATGAGAGCGGCCAAAAGCGAACCATATTGGGCTCGCAGTATGCCAGTTTGTTTCTTAAGCTCGGCACACTGTTGCAGAGGCAGTTGGTCACATAACTGTTCCAGTCTTTCACATAATTGTCGATTTTTCCACAGCAGTTCTGCAAGACATTCGCACCAACTCTGCAGCTTGTCCAGATTGTGGTCAAACGGTGCTCCATTGCCCATAAGCTGCTGAGCTTCTTTCCATCGTCTTAACTTGTCTCCCACCAACTGCTTCTGCAACTGGCTCACTCCGGACAGGTTCTCGCTCAACTTGTCCAGCCCAATGCTTCGCAATTTACAGATACTCGCCACATTGCTCTTTAAGGTGTTTTCCAACAGGTTCTTCTCCTTGTTCACTTTGTTTATTAGGTCGTGTTGGTTAGACTGCAATTGTTGCAGGTAAGCATTTCGTTTCTGCAATTCTTGATATTGGATACAGAACTGCTCTTGCTCTTGCTGGATGGCACGACAATTATTTTCCGTTTCATTCGTGTTGCAGCTTAGCGAACTTATCTTCAATTGCAGGTCTTGCTCTGGATCAAGCGGTTTGATCTCATTTTTCACGCTGTTGTTAAGCTGGTACTGTCCGGAAGCAAAAAAAAATTAGTTTCAGTTTTCTCAAAAGTACTAATAATACTTTTCAATCAAACACTTGCGACGCGCTACTTTTATTCATTTTGTAATTCACTTATTTTGCACCTTAAGTCAAATAAGTAATGCTAAATATTTCTCAATTGCCATCTTCCAAGCATTTCGCATCTTTTTCTGTTCTCACAATTACACTTTGTCATCTTGAAATGTTTACACACGCTAAAGCTGTCTACTACTTCCGTCAATTCTGCGCTATTTTCATAATTTGCTTTTCTATTACAATAAGTCATTCATTTAGACAAATATTTAAATTTCTTGATCCATCAACTCCTATTCAATTTATTAGAACTATTTAATAGACATCAAACAAATCAATTACCTAACTTTTTAATCATGTCCAAGCGGGTCAAGTTGAAATAGAATTTATTAATACCATTTTGTGCATACAAGACTAAAATTAAATTTTTTTAATTGTGACTAAGTAATTATAGTTAAGCAATGGTGACTGTTGACTCACTCATCAAACCAATGTGCTTTTTTTATATTTCTATTGCCCAGCTTCTTTTGTCGGGATTTGGTTTATCTTTAAATAAAATCTTTAAACAAGAATGTGTTCACATGTATAGCTTAATCAATAGGTATCAAACGATGTGAAAATACAATGAAAACTAACTTGAAACCGATTGTATTTAACAATAATAATATTATCAGTACTAAATTAAAAACCTCACATGCATCAACAAATTCAATTTTAATATAAATTTTTAACCACTGATGCTATTGTCAAAATTGCAATCATTGTTAAAAATAATTATTCAAAAAAGTAAATTTTGTTTATTAAACATTAAAATTAATTAAAATACTTTTTTAATTTTTTAGTGCTATAAGGTATTTTTTTTTAAATTTAATTTTGCTTAAATATTGAATTTTACTATTTAATAAAACTAACATATAAAAAAAAAAATAAATTAAATATTCAACATTTATATTCACGATTCATCTTAATCCATAAATAATAACTAATTGAATTTTTTTACGTAACTTTTATAAAATAAACTTTAAACGCAAGACAAATTAGATTTTAATATAAAAATCAATTTTTTATTTCTGTTTATAATTACTTTATATCCGTTTTTTTTTTATTAATAATTTTATGTCTATTTACATTGAACGTAACATCATTTTTCAGCAACATTCTACATTTTGGTCAAATTTAAATTAAATGAAAAAAAAACTTATACAGTTTTTTATGTAGCTTTATATACTATCTTATATATTATCTTATATACTGACTTATTTATATAATTGGCGCCTTTTCGGTTTATTGCATTTTATTATTATGATGTCACTTTAACAATTTAGTTAAATTTGTCATTGCCCACTGGTCCTCTAAATTTAATGCCCTTTTTGTTTTTTAGACACGCTCAAATAAATTTAATTTAAATTTTTATTAATTATTCTTAAAATCAGAACCATTTTACTCGTTCCGCTCCACTTTGTTAGAATTTTTGTAACCCTCACTCCCACATATAATTTATTTTAAGATATAATTATTTTTTTTTATGTAATAAATATATATATATAAATACATGTATTAATTGCATGTGTAAGTAGATAAATTTTTTTATAGAATTTCAAACATCTTTTTGCCATTTAACTATTCTTGAATTATTATGAACTTGTATTTTTTTTAAACAACAAATTTTGTAAAAAAAAAATATTTCAAGCATAAAATGATTAAATAAAAAATCAAAATTTTATTTGTTTTTTCTTTAATTAGCTAATTAATTACAAATCACTATCCAGGTGAAGTTTGTTTTGAAATTTATTTTTTTAATTTAAAAATTCGAAATTTAAGGTGAAAAAACAAAAAAGTGCAATCTTGAAACAGCGTTTAAACATATGGTATTAAATAAAAAATAGTGCTTAAATTGTGAATATTTAAATCTTAAATCGTGTATATTAACCTATTTGCGACATAAATTAGATAAAAGATTTGTGTGTTTTTTGTGAAATTCATTGGAGCGGATGCGGAACAAGCCTAACTGACAAAACAAAAAACGAATGATGACAATGGAACAAGATAGCAGACACAAAAAGTCAATTAATCACTAAATGCTGGAATGTTTATCAACTGTGTTCTGGTGAAACAGAGAAAGCAAAAAGTTGCTGATTTAATTGCCTTCGATAATGATTGAGTTTTAAAATCTTTTTATTGAACTTGAAACATTCTCCGACCCGTTGAGTCAGTGGTTTCATATTTGAATAACCAGTCTGGCAGGTCAGAGAAGGGTCTCCTTTTGAACAGGGCCCTTGCCCCCCGCTATAATCAGAATCACCGACTTTATCTGTGCCGACAAATAGCTTATTGACCGTTGCCTGAACTTGTGGTCGGTCACTAAATGCGCACTCGGTTCGCGCAAATAAGCCATCCAAGTCGATTTAATCTTAAATGCAATCTAGTGCCTATCTGCGTTTGAAATTTAATAGGCCATTCAATTAGAATTGTCAAACTTAAGATGTATTCAATTGCAAATCAATTTCAAACAAGTTTAAGTTAATTTCCTTGCTTTTCATTTGCAAGCGTTTTCCTCATTCACAAACGCTAATTTGATAGGCTACTGCATTATACACCTGACTTTTTATGATTTGAAAACAGCCAGTCTACAACCAAATTATATTTTTATCTAATTTTTCAAATTTGTACATTTTGTATAAATTAAATTTGATACATTTAACTCTTAATTAAAAATTGCTTTAAAATAATTTATTTTCTTGCTTTTCATTTTTCCTATATAGCTCAATATTGTTTTCTCGTTAATTTCAACTCTGTTCATCATTTTTCACATGAATTCTTTCTTACTATTAAATTTTAAACTAAAATAACTTTTTCATAAGTCAGTTATTATAAAAAAAATTTAAAATAAAAATCATATTTGAAATGCTTAAAAATCGATAGTTTGTTTTAACTTCAATTTGGGTTATTTTTTTTTATATTTTAATAAATTTTAAAACCCAATAATTGTGTAATTAAAACAGTGTTTTCCAATTTAATCATTTACATAATCTTAACTATTTTCGATCATTTGATTCATCTTAAAAATATTGCGTTCATTTTCGATTATATTATCCGTATCGATTTTATTGATTGTTTTATTTTAATCATTTTGCAAACTATTTTATCATAATTCCAAAGAGTTGTGTAACGATAATGTTCAGTTATTTAAGCAAAGTAAAAATAATTGGGCTAATCATATATTATTATAATCCTGAAAAAGCAACAAATTTATTATAATTTGAAAAAAAAAATTGTTTTAACCATTTTTTTTTTTACTGCATTTTCCCCTATTCAATCTGGCTTTTTTAATATATATTTTTTTGTTTGTTGCTGTTCATAATCTGCCAATTTGAAAAATGATTTTCCAAAATAAATGATCATACTAATTCAAGCAACAGTAGAAAGCAACAGTAACAACATAAAAAGCAAGTACACATGTAACAAGCACAATTAAATTAATAAAAATTCTTATCAATCTATTTTAATAGTGAACAATGTAGCTGGTGCACAGCAACAAAAAATGAAGCAGAAAATAAAAAAATAAACAATGATAAACAAAGTAACAGGTGCAAAAGCTAAAATATGGCCAAGTCACAAGTGAATATATAAATATATATTAGACTGCACTGATCACAAGAACAGATAAAATGCAAGCCCAAAAGCAGGCAAACAACGGTGAATGTGATCAAAACTATATACGAGCATTTGTACATAGAACAGAGAAATAGGTGCTACAATGAAATTAGTAAACACAATAGCAAAATACAAGTGAAACGGATGAAAGCCTAGACTGGCACAGTAGCTTTGCAAAACAGCAAGTGGCAGATAATGGATGGATAGATTTAGTGACAGTTTGGCGACAGGTTAGCGAAAGATTAATGACAAGTTGACAACCGTTAGTGACAGCTTAGCAACAGATTAAAAGCAGATTAGTAGCAAATTAGTGCAAATTATGTAAACTGGTGCAAATTAGCGACGGATTAATGGCGAATTAGTGACAGATTAGTAATAAGTCGAGCACACTCACGTTTTCCACCTGTTCAAGCAGGTCGCTTTCCTGTTTAAGACACTGTTTCACAATCTTGACCAAAGCAAAAGGGTTGTGAGTGTAGAGCTGGCTGATCAGATTGGCTGCATTATTCAATTGCACCTTCATCAACAACTGTTCATTGCTGGCCTTCATTTGAAGTTCACGGATTAAGGAGTTTACTAGATTAAGTGCATAGCTTTCATGTTGGACAGAGTTCTCATCCAGTTCGCACCAGGGCTTCTCTTCAATCCAGCCATCCAAGGAACTGCGAACCACCATCGGAAATTGTTCAGTATACAAAGTCTGCACCTGCCGCATGAAGTTCTCCGGCAACTGCAAAATTCGACTCCACTGTGTCATCGCCTTCTTTATTTTCTTAGGTCTTTAATGTCTTTTTTCTTCAAGGTTTTCTTCCTTTAAGGTCTTGTTCCTTCAAGGTCTTGTTCCTTCAAAATCTTCTTTCTTTTGAATCTTCTTTATTCAAGGTCTTCTCTTTCTAGTATTTATTTTTTAATCTCAACACTATAGATTTACCTATTGCTAATTTTGATACAAATATTTTTTAACTTTTTTTTCTTCTTTCTATAATTTTTTATTTAAAGCTCTTCTTTCTCCTCCTTTTGTTACCTTTTTTAGTTATTTTTAATCTTTATTGTTTTCTGTTTGCCCTATTTCCTTTTTTTTCCTTTTATACTTTTATTTGTTTTTTCAATGTTTTTCTAACTACTTATTCTACTATTTTTAAACGTAAAATTACATTCAACTTTCAAATACAATTAAATTAAAAGGCTACTTTTAGTATCTTCTTAATTCTTATTTTTAAATTTATTTTCTATATTTTTTTTAAATCTAAATTTCTCCAACAATGTACTTTTGTAAAATTAAATATTTTTTCACTACTTTTAGTTTGATTCTTTCCTAAAATTTAAATCCTTTTATTTATTTAATGTTTTTTTTTTTACAATTCGTTTAATTGTGTCGATTGCAATCTATAACTTTTTAATCCAAAATCGAAAAAAATTTAAAATAAAAAATAAATTTTATAATTAATTAAAATAATATAAATAGATAAATTTTTATATTTTATAATTTAATCAAAATTGATTCTAATGAAAAAAAATTATTTAATAAAACTTATATAAAATATTTTCTAATACAGTTTCTTTATTATTTTAATTTTTTAAATTAAATTTTTTTTTTTAAAATTAAATTTTTAAGTTTTTATTTTAAATAAATAATTCTCTTTAAACAAATCTAAACAAAATAAAGATATTTTTTATCAATAATTAAAATAAATCTAAAAAAAAAATTGCAATTTCAACTAATGCATGTAAATAAATTATTTTTTAGATTTAAAATATAATAATTAAATCAAATAATAATGAACATGGATAAAAAAAATAAATCTAAAAAAAAAAATTAATAATATTAATAAAAAAATAATTATATCATATTACTTTATATTTTTGTAAATTTATCTATTTCAAACTGGATTTAAAATTATACAAACAAGGTAATTCAATGATACAAAAAATAATTTCATTAATATAGTTAAGATAAACAAATAAAATTTTAAAATTATATGTATAATTTTTCAAAACTGTTTTTTATACATTTTTAACACTTTTTAAATATTTTTTTTTGACTAAATATAAGTCAAAATGATTAACAAAGAAAAACAAAAGGAAATAATTTTTAAATAAATTTTCATTTTTTATGCTTGTTCATTTTCCCATTTTTACAAGTCATTCAAAACTACATCATATCGTTTAAATTATGTTTATTTGCATTCTAAAAAGTGTTTAATTTGCATTTTTCCAACACATTTTTTTCACGTACATCGTTATACAATTATAATATAACAAAATTTATCTATATACATTTACATGTATCCATATATATAAACATATTTATGGACAACAAAAAAAAAATTTTTATAAAAGTTTAATTGAATTGAATTTTAAGGAGAAGAGTAAAAAAATGTTTCTTTTTGCATAGAATTTATTTGTTTTTTTGTTTTTATTTTTTTTCTAGTTCTTTTTAAAAATCTCTCTTCTTTGTTTCTAGTTTGAAAGTCGTTACAAATCAAAATTAAATGTAAATTAAATAAAAAAAAAGTTTATAAAACAATTGTTTTAATGGGCTTAAATCGATTAAAAAAAACAATAACATAAAATTAAAGATAAAAAACAATTAAATAAAAAAATAATTTATAAAGCCAAAAATTTAAATTATTAATATTTAAATAATATAGAAAAATTACACCAATATAAAATAAATATAATAAAAAGTGAATTAAGACATCATGTTGAATAAAAAAAGAAGCACTCATACACATACACACAAATACGCAAAGATGATTAATTTAATGATAACAATTTTTTTAATAATTATAAAATAATGATTATTAATAAACATTCGTTCAATTTTAAGCTATCCTTGTGACAAACGGGTGCTACTCATCGTTCACAAAAATAAAAAGGTGTTTTTCAAATTGTGTTTTAAGTCAACAATAACGCCTTTAAACAAATTATTAATTGAGATTTATGGTTAAATGAATGCATAAATACATCTTCAACACAATTTAAGATTTTTTTCATTTGCAATGGTAATTGATAAACGATATTTAACCATTGAAAAAACATACAACAAATATTTATAAAAAAAGAAAGTAATAGCAACTAGTTTGAAACTATAAAACATGAACCAAATCAAAATTTAAAAACACATATTTTAAATGAAAAAAATAAATATATATTAAATTTAAAATTTTTATTAAATTTACTTTTGTAGTCGATTTTGATTTAACATTGCACATTTATATAAGCTTCAAGTTATTAGATATGAAACAACATAAGTTAAGAAATAAATAAGACAGCAATTATAAATAATTCGAGTAGGAAAAGAACAGGTTAGACTACCATATTAAAGCTAAAGGAAAAGCCTGTAAAGGAAAAAATTGCAGAGGAAAAGGCTGCAAAGGAAAAGACTGTAGAGGAAGAGGCTGTAAAAAAAGGGAACATCCAGAAAAATAGCCTAGCAAAATAGATTATTAAAAAGAGAAAAACAAATCAGTCATCGAATCAATACCTAAATTTTTTTCAAAAATACATTTACTCATATAAACATGTATTAAAACAGCTTAAAAATATCTAGACAAAATAAGAAAACTAGCTTAATAAAATAAAGATACGTAAACATCAAATCAAAATAATTCATAATTAATAATTGAAAAGCAACCAAACATACTATGAACTAAATTATGTTCACGCCTAATAGAAATTTGCCGCGAATTTTTTTTTACTTTAGTTATACCTACTGAAAAATAAACTTCAAGGTTGAAGATCAGGATTAAAAAATAAATTTATAAAATTTAGTCTAATCTCTATGAAAAAAGTTGTTTGATTGTTGAACATAGTTAGATAAAATAGAAAATTAATTGAGATAATTAAATAAAATATATAAAAACCAAATTTAAAAATTAAAAATAATTTTAATAAAATGATGTCTTTTTAACAAATTTTTAAACCATAAATTTAATTAATCATTACACTCAAACCCAGCCCATTTACTTAAAAAAACAATTTTAAAAACACTTGTTTTGACTACTGATTTAAATAGACAAAAGTTTCAAACAATCGCAAAATCACATTTATGAAATAGAATAAAATGATTAAAAAATAACATAGAATTGGTTGAGTAAATAATTGAGATTAATGAAATTATAACTAATTAAATAAACCTTAATAAAGATTGTTTTAATTTAAGTTTGTTTGATTGATAAAAAATATAACCCTGGATAAATTGGATGGTTAAAAAATCATAAGCGATCATTATCTAATTAAAAATAATCATGCAAATCAGAATCGATCGAACATCTTATTACTGATTACCTTATCTAAATTTCCATATCAAACATTACATATGATAAGTTGAATATTATTATAAAATGTAATTGAAAAAGCCAAAAAGAAAGCACAAAAACAAGTATTTATGTAGAAAAGAGCTATAAAGGCCTACAAAAAGATGAATGATGAGATAAGTAATGAATGATAGAAAGTCGAATGAAGATGAAGAGAAGGTAGAGAGAAGCTGATAAAAACAAGAGAAGAAAACAAAAGGTAAAAATGATAGCCAATAAAGACAATAAATCACATTAATCCATAGCACAGATACACACTACATTAAACAAGAGTGAAGGCAAAATGTGAAAAGCAGCAAAAACGAAAGAAAGTCAGAATAAAAAGCACAAGAGAATGATGAAAACTTGACATTCGGATCAGTAGTTGATGGGTGTGTAGATAAGCAGACTTGTTACGGCCAAGACGTTTGGGCAGGTGTTTTGGTAGGTACTTTGGACGGTCCTTGTTTTACCAGTTCGACCAACTCCCTAGGACAAACACCATACGCAAATAGTGCGACACACGCAAGCAAGACGCAGAAGAGCCAACCGACTGGTATTGAACAAGTTACGAATCGCCTGGTTGGGGCTTTATAGCACGCATGATGCTGTGATCAGAACTATTACTCTGACCAAAAGGACTACTTTGACCAAAAAGACTAGTTTCATCAAAAGAACTAGTTTAATTAAAAGATTAGTTTGATTAAAAAACATACTCTGGCCAAAAAACCTACTCTGACCAAAAAACATACGCTGATCAAAAAACCACTCTAAGCCCATATTTCATGCGAAACTTTCAAAAAAGCAAATTTTGGCCAACATCTTAGCTTTACACTAAAGTTAATTTAACATTGGATTAAGCTTAGACCAAGATTTAAGTGATCTGTTCTTCATTGTTTGCCATAGACAAGTATATTTTCCATATCAAAATTATATATACTGATCAAGTTAATTTGAAAATATACAAATAATATGTTTAAATATATGTGAATGCATTGCAATCTGCCGCAAACAATTTGAATGCAAAAACAGGTGCAATACTGCAATCAAATGGCTGAGTTTATGAGCAAAATGTTGAACAAATATATTTATTTATTTTGTTTCGACAGATATATAATAAAGGTTTCAGAATAAATCTATATAAGCTGACAAATTCACAATTCATATATAATTGTAAAAGACGTTTAATTAAAACATATACAAGAAAAGATGTGTTTGTTTTCTTTTTGCCAGTTTGAACGGAAAGTAAGCGAAAAGCAACAGTCTCCGTTCAACTTTAAGACGCAGCGTGTCTCGCTCAATTCATTTTTCAGTTTTACTTCAGTCTTCGCAAACGGTGAAAGCCGATTTTTTTACCAAGATACTTCAATAAGATTTTCCTACCAAGATTCTGCCAACAAGATTCTGCCAACAAGATTCTGCCAACAAAATTCTGCCAACAAAAGTCTCCCAACAAAATCTCCCAACAAGAGTCTCCCAACAAGAGTCTCCCAACAAGAGTCTCCCAACAAGAGTCTCCTACAAAGATTCTTCTACCAAGATTTTTGCACCAAGATCCTTCTACCAAGGCGCATAAACACTTTTTCATATGTGAACATATTTCCAAAAATGCTTTGCTTAGTGTAAAAGACAAACAACCATGTAATGGTCTGTAATGAAGATCACATGTTTGGATCCGGTGCGACTTGACAAGAGCACATCCGCTTGAACAAGGTTAGAGAGGGGCGTAAAAACCACCTTCCAATCTCACTTGCATGGCAAACGGATTGCGCGGAGCCACACTTGTTTACATGTTGACCATCAACTGTTTGCATTCGCACACACCTGTGCAAAACACACCTGTTTCTAGTTAAACCATCTCTAGTTTAAGCCACTCATCTTTTGTAAAATGAAAACAATATTTTATTTATAATCAAAACAAATTTTAAAGTTTGATCGGAAAGTGCAATTTAAATTGCCAAGCAAATGCCATAAAAAATAATTATAATTAAAAATTAAAATCAATTTATTTTAACACTAAACCACTTTATATTAACATGTTCAACATGTATATGTTTATTTAGCAAATAATTTTAATAATATTTTAATAAATATGCTGATTTTTAAATTAAAAACTATTCGATTTTTATATATACATATTTTTATATATATATTTTACATGAATATATACATTTAATCATTTATAGTTAATATATATATATATATAAAATTAACAAAAATGTTAAACATTTTATCTCAATAATCTAGTTAAGAAATTCTTATCTCATATCTAATTTTCAAATTTTTATTTTCTATATTTTCAATTGAATGGTAAAATAATTCCAAACAAAATTTTACATTATCTCAATATATACCAAAATAATTTAAAGTTTAAGGTTTTTATTTTTAAGCTTATATTTTAAAAAAAAGAAATATAATAAAACATCAAAATAAAAATATGTAAACTTATCTTTTAAAACTTTA
Organism: Pyemotes zhonghuajia; assembly: GCA_025170145.1. Taxonomy (NCBI): domain Eukaryota; kingdom Metazoa; phylum Arthropoda; class Arachnida; order Trombidiformes; family Pyemotidae; genus Pyemotes; species Pyemotes zhonghuajia. The sequence goes on along the minus strand of CM045846.1, from coordinate 17,427,544 downwards.
AGAACAAGTGGAATTAATTTGTGTATTTGTTTTTTTTTTATGCAATAATTCTAATGAAATTTTAAATTATTTGCAAAATAATTTTACTAATTTTCTTAAATGTTTGAGAAAAAAAAATCTAGTTTTTTAATTAACAAAAATTTTAGGTTCTATTTGATTAAAAAAAAAAATAAATATTAATAATTATATTAGCAGATCAAATTTAAAATAAATTTGTTAAATTAGTATTTTAGATAAAAAAAAATTTATATTTTTAAATGATTATTTAAGCCAATTTATTAACTTCATATACCAACAAAATAAAATGTATGTTATTTACAAATAAAAAATTAACACCTTTTTTATTTAATGTTTCTCTAGCTTTTTCAAAAAGATAATTTGAATTGCAATTTTTAATTAAATTTAATCACTATCTATTTAAAAAAAAAATTGCAAAATATGTGTTGTTGATATTTCTTAAGAACTAAGATTCAAAGTCGTTAATAGCGTATAATTTGCATGTACTCAAATAAGTACATAAATAGATGTAGGCGTGTGTTAAACAATGTTAGCAATGGTCAGTTAAAATTATACTCAGAGATTCAATTAAAAAACTTAAAGATCACTTCTTTAAATATAAAAGCAAAAAATAAAAAAAACAACTTATTTACTCATTTAGTTCTTTTTTGTTGAAAAGTATTTATTAAATAATCAAAACATGAATTTTAGAAATTTAATACACCTTTTTTTCTATAATGTCAAAAAAATAATCGATTGTCAATTTGACATAAAAAGTTGATCATTTTTTTTTTTTTTAAATCAATTGCTTTAATAATACTAATTAATAACTTAGACTATTAAATTTTATCATCATTTAACAAGAATTAACTTGTTAATATAATAAATGTTAGAAAATTTTTATAAGCATAAAACATTTTTAAAAATTAGATTAAGTTAACCTTTAAAATAATGCTTTTAATCAAGTTATCAAATTTATTTATTTATTCTATTCCATTCTTTTCTTTTAAATTACAAATAAATTATTTAAAATATTATTTATTTATGTTTATTTTTTTTTTAATAGATTTTTTATATTTTTTAATTTTTTGATAAATTTTAATTATATAATTTTAAATATTTTAAAATCATAAATAATAATAAAAAAATTAATAATATATTATAATCAGTTTAAAAAATTTAGAAGTAAAAATAATCAAACTGATAAAAACTTTTTTTTCACAATAAATTAAATAATATATACTTATGCAAATTTTTTTTCTGTATTTAATAACAAAAAATAAAAAAAAAAATAATAATTTCATTTGCCTAAATTATCAATTTATTGATAAAATAAATAAATACAAATTTTAAAAATTTAAATAGCATTTTTTTTTTTTCAAATTATTTAAAAGCAAAAATTAAAAAAATTATTATAAAGTATGTTTGAAACATGTTAACTAAAAACTCGCAAGTCATGCTCAATTTCAAATATGTAAATTATAAAATAGAACTATGTGATTGAAATTATTTGTAAAAAAAAGTAATCTGAAAAAAATATTAGAAAAAAATGTAAAAAAATGTAAAAAAAAAAATTGCAAAAAAAAGTAAAAAAAAAAAAAAGAATTTAAAAAACTGAGAAAATAAAAAAATTATAAAATCAATGTAATACAACAATTTAAGCTAAATTTAAAAGCTGAAATTTACCAATAATATTATGCATATGCATATTAAGAGCATTGCTGCTAAGATAACACCTATCATAGTTTATATATTACAAATATGTAAATAATGTAATAACATTTATTCATGTGCATAGGACATGCATCCCTTAGCAATATCTAAAAGCGAATGACGAATGAACAAACGCGAATGGCGTTTATTACGGTTTGACACCCTCTCTGTATCCGCATTGGTTCATACACCGGAGTTGAGCAAAGGTTGTTCTATGTAAGTTCAAGCAAACACATCAAAATCCAAATACCGGATTTAGATAGATTAATGAATTTGCTTGAGTTCGTTTGGATTAAATGTGGCTTTGCCCAGATTACCAACTTGAACGCAAATTATAAAATAAAAACATTGATAGCCTTTATTTTAAAAGTGATTTTTTTTTTGTTTGGCCAGCACATCTGTAAAGTGCAATCAAATAAGCTTAATAAGATTTAATGGAGTTCAGTAAGGTATAGAGAAGGTGAACAAGACGAAATAAGATGAAGTAAAGTTAAATAAAACAAGTAACGTTAAAAAAAGTGTAAGAAAATTGAATAAATGCAGTAAATTCTGTAATAGTCTAGTAGAATGAGTTAAGAGATTGAAACGTAAAATTGACTAGTGCTAAACTGGCTAGTACAAAAATGATTAGTATAAAACTAGTTAGTTAGAAACTAGCCAGTATAAGAGTGAACAATATTAAATTGAATTAACTATTGAATTTGCTAATATTAGACCAAGCAGTATTGACTTAACTAGTATTGAGCCAAGTAGTATTAAACTAACTAGTATTGAGCCAAGTAGTATTAAAGTGACTAGTATTGAGCCAAGTAGTATTAAACTAACTAGTATTAAGCCAAGTAGTATTAAACTAGCTAGTATTGAGTCAAGTAGTATTAAACTAACTAGTATTAAGCCAAGCAATATTGAACTAACTAGTATTAAGCCAAGCAGTACTGAACTAAATTGAGCGAACCAGTATTAAATTAACCAGTGCAAATTAAGCAGGACTTACTAGAAAGTGAACTCGACAAAAAAGCGGGATAAAGTGAAATACATACATATTTAATGAATAATTGATGAAAAGGTAGTGTGATTTGGCAACCAGCCTTTTTCTTGGCCTGACGAGATGGATGGACAATTTTGAAGATTGCACAGAAACACAATTTGATAGGATGATGGAGGCACAGTAGTTTTAGAAAAGCATCATTTTCAAGATGATCAATGAATACACACTATAAAACAGGTATATATGTGAGTGCAGCCTTCAGAAACAGCAGCCAATGCACACCTGTCCTGAACTTAATCTGGTCTTTAGAGTACTTAAATTTTGCTTTAAAAGAGCACAAAATAAGAAGCAAGCACACGAGCAATTAGACTAACACCAAGTAATAGCTTAAAGCGTTTGCTTAGAGAGCCAATCTATGAAAACACTCCCTCGTTGCATTTAAAACTCCCAGCTCTGGCTTACGCACACTTATGAGCGCTATATTGCTGGCTGGTGTAAGTAGGAACAATTGGTCTTAGTATATGAACTCTGATTTAAGCCACCGACCATACCTATGTGTCACTACGCCATGAAGCCAACTTGATGGAGCCAACTTGACGGAGCTAACTTGACGGAGCTAACTTGACGGAGCTAACTTGACAAAGCTAACTTGACGGAGCTAACTTGACGGAGCTAATTTAACGGAGCTAACTTGACGGAGCTAACTTGACGGAGCTAACTTGACGGAGCCAACTCGACAGAGCCAACTCGACAGAACCAACTTGATGCAGCCACCTTGATGCAGTCAACCCAATGGAGCCAATCCAATTTAGCCAACCCGATGGAACAAACCTGATCCAGCCAACTTGAGCAAGCCAACACCAAAATGTGTTTGTTTACTAATATTGTTACATACACATGTTCAAACAGTTATGAATTGCATATTTACAAATATTAGGCATTCTACGCATCGCTTCCGATGTTCAGCCTAATTAAGGGCACTAGTCTGTTACTGGCACTAGTCCGTTACTGGCCCAGGTCCGTTGCTGGCCCAAGTCTCCGGCAGTAGCCAGCGGCCCACCGTTTCCTCTCACCCACTGATCACCTTTCACCTGGTTCACCTTTGAAACTGTTTAACAAAGCGGCCAGTTGCGCGCAAGATTCCAGCGAAAACAAGAAACAGAAGCAGATAAAACAAAATGAATACACTTTTTAATCGTTCTCACAATTAAATCAAACAAGTTGAACTAGGGGTTTTTAATTAATTACAAACAATTAAATCACAAATTCAAATGTGTGACAAATATGAAATGAAGGTACGTGTGACATGTGAAGGCCTTCAGTAAAAACACATGATGCGCAAGTGATGATTATATCATATGTGCAAGTGTGCAGCATCTGCATTTTCAAAGCAAACCCAATTTGCAGGCACTCGATCGCAGGCACCTAAATCGCAAGCACCTAATTTACAGACTCCTAATTTGCAAACTCCTAATTTGCTGGCAAATACTAGACAATTAATCTTTAATGCTTTCAGAACGCTTTCCAACACTCCAAACACTCCACAAAAACTCCTTAAACGCTCCTAAACTCTTTTTCCCAGAATTTACTTGACCATGTATCAGTTCGCTTGATCAAATTCATATTCAAAAATCTGATTACGATCGAACCAAGTCAGATTAAATTATTGCTCTATTCAACAACCACCAGATCTGGCTCTGATTAAATAAACAATAGCAAAATTATTAAATTCGCTATTAAGATTAAACATTTTATCACACTCAATAAGCTACATTCTTACAATAAAAGTACTTGATTTTCATGGTCATGTGTGAATCGAGCCAATTGCGAATCACAATTAAAACAATCGTTTTACATGTCACGCTTTGCAATTGCTTTCAAAAAGCTGCAGTGGTCAAGAAGCAAAAATAAATGCCGCTCTAGGCTTACATCTTAATTACAATCTTTTCTTTTTTCAATTTCTCTTTCTTAAAATAGAAATTCAACCATAGAAAACAACTGTTGATACTTTCAAATTAAAATAGACTGAAATTTATTTTTAGATCAGGCTCACTTTCGAACGTTTGCTTTGAACGCTTGTTTACAGCTCTACTCATGGCATAATTTCAAAAATGTAACCCTTTTTTATTTTTACACTTTTCAACTTCTCAACACAAATTAGATTTAATAGATTTATAAGTTTGCAAAATTGGTAAAAACTAAAAGTTTAGTTACTTTGAGATTTTTGTGAATTGAAAAAAGAAAGAAAAAGTGAAATAAAACATAAAAATAAAACAAATTTTAGCTAGAAAAGAGAGAAAAAAACAACATTAAAATCAATTTAAAACAACGAGAAATTTAAAAATAAGTTGCCAATGGCATAGTCATTGAAACTTATCGCGTTGAATTTTATTGATGAATCTTGTTCATAAATCTAAATATGTGAAAATAATTCTTAAACTAATAAAAACGTCATTATATTAAAGGTTTCTGTTTTGAGTTGAAAAATTGCAAAATGAAAAAACATTTTAAATAAAACATTTTAACCAACGTTAATTTAATAATTTATTTAAACTAGATTTTAAAACAAAATTTTCAAACTAGATTTTAAACTAGATTTTAAACTAGATTTCAAACTAGATTTTAAACTAGATTTTTAAACTAGATTTTCAAAGTAAATTTGCAAACTAAATTTTCAATCAACTTTAACCACAGCTTGGTGCAATGGTCAAAATCTATGTAGGCTGATTTAAAAAAAATAACTTGTGCCAGATGAACTCCTGCAGAGTAAATTTGCAGACCAACGATAAAAAGTAAGAAAAGGTTAAAAAACAAGAACAAGCTAAATTACAATGGGCCTGCAACATTAAGACTAAAAATAGCCGCAATAGTTTTCAGATTTTCAATATGAAAACATGCATTTGTAATACAACGCGTGTAAGTGGAGTTGACCGTATTCGTGACTTATATGACTAGAAGCGTATTAATATGAATATGTGATTGAGTTGACACTTGCGATGGTCGAGCAATTGCCTTTAATTGTTTTCAGCCCTTTAACACGTTTTTAGAGCTAGACCTTACATGACAAGACACTGGCAGCAATGTGGTCGCAACAAGAGCATCGGGATTAGGTGCAAATCTACCAAATTAAGCTAATTGAAAAGCAACGTTAATAAGTGAAAACTACTCACTTGAAATCGTGAACATCACGTAGTATCGAGATGCCGAACAGGAGACGAGTTTGAACTGAGAGCTAAGCAAGAAGTCGACAGATTTATAAACTGCTAAACCATAAACTGCTAATCATAAACTGCTAATCATAAACTGCTAATCATAAACTGCTAAATTGGTTATAATTAATATTATTTAGAATCAATAGCGAGACTCGTAAACCAATCCAATTAATTAATTGTGCTCACGACGTAAAAATAATTGATTTTAAATTTCGGTTTGAGCTTTCGAAAAATCTTAGAATTTTGCTTTCGTGGCCAACAGAGTGCGCCAGTGAGCGAACACATGGTGGCTACTACCAAAACAAACAGTAGGTCTGGTTAATTGCTCACTTGATGCTGGTCTCCTTTTGCTTTACTCTTAACTTGATTTAGGTTTATTTTAGGTTTATTAGGTTGATCAGACCAAATTAAGTTTGATTCGCAATTCACTCATCTTCAACACTCATCCTCAATACTCATCCTCAACACTCATCCTCAACACTCATCCTCAACATCTTTACAAGATGAACAGCTTCCGCACCAAATTTGTTCTTCATGACAAAATCAACAACTGGTTTCCTGGACACATGTTCAGAGGTTTGCTTCTCATCATCACTTCTCTTTTCTAAACCTTTTTCATACAGGTATACAAGACGTACAGCGGAAAATCAAACATGTAGATTGCATAATTGAAATTCATGATGCAAGAGTTCCATTTACGGGCAGGAACACCGAGTTTCACAAAAACATCACTTTAGCTCGCCCACATATTCTAGTCTTGAATAAAATGGATCTTGCCGACAGTCAACTCAGTCAAACCGTTTCAGACAAAATTAAAAGCACTCAGCCTGTCACCAAAATCATCTATTCCAATTTTAAAGATGATTCCGATTCTATCAACAAAATCCTTCCCACCGCACTCAAACTTGTCAAACGAAGTGACCGTTATCACAGAAGCGAACATTCAAGCATCAATCTTATGGTTGTTGGCATTCCCAACACTGGCAAATCCACTCTAATTAACAAAATACGCAAAACTTATCTAAACAAATCCAACATTGTCGCTAAAGTGGGCAACCAACCAGGCGTAACCAAAGCCGTACAAGAGAAAATTAAAATCAGCACAGATCCTCTTATTTACATATACGATACGCCGGGCATTTTGCAACCTACTTTTCAAAACAAAGTTGACGATCCGCTAAAACTGGCTGCTTGTGGTAAGTACTTTTCTCTCATAATAAATAACTCACATGATAAATTGCATTGTAAACCCTTTAAAAGGTCTTCTACCCAAAAAAGTGATCGGACCTGAAATTATTGCTGATTATATTCTTTACTGGATGAATAAACAAAAACACTTTACATATTCTGACGTACTTGGTTTCAAGCAACCAATAGACAATATAACCGAAGTGCTATACAGAATCGCAATTGATAAAAACTACATTAAATCAAACAAATTTGCAAACTGTAAGTTGAAAATAAGTTCTGTTTCATTCACCCAATTTTTTAACTTTTTCTTTTTTTTTATATTCAAGCTTCAAATATAAAATTATCTCCTAATGTAGTACAATCATGCGATTATTTTCTTCAATTGTTTAACACATCGAAATTTGGCAAATTTGTTTTGGACGAAGATCTAATCAACAAAATGTAATATTCATTGTATATTTAGAAAATCTGTAAATAGAAAACAATTAAATTTCTCTAACATAACATCATCTAAATATAATTTATTTTACAAAATAGTGTGATTTTTGTTTGTATATTCATGTAATTGAATACTTATTCTTATTAAATAAATTCTTACAAAATATTCAAAAGATGCATTCTCTTTTGATTTGATTGTTTTTATCAGTTTGTTCATTGTTTGAAATGTATTGCAAAATACAATCAATTCATTATTTATGGAAAAAATGCAACAGGTTTGGACGTTAAAAACATAAGTCAAGCGTCTAAAAAAAGACATTTTTAGGCGAAATCCGTTTGAACATCAAAATTTATCTTATTCTTATTTAAATATCTACTAATAATTATTTTTACTGATATGAAAGTATTGATTCAATTGTTAATTCAATAATATCTCATGTAGATAATCAATTTACAATACATGCCTATTGCAATTAAAGCTTTTAAGTAATTTTGAATTGACTAACTAATTAAATTAAAATATTTAATACTATGATTTGTGACTATTCATTAACCATTCTAGTCCTTCCAGAAGTCCTTGTCCATTTGGCGCACAAGAAGGTTGAACGCAAAACCTGCGCTGCCTTAATCCAGAAGAAGTTAATCCTAGTTTTTCTTGAATTTCTTTGGGTTGCATTGCTAAATATTTAAAATAATTAAAAATAATTAAAAATAATTAAAAATAATTTAAAATAATTTAAAATAATTTAAATTAATTAAATTGAATGATAAAAATACAATTAAATACCATTAGGTAAATCCTGTTTATTGGCAAAAACTAGGATAATTACTTCTTTCATTTCTCGTTCGTTTATTACTCTATGTAATTCTTGTCTAGCTTCAGCTATTCTTTCTCTATCAGACGAATCTACCACAAATATTAAAGCTTGAGTTCCGATATAATAATGCCTCCACAAAGGTCGAATTTTATCTTGTCCTCCAACATCCTTTAAAATGAGAAAGATGTGAATAAATAAACTGTTTGAATAATAAAATCAATTAATTATACAAACTTACCCACACACTAAATCTTACGTTTTTATATGTAACAATTTCCACATTGAATCCAACTGTTGGATTTGTACTGACAGGTTTTCCGGATTTCAAATTGTACAAAATCGCTTTAAAAAAAAGCAAAAAAAAGTTGTTTTAATAAAAATATCTTTAAAAATGTTAAGTGCTTTTAGGCGATTAGTGTTTTATTTCTAAAATGGCTAAACTACTGCTTAATAACCATATCAAGAAAAGATTTGTAATCATTAATTAGCAACTAATTGCGTGAAATAATGTAAAATATTTCTTACTTGTTTTTCCTGCCGCATCCAATCCAAGCATTAAGATTCTCATTTCTTTATTACCAAACACCTTAGATAGTAATTTGCCCATTTTACAATTCAAAAAGAAATGTGGTTTGACAGCCCAACTTTAGTCATATAAACCAGTTAAAATAAACCAAATTAATTGTATTAAACATAAATATCGTTTATTGAAATGCGATAGAGTATAAATGAAAAACAATAAACGAATCTAGACTTTTCAATTGAGTTTTAGATCAATTGTCAAAAAGTAATCGACTAAATATCGGCAAACACTTAACACTTTTATTTCACATCGAATAACACAAAGCAAATAGCGTGTCTTGTATTTAAAATGTAACTAAATTTTTTAATAAAAAAACACACCCTGCTAATTCAATTCAAAACATTAACCACTTCTAAATTGATCCGAATCACATTTTTTGTTTTTCTTTTTAATCAAAATAAGAAATGTTTTGTTTTTACATCAAAGACTTTTTCAAGCTCGAACAACTGAAAGAAAATTAAAATTGTAAAAATCCAAATTGCTAAAGCAATTCAAATCTAGATTGTAATTAAAAATTAATTTGTTAGCTTCACTTTTCAAACTTAATATAATTTTGCAAAAAGCGTAAAAACAGCTCGCCAGCGCCAAAACACTAAAAAAACAAAAAGCGCTAAATTTGAACTGTTTGGTATCATCCTTTTACCTATCATTTGCTCTTATCTTGTCTATCAACTCTTCTGACCATATCTTCTTTGCAAGTTTCTCAAAACAATTAAACTTTTTTTTTGTTTTTTTCACTTCATATGAAACTCAATATAACTATTAGTTTTGCTAGTTTATGCAAACCTTACTCTGGAAACTTGAAAAATTAGATTCAGCAATTATCTAGGAATAGTTAGTCCATTTTCTTTTGAGGTTTTTAGTTTTTTTTTAAAACCTAAATGGTCCCTTAGGATTATTTGGAAATATTCCTACATAAAATTTAAGTTAGTGTAACAAACTATAACATTATAATAAGGCATTTGCTTTTATTCATCTAATGTTTACTTTAAGTAAGCTTGACATGATAGAAAAATCTATAGACTTTTATTCAACCTAATTCAAGATTGTAACTAATTTAAATAATTTACGGCTAAATATAAAATTGAATATACAAATTACTTAAAAAATTATAAACATAGTAAAAGTCTGTACAATATGACTTCTTATTATATGAGTAATTAAAGTCAATATTTATATATATATATTTAATAATAACTCAAAATAATTTATAAAAAACGACAACTAAAGTGATTTGAACTATGTACTAATTGTTTCCTGTAATTTTCCAAACCAAATAAAAAAATTATCACTTTCTTTTATTGCTTTTCACGCAAATTTAATGGTAAATTATACTGCCAATTTTCTCCAGAACCACTAAATGCCTTAATTAAATGAATAATGAAATTTAATTAGTATGAAAATTTAAATCAGAATTATTATCATTTAAAATTTACCCTATTTTCCCATTTAGTTCCACTTTGGACGCGCTGTTTGACCAAATCTCGTTGCTTTTGTTCAATTAAAATCTTAGCGCTCGTTGCTGCACTTACATTTTGATCCTTAAGTGCGGCAGTTACTTCTTTCCATAAATTTCTCGATTCAAATTCTTGCTGTTCGTAAACAGATCTTACTTGTTTTTTTACTACACTTAATTCTTTAGTGTTCACAAAAGTTTCAGTTCGTCCGTTTGGGTATTTTGCAATCATCACTCCATTCCATTCACCAGTTATAGTTAAAATGCTTTTTTTGTTTGGATTCAAAATTTCTGCACTTATTTTGTTTTTTTTGCCACCATAAAAAGGCTAAAAAAAAAAATTTAATAAAATCATTTAAGTACAAATTATAAATTTAATAAAAAAAAAATAGACCTTGGTTAAAAATTCAATATTAGCCGAATAATTAGTTTGAGGACAGTGCATTGTAACAGAACCTCCCAACTCTATCCAAGGCACAGATAGAATAGATCTTCCATATGCACTTGGAAAAGTGCATATGTATTCCTCATTTCTATCTAATAAATAAACTGATCCATGTCCGATATTATGCACACCAACTGATAATCCTAGAAATTTGCTTTTTGTATAAATTGAACAAATACACATAATCCGTTTTTCCACATGTTCTGCATAAAACGCAGAAACCGGTGGATGATGTGAAACTTGTTCAGCAATAAAACATAAGTTTTGGGTAGATGACCAAGGGACTGGTCCATTTTCATTCTTTTTTGGAGTGTTCTAAATAAAAAACAATGGATCAAATTTTAAATTGCAAAAGTAAGTTTAAATTTACTTTGGATTCATAATTTGGAATTTCCCAATGACATTTGAAAACTTCGCCAAGTATTGGATTATATGGTTTTTTGGCCACACTTGATTTTCTTCCAGCATGGAATGCAGACAAATACCATTTTACGGCTTGTATAAATCGCTGTTCTGGTGTTTCTTGATCTGCTATTGAAATAAATAAATCAGGATGAGCAAAAAAATCTGCATACATTTCTAATAATGATCTTCTTTCTAAAATAAAAGTAGGTAGAACCACCTTGGTTAAATCCATGCCTATTTTAATTTGTGAAATTAAATGAGAAATAACCGAACCATGGCCTTCTAAATTTGCAATTTCATCTTCTTCATCACCTTCATAACAAGCATCATAATCTATTCCACCTACTGTATTTTTTCTTGAAATTGATTTATCTTCTAGTTCCTGTTTGTTAATCTTAGTTGGCAAATCAAAACTAAATGAACTATCTTCTTCAGCATCAAAAAAGTATTCATCTTCATCATTGCTAGAATAAGAAGTATCAGGCACAGTATTTAAATTTATTTCATTCACATCTATTTCTTTAACTTGATTTTCAGAGCTTGAATAAGATGAACTTGGCAATGTAGAAATTGTGCTTTTAGAACTATCTTTTGCAATTTTACTACTATTTGAGCTAATGCTTTCCTATAAAAACAAAAAGTGAATAATTATTGATATTAAAAATATGTATGCGAATTTTTTTTTCATTTATTTACTTTAGTTAAATTCAATAACATTATCGTATGTTTGATAGAATCAATTAAAGTCAAAGTTTTAACTTTAATGTCGACAAGTATTTGTTGATCTTTTTCTATACCAGAATCAGAAATTTTATCATCAATTATTTTTAATTGACTATTTAACATTTGCAAGTATGCGTTGGTTTCATCAAGTTTTTTATCAAAATCTTCTAATTTAGGCACTCTTGACATATTAATTTTGTTTAAACCTTTTCTTCTATGACTATGTTTAAGAATAGTATCTTCCAATGCACTAACCCATTTAGATCTTTCATCAGCACTTTTAGCTAAGAAAATTGATTAAAAATGAAATAATTATTAGGTATTTATCAAATTATATATATTAAAACTTTTTATTTCAATTTGTTAGCTTGTTAAAAGTAATTTATTTACTTTTAGACTAATATTTTGTATGCCAAGTGTTTTAAAACAAAAACCTGATTAACAAACCTAATAAATTAGATGGATTAGATGTATTTTTATTTTTGGCAAGTTTTAACTTTCGAACAAATAAGTAAGCAAACATGTTGAACATATTTGTTTGAAATTGTTTTAAATAATGATCTCATTTTGAGAATTGTTTTCAATTTTCTATTATAGTGAATTTAAATCCGCAAAATTGAATAATCTATAAAAATGAATTAATCAAAAAACGTGAGAGTGTTGAAAATGAATTTGGAAAACGAATTTGGAAATGGATTTTGAAATGGATTTTCAAAATAAAATATTTTTTAATTTGCTGACTGAGCAACCGTATCCAAAGAACGAGAAAATGAATTCTTATTCTTATTAAATAAACAAATAAGTGTAAAACTAAAGAAGCCGTCATCTAAAAGTAGTAGCAGTTTGAAACTAACCTTTGAAATGAAATATTTTCTGGTCGACGGTAATGGTGAATGTGCCTTCATCTTCATTTTCAAAGCCAATCAGAGCTCCCTTCGAACAGCAAACATATGAGTTTGAACAAAGGTTGAAAAAAAGCTTGGCTTACCTTAAGTCGAACACATCCTCTGCGCTCTCCCTTCACCATCTTCTCTCTTGACTAAATAAGCTTTTCATTTTGAAAGTGGTCAATTTCAAATAAATTACAAGCAAACTCACGGTGTAGTAGGAAAGAAGAGCTTGGTTGTCGTCCAGCGTAAAGTACCTGTACTGCCATCCTTTCATTACATTGGTCCATTTGCACAGCGGTCCTTCCATGGCAAGATAACTAGAAGCAGGCCTCAGAAAGGTTTCACTTGAGCTAAGTTCGGTTACAAGCAAGTACAATGGAGATTGACAGCGGTGCTAAATGTGCAAATGCTCACTACAAGCCGGAGAGGACAAAACAATTTTAGAGCCAATCCAGATATGAGAGATAATTCGGATAAACAAGTATTTACGGTGTTATCTAACCCAATCAAAATCAAATTTCAAATTTATTTGTAAACATTGACACTGCTGTTGCGCGTCAAAATAAGAGCGAAATTCAAATTTGCGTGCACTGGTCGGTCCGACCGAAGAAAGCCAGGTTTCTGAAAGGTGTCCACAGAACTTAAGGCTTGATGCAAAGGAGCTACTAACCACACTGATCACAAGTGACCAGCAAAGAGGGCCAGCAACAAAAAGCGGTGTTTAATTGGCTCCTAATTGTTATCTGGTTTGGCCATCGCTTCAGCCCAGCCAGAGCTACTGGTTTAGGTGCAGAATCGCTCACTTAATTGGTTCGGTGCCCATCCTAATTCTGTTCGATCATCATAAGTGAGTTAAAGCTCTTAATTGCTTACTTTAATTAGTTTACAACTAAATTAAGAACTCCTCTCTAATTACAATTAAGGCGCACTATTCAGTCCGACAGATAGCAGCAGCCTTTGCAAAAACCACTATTGCCACAACGAGAACAGCTTGAATAACAGACAACTAATTGGATCAATCTATTTCAATAAGTCAATAACGGTGCTAATCAAACAGGTCTGCAGCTTCACTTTCTTAAAGCCTAAATTTTCACGTTTTGCTCAAGCTTGGCACAGATAATGTTTTAGGTTACCTTAAGAATATCGAATATTGTTGCAATGACCTTGAACCAACTGTGGTCATAACGGATTTCGTGGTATTGACATTGAATTTAACATTACTTTATTGGATTATTTATTTATTGTCTTTTGCTAGAAGTGTTTCTTACACCTTGAACACGCTGTCCAAATTTGTAATTCTCAACCTGCACAATTAATTCGCAACCGCTCAACAACAAACAGAAGAGCTTATTAAGCAAATTTATGCCATCTAAGCCTGATTCTCGTAGACTTGCGCATGTTACTGGGCTAAAATAAAAGTCATTTCAAAGCCAGCTCTGTTTTGAACATGTCAATCCATATTGCACTCCTGAATAACAAACTTCGCAAGCACTGTCCATTTCGGGATTTTAAGATGCCATTCTATAGTAGCACAACAGCCAGTTTTTCAATCGATTGGTTCCAAGACGTGCCTTTATTGCAAACTTAAAAGATTCAATTTAATTAGTCTGCAGCAAGCTGAATTGTAAATAACTCAAGATTAATGTCAGTTCAGGGACCTAGTAAAAACTGATCATTGACAACTTTTATTATTTACTAATGAAATTAAATGGACAAGATAATGGATCCGGCCCAACCAAACATGCCCACATTAACAATCCCGTTGTTTGACTTAGCTAAATACAGTTTAAAACATTTGAATTTCAAAATAAACAAGTTCGTCGATTTGTGTCTATTTTAACGATTTTTTCCACTAGAATAGCCGCATCGCTCAGCGTCTTTGTTAATTTTATCGCAAATGTGCTTCTGTTGTTATTTCGTCTCTAAGAAACTGTATTTGTCACTTTAATCCATTCTTAAAATTGTAGGTCACAGCAAGATTAAGCTAAGCGTCTTGAAGAAAATGTCTGAAAAGAGCAACAATTGGGGTGATGACTCTAATGATGCTATCTCTAAAGAAGTAAGTGCCAAGTGTCCAAATTTTTTCTTTACATTTATTTTAAACTTACCTTTTAATTTCAGGTGGACAACATTGATATTGGAGAAGGAGAAGTCTCATCTGCTGACTTAAGTTTGATGAAAAAAATTCTTCGTAGCAAGCTCATTGATAGCAAAAACAATGTGGAAGTTATTCGCAAAGATCCAAAGTCTCCGTTGCATTCGGTCAAATCCTTCGAACAACTTCGCTTACCTGAAAACCTTTTGAAAGGTATTTATGCTATGGGCTTTCAAGCTCCTAGCAAAATTCAAGAAACTGTTTTGCCTTTGTTACTTGCTGATCCTCCTTCAAACATGATTGCACAATCTCAATCGGGGACAGGAAAAACCGCAGCCTTTGTTCTTGCATCGTTAAGAAGAGTAAACACTAAGTATAATTACCCTCAAGTGCTTATATTGTCGCCAACTTATGAACTTGCTATACAAACAGCCGAAGTGGCCAAAAAAATGGCACAATTTACCGATATTACATTCCGGCACGTCGTCCGAGGAGAAGCCAAACCCGATGGCATAATTACTGAGCATGTTATTGTAGGCACACCTGGCAAAATGGTGGATTGGGCTTTAAGGTTTAAATCTTTTGATGTGAGCAAAATTTTAGTTTTTGTTCTAGATGAAGCTGACGTTATGATTGACACACAGGGTCATCGGGCTCAATCTATTAAAATTCAGAGAGCTTTAGATAAAAATTGTCAAATGTTACTATTTTCTGCCACTTACGATGAAGAAGTGATGAATTTTGCAGATATGATTGTGCCAAATGCAGTAGTAATTAAATTAAAACGAGAAGATGAAAGTTTAGATAACATTTTACAATATTATGCGTTATGTCAAAGTGATGAAGAAAAATATCGTGCATTAGCTAACATATTTGGAACGCTTTGCATCGGTCAAACTTTCATTTTTTGTCATACACGTAGGTCAGCCAGTTTTCTTAAAAATAAACTTGAACAAGATGGTCATGCTGTGGGTTTGATTACTGGAGATTTAACAGTCGAACAACGAAACGACGTTTTAAGAAGATTTAAAAATGGAGAAGAACGAGTTTTAATTTCAACTAATTTAATGGCAAGAGGTATTGATATAGATCAAGTAACAGTTGTGGTAAATTATGATTTACCGATAAATATGGCAACTCGAGATATTGATTATGAAACATATTTACATCGTATTGGTAGAACAGGAAGATTTGGAAAATCAGGCTTAGCAATTAATCTAGTAGATGGTTCCCGAACTTTAGGCATGATACGTAAATTAGAAAGTCATTTTGGCAGACCTATTCAAAAGTTAGATGCATCAAATGTGGATGACATCGAAAAAATTGCAGTAGATTAATTTAATAAATTTACAATTTAATTAATTAAAAACATATTTTGTATATGTAAATATATATTAAATATTAATAAATTATCATTTATTTTTTCAATATGCATATTTTTAATTTAATATTTTCAATGTTTATATAAATATTAATAAAACTTTTAAACTAGAAAAAATATTGAAAAAACATATTTCAATTTATATTTTAAAATTTTAAATAAAGAAAAATTAATGCCAAATCGTATCAATAATATGAATATATTATCATACCGGAAATAAAGGCAGTAAAAATTATAAAATTATCCAGTATTTTTTTTTTTGGTTTAAGTGCTCATATCGATTACAAAAAGAACTAGTCGAATAAACTTAGTAATAAATTAACAATAAATTTGTTTTTAGCACAAAAGAATTAAATTTAAAAATTAAATTGCTCAATTAAGTTTGAAATCATATTTAGTTTAAAAATGTGCAACAGGGAAATGTCAAGTTGCGAAAAAGTTGAAAGTTTTTATTTTTTTTAACTACTATGACAACTCAAATTATAACGTAATTATAAAGAAGATAAACTTAAATTTGATTTCAAACTAAGCAAATTCAATAGCGGTATATAGATAAGTTTTTCTTGATTTAAAAATTGTTCGTGCTTATTTCAAATTTTTCAGACTAAAATTATTAAATCTAGACTAAACATTAACCTTTGACCAATAGATGCATTTGCAAAGCAAATACTTAAAAAGTCCATAAAAGCGAACGTAACTTGTTTACGCAATCGATTAATTAATCCATCAATCTAGCTCACCAATCTTAAACTAATTTTGTACTCATCTTTAAATGTATCCAAAACGTTTTTTGGATTCCTTAAAATTTTTCACGACATTAGTAAAAATGAAATTTAAAATTTAAGCATTTTAAAATCAGTTTTTAAATATAAAACTCTAATATAAGACTTGGTATATTACATTTATAAACCTAAATAGCAAGTATGAATTACTATCCATCACTGCGTTTATAAATTGTCCAATCACTTTCTGGCTTTACTTTTAAATCTAGAGTTTCAGTAATTTTATATAATTTTATCTGAAAACTAAATCGTAAACATGAAAAACAATTCAACTTATTGTCCTTGATTAAAGTTTTAAGATGATCGATTGACAAAATGATTAATCCTCTTGACAAGAGTTACAAAAGACGTTTTTGGTCTGATTTTGAAATGAAAAGTTGAATTGAGAGAGGAAAAATAGAAAAACAGGTGAATACACAATTGGGCCGACAATTTAAACTGTTCATCTCAGTGGGCGGATTGAGTTTTTAAATAAATTTCGCCCACCTGGTTGAAGTTTTGACCGTAAGAAAAGATTGAAAGCGAAACAAGAAAAATTAAAACAAGATTTGAAAGAGTTGATTTAAGAAACAGTTAAAAGAACTAAAGCGAAAAAGGCAATTGGGCACAAAATGAAAGCGATTAGCTTGAAAATAAAACTGAAAAAAAAAGTAAAGCACAAATTGTTCTAAATTAAAAATCCAGATTTGTTTAAGATAACTAAATTGTTAAAGTTAATTATGCCACATTCATATTGTTTCAGTGCCGTTTTTCTCTTGAAAAAGCAACTTTTCACATTTATTGTCTTTGCTGTGCTTGTCTCACCTGTTTTTTTTTTGTTTCTTATTTTTATTTTTTCTTTTTGTGTTTTCTCCATCTTCTCAGTTTAGTCTTCTTTCCTGGCTTGCTTCTTGTGTTCGCATCCATGTTCTTGGCCTCAGTCTGATTACGATCGCATACCATCATTTTAAAGCATCTAACCTAAATCTACTCACGATGTTTGCTTTCACAACTCATTTTACGATTGCTTTCTTTAAGTTTACTAAATTTAACTATTCACAATTAACAATCGAAAACAAGATTGATGATTTGAGCAAAAAATAAAAAATTTAAGCTTAAAATTCGAGCTTGAGTTAAATGTTTAAGCATAAAACAAAAAGCTTGAGCTAATCATTTCAAAACCAAACATCTAAAACAATGCAAAAATTGACAAATTCAATAAATTATTTCATTTAAATCAATTATTTTTACTAATTATTTTCATTCTTTCTTTTTTTTATCGTTCATACACGCATATATATTCATATATATATATATATAAAATATTTTACAAATTTTTTCAAAATTTTTGAAACTTTGAAAAAGATACAGAACAATAGAAATGTTTTCTAAAATATAAATTTCCAAGCAAATAATAATTAACTTAATTCATGTTTATAACACTAACAGAGAACAAGAGAGAGGGAGAAAAAATCATTTTTAAAATGTACTGTAACTTTTTCGTGTGTTTATATAACTTGATTAAAACAATTTATAAAAATAGAATCATTTCATGACTTAAATGTGATCTGGTTAACAAGGGCCAGAAATGGCCAAGCTAAGACTAGCGAAATACTTGTGTTTTCATTTTCATTAATTAGTCGTAATTTAGCCACACCCTCTAAGTAAAAATATTCAAATGTTTTCATTTATCCAGCCAAATGAACAGGTGTGAGCTGTGTAGAGAAGCGAGGGTGAAATAGATGAAGTAGAAGATGAAATGAAGAATGAAGGAAAGGATGATGATTTTTGTTATCCTTGTACCAGATCTGATCAGATCTTTTTGAATTTTTAAGCATTTTAAGCATTTTAAGCTTTTTAAGCATTTTAAACATTTTAAACATTTTAAACATTTTAAATATTTTAAACATTTTAAGCATTTCGTCTCAGTCTAGCCACATCCAGTATTCTGTATGTGTGATTAGCCTTTTGATCAGCGTTTTGTCTTTTGTCTTTTGATGTAAACGCATATATACTTGTATTAAAGTGTGTATGTATAAATGGTAAGGTCTCCTAACAAATCTTTTTAAATTAACCAGATAATCCAGTTGAATTGTGGACGCAATCTATTTAAATAGAAACTAGCCAAAATTTATCATTAATTAATTAACTAATTAATTATCAAAAATACAAAAGTACAATAGTACAAAAAAATTAATTAAAATAGATTGTATAAATTTGTCACATTTTTAACATGATATTTGGATATAAAGGTTATAAAAAAAAAACTAATTTAAAAGATTGATAAAATTTGTTTTTTAAAAAAAATGTTTTTTTTTATCAAATCCTTTTTCTTTTTTTTTGCACTATTTACAATATATTTGCAATGTGTATCAATTTAACAACAAAGTTTAAACTTTTAAAAATAAATCAATATTAATATAACTCTATCATTTCATACAGAAAAATATGCTCGCGTAACTTATTTGCTAAACGCGTACTTATCACACGCTTTGCAACAAGTCCAGTGTGATATGCATATTAATAATGTATTTAATTGTAACTGTGTAGTATGTGTGTATGTATGTATGTATGTATATATATGTGTGTGTGTGTGTGTGTTTAACAAAAACACGCCTCTGCTGCACACCTGTTCTACAAATGCAAATCTGTAACAACTTAGACAATATTCAGATTAGATTAGATTAAAGTTTGCATCAATTTACAATTTAAGAAAGGAAAAATTAGGTCAAAAAATAGGCGTCAATTTAACTGTTTTTCTTATTTTACTTCTTTTTTTCGTTTTCTAATTTTTTTCTACTTCTACTTATACTATTTCATTGTTTCTTTTTGTTTTTCCTGTTCTGAAAGAGTTTTAAAGAAGCTTCTATTTCAAGGCAAATTAGAAGTTAACAAAAACGGCACATAAAACATTTTCGATTGTAAAAGAATATTGGCAGCTTCTTCGATCACATAAACCGAGCCTAAGATTTGCTGTAAACGATTGTGCTCATTGGAACAAAGATTGGCCAATGCTGCAAGATGTTTTTGATGTACTTGTCTAATTACAGACGCTTCGGCACCTTGATGGGCTTCCGGTGTGCTCATGATTACCACTTTAAGTAGAACATATTCTTGTAAAGTAATTTGCACACATTTTAAATAAACGTTCACTTTGGCTAATGCTTGTATCAAAGGACCAGCCTCTGTTTCTAATTGCTTTAGATTTACGCTATTTTCTGATTCATCGTCATCTTTTTTACTCAATTTCATAATTTGTTCTTTAAGAAGAAAAGAATAATTAAATGATATGATAAAAATAATTTTTTTTTTCTAAATATAACTAAAAAAAAAGAAAATATTAAAAGAAAAATAAGAAATAGTACTGAAAATTACTAAAAAATGCTGAAAGTAATAAAGTTACTAAAAGTGCTGAAAGTGTTGAAAATATTGAAAGCAATAAAAATACTGAAAGTATTAAAAATGTTAAAAAAGTACTGTAAAATTACTGAAAAATATGCTTACCAAGACAATGAACCAAAGTATTCATGTTGTTAGTGGTTTGCTGCTTAAGTTGTTGTTGAGAAAGTAACTGTTGTTTGGATAAAAGACCAAAACAACGCGATTCAGTAACCAGCACTTGATATGCACAGGTGGTGAGCACCAATAAACTGTGCCATTTGTGAGTCAACAACTGTGAAAGTAATTAAGAAAAGCGAAAATTTCATTGAAAAAAAATAATTAATATAGTTTATAAAAATTGTTTTTCTGAAATGAAAACAAAAAAATTAAAAAACAAATAAATGATTAATTTTGATTTGCCATTAATTAACATTATAAGATGTCATCTGTTTTTTGACTGGTTGAAAATGTTTACATTTGCCTAAAATGTGTGTTGAATAGGTGTTGAATAATTGTGAAAGCAAGGCAAAGCAAAAGCAAGGTCTTAGGATGAAGGTAATTTAACGGAGGACATTGGATACAGAATGGACAATAACAAACAGCCAGCTGATGCCCAACATGGATAAAACATTGTGTGTAGGACATTTTAAGGTCGCGAATAAGTAAAATAAGGCGCAGGGCCACCAATTGTGCAATTCAATGTCAACCAGTTGTTATGAAGGAGCCAGTGCACTCTTTGTCGCCTTGTTTTTTTTGCTTATTTTAAATTTCCTAAACAATCTGTGGTTGAAAAATGTACAAGCACAGATGAAGCTGAGTAAAGGGTTCAGAAAGAAGAGTAAATTTGGTAGCAATTTCAGCAACAAGTTCTAGCAACAAGTTCTAGCAACAAGTGGACAAAAATGTCTAGATAATGTTGCAGAAAAAAAAAGTTGGAGAAAATTTGCATTTTTGATTATTTTGATTATTGATTTGTTAGTTTGCTACTAAGTTTAGATGCTGTTAAGATGCTTAAAGGTTGATGTTGTTATAAGTGTTGCTTTTAGTGTTGTGTAGAGTGTTGTGTATAGTGTTGTTTTTAATGTTGTTTTTAAAGTTGTTTTAATGTTGTTTTTAATGTTGTTTTAAATGTTGTTTTAAATGTTGTTCTTAATGTTGTTCTTAATGTTGCTTTTAATGTTGATTTTTGAATGTAGTTTTTTAAATATTTTTTTTTTAATATTTTTTTTTAATGTTGATTTTTTAATTTTGTATGTTCAATTTGTATACTCAATTTTGTTTATTTAATGTTGCTCTAAGATGTTGCTTTAAGATGTAGCTTGTGCTAGCAAATGTTTGTTCTAACCAAGTTTTGTTAGAGAAAAAGAGAGAGAGAGATTGAAGAGGCTGCGCGTAAGGCTCAATGGCCTCTCAGTTCGGCGGCAAACCGTTATGGCCTTGCGGATCGGCGGCGTGCTAAGGTCAGCTTGGACTTGCTTGAACAGCGCAGTCCGCCAGCCAAACTCACTACGGGCATGCGCCGCATTCTCGGCTTACAGAAGGCGAAAGCAAAAGGCGAACGCACTCTAACTGGCACAGTGCGTTGTGCCAATTATACGAGCACCCGACGCCGGCCCATTTGCCTGTTCTGTTCAGCCGCCGCCGTTCATTAATCACACACTGGCCACCAAGCCGACGGTTGTTCTATCAATATTTTCATAATTAATATTGCTTTTCTGATACTGTTTATTTCTAGTGATTAATAGTAATATTTTCTACTATTTTTTTGCATTTATTATTTATTTAGGTTTATTTAGACCTTTGGTTCTACTATCACTCTCTCTTGATGTCCATTCTCAATGAAAAATCTTCTTTACTTTTGCAACCCTTTTTTACCCTTGTCACCCTTTTTTACCCACCCTTGTTTATCCTTGTCACCTTCGTTTATCCTTGTCACCCTCGTTTATCCTTGTAACCCTCGTTTATCCTTGTCACCCTTGTTTATCCTTGTCACCCTCGTTTATCCTTGTCACCCTTCTTTATCCTTGTCACCCTTCTTTACCCTTATTACCTTTATTACCCTTATTACTCTTTTTCTCTTTTTACTCTTTTTACTCTTTTTACTCTTTTTACTCTTTTTACTCTTTTTACTCTTTTTACTCTTTTTACTCTTTTTACTCTTTTTACTCTTTTTACTCTTTTTACTCTTTTTACTCTTTTTACTCTTTTTACTCTTTTTACTCTTTTTACTCTTTTTACTCTTTTTACTCTTATAATCTTTGCTACCTTTGCCATCCTTGCTACCCTTGCTACTTTATTCTCCTACTACCTTGGCTATCCTAATGTGTGTCAAACTTCTTAATTTTGTTTTGTAGAGCAGCATTTATCACTTCCTTGTGTGCACAAAGAAATCATGCTCTGAGCACCAATTGCCACACAGTTAGGGCACCAATTGTAAGAGTGCCAGAGCTTTGTGCTCAATCAACTTTGGATTCAATGTTACTTAGTTTTAAGCTGTTAATCAACTCTAATGAAAAGGAAGCAATCAAATCTAAGCTAAAACTTGTGGTTGAAATAGGCTAAAGGAAATCGCATTTTTCAGTGTTTAGGTATTTTGGCGTTTGAGTTTTGGCATTTTGCAACAAACTTGCACAAACTTGCACAAACATGCACAAACTTGCATAAGATTGCATAAGCTTGTATGAGTTCGCATGAGCTTGCATAAGCTCACATAAGTCGACTTAAAATTGTCTAAACTCAACACTATGCAGACTTAAGATTGTGCAGACTCAAGATTGTGCAGACTTAAGATTGTGTAGACTCAAAACTGTGTAGACTTAAGATTGTGCAGACTCAAGATTGTGCAAACTTAAGACTTACTGTGTATTAACCTGCACAAGCTCGCAGGGCCATACAAACCTGACAAGCTCTTAAACACCTGATCATCAGTGGAAAATTGGTTGTTCGCAATTTGGCCAAATCTGATGCTCACATCAACAGATGATTTTCGGCTAGTTCAACCATGCCTGGCAACAGTTGCGACTGCGCATTGGCCGACTGCAGTACATTCACACCGTGCCACTGAATGTAGTGCGCAAAGAGTGGCTCAAGTGAAAACGAAAATTCACCTTAAACACGCCGGCTAAAAATAGAGCCACCGCACTCCACTCGCTTAGTTTATCTCAGTTGAAACTGTGTTACGAGAAAACGACGAATCAAGAATGAAAGGCTACGATAATCACACTCGCTGGATAATCACCACACTTGCTGGATAATCACTACATTTACTTGATAATCACACTAGCTACGATAATCATTCTAGCTATAATAATCATACTAGCTACAATAATCATACTAGCTACAATAGTCATTCTAGCTACAATAGTCATACTAGCTACGATAATCATATTAGCTACGACAATCATGTTAGTTACGATAATCACATTAGCTACAATAATATACTATCCACTACCATTATCACACTTGGTCTCATCAAAGACCAAAGGACAACTACATTCAGAAACACTGACAATTCTACTCTGTAGTTTATTTATAGCCGCAAATCAAATTATATCATTTAATAATAAAGTCAAAAATTCTTTACCGCTTTTTCTAAATCAATTGCATCTTAACACCGATTTCGTCTTAAATCTTCGCCATTCCACACTTTCTCGCACTTTCAACATTGCGCCCAAATCGATTGTCGATGTTTCACAATGGCATGTCAGTCGTGAACAAATAATGCGGCAAAACAAACAACTCTCTCCCTGACTTATTGGGCTAGACATACATAAGCCAATGCACTGACGCTCCAATTTCCAGCCAGAAACAATTCCTTCTCCCACAATCCTTTTCTCTTACAATTTTTCTCTCCCACAATTCTTCTTTCTCGCAATCCTTTTTCTCCCACAATATTTTTGCCACAACAATTTATTCTAACCGTTTTCCACAACCGTTTGCCACAATTATTTGTGCACAATCATTTGCGCACAACCATCCACCACAACCATTCACCACAATTATTTGCAACAACCATTTGCAACAACCTTTTGGAATAATCTTTCCTTGCAAACATTTTTTTCATAATCTTTTCATCTCTAACATATTCTCCATAATCTACTCTTTATTTTTTTCATAACCCGTTCATTGCTTTTAAACACACCCAATCACCACAATTTGCGCTTCCTGCAAAACGCCCGCATTTCTCCAAGTAAGGAGTGCAACAAGAACTTTATAAATTAATTTATGTTTCAGTCAATTTTGTTAGATTCATTGTTGACCTATGTTGCAGCATTTAACATAATTTCGCACAACAGCTAGGCCAAAATGTAGAAGCAAAACAAATGAAAAAAAAAACTTGACCAAACTGACCAACTAATACCAATGCTAAGTTTAGTGCCTAGAATACAATAGGTTATTCTGTATGCAATAATGCATCTTGAAAACAAACTGGCTTTTTGCTACATTGGCTTTTGATTGGTCTAACAAACAATGCAAAAATTTTCCAACTTTTTCCTCTCCCTGTGTGTTGAATTTTTTTTTAGCCTACCCTTTTTTCTACGAATTGGCTCAAAGCTGAAAATAGAACTTTAAAAACAAACTCTGCACTTAGCATAATGTGAAACATAATGCGGCCAAAGTTTAAATGCAGCCCATTGTGTCAACCACTCCCACCTGCATAGATTCAAGAATGAAATGTCTCACGCCAAATAGCTTTACAAAGTAAAGAGAAAAATAAACAAGATGAAAGCAAAAATGAGAAAGCAAAAATGAGAAAACGAAAATTAAAAATCAAAAGTTTAAAAAAAACAAAAAAAAATTGAAAAATAAATTAATGGCCACACTGGTGACAAACTAAAAAAGACCTCACTTTTGCCTTTTAAGTCAAACTTTCGATATAATGTAATTTTTCACAGGTAAAAAATTAATGTCAAAAAGTGAAATCTTAATATGCCAAAAATAAGATCTCAATTGCTATTTTCTCAGACCAGTTAATGCAATGCTGCAACACGCCCTTAAGCCAGCGTTAATTTTAGGCAAATTTAGAGCAAAAATATACTCACATTGGTTACAGAATGAACCGGAAGTTCGTCATAAAAAGGTAATCGTTTGGTCCATTGTACAAGTTTATAAACGATTGAGTCTCCGATGCTGCAAAGTTTTTCGTTCAAAGTCAATTTTTTTCCAGGCATTTTGCCATTCTCAGCTAAATTGTGGTCCTGTTTAAGAGAAACTACCACACTTGTTTGCTCACCACTTTCCTCTTCGTTAGCCTGCACACCTGTTTCTTCATTACTTTTGTCCAGGTTTTCGTCTGCTGTAATTTTGCTTTTACTTAAAGCCAAACCTGGCAATTGATGCGCAAGCTTTAGTAGAGCTTCACCACCGGACTCTATCTCAGCACTAGCAGTAGCCAGCTGTCGTTCTGCATCTGCACTGCCAAACACCACCTGCTGCAAAATGTTACCGCAATCAGTGTAGTCATCCACTTGAATCAATTGCTTGACCATTGCGGACACTTCAGCATCGCTCATTATGCATGCAGCTAAAGCACCATCTAATACATCTTCGTTGGAAAAAGCTTTTTTGTACAGTTCTTCTTCAGAACTAGTAAACAGGCGTTCATCTTCATCTGCTAGAGTAAATGAAGATTCAAAAGCTGGACTGGTAGATCTGAGAAGAACTCCATAACTTTTGCTTTTGTCATTTTTGGCGCCAAAAGTATCGTTTTTAAAAGTACTGCTGTTAGAATATGGAGCAGTAAGTGCTGATTTTAAAATGCCCATCGAAGCTGTTGGCGGAGAATGATCTGCAGTGGACATGAGATTAGCAAAGTTGTTGCCGGTCCGACTGCGCATTAAAGCAAGTTGTAATTTGCCAAACCTGTTGGATTCAGTTCGACAGGTAGCATTAGTGCAAACTCCATTTGTACAAGCGGTACAATCATGATTAGAACCAATTGAAGAACCTATTGACAATCGTTTTCCCATAAGTCGGTTATAAAGTAATTGATCTGACATAGGCAAATCATCGCTCATGTTTTCATCACAATCCGACTCAGTTGATGCGTTTGACAGAAAAGCATTTTGCTGTTGATGATCATTTTGTTGTTGATCATTTAAATGTTGTTCATTTAGATGCTGTTCATCATGATGTTGATCATTTAAATGCTGTTCATTAAGACGTTGTTCATTTAGATGTTGTTCATTTAAATGTTGTTCATTTAACTGTTGTTCACTAAGACGTTGTTCATTTATGTGTTGTTCATTAAGATGTTGCTGTAGTCTAGCTTGCAGTTGGGAAAAGCCTAGTTGACCATTGGTCATCATATCTAATGTTTCTTTTTCACTTTTCAAAAGTGCATTATTTTGAGCTGACACTGTAATTGAATTCAAATTAGATCCATTGCAATGTGAAAACAGCGAACTGTTGCGCAATTGATTACGTTGTTGTTCTTCTTCATCTACTGAATTTAGTAAAGAAAGTGTTTTATTTGCAATTAAACTGCTAATTAAAGCTCCTTGTTGTAGTTGGCCCAATAGTTGCCCATTGTCACACTTGCTTTCTTCATCTTCTTTTCGACAGATACTACCACCATATTTGCCGGCTTTTTTCATTTTAGACACTCTTTTACTTTTATCTAATGCTGCAAAAGATAATTCCGAATGAAATTGGCCATTTGAGGACAATCCGCCACTATTACCAAACAGACCGGCTGTAGAACTGGCCGGAAGCAACAATTTGTTATGCTGCTGTCCGTTGGCGCCATTGCCACACATTAGACCATTATAAGCGTTGGATGCATTAATTGCACTTAATCCATTTTCCAAACTATTTTGATTATTATTACTATTGCTGTTCACCGTAGATGAACTATTTGCGGTGGCAACACTGTTTGAATTATGACTTGTGCTGTTGTTAGTAGTAGAGTTGTTGTTGCTGTGATTGTTGCTACTGCTATGAGTAGTACTATTGTTGTTGTTGTTGCTGCTATTATGATTAGTGTTGTTATTGGTAATATTATTACCATTATTTGCACTATTGCCACTGTTATTATTTTTCTTGTGCTTTTTATATTTCACCTTATAAAGGTTATAAACTGCACCGCTATTGCGACCACCGGGCATTCTATCTTCCCGAACAGCGGCCAACACCATTCCTTGTCTGAGGCACTTTTGGAATCTACAATATTGACAGCGATTTCGTTGCTGTTTAGTGATTACACATTGACCTTCTGCTACACAAGAGTAAACTCGTTTATTTTGCACAGTGCGTTTGAAAAAACCTTTACATCCTTCGCAAGTTATAATGCCATAATGCAAACCTGTAGCTTTATCTTCACAAATCATACAGATCATATTAGCATTAGGGGATGCACATTGAGTTGGATGTGAATTTAAACAAGCATTCTGACCTGAGACCAGAGTTGAAGACGAATAAGCTGAACTACTACTATTGTTATTATTACCATTATTATTAGCACATTGCATTGTAGCTAAAGTAAGATGTTGTGCATTTAAATGTGCAATCGAACCATTGACTGAACCTGCAGCTGTGTAATTAGCCATTGGCGAAGGTGGAATACACAAAGGTTGACTTAATCGACCACCGTTGTTTAAACTATGATTAGCGGCTATTGATGATGAGGCTGTAGATGGAGAGGATGATGGAGATGTGGTAACTAAGCTAGAAGAACTGTTATTTGATACCACTGTGCTTGTGGCACAACTGGTAGGCGTAGTAGATGCACTGGTGAAATGTGTTAGAGTACAACTAGCCTGTGGGGATGAGGATGTAGTTGCAGGTACAGTGGCGGTCGTTACCACAATTGAAGAAGGGGTTACTTGAGATGCAGTGGATAATGCAGATGATGATGAAGATGAAGGTGGCTTACAGCCTAAACCAAGCGAAGAAGATGAACATAGTGAAGATGAGGATGAGGGTGGGGAACAGGAAGAGGCCGAAGATGAAGCTAATGAAGAAAGCATAGGCGCTTGTGAATTATTATTCGACTGATTTGTTTGCTGACTACTGCCTGACTTCATTAAATTCCAAAGAATGGTTTTTTCTGGAGCATAGGCGGGTATATCACCCATCAGCAAAGGTGGCTGCAAAGGAGCATTACCACTTAGGTTGTGGTTGAGCAGACTGGCAGCCGGAGAGTGATTAGATTTGGCTGACAATAGTGTCGAGCCTAAAATAGTTGTAGAGGGTGACCAAGGTACACTGGATGCATTAGGAGCATCTCGAGAAGAACTACGAGTGTAGAAAGCTGATTTAGGTTTGGTGGTTAAATCTAAACATTGTTCACTGTCTAGATCGAAAGAACAAACTGAAGAAGTTGAAGAAGTGGATGAAGAAGATGATGAACTCCTAATATTAACACATAAGCTTTTGCCGGAATCACTACTTTCCATTTCGGTTTCGTGACCTTCTGATCCATCATGATGTGTTAAGTGATGGTGATGACCGGTTAATGCACTCATTAACACTTTGGACGTTTTACGCCTTTTTAGTTTGATATCTTGAAATAGACTCATTTTATCAAATTTAACGGTCGGTCAGAGAAAGTGGAAATGACGTGAAGATGAAATGAAGATGGAGGTTCATTCGATAAGACAAATAGTTGAATATACACATACACACTTGTATATAAGCTTATTTTTTATTTGATCATTTTCTTATTGGCCCATTAGTTTAATTATTTAGTTGTTTAGTTGTTTGATTGTTTTGATGTTTTGTTGTTTTGTTGTTTTGTTGTTTTGTTGTTTTGTTGTTTTGTTGTTTTTTGTTTTGTTGTTTGTTGTTTTGTTGTTTTGTTGTTTTGTTGTTTTGTTGTTTTGTTGTTTTGTTGTTTTGTTGTTTGTTGTTAGCTTTCTTATTTATTCACTTACTCCTCAAACTGCTAACCTTATATTCTTCACTTTTTATTCTTCACTTTTTATTTTTCACTTTTTATTCTTCACTTCTGCTCCTCATTTCTTGCTCCTCAATTTTTGCTCCTCACTTCTTGCTCCTCACTTCTTGCTCCTCACTTCTTACTCCTAACTCACTTATTCCTAGCTCACTTACTCCTAACTCACCTACTCACTTACTTATTTACTTACTGACCAACACAAACCAACAAACATTAGAATTACAATTAAAGTAACATTTTAGACCAGCAACTGTGGCCTGAGAACTGGTTATGTGGTGTGGATAGTGCTTGCGTCAATGCGGACCTCAACTAACTTTTCAAGCACTTAGCCTCTAATAACAATTCAACCACTTTGATGGTCAACGACACGCCCCAGTTCCACCGGCACTGTTCTTTGCACTTTGCACTTTGGTTCTTATTTATCTAAGTTTTTTTAGCCCTAGTTTTACTTTTTCTAGCTTCATTGGTTTAAGAAGCACTATATATGGAGCTAAATTAGCACTGCCTGTAGGTATACACCTTTTCGAATTAAATTTTTTTGAAAACTTTCTTTTGAAAAAGTTCGAAATTTTTAAATTACAGCTTTAGTTAAATGGAAAAAATTAACAAATTAATAGATTTACAAAATTAACGGTATTAAAGTCTGCATGATAACATGATAATATGATCTCATGGTGACATAATAGCATAATTAACATGAATAAAGATTAGAAAGATTAAAAAAATTAACAAGATCGAAAAGATACAAGATCAACAAGATCAACAAGATCAATAAGATTAATAAGATCAATAAGATCAACAAGATCAACAAGATCAACAAGATCAACAAGATCAACAAGATCAACAAGATCAACAAGATCAACAAGATCAACAAGATCAACAAGATCAACAAGATCAACAAAATTAACAAAATTAACAGAATCAGTAGAATCACAAAGATCACCAAAATCAATAGGATCACCAAGATCAATAGGATCTACAAGATCTACAAGATCAACTAGAAAAACAAGATCAACGAAATAAATGAAAATAACCAAGTTAGTTAAATTAACCAGGTTAACTAGATTAACTAGATTTAAAATATTAACTAGATAAAAAGTAATTAACAAAGTGAAACAAGCACAAGTGGCACACCGTACACGGACATTGGCCAGAATCCTATGTTGACCGGCAACAGTTTGCTTGCAACATGTGGCGATTTTTAGTATTGGACTATTGCTGCTGGTTCAGCAAGTTGTATTGACTGTTGTATTAGTTGCTGTATTGGTTGCAGTATTGGTTGCAGTATTGGTTGCAGTATTGGTTGCTGTATTAGTTGTTGTATAATTGTCGTATTGTCGTATTGCCGTATTGTCGTATTGTCGTATTAAATGGTCGCATTAGATTGTTGTAGTAAATTGTTGTAATAAATTGTTACAGTTATGTTACTGTTGTGCACCTGCTCAGCCTAAGCTGAGCTGAAAAAGGAGAGACAAGTGTGCGGACGAAAGGTGCGGACGAAAGTGGCTGCAAGAGACGAGGACGCGGCGCAAACTGGACGCACAAGCCGACGCGCAAACGAGATGGTACGGTGCCGCCACTAACGCTACAACTGGGCTGCGGCCGGCAACTAAACTGCACGCCACACACTGTTGCTTAAGGGCCACACTTTTTTCTTCTTAAAGGGGCCACACTTTTCTTTAAGAACCACACTGTTCTTAAAGGGGCACTCTATTCTCTAGAAGAGGCACACTGTTCTCTAAAAGGGCCACACTTTTTTCGAAAAGAACCACACTCTTCCCAAAAGAGGCCACACTCTTCTTAGAAGAGTCAAACTACTACTTAATGGAAGCCACACTGTTCTTTCAGAGGCCACCACACTACTCTATTAATAAAGGGCTCAGGTTGTAGAAGGTGGCCGACAAGCAACTAACAGTTCTGCTACAGACCACACTCTTTTAAACTGCGGCTTAAGTTCGGGCTGGTTTTAGCAAATCAGTTTAACCGCTTAAAATAACACTTGCAAGGCTCACTTGAACGGTTCACTTGAGTGGTTCACTTGAATGGCGCACTTGAATAACTGATTGCAACTGGCCAGATGATCACGAGAACATATGACCCAATGTTGAGTTTAGATAGTTGAGACCATCTGTTCAAGTGTGATCATCATGGCTTGTTCATTTTATAGTCCTGCTGTGACCACAGTTATAGTGATACTGATGGATAATGAACCATCAGATGTTATTCGCAAAAGTGATCTGAGAAGGATTGTACAGCAAGTGGACTACGAAGCACTAGTCCGGATAACCAAATATGTGCTCAGTGTGTTTGCTCTACCTGCCACAGACTTGTTAATTGTTTCTATTTGTTTTCACTCACATGTTCTTTTTCGTTCGTATGTTCTTTTTCCTTCGAATGTTCTTTTTCGTTCGTATGTTCTGTTTTGTTCACATGTTCTGGTTTCTTCATCACTCGAATGTTTCTTAAAAGTTTTCTTAGAAAAGTTCGACTAGTTTAAGAAAGCGTGCTTGAAGGCGAGCTGCAGAACAATGTCTAAACAGTGGTGCAGTCAAACAAAAGAGAACAGTTAAGCCGAACTGCGGCTAGTCGACTAGCCGGCCAAGTGATCACTGTGGCGGCGGCTTAAACAGTTACAATGCCGTTGCCCTTTCTCTTGCACCCGTCCGATTAAAAGTGTTTGCGCGCGCCCTCACTTTGCCCTCATGCACCCGCACCTGTAACTGCAAGGGTGCGCTTATAATAATATAGCATAGTGACAATATATAAACACAGATTAATATAGTTGGTTAACACACATAGTGTGAGGAAAACATAGAAAAGAATAACACAGAAAAGGAATAACGCAGAAAAGGAAAACGCAAAAATAGAATAACATAGAAAACAAATAACATAGAATAGAATTATAAATTAAAAGAAACAACAACTTTAAAAGAAACAACAACTTTAAAAGAAACAACAACTTTAAAAGAAACAACAACTTTAAAAGAAACAACAACTTTAAAAGAAACAACAACTTTAAAAGAAACAACAATTTTAAAAGAAACAACAATTTTAAAAGAAACAACAATTTCAATAGATCCATTTAAAATAAAGGGTGCTCACATTATAAAGCAATAGATATAAAAAGAGTAGAGTAGATATAAAAATAGTAGATATAAAAAGAGCAGATATAAAAGGAGCAGATTTAAAAAGAGCAGATTTAAAAGGAGCAGATTTAAAAGGAGCAGATTTAAAAGGAGCAGATATAAAAAGAAAATACAGCCGGGATAATCAAGTTAGGACAGACATAACGGAGAGACAGACACAATTAAGGGATAGCAAAGAGAAGAGAAATAAGAGACAAACAAGAAAGCAATAAGAGACAAACAAGAAAGCAATAAGAGACAAACAAGAAAGAAATAAAAAATCAAAACAATAGAAAAAGTGGAAAACATGCAAAAAATGGAAAAAACGCAGAAAATGCAAAAACAACATTAAAATAACACATAGAAAACATGAAAACAACACCAAAATAACGCCAAAACAAAAATAACTGAAAAAAAGGCGAAAGAGAAACCAAGCGCAAAAAATAGAAAAAGCGAAGAAAAGCGAAAAACGCACAAACTGGGTCAGAAATGGAAAGGTAAACAACCTTTAGCTAAATTTGTTATTTGCCGCCCCCTCAATTTCCCCCGTTCCCCGTTTGCTGTGTATCTGTTTGCCGAGCAACCTCTTAAGCACCTGTTCTGGCCCCGTTCAGACTCCGCCCAACCGCTAACCTTGCCATATAGCGGCTGATCGAACGGCGTGCAAACATATAGCGGCTAAGACGGCCTTGTTCGAATATCGAACTTGCCCTTTGAGCAAACGCCATCTGGCGGACGAGTAACAGTGCGCATCTTCAGCAGCAGGCCACTGGCCTGTGCTCAAGGAATGTGGGTCACAAGGTCGTCCTCGCTTATGCAGTGCGCGCGCGCCCCCGACGCTCTATTCAAGTCCGTTTGTTTTCTGCCAAATTAGTTGGCTTGAGTATTTCTTCTGGCTCGATCGGATTTAGTGGATTAAAAGCTAATCCGGTAATCTTTTAGAGCATTAAACATTTGCAAAAGTGATTTGCAACAGTCTGATGCAAGTTTTTCATTGTTTTTCATTCATTCAACCTGCTTTTCTTGTGTTTCAGTCGAAGGTTTAAGTTCAGTTCAGTAAATTGAATATGATTGGAAAATTATTTGTCCCATTTTCGGTCTGTTCAATTCGTCCTTTTGCTCTTTATCTGCTTTTTGTTTGCATCTTTTGCATTGCATTTTTCTCTAGTTCAAGTTGCAGCTTTGCGCCTGTCTGTTCATGTTCAACTGTGCATCTTCCATATGCTGACCAAGCCAAGGACAAACGCATGTCTGGCCTGAACAGACCATGCTCATGGTCGACCCTGCACTGCACCAGTTAATGTTAATGACCTGCTCCACGATTTCATGGCTGAGTAAGGTCAGCGGCCAGCATCCAAAAACGACCTGTCAAGGACACACGTTCTGGCCAAGCATCCCGCAGGCCAAAGGATTGTTTCAAATGCTTCATTTTCCATCTTAACTTCATCTGCTCAAGTCTAGACAATTGTTCACAGTTCGATCAGCACATACTAAGTTAACAAAAATCAGTAAAAAATAAATTGCAGCTGGTTTAAAATAATTCCAATAATTTTAACAACAATCCTCTTTAAGAAAACATTCTTAGAAAACATTTTTGTAAAATGTTTGCGCAAAATGAACAATTTTAAAACAGTCCACATTCTTGCAAATCACTTTTCTTGTAAATAGCTATAGTGCAAATCAACATAGATACTTGCAATAGGCCTGCAAAAGTGCGAAATAGAAAAATGTACAGGCTAAATAGTTTCACACACGAAATTGCCTAAGTTAGGGCGGATTAGAAAGCGAAAAAAAGTATGAAAGTAAAATGAGAGAAAAAAAACAACCAAACAAAAAACAAAAAGATTAAGCTTTAAAAAAGAATAAGAAAAAAAAGAATAAGAAATACTCGTAAATCTTTGCTCGTACTAAAATGCTGGTAATTTAACCACTGGACCCGCAATTAGACAAAGGTCGACTGCAGACAAGGCCGTCAATGTCCAAAAATAGAAGCCAAGGTGAATTGATAGGTGGGCCAAGTTTGACCAGCCCATTAAGATGAGCCAGGTAGACAACCAGGCTAAGATATGCAACATCACACTAATCAATGGGCAGGTGACCCTGCACTACAAGGACAAACGCCACGCCCATTAGCGTGAAAACACAGACAAAAGGCGTGATTTGGACATTTGAAGGAAGAGAAGGAAGAGAAGGAAGAGAAGGAAGAGAAGGAAGAGAAGGAAGAGAAGAAAATAAAGAAAATAAAGAAAATAAAGAAAATAAAGAAAATAAAGAAAATAAAGAAAATAAAGAAAATAAAGAAAATAAAGAAAATAAAGAAAATAAAGAAAATAAAGAAAATAAAGAAAATAAAGAAAATAAAGAAAATAAAGAAAATAAAGAAAATAAAGAAAATAAAGAAAATAAAGAAAATAAAGAAAATAAAGAAAATAAAGAAAATAAAGAAAATAAAGAAAAAAAAGTATAGAAAAAAAAATAAAGAAAAAAAAATTAAAACAACTAGAGCTTGCGCTAACTGTCCTTGAGCATTTACTGTGCCAGTGGACGACGCGCCCATCGCAGCCAGTGCAGGAGGGCGGCCGAGCAGGAGGGCGGCCGCAGAGTCAAGGTTGCGGGCCCGACTATACCAGACATGAGCTTCCTGGTTGCCAGCTGCAACTGAGCCAAGCAAGGCAGCAGCTTCACAAGTTCATTACCCTGCGCGCCTAGTTTGCCACAGAACGTCGACTGCGCACGCGTCATCTGCCAACCAAGGCCTTCTGCTCTAGATGGCTGTTCTGGATCACGGTGATTAATATAGCTGATTAATGTAGCCACCATTATAATATAGTCTACATTAATATAGTCTGCTCCAACAGTCTGCTTCAAAATGGTTTTGTCTAACATGGTTTGTCTAACATATCTAATATAGTTTTCTCTAATATGGTCTTTTCTGAGATGGTCTTTTCTGAGATGGTCTTTTCTAAGATGGTCTTTTCTGAGATGGTCTTTTCTGAGATGGTCTTTTCTGAGATGGTCTTTTCTAAGATGGTTTTTTCTGAGATGGTTTTTTCTGAGATGGTTTTTTCTGAGATGGTTTTTTCTGAGATGGTTTTTTCTGAGATGGTTTTTTCTGAGATGGTTTTTTCTGAGATGGTTTTTTCTGAGATGGTTTTTTCTGAGATGGTTTTTTCTGAGATGGTTTTTTCTGAGATGGTTTTTTCTGAGATGGTTTTTTCTGAGATGGTCTTCTCTAATATGGTCTTTGTCTAACATAGTCCATTCCTACAAAGTGTGTTTCAATCATGTCTAGTCAGGATTACTTAAGTGACCATTAGACCGGATGAGCATTCGATTCTGATTAGTATAATCATAATTAAAATTGAGGTCGAGTCGCAAAAATGTTCACATATGTTCACAGAAAAGTGCGCAATTGCTCAGTTCACTTCCGCATTGTCCAGACTGTTTTATCGTGGTTATTGATGGTTATTGTGGTTATTGTGGTTTTTGTGGTTTTTGTGGTTATTGTGGTTATTGTGGTTATTGTGGTTATTGTGGTTATTGTGGTTATTGTGGTTATTGTGGTTATTGTGGTTATTGTGGTTATTGATGGTTATTGTGGTTATTAATAGTTATTGTAGTTATTAATAGTTATTGTAGTTATTGATGGTTAGTGTTGGTTACTCCTCCAACGGCAAACACTGATGATGAAAATGCATAATCCAGGATTTGTCCTTGATCCGAACTGTGCGGTACTGGCCAAGTAAAGGTCGTTGACATGTGGGCGCATTTGATTCATCTATTTTTCTTGCTGTTCCTTTCGTTTATCTCTTTTTTGTCTTCTTTTTGCTCTTTTTTTTCCATTTTGTTCCTTTTCACCTTTGATTGCTCTTTCTGAAACACACAGGTGTTGCACACCCAAAACGATCTGGTGCATGTCGGTGACACACTTTGCGCACACGCAGTGCAATGCAGACGCGCTTTGACAGTCACGCAATTAAAGGTCAAAATAAAAGGTCAAAGGACAAATAGAGTGACTGTGACAGGTTGCTTTTTAGCACATGTTTTCTAGGACAGTTGTAGGTTTAGTCTGGTGCAATTGCAATTGTGAATTTAAGATGTTCTCTCCAAGATGGTTGGCTTTTTGCTTTGGCTTCACTTATTTATCTTTGTTGTCTACTAGTTTTTGCACAACTTCTTCTCTAACATTGTTTATGTTTGCATCTGCCGCGTTCCCCTTTCTAACCCCTGACAACGGTCTGTGACTTCCTGTTGTCGTTTACCGTTAGACGCATGCTCAGTAGCAAAGTAGCGGCAGAGGGCGCTGCACAACAAACTGGTGACGAGTGAGGTTATCGATCTCTGGCCGATAAGAGGAGCATTGAACTTTGCCACTGTCCGGCGCCCGCCTATGTCTGAAACTTGCGGCCGCCAGAGGGCCAAACCAATGGCAAGTGTTGAGGTTCCGCAGATGCGCCTCAGTTCCGCAACCGTTAGCCGCACTCAAGGTCCACAGCGGACGAGTTTTGTTCGAAATTAGTGTTAAACTCATTAATTTTGCTTTTCCCGATTTTGCTTTTTCTTTGTTTCATCATTGTTTCATATTTGTTTCATGTTTGTTTCACGTTTGTTCATGTTTGTTTCACGTTTGTTTCACGTTTGCTTCATATTTGTTTCATGCCCGTTTCTTGTTTGTTTCATGTTGATTTTACTGCTACTCTCTGTTTTGCCACCACTTTACTGTCAACCTCTGGCATATTCGTTGATCATCCATTTTAATCCATTTAATTCATTTCTAGATGATCACCGGATTCGCTTCATCCGAAACTATCTCTAACAAACCACCTTCTTCAATCATCTTTTTTTACACTTTTTC
Source organism: Pyemotes zhonghuajia (assembly GCA_025170145.1). Lineage (NCBI taxonomy): Eukaryota > Metazoa > Arthropoda > Arachnida > Trombidiformes > Pyemotidae > Pyemotes > Pyemotes zhonghuajia. The sequence continues at coordinate 17,390,191 of CM045846.1, read as the reverse complement.
AAACACCTTCTTAAACACCCTCCATCCACCTTCTCAAACACCTTCCACCCACCTTCTCAAACACCTCCGCAGCCAACCTTTTCTACTACCATCCTCAATCAATAGCATCTTTTTGTCCATCTTATTGTGCGACCGAAACCATCTCTACCAAACCAGCAGCTGCCAAACATTCGCCTTGTGTTTTAAGTCCAAAAGTGCACATACACCTGTGATTATTAAAGCAAACGCTCAATATTAAACTCTCAGTCAACTCTAACCTTCACTGTACTTGCCATTGCTGTATGTTATATCATTTTGTCCATACTACTGCAATATTATTCCTTAATTTACAATGCAAAATTCTACTGTCCATCTAATGTAATTGTGTAGCAACTTTTTCATTCTTATGCTACACTTGTGGGTGTTTTTAATTTAAAATGATCACCAATAGATCAGTTGTGTTCGATTGTGTGCTGGTCAATTAGCAAATCATCATTAATGGGCTGTTTGTTTGTTCTACTAGTTCTAATAATTCAACACTCTAATTGCTAGCACTTGTGAGCGCCAATCTAAATAGTAAAACTGTACGCCCACACATTACTTGTGTTAAGCTATGAGCTAGGCAAAGGGTTTAAACCACACTGTTTAGTTTAGCCCATCAGTTTAACATGTACGGCCTGACAAAATGATGGTGAATGTAATTGACGACAGTGATGCCGACCTTAATGCAATTCTAATGTGATCCTAATACAACCCAAATGCAACCACAATGCAATCATAATGCAACCATAATTCAACCATAATACAGCATAATGCGAGTTATGCTGTCTGGGCAAACTAGACACACACACACACACACACACACTCACACACACATACACACAAATACAAACGAGTTTTTACGCAGCCAATGCTTGACTGAAAATAAGTCTTAAATCTCCACATATTGCCATTTGACAGACCATGTGAAATGTGATCCATCTGACGCAAACTTGATGGACAAAGCAACGGCAATAAATTTTTAAAGTGTATCTAAAGGTTAAATAAGATGAGCCAGTCAAAGTGAAAAAGTGTTGCAAACAAGTGCACATGCAGAAATGTCTACTTCAAACATAGCTAGACAAATTGACTGAGAAGCGAGCTTGTGCACTGACAACTTCAATATTGTCAACAGTAATTGAAAACGAGCTTAAGTGAACAAAAGTGTACAAACCAAGTGTGCGAACCAAGTGTACAAACTGGTTTAGATATCATTAAAAAATATTGCTTAAACCTAAACAGAACTAGAACAGAACAACCAGAGAGAAAAAGTGTTCTGTTGTTGATCAACAAATACGATTTATATACACACATATACACACTCCATTGCATAGTAAACGCCTGCTAGTAATAAGTCGTGCAAGGTGACCTTGTGCTGATCATCGTCGTTTCCGCATCAGCACAAAATCAGCCTGGGCATCCCGACTAGGCTGTCTAACGGCAGCCACTTAAAACCACAGCCGAACATGCAAAAAGGTAAGTCCACAACAAGAAAGCGGTCACAAAACGACTTTTGAAAACGGAAGTTCAGTGCACTTCAAGTACGCGCCACAGCACTCAATTGCAAACACATTAGTAATTTGTATATAGTTTAGAGCAGGTATGCGCATGAGTGAGTTATATTTCAGATATTATAGAGAGACAAGAAAGATAAAGAAAAGAGAGAAAGAAAAAAGAAAAGTGAGAAAGAAAAAAATAAAAAGAAAAGTGAGGAAGAAAAAAATAAAAAAATAAAAAATAAAAAAAAGTAAAAAAAGTAAAAAAAGTAAAAAAAGTAAAAAAAGTAAAAAGAGTAAAAAGAGTAAAAAAAGTAAAAAAAGTAAAAAGAGTAAAAAAAGTAAAAAATAGAGAAAAATTAAAAAAACCTAAAAAACAAAAAAAAAAATAGAAAGTGCAAAAATTAAACACAGGTGAAAGTGAAAAAAAAAATCGTTTATGATGCCAATGCCCTAACAAGGGTCCGAAGCCAATCTGTCGTTTTTACAAGTAATCTTACCGTTAAGCGCAATGACCGACACTACTAAACAGGAGCTGTTGCCTTTTGATGAAACTTTATGAAACCGGGTCTGACCCGTTGCACTTGGCCCAGTCAGAGGGCCTTATATAACATTACCATTAACAGGCCACATCGACAGATCATTACTGAAGCTGACTATTAGGCTGAATTTAAAGCTAATTATGAGACTGATTATAAGGCTGATTATGAAGCTGATTATAACGTCTGATTATAAACTCTAATTACAACGCTTGACTGCACCCGGCTATTAATAGCTGTTAACTGGCCATAACTGTTGGGTTCAAAACACGTTGTACGGATTAGTGTACAACAAGTGTATTCAAACTTGGAGCACTATTGCCACCTGTTTTTCATTACTTTTCAAAGAGAGAGTAACCATTTATGAGGGTGGCTATTTAAGAATGATTATCTACAAATAGCAGTCTAAGAATAGATGCTTAAATGCGACTAAGAATGGCTGGCTAAGAATTGTCCATTTGAGAAAGGCTGTATAAGAATGGTCATTTAAAAACGACAGTCTAAGAATGGCTGTCTAAGAATGGTTATCTAAGAATGGCTGTCTAAAAATGGCTGTCTAAAAATGGTTATTTAAGAGTGGTTGTCTAAGAATGGCCGTCTTAAAACTGTTTTTTAAGAATGGTTGTTAAATGCTGTTCAGATGAATGACTGCCTAGATGAATGGCCAAGCGAGTCAAGAAAGTGATGAGGTGCTTGTGTATCAGTAAAGTGAGTGCAACGTGCGTGACATTCAGACACGCTATGCTTGACAGGTTGTCCGCAGCTGTCAGGTTCAGGCCGAGTCAACTTAGAAGGCCGTCCCAATCAAGATTGCCATCAACAGTCTAAAGATAACTTTCATTTAATCCGTTCTCCTATGCTTGGCCCATAACTGTTTTCAACTGTTCATACAACTGTGAATGAATAGCGAAAGTAGCCCAGGTACTATAAAGGGTTCAAGATAGAAAACGGGTGTTAATGCTTGACACCACGCACACTTGAACGACGTTGTTGAACAACTACGTTGAACAAACTCGATGAAAAATCGGCAAAAAAATAACAAAAAAATAACAAAAAAATAACAAAAAAATAACAAAAAAATAACAAAAAAATAACAAAAAAATCGACAAATAAAGCTGGCGGCCATCTAGAAAACTGAGTTCAAGAAGCCAACCTCATTTGGCCTCATTTAACCCAAAAAACAATGCAAACCTCTTTTCACTCGAAACCGTGCTCTACCAGCTGGTTTTTGTTAGTTAATTGTGTCGATTGCGAAAAAGTTGACTATGAAAACTTGAATATAAAAAGTCGATTATGAAAGTCGATTATGAAAAGTGGACTATGAAAAGTTGATTGTGTGAAAAGAAAGAAGCAAATTGTTCATTTGTTTTAATTATTTTTAAATCGTTTCTATCAGATTGGACTGATTTACAACCAGTTTGGTCAGTTCCGATCGATCAAAGTTAAAGAGTTGGAGAAGAGCAGTAAGATAATGAAACTGAAAATTGGAATGTTTTTTAAAAAAGAGTACATGAAACATGAAAGTTGTTTATCTTCTCCTATCCGTTAAACAGTGACTGAGTTTATTTTTAGTAGGTGATCAGGTCAATGGCTAATGGAAAGAAGGATAGAAGGGAAATGGAAGATAATGGGGTAACGTGAAGAGGGGTGAATGGATAGATAAGGGGATAGTAAAAATAATTGAAGAAATAGTTGAAAGAGAAAAAATAGATAGTGAGAGAATGAAAGAAGGAATAAAAGAAGGGATGAAAGAAAAGTTGAAAGAAGAAAAAAAGAGAAATATAAAGAAATAGAATAAAAGAAGAAATAAGAAAGAGAGAAATATAAAAAAATGGAATAAAAGAAAGAAAGAGAGAATATAAAGAAATAGAATAAAAGAAGTAAAGAGAGAATATAAAAAGAATAAAAGAAGTAAAGAGAAAATATAAAGAAATAGAATAAAAGAAAGAAAGAAAGAGAAAGAGAGAGAGAGAGAAAGAAAGAAAGAAAGAAAGAAAGAAAGAGAGAGAGAGAGAGAGAGAGAGAGAGAACAGCTTTTGTTGTTCGACGTCGTTTCCAGATCAGCGGACGAAACAAGTGCGGCGCTAAATTGTGAGCCAGATCAGCGGCAACAACGGCCGAGACATGCGCACCTGCAGGTGACCTACTGGCCCCGCAATCAGGCAACAGTGCGGCCAAGTGAGGCCAATGTTCCTTTCACAATAGAACCAAAACTCGTGAACCAGTTCAAAATTGTGATAACTACTTCTCAAGCTTCTTCTTCCTAAGCCTGCTAACTTGTGTTTCTCTTTTAATTAGCCAGCATCACATTTAGCATCACTGCCAGCATCATTAAAAGCATCCTTGCCAGCATTTCTGCTTTCAACAGTCCACACCTCGATCATCTTTAGACAAACAAACCGACACCAAAAGGAGAAACCGATTCATCTAAAACGCCCACCATTAACCTAATTGCGATCGCAGTGAAACTGCAAACGCCATCTAACTAGACTGACGGTCACCAATTCTCTTACTCTGTCTAATGATCACCGTTTCTAACTGCACTGTTCCAGCCACCACTGACCAATTCTAAACTCGGGTCAATTTGAAAAAACCTAAAAACAAACTTTTAAGCAAATTAAACAAAATGAGCCTGTTTCAAGACTTAAAGTTAAAACGGCGCAAAACTTCATCCAACACACTTACTGCTGCAGACAATGATAAAAATGCCGCACTTGGCTGTGCATCTAGTAGCAATGGCAATTCTGAAAGCGAGTCAAGCAACATTGGCAACAAAAACGGCAACAAAAATGCTAACAACAACCATAATAACAATAACAGTTGTTCGTCTTTCAAAGTAAACACTCATGATACCACTATTTTAAACAGTCTGCTCTGTCAAAACAAGTTGCCACCATCTGCCAATGCCTCCATCAATCGAAACATTGTGTCAAACAGCACCCAATCATCCAATGTGCAAATCTGTCATACTAATGAACCAAACAGCTTAAATCAAAATTTAAACAGTTACAGTTGTGAAGACCACAGTGTAATGAATAAGAAAAACAAACTGCTTACCGTTTCTGGCAGTAATGTGATCATAAATGGGACTAATTCGTCTAATAATCAAGTTTCCAATGCAGAAAAATTGACCAAGTTGAAGTCAAATGTAATCGGTGTAATCCATGGTCAAACTGCTCCTGCTGGTCAAACCACTTTTCGTAGTAATTCATTTTCGTCCACATCATCTTCTTCATCCTCAAATTCATCATCAAATTCATCTTCATCAGCTTCATCCTCATCATCAGTCAGTTCTTTTGAACTGGACATCGAACAATGTTTAGATTTGAGCACTCATACTACGCCCAGTGTAGCCACGGGCGTACAAACTCAAGTAAGTTGTACATCTGATGTAAATGAATTGCTTGAAGAATGTAGTGTAACAAAAGAATCGTTAATTGTTCCGTCCAGTGTTAATTTGCCTAATTTAACTGGTTCCATAATTAGAATGCATCACAGTTCACCTGATTGCACTCATTCACAACCAAATGTTTTTGGCGAAAGTGGTCTGTGCACGTCAGACCAATGCAGTCCGGGGCAATTAAATCAAACCACTTTAGACCAACAAAATAATTCTCATCAATTCAATTCAAACCAGTGCAATACAGATCAGTGCAATCCAGAAAAAGGAAATCCAGATCAATGCAATTCAGATCAGTGCAATCTAGATCAGTGCAATTCAAACGCTTGCAAAATACATAGCTCTAAACTTAGTGTAAACTCTTCCACTAGGTCCACTTTACAAACTATTGTGGAAAATGTAAATGAAACAGATAATTGTGAATCTTATTCAAATCCTGCCACTCAATTCAATAATGCACAGGTGGTTTTGAATTCGGACCAATGCAATAATGAATCAAACACCAGTAATGGTGCCAGCAAAACTATGCTTTGGACTTTGGTAAATACCAACATTTTATTCACTGGTGCCATAACTACCAATAGTTCGGCCATCCCGGCCAGTCAGAACACCAACCAACTTCTTAGCGGCAATTGTTCCAATTCTAATAATTTTATTAGCACAATAACTAGCACAAACGCTCCTTCTTCTTCTTCTGTTAATGGATTATCTGAACAAATGTCCAACACAACTGGTCAACAGGTGCAAAACTTGCAAACAGTGGCGCCAGCTAAAGGATCAGTATTACGTTATTCAATTGCATCAACTCAAGACACGATCAACGATAAGCAAATTAGCACTTCAGCACAAAATGTAAGCTTTCTTAAATTTTTCACTTATCCTTATAAACCCATTTTTTATTCATATTTTAAAAAAAAAAAAAATAGATTGCAACTAGATCAACACAATCAGCTAAATCAGCTAGTGTTATTAGTAGAGTAAAAAATGGAGCTATTGCATCAACTAGCCCTTTATATACATCAAGCACGTACAATGGTATCAATGTAATTACTAGTAGCATCGGTCAAATGAGCAAATGCACTTCAGAACAAACCTCAACAAATAATTTAAATCTTTCATTAACTAATTTAGACTCGAATCTTGATAATACAGCTTCAAGCCCGCAAACTAACAGATTTAATAATAATGTATCAAACGTGATTACTAATCAATCTGTTTCGAACTTGTCAAATAATAAAAGTAACATTGTTCTGAACAATACGCAAAATAATACAGTTTATCAATTAAATGCAGCGCCTAGTCCACCGCCAAGACCCCCGTCCAATGATGAACTTATGATTTGCATGATTTGCGAAGATAAAGCAACCGGTTTGCATTACGGAATCATCACTTGCGAAGGATGTAAAGGCTTTTTTAAACGTACTGTGCAAAACAAACGAGTCTATTCTTGCGTAGCAGAAGGTCAGTGTGTAATCACTAAACAGCAACGGAACCGCTGTCAATATTGTAGATTTCAAAAGTGCCTCAGACAAGGAATGGTGTTGGCCGCTGTTCGGGAAGATAGAATGCCCGGTGGTCGCAATAGCGGTGCAGTTTATAATCTTTATAAGGTAAAATATAAAAAGCACAAAAAAAACAACACAGCTAATGGGATTTGTGGTAGTTTGTCTTCTAACAGTGGTCCTAACAATCCAAAAAGTTCCAATGTCAATACTAACATCAACAACACCTCCAACAATACTATCAACAGTGTCACCAACAACAACAACAACAACAACAACAACAACAACACTAATCTAACCAATACCAATCCTACTAATACCAACACCACCCCAACCACCACTATCACAACCACAACTAACAACAATAATACTCAAACCAAAAGTCTTGTATCTGTTCAAAACACAAATAGCAACTGCATAAATGATACTTTAAATTCTATTCAAAAAAATATTTCAATTTATGAACTTAACCAGTCTGTTTGCAGTAGTAGTGCAGAATATTCGCATGAAAATAATATTGAAAATTTAAGTGTAAATTCAACAAAAAAATCACGAAAATCAAATGATAAAAATCAATTTAACAATCGCAAAAAACAATTAAATAAACAAATTTCAGGAAAAATCAATGAAATTTCCGACACTGTCAATTCAAACGAGCAAATTAAATATTTAAATTCAGAATTAAATCAAAATAATTTACTTGAACAACATCAAATGGTTTATTTAAATGAAGATTCCATTAATAAAATTGATAAAATCAAAGACGAAGAACAATCAATGTTTAAAAAATTTGATAGTCAATGTATTGATGTAATTCAAACTAATGAAATTGGTTCACAATCAGTTAAATCTGAATTTACTCAAGTTCCATTAACTAATTATTTAAATGAAAAATACGTTAATCAAGATGAAAATCAAACAAACAAACCTTGTGAAATATTAACAGACATCCTAAAATCTGCCCTTACTGGTACAAGTATAGATTTGCTTATTTGTAAACGTAAATATGATAGCGATGAAATAGTTGCGGATACTACAATTAATGATTGTAACATGATTAAAGTTGAAGAACATGAAATTAATGAATTAGTCAAAAAATTAATTAAAGTTGATGATTATAATGAATATGGAAAATTACTGCAAATCAATGAACGAAACAATTTAACTGATCGAAAATTAATCCGATTTGGTGTACATAGTATGGCTCAAGATTGTTCTCCACAATCTAGTAAGGAGCAATGTAAAGATGTGATAATGACAAGCATAAGTCCAAATGAAAATGATAAAGAAGATGATATGTATAACATCATTGTAGATAAGCAGCTTAGTTTAAATGAAAAGTTATGTTCTATTGGAGATTGCATTGTAAATAAACTTGTACAATGGACAAAAAAACTGCCTTTCTATTCGAAAATTCCCGTTTATTCGGTAACCTCAGTAAGCAAAAAAATGTTATTTTTTTAAATTATCTATTTATAAAATTTAATTTTTTTTTTAGTTATTAACTCATAAATGGCATCATTTACTTGTATTAACAACTTGTGCCTACCAAGTACTTTGTACTGATTATTCGACATTTGGTCGTTTAGCAGATCAAAATTTTTATTCACAACAACAATTAAGAATGCAAAGTGAAAATAACATGAATACTTTAATTAATTGTTTGGGTATGTTACAATAATGTTTTTATTGAAATATAAAATGAATTCAAAATATTGATTAAATTTTTTTTTAGAAAAAATGATGAAGATGAGCAAGACTGAAGATAAAAGCGAAGACGCTTGTTTAAATATTAAACAATTAGAATCTGAAGCTGGACCATTAATTCAAGCTTTGGCAAAAGTAAACATTTATTTAAAATGCATCGAGATCACACTTGAAGAATATGTTTTATTAAAAATTGTTATCATGAGCTCAATTGAAGCTAAAACATCGAGTATTAATGAAGAGTCCATTATTCAGACAATACATGAGCAACACTTGTCAGCTTTACAATTTATTTGTGCACAAGAACCTAATCGATATGAGCAAATTTTAAATACGATGCAAGTAATTGAAGAAGCAGCTAACATATTGATAAGATCTAAAATGTTCTATGTTCCTTTTCTTTTAACAGCAAATTTTCATTAGTCTTAATTTCCAATCCTAAACATCTAAACTATTATTTTATTTTAAATTTTATAATCAATTTTTACATACTTTGTAAGAAATTTCAGTTTTAATTCATTGCTTTGTTTTTTCTTGTTTATTTTATTAATCTTGTTTCGTTTGTAACTTGCTATCCCATTATATTTCATTTTTTATTTGTTTTAAGTTTACAGGAAAAAAAAATAAACCATTAAAACACTCATTAGCAAAGCTAATTAGCATAATTTAATTAAGCGAAAACTATTAAAAACAGAATAAAAACATAAATTGTTAAAAAATGAAATAATTTTCATTTTAGTATTTTTTTTTTTATTGCCCGGATTATATATACATAAATAATATATTTATATTTATATATGTGAATTGTAAAATAAATAATTTATCATTATTTAGCACTGTTTATTCGTAAAAAAACTAATATTTTCAAATTATTAAAGATGAAAAAAAAAACTAATATTAATGATGATAAGTAATTAAAAAAAAAAGAAATACATATAAACAGAGAAACACTTAAATTTATATCCCACTAAATGAAAAAACTTATTAGGTAAATATGAAATTTAAAACTCTTAACTTTTGTTCATAAAGGAAATAAATTGTTTTAATTAAATTAAAATTAATTATTGACAGTGAACTTAGGTTGTAAAACACAAATCTTAAAAACACATCCTTTAAAATAGCATTATTAAAAAAAAAAAAATTGAGCTAAATTTAATCTTTAAAATTGTTTTTAAATGAATAAAAAAAGTTTTGATTTTATTTTGCTTGGATAATAATTTAATTTAATAAAATTAAAAAATAAAATTTATTTACTTTTTATTTTAAAAATAAATAAATAATTTATATTAATATTAAAACTTTTTTTTTTTATTTTGTTCTGAATAAATTTTTGGTAATAAATTTAAATCTAAATTATGATAACTTAAAGTAGTGATAAAAATGCTGCCATCTATAAAAAATTAATAAAAAAGTTATTTAAATTTTTATGTACTTATTATATTTAAAAAAAATAATTGAATTTATTATATTATATTTTTAAAATGATTATTTATTTTGTTCTAAAAATAATTTACATCAATAATAGAATATAATTATTAAAAATAGTATAAAAATTAGATAAATTATTTTATTAATAGTATACTTCAAACAACATGATTTTAAATCATTAAACTTTATTATTGTTACTATAATTAAATAGCAAAACTAATCTTTCACAGAAAACTTTAGGTTTAAACAATTAGTTTTAAAAAGAAATCTCTAATATTAATAAAGTTTTGATTGTATCAACCTTTTAGTATTCTTTAAAAAACATTTTTAAAAAAACAACTAAAGTTTTATTAATTAGGTTTATTTATTTAAAATCTAATGTTTAAATTAATTATTTATAATATTTTAAAAGGTATAAAATAATTGTTTTAATTCAGTTTAATTTGAATCAAATTATTTGTTAATAAAACCTAATATTTATAACAATTTAATGAAACAAAAAAATTTTAAAAATTTTTTATATCAATCAGACTAAATATTTAATAGACATTAATAAAATTTATAATTTATTTTATATTTAAATATATATAATAATTAAAATTACTCAATTTTTAAAATTAAAAACAATTAAACAGAAAATTTTATTGATATTTTTTTATTTTTTTAATTGAGTTGACAAACATTAAATTTGGATTATAAAGTTTACACTTATCACACCAATATAAAGATTTATTACTTATACACTTTATTTTTTTTTTCTTTTTTTTTTTTAATAAATTTATTTTTATTGAAATTTTTTTAAACATGTCATAAATATAATAAATTAATTGAATAATTGAAAATCCACACCAACTACTTAAAACACCAGCTACTAACGTTACAAATTCAGATAAAGAAAAGGCTGGCTTTAATTCATTTTTAATCTTAATATAAAAATTGGTCAATTAAAAATTTAAATTATTAAAATAAATTATAATAAATAATACCTCAGGTAAATTTGGTGAAATAAGTTCTAATATAGTTTCATTTTTAAAAATAGGTTTGAATTCTGATACAATAGGCAAATACCATTCTTGAAAACAATTATTTTGTAAAGATTCTTTTGTACAAAAACTTATTATTTTTTTTATTTTTTTTAAAATTTTTATTCTCAAAGTAGAATTTAAGTATTGTCCAATAAAATCCAAATGTTTATTTGTTTCATTTTCAAAAACAACATTGCCATTTAATATCTTATTACCTAAAAATTTAGTTGCAAGTTTAGAACGACATACATTCATTCTATGTTGTTTAGAATAAAACCCCATTTTGTCATATTCAACACATTTTGATGGAAATGGCTTTTTTAATGAAATAAATTCAAATCTTTGATAAGTAATCAAATGTTTTAAAGGTCCATAATAATTTTTTAACGAAAAAAAAGCTTCTGATTTTAAACCAAATGGTAAATATTTTGTAGAACCAATTAAACCAATCATTACCGAAGAAAAAATATTTGTCAAATTGTAATTTAAAGATATTTTATAAATTAAATTATTTTTATTTGCTTTTTTTAAATCTAAATTATCAATAAAAACACCTGCTTTATCTTTTTTATTAAAAAATTGTGAACACGAAACAGAAAAACAAAAATAAATATCTTTAACAAATGGTAAAATAGTGCAATTTTTTTTTTCAAGAAAACCAGTGCTAATATTTAAAATTTGAATTTCATTAAAAAATTCATCTTTAGTATAAAATAATTTAAAAATCTGTTTAATTTCAAGACTATCAATATATTCATAAATAGGTATAATTTCTTCACGTTTTAAATTATTTGCTAAATTTGATGAATTAAAAGATTTGAAAAACTTTAAAAAATTTTGATATTCTTGAAATTTCCATTTTCGAACTTTTTGTAAATCAATAAAATTTTTCACAATTAAACATATTTGAATTACTGGAACATAAGATTTAGATGAATATTGGATATTTAGTTCAGAAGTAACAGGTCGTTCAAAATAATAGGAACTTATATAAAATAAATGTAAAATGCAACCAATTAAACAAAATAGTCCAAATGTTATACTTAAAAAATGAAAAAAAAAATTTCTTGTAGTCATTGATAAAAAAATATTTATGTCATTTTAATAAAAAAAATTATTTTAAACTTATTTTGAAATTTATAACTAAAATACTAAACTAATTTAAGTTAATTTTTGCACTTATATAATATAATTTTTTTTTTAATTATTAAAACAAACAATAGATAATACATATTTTTATATTTAAATAAAAAATACATATTTTTTAGAATTTAATTTTTTTTTTTTTTTAATTAATCTATATTATTGATTGTTAAATTTTTTTTTGCTTTTTTTATTGACGCTTTTAATTATTACTTTTTTATTGCTATATTTAATCATAATAAAAAATAAATGAAGTACTGAAATTCCTAACCATGTACTTAAAGTATTCATTATTAGAAGAATAAGTTTACTAAATGTTAACATAGGAACCGAAATATAGCCAATCTATAAAAAAAATTTAAAATAAAAATTTTGATAAAAATTTAATAAAAAAATATTTAAACCTGAGGTAAAAAATTTGCAAGAACATAAATAGTTGTTAGTTCTTTGAAATTCTTATTTTGTTTATGAACAAGAGGAATAAAAATAGATTTATAACAATCTGGTTGTTGAGCAGTTTCACTGCAAGTATTTCGGATAAATCTTAAAGTTTTAGCTAATTTATTACGTAAAGTTTCGTTTAAAAATTGTTCTTCAAGACCTAAAATTTTTCCAGTTTCATTCCAGTAAATTACATTTCCAAAAAACAAAAATTTACCTATAAAATAAATAAATAATGATGAAAAAAGATTAAGTTTAAAAATTAATTTATTTTAAATTAAAAATTACTTAATAATTTTTGAGCCAATTTTTTTCTACAAACTTGAATTTTATGTTGCTTTGAAAAATATCCTTCTTTTGTATAATTTTTACAATTCGTTGCGTAAGGAAATTCTAGTAATTTTCTTGTAAATAATTGAAAATGTATTTTATAAAAAAAAGCTCCTTCAGTATCAGATAAATCTATTGATTTTCTAGGTATTGTTCCATATGGAAATATTTCATTTTTATTTATAAAACCTACTGTAAAACTTTTTATATTGTTATTAATGCTTGTATTTATATAAAATCTATAAAGCAAATTTTTTACATTTAATTGTTCCAATATATTACGATCATAATAATGATTATTATAAGCATCTAATATAAAATTTTTTTTATTTCCACAGCGAATAATATAACAAAAATTTATTTCTTTTATAAAAGGTGTTTCTGAACAAGCATTAAAAACATTAATAGATCTTGTTTCTACATTTATTGAATTAAGATATGGAAATATTTGATCATTTTTATTTAAGTATTTTAATAATTTGTTTATTTCCATTGAATTTATTATTCTTAAAAGTTTTTTATTAAAAGATTTTACATGAATTTCTTCATTAGAAGGATTTTGAGATAAATTAAAAATATTATTATAGTCATTTAAAAGCATTCTCATATTTAAAAAATATTTATAATTGCCACAAAAAACAAAATCTGGAACAATTATTTTATCAGGAATATTTAAAGTAATTTCACTTAATATATATCCATTAATATAACTTGAGAAAAGAATTATTATTTGAACTAAACAACCAGAAAAACAAATAAAAAATATTAATACATTTGATAAATTAAATTTTTTAAAAAAAAATTTTAAATCTAAATAAAACATTTTTACAAATTTATTATGTTACTTTTTAAAATAATTTAAAAAAAAAAATATTAAAGATTTTTTTAAAAATGTTTAGGCTTAAATATGTGTTAAAGTTAGTTAAAAAATAAATTATCAAAATAAAATTTTATATTGACATAGTATATTTACAAATAAATGCGAGTAATTAAATAGCAAAATAATCAATATTTAATAAAATTATTTGTTTATTAATAATTTATGTAGTAAAATAAATATTTATACTTAGATTTTATTTAAATAATAAAATATCAAAAAATATTTATTTAAATGATTAAAACTGAATAAATTAATATTTTTACTATTTGTTTAAATTTAAAAAAAAAAAAATATTAATTATAAAAATAAGAATTATAAAACTTTTGTAAATGAATTCTTTTTTTACATAATAAACATTTTTTTAAATTATCATTTGAATTTGATTGTAAATAAATTAAACGTGAATTTATTTGATTTAATTTTTGTGTACTTGATTTAGCGATTTTAATAAAATAAAATAATACAGCTGTAATAGAAAATCCTAACCAAAATCCTATTACACTACCACAAAGTGTAAAAAATTTACTTAAAGTAACTTTTGGAACAGAAACATTTTTGAGCTTCAATAATTTTTAAATTAATAAATTAAAATAAATAAATTTAACATAAACTACTTACCACAGGTAATACATCTGAATTTATTATTATATAAGTTTCATTTTTTGTAGATATAGAATTGCTAGTCAAAAATGAATAAAATGTTTGTTGAAAACATGATGAATATCGATTTTTTAAATAACATGTATCTATAATAAAATTAATTTTTTCTCTAATCTTTAATCTTCTGCTTAGATTTAAATATTGTCTATCTAAATCTAACTCTTTTCCGGTTTCATTACCAAAAATTGTATTTCCAAAAAATAACTTTTTACCTTTATAAAAAAATAAGTATTATTTTTAAAATTTATAATAAAAACTTACCAAAATAAAATTCCATTAATTTACTTTGACACTTTTCTATTTTTTGATATCTAGTAAAAATATCACCTGGTTTTTTTTTTATACATCCACCTTCAAAAGGTAATTCAAGTAAATAAGAAGTATATCTTTGAAATGAAATTTGAAAAGAAGATTCTGATATTTTACGCTCTAAACAAATATAAGGTCTTGGTAAAAGTCCAAAAGGAAATCGTTCACTAGAACTTAATAAGTTTATTGTTAATAATTCAAAATTTTTCATAACATTATAATTAAAACTTAATTTATATAAAATTTTTTTGTAAAAAGATCTGTCAACTATAGATCTTTCAATATATTTTCCACCACCGTCTTCTTTTGACAAACTTGAAAAACTCTCACAACTTATATGAAAACAAAAATTAGTAAATTTTAAAAAAGGTATCACAGAACAATTAGGATTATTTTCTAAAAATGTACCATTTGAAGTCATTGAACCAATATTTTTAAAAATATCAGATTTATTTAAAAATAAATTCATGACATGATCAATTTGGATAAAATCTAATAGCTTATAAAAACTTTTAATTTGTAAATTTGTATCATTATCTATTCCATACAATTTTTTTATTTCTAAAAATTGTTTTTTAAGTTTTATCGAAACTTTAGGATGTTTATAAATTTTATTTAAATCAAACATCATTATAATTGGATTACAGAGAATAATATCTGGAACAAAAATTAAATCAGAAAATTCCATTACTAATTCATTAATAACTTTTCTTTCAAGGTAATCCTGTATAATTATGATAAGATGAATAAAACAACCAATAAAGCAAATAAACATTATAATAATAAAGAAATAATTAAATTTTTTTTTTAACATTTTTAATTTAAAAACAAGGTTTAATTTTAAACTAAAGATATAATTTTTAAAAAAAAGTTTTGTTAGACAAAAAAAAAATTACAAATAAATTATTTTTATAACGCAGAATCCATTTTAATATAAATATAAAAAAATTCAAGTTTAGAAAAAAAAATTGTCAAAAATCAATTTTTTAATATTTATTTAAACTTAGTTTTTAATACTTTATAATTACTAATTTTAAATTATTGAAAGAATTGATTAAATACAATGACTACTTAATGTTAATTTAAAAATAAATGTTTATCTATATATAGGTTTAAATTGCAAAATTTTAAATGTATAACAATTCAAATAAAGATGCAAAATAAAATTACAATTTTATTATTAAAAAATTAGACATAATTAATATATTATTTTTAAATATACCATTTTCTTTTTAATTTATGTTGGTTTAAATTAGATTTATAATAAACTTATTTTTGATGAAAATTTATTTTAAATTACAAAATTAATTTAGTTAAAAAAAATTGATTTATTCATTTTTTTTTAAATTGTTTAAAACATAAATTAATTGATTTTGCGAATAATTAAATTTACATTTTTTACATAAATTTGAAGATTTCGTAATGCAAGTAACTTTTTTTTGTTTAACTTTTAATATTTGTAAATTGTGTGAAATTTTTTTTGATAATATAGAGATATAATAAAATATATGAAGCATTGAAAATCCACACCAACTATTCATTATACTGGCAATCAAACTAAAATAATTTGTTAAATTCATTTTTGGAATTAACTTGTTTTTAAACTTAAATAAAAATTATTACGTTTAATTTTTTATTTAAAATAAATTTACCTCAGGTAATGGAGATATAAAAAATTCCAAGACAGTTTGATTCTTATAATATTTTTCATTTTGAATTTGAATTGGCAAAAACCATTCATTAAAACAATTTTCTTGAGGATTAATATTTAAACATATTGATACAATTTTAGTTAAAATTTTTAAATTTTTAGTATTGTTATAAAATTGAAAATAAGATGTAAAATCAAGAAAATTATTTGATTCATTACCAAATAAAATGTTTCCAAAAAATAATTTTTTTCCAAAATAAATTTTAAATAATCTATTTTGACATAATTCAATACTATGGCCTCTTGAAAAATATTCGTATTTTTTATAATTTTTGCACATAGATTCATAAGGTTTTTCAAGTAAAACACTTTCAAATCTTTGAAATGTTATTTTTCTATTAAAAGGCAAATTTAGTTTATCTAAAGAAATAAAATTTTCTATTATTGAACCGAAAGGAAATTGTTTTTGAGAACTAAATAATGCTAAATTTAAAACAGGCCATAATTGAATTAATTCTTGATTTAAATATATTTTTAATAAAAGATTTATTTTTCTAGCTTTTTTAAAATCTATATCTTTTATATAATATCCAAATCGATCTTTATTTTGTACGAAATCAATACAAGAAATTTTGTAGCAAAAAAAATAAAATTTCATAAAAGGAGTAATACTACAATTTTTAGATTCTAATATCTCGGTTTCTTGATTTAAAAATTTAATTTTTTTTATTAAAACATTTTTATCAAAATATAAACTAAATATCTTATCAAACTCAAACATACTAGTAAAATTAAAAAAATAACTATAAAAATTTTGTTCAAATTTTAAATCAGAAAATGATATAGAGGTTGTGTTTTGAAAAAATTTAATAAAATTTCTATTTAAAATATTAATTTTAGAAAACTCTTTTAATTTAGATAAATTCATATTATTTATTATATCACTACAAATAATTATATCTGGAATATAAACTTTAGATGCATATTCTATTTTTACTTGAGGAATTGTATCATATTCTAAATAAATAGATGTAATAATAGCAATATGAATAAAACAACCAAACAAGCAAACTAATCCAATAATCACATGCAAAAAAATTGAAGAATTTGTTATAACAGACATTTTTTATAAAAAAAATTTACCTATAAACTACTTGGATTTTCTTTTTAAAATGTTGATATTAGTTTAAATATTTTTAGTGTTATAGTTAATCAATAAACAAGATAAACAAAAAATAATAATTAATTTTTTTTTATTAATTTAGTTAATACAAGTTTATTTTATTTATTTAAAATTTTTTTTAAATTTATTATTAATTAACTTATTTTTTCTTA
This sequence comes from Pyemotes zhonghuajia, assembly GCA_025170145.1. Lineage (NCBI taxonomy): Eukaryota > Metazoa > Arthropoda > Arachnida > Trombidiformes > Pyemotidae > Pyemotes > Pyemotes zhonghuajia. Next base: position 17,372,327 of record CM045846.1, on the reverse strand, counting down.
ATTGCATTATTCTAGTAATATTATTGTTTTTAATTTTATTTTTTTTAAATTTAGTCAATATAAAAAATAAATTAAAAACTGTTACTCCCATCCAAGTACTTAAAATACTTAAAAACATTAAAATGAAAGAAAATATTGTAAATAAAGGAGTTGAAACATTATTTATCTAAAAATAGGCAAAAAAAAATAAATTATATAACTTTGAAAAATTAATTTTAAAAACCTCAGGTAAAAAATTAGTTCCAATAGTTATTTTAATATGATCTTCCCTTGAATACTTATATTTTTGAATAAAAGGAAGAAATATTAATGTATAACAATCAGGTTCTTTTGATTGAATATTACAAATTTTTTCAATATATCTTAATGTCGAGTTAACTAAATTAAAATCACTTAATTGTTTAGTTAATTCAAGTTTTTTTCCAGTTTGATTTCCATAAATAAGGTTACCAAAAAAAATAATATTTTCTTTAAAATTTAAAATATATGTTAATGAAAATTTTAAATAAAATTAAATATATTACTTTTATATAATTTATCGATTAATTTTGAACGACATTGATGAATTTTGTGATCTCTTGAATAATATCCTTCTTTTGAATAATATTTACAATTAGTTTTATACGGATTTTCTAAAAGTTTATTTGAGTAAATTTGATAAAGTATTCTAAAAGAATAAACGGATTGATTTGAAGATAAATCAAAAAATATTTCAGGTAAATCTCTATAAGGAAACATTTCTTTTCTACTCATTAAATTTATTGAAAAAAAGCTAAAATTTTTAATTAAATTATTTTTTATATAAAATTCATAAAAAGTATTTTTTAAATTTAATTGTTGTAATAATGAACGATTTAAATATGGATAATTTTCTGAATCAAGTGAAAAATTTAAATTAATTGAACAACGAATTATATAACAATAGTTTCTATATTTCATAAAAGGAATGATAATACAATCATTTTTTTTACTTAAAGTTCTTTTCTCAATGTTTATTGAAGAAATATTAGTAAATATTTTATTGCCGTCATAAAAATATTTTAATAACAAATCTATGTCAACATTATTAAATTCTTCTATTTTAAATAGATCAATTTTATCATTTAATATTAATTTATTTATTTTATTAATTGCATTTTTAGAGAAATCAATTTTAAATTTTGTGTAATTAAAAAAAACTTTAATTTTTCCACAAAGCACTAAATCAGGTATTAATAAATTTTTTGGAGATATTAAACTTATTTCATTTAATGTATCACCTCTTAAATAGCTTAGTATTAAATATAAAAGTTGTATTAGACATCCAATAAAACAAATAATTGTTATTATATATTGATAAAAGGATAATTTTTTAAAAAAGTTTTTTAAGTTTATACAATTCATTTTTACTAAAATTTAAAATTTTATAAATATAAAGATTATTAATTTATGAAAGTCATAATTTTTTTTATAATAAAAAAAGCCAATAAAAATATAGTTTTATAGCATTTTAATAATTGTTGAAGTATAAAAAACAATAAATTTTTTTTTTATAATTTAAATATTTATTTAAAAAACAGATCAAATTATTTTTTTGTAATTAACTGTAAAAATTATATATATATAATATAAATAAATAAAACATTAATTATTTTTATATAAGAATTTTCATTTTAACACTTTTACAGAATTAAAAAGATTTTTTTTAAAAAAAATTATTTTTTATTTTTGTTTTACATAAATGACATTTTTTTAAAACATTTTCTGAATTTGATTGCAAATTGATTATATTCAAATTTAATTGATTTAATTTTATATAACTAGATTTCGCAACTTTAATTAAGTAAAATAATGTGCTTATCATTGAAAAACCTAACCAAAACCCTAACACATTACCTAAAGAAGTTATAAATATACTTAAAGTAATTTTAGGTAGAGTAATAGTTTTTAACTATAAAAAAAAAAATTAATTTTAAACATAATTAAAAAATATTAATTAACTTACTGTAGGCAATATATCTATATAAAGGAATAACGAAGTTGTATTTAAAATATTTAGTCTGACTCTTGTATAAGATAAAGAAAAGGATTCTTGGAAACAAGATGGCGCTTCGTACATTTTGTTGCATTTATCTATAAATGCATCAATAATTTCATCAGTTTTTTTATTTATCCCTAAAATTCTACTTTCAAAATCAAGTTCTCTATCAATTTCTGAGCCAAAAATCGTGTTACCAAAAAAAAGTTTTTTATCTTGAAAAAAAAAATAAATTTACTTAATAAATAAACTTAAGTTTTAAATTGCTTAAATACCTACCAAAATTCAAATTCATTTCTCTAGAATGACAATTTTCTATTAGTTCATATTTATTAAACTTTTTATATTTTTTATAAAAAATACACCCGCCGCTATAAGGTAGTTCAAGAAGATAAGTAGAAAAACTTTGAAATGAAATAAAAAAATCGAATGGGCTTTTTTCCGTTTCTACTGTTATTGCAGGTTTTAAGTCTAATCCAAAAGGAAATGCTTCACCAGAATTTATTAAAGTAACTGTTAATGGAAATAAATTTTTTAAAATATTATAATTTAACTCAATTTTAAATGCTATATCCTTTTCTAATGAATTTTCAAATGATTTTCTAGGAAGATAATTACCCCCTCCATCAATCAAAGGTAATTTAAGAAAATTTGTGCAACTGATTTTAAAACAATAATCGGTAAACTTTAAAAACGGCACAGCATAACAATCTGGATTATCTTTTAAAATTGTTCCATTTAAAGTAATTGAACCAATTTTAATAAATATTTCTGATGTATTGAAAAAAACACTCATAATTTCATTAATTTTAAAATTATCCATAATTTTATAAATTTTTTTTTCATAATCATCATAATAATTTACTGAAGATAAATATTCTATAGATTCATTTAAATACAGATCAGGAAAAAATTCTTTAAATTTAATTGAAATTTTTGAATGTTCTCTCAATTTTTTAACATTTAACATATATATAAAAGGGTTACAAATTAAAACATCCGGAATAAATATTCTTTCAGAAAATTCAATTTCTAATTTGTTAATAACTTCTCTTTTTAAAAAACTATTTGTGACAATTATAATATGAATAAAACATCCAATTAAATTGAATATCATCATAACAACAAAAGAATAGTTAACATTTATTTTTTTAAGCATCATTATTCTTAAAAATAATTATATGATTTACAAGAAAGTTTTTGGTATAAAAAACAGCATTAAAACTCTTTTTTTTAATTTTCTTTTTTTAACAAAATTTAATTATTTTTAAAAATAAATATAACTTATTTCATATTGATTTTTTTTTTTGAAACTAAACAAAAATAAAAATAATTATTTTTTTGTTAGAATTTTTTTATTATATCTATTAAAAAAAAATAATTATTTGAGTTTACTTAAAAAAAATTATAAATTTTTTATTTTATTTTCAAAAAACCAGATGACGACATATATATATATTTTTGTTAAAAAAAAAGTATAAAATTAATAGTAATTAATTTAAAATTAATAAAAAAAAATATTATATAAATAAATAATCAAACAAAAAAAAAAAAAATAAATTGCTTAAATTACAAAAATATATTTCTTTATTAATAAAATGAAAAAAATACATTTCAATAAATAAAGAATTACGTAAATAATTAATTTTTAAATATATAGTTTTTATTTTTTTATATGTTTTTATATTTTTTATTTTTTAATCAAATATAATTAAAATTTATTTATTTTTTTTTTATTTTAATTATTTTAATAATATTAAAAGTAATTTTTAAAATTTAATTTTATTATATAGATTTTAAAATAAATCAAAAATTATTTACATTATTTAAAAAAAAAAAAATTCTTAATTTTTAAATTGTTTTATAATATTTAAAATAATACTTTAGAAAATGAAAAAATAAACATTTAGAAAATTTTTACTAAAGAATATAAAGTAAGTGATGTTTTTAACAGTACTAGTTTTATTACATGCTTTATAGATAAAATACAGGATAAATTTTCTATACAAAAAATAAAATCGACAAACCTATAAACTAAATATCGGTTAAAAGAAATAAATTTTATTGACATTAAACTAAATCAAAATGACAAAAAAAAATTGTCAAAATATATCTTTAATTGAATAAAAAGCAGTTTGTATTAAAATTGTTTGATGATTAGTCATTTTGTCAACAGAAATTAACCAAAATTTAAATTTAAAAAAAACAATATTTTAAATAATTATAAAATTATTAAAATAGTAATATTTAAAAATAAGTGAATTACAATTAATGCATTTTTATTGCGAATAAAAAAAAAAATATAATAAAAACCAGTAAAAAAACGTTTAAGCATGACTAATTTATATGTAAAAGATCAATTTTAATACAGAACTTTTATTTATCGTTTAACTTTAATCTTTTTGGGACAATTTCACATCATTTCAAAACATAATTTGTTTGGCCAAGTTTTTAACATAAAACTCATATTATTTAATTTAGAATAAATGTTGAAGCAAAACAATGAACAGACATGGGAAAATCATCAAATACGATAATTTTATAATTTGTATTAAAAAAAAAAAAATACGTAAAATTAGTTAATAGATTTGTAAATTTGTATATATGAGTGTGTATAATAAAATTTAACAAAAAAAAAATAAAAAAAATAAAAAAAAAATTCTATTTAAAATTGAAAATTTCATTTTTTTGATATTTCATTTTTTTTAGTATTTATAATTTAAAACAAAATTAAATCAACAAAATACACATGCAAGCACAAATATATTAATTTAATTATTATGGAATGAATGCATTATTAATTATCAATAATTAAATAAATATTGTCAATATATGTAAATATATATACAAATATTAAATAAAAAGAAAATAAAATATTTATAATTTTTGTTATGCGCAAATATAAATTAATTGACTAACAATCATCATCGTTAATGTGATTAAATTTTAAAAATTCAAGCTTTAAATTATGTTTTGTTTAGTGTTTACAAAAATTAAAAATAAAATACATCAATAAATTTATTTTAAATAAACTTAAATAAATTTGTAGAAAAAAAAATTAGATAAAAAATATGGAAACAAAGCTTGATTTATTTTTCAAAATATATGTATTTATATATATAAATAAATTAAAGATAAAATAAAAAAAATAAAAAAATTTTAAATGAAATAAAACTAAAATAGATACATAAACTTGTTAATGTCTTAATTATTTACAAAATGAATGAAAATGTGTTAAAAACAATTAAAAAAAAAGTTTGATTTTAAACCAAAAATAAATAAGATGAAAAAGTAGAAAAAAAGATGAATCTAGTGTAAAAAGCCATTAAATGAATGAGTAATAAGATTGACTGTTGATTTTAATTTAATTTAGATAAATAAGGTTGGAAAAGAGGTTTTGAAGCCGCAAAAAGGGCACTGCATGTCGCTACGGATCCGTTATGTTTACCATTAGACTCAGATTTTATAAAATTTGACATAAACGGCTTACTTGGTGGAGGTGGACTTTGACAGATCAAAGGAGCTGGACTGCAACTAGGTGTAAGAGGCACAGATTGGCCTGAAGAAGCCAGTGCTGAACAAATCTTACCAAAACTAGCCATTGAAGCAGGTATAGAAGTGAGTGAAGGTGAACAAGCCGAAGACAAAGAGCGGTTAGACGAAGATGCATTGGAAGACGATTGCGACTGATGCATTGAAACTGACAAGCCTGGTAAGACATTAGTATTTGAAGTTGTCGCTAGTGAAACAGATGGAGAAAGAGAGCAGTCAGGGGAACACGAACCGGAAGAAGAGTCGCATTTTCGAGTTTGCAATTGATCTGAAGTGTAATCGAGCGAGTTCATAGAATTCAATGGATTCATTTGATTTAGGTTGTGCAAAGATTCTTGAGCATGATGAGATCCGTTATTTTGTCCTTCATTTACAATTAGAGTTGATTCTGTGCCATTATTGCAAAGACTGTGTTGTAAAGTATTTAACAAATAGGTTCCTGAAGAAGCAGAACCAATGAAGGAGTTGCCTCCTAAGACAGGAGCAGATACAGGTAAGTTTTGACTCATTAAATTTGCGGCACTAGCTCCAAGGCCAAGATTTCGAAGCATCATATTGTAAGATAATTCGGCTGGTAAGAAAGATTGACTGGCAGCAGTAGCAGCAGCAGCAGCAGCAGCAGCGGCCGCAGCAGCAGCTACATTATTTGGTCCAGGTGGATTTGTTGTGACTGAACCAGTAGATGCAACAGTAACTGGCAACTGTTGCCCATTGGACATGTTGCTGGAAAACAATGGACAATGTTGAGAATTGGGCAAAGAGATGGCTGAATTAAGTAGACTATTCAAAGGTAAATTTGAAGCATTGCTACTTGTTCCTAATGAGTTGCCAAGTAGTTGTGAACCATTTTTGGACTTATGTTGGTGTTGGGCATGCTGTTGTTGTTGTTGCCAATAATCAGGCAACTGGTTTGAGTAACTTGCTGCGGCTGCGGCGGCAAAAATGTAGGTGGCAAAATGTGGATCAGCTGCTGCATATGCCCAAGGCAAACCCATTTTTTGTCTTTTATCTAAACAAAAATTAAAATAAATTTTAATAAAAAAATAGCACTTTAAGATTCAAAATGTGTAAAAATTAGATAAGTTTAAAAATAGAGGGCGTTTAAGTTACACAAAAAAAAACAATTAACTATCTTAATTAAAACAGTTTTCACCAAAATAATATGAATCTCAGTATTTAAATACATTAAAAAATGAATAAAGAAGACTTAATTAAATGGAAACAGCAGCGGATGAGCCATTTTTATAATTCTGGCTACATCTTGTTATGTTTCTCTATCTTCACTTGCTCTTTATTAATGTTGATTTCTCTGATTTCCTACTACAAAATCCGTTAGTAAATCTTAGATCGAATTTCATATTTTATCTTTTGTTTCTAGGAAACAACGTGTTAAATCTAAAAAACAAGTCTAATTGAGTTGGCTCAATGAAAAAGAAAAAGAATTAAATAAAAATAAAACAACTACCTTTCATTCGTCTATTTTGAAACCAAACTTTAATAGTTGCTTCAGGTAATTTTAGTTGATTGGCTAGATCACATCTTTTAGGTCTTGAAACATAGTTTTCTCTCATAAATTCTTTTTCTAATAATTGAAGTTGTTCTCTAGTAAATGCTGTACGATATCTTCTCATATTATCGTCTATTGAATTCATCTGGCCATTGGTGGACGTGTTCTGGGCATGGTTAGAGCCACTCATGTTGGAATGTGAATTGCTATTATTGGCATGATTAGGAGAAATGGAATTATTAGAATGACTGTTGTTATTTGTCATTTCTAAAGATGAGGATCCGTGTCCTACACAATTATTTTTAGCGCTAGTCATCGCACTGGTTCTAACAGAACTTTGATCAATTTTTTTAACCTTAATTAATTTATCTTTCATTTGTTTTAAAATTTCACACAGTTTTATGTTAAAAGCACTAGTCGAGCTTACTATTAAACATGAAATTTATTTTAACCAAATCTGATGCACTTTTAATTCTGAACACAGTTCGGGAAACTCCTTTAAGACTTTAAAAAGTTAATTTTTGTTTGTCTGCTTTAGCTTTAAGGTTAAGTACGACTCTAGAAAAAGCTCGATGATTGAACCGAATGTGCACAAGTCGATAGCAGAGTTGCAACTAAACCTACTCGGTCAACTAAAGAGCAAAAGAAAAAATCATCATAAAAATCATTACAACTAATCACCAAATCATGTGTTCGCACACTGGCCTGTGGCCAAATCAAAGGCAAACAGAGGCCAAAAGGCCGTTCTCTCCAGCTCATCTCTTTCTACTTTGTTTTCTTCCTCTTTTTCGTTCTCCTTTTACTCCCTTGTTGCTTTTTCTTGTTTTTTTGGTCTTTGCTCTATGGTTATTTTAATTTGCGCAACCGTAAAACGTCGCTTTTGCGCCTTAAACTTTGAAATAAGTTCAACAATATCAATTGCAGGCCAAAGGACCAGCCCTTTAGAACTGTGTGTAGAACTAAACCAAACGATCAGTAAAACTTATACACGAACACCTATAATTCTAATGTTTTAATATGCCGAACACGCCTTTTACAAAACAAATTTAAATCCCGCCCAAAAGTTACTAGACAACTCTTACTTAAAAATCTGTTTCATTAAAATCTTCTACAATTGTTTATTTTCTTCACGTCATAGACATGTCGAATACTCCAAATTGTGACCGGATGAATAAGCTAAAACAATCGGAACAAACTGAAATGTCTCGAAATAGTTATAACTGATTAGCACTTATATCAGTGCTGCATTTAAAAGTAAAATTAATTAATTCGGTCAACTAGAGTTAGTCCACGCATTCGCAAATTAATCAGTATTAGATTGAATTTAAAGGAACAAAACTAAAATCAACAAATGTGATTAAATAGTAAAATAAACGAATGATAAATTAAAGCCTATAAGTTTGAAAGTTTCTTGGCCAACTCTTAGGGTAAATTTTCAATTAAGAAAATTAAATAAACAAGCTAAATATGTTTTGGCACCTAAATTAGTGTTCTAAAATGGTTAAGCGCAAATTCAATTTAAACAAACTCAATTCATTCGATTGCTGGTGTTTATAGGAAAATTTACAAGTGAATCACATGCAGTAAACTAAATTTAAAATTTCACAAAAATAATATCTTGATTAAGTATACTTGTGACTATGAATACATACAGCAACAAGTCCGTGGCGAAAATAATAAATGCAAAGCACAATTGCGTATATTTAAAAAAGCTGGTTTTTGATAGATGCTTCTTAAATTCTAGTTTTCAGGTACTTTTAAAAAAACTGTTTTGCATTTTGTTTATTATAGTTATCATTGAACTGCTGATCTTGCATAGGCCACAAAGTTTACTGGCCACACTGTAAAACCATTGGACGTATGTGAGCAATGGGTAAAATGTTCAAAAAAGAGAAACATGTGAGACAAACCGGTCAAAACTAAATAAGAAAAAAAATCAGAGGCAAACAAAAGGAAATAAGTAGAAAAAAGAGCAATTTGATTTTATTGTTGCATTGCAACTAGTCTCAGGTATTTTTATTGATTTATTACCTGTGCAAGTGCAAGATCAACGTCTTCATTGCTTGTACGAGTGTGACCACATGCTTGCACCAATGATTATGTCGCTATTTGCTCAAAAGAGACTAAAATGCAGTGTGAACATTGGCCTAAAAAATGGCCAGATCAATCACTTTTAACACCGGCGGCTACACACTTTTGTTCTTAAAAGTTTTGCCTACAAGAAAACAAAATAACAAAATTAATAAGATACGGCAATTAGTTATCGATTAAGATGCCCAAAGCTCTAATACAAATGCAAAAAAGAACAGAGCAAACAGACTAAAATACCAGACCAGATCTAATGGGAGCCGAATATTTAAGCCCAAGCGTGAACATAGGCCCCACACGTTGGTCGTCGGCCTTTTAAAAGCAAATGAGACAATTTCAAGCTCAATTTTACGCTTGTTATTCCGCATATCAAAGATCATACACTAGAGAGTAAAACAAACAAGCCTTTTCTATGAACAGGTAAGAAATGGCGCCAATTTTAATTCCCTTGAGTGTTTCACTAACTTAAGATAATAGAACATTTTATTTCAATACATTTTGATTAAGATTTTTTAGTTAACTCATTTTAAAAACCACTTTCAATTCGAAGCTTCTAAATAAAAAAAAAAATACATGTACTAAATTGTGTTCATTTAAACAAAAAATCAAATTAACTTTTTTCTATAATTTAAAGATGCTTCGCGCATCTGTTATAAAAAAAAATTATAAACACATTGCTATAGAGTTAAAACATTTAAAATGAAAATGTAAAAAACGACAGAAGGTGACCTTTGAAAGAATTACACAAAAACTAAATGTTTTAACTTGACTAAACTGGATTAACTTATATGCCAACACAATAAGCTGAATCAGCAAGTGGTCGATTTTTTTTATTTTAATGCAAAACAGTTGAATTTAACAAAAGCGGATTAAGTAACGGAAAATGGATTTAACTAAATTACAGCAAGTGCGCACCCACACGCTGAGAATTATATCGAATTACTATGGTCATCCATTGCAAATCTGTTTTGACAGGTGAAACAAAGTGACGACAGATCAAACAAAGCAACAGAGTTGAAAAATAAAAAAAGCAGAATATAGAAAAAAAAAATAAAGAAAAAAAATCGGAAACAGAAAAAAAACCAAAATAAATAAAATCAATGACCGCCTACTGAGTTTTAGCATCCATGTCATTGAAGGCCAATTAATTAGCCATCAAAGGGCCAAACTAGCATGCTCTCTTAGGAATTGAACAAAAAGTAAAAAAATAGCAAAAATTTTTATTTGAAATATATATTGATAAATTATATATAATGAGACAAGTGTAATACAGAAAAATAATACAACAACTGAGGACCAAATCATATTCAAATAAAGTGATTAAATATGCTTTGAAACAAGTGTCAATGTAATAGTTATTAATGGTGTGGATCAACTGCATCCAATCTGAGTTGTTTTGCATTAAACCAACGTTCGGTTCTATTTTTATTTTTCAAAATTCAGATAATATACAATGTTAAATTTTAATTTCAAAATTTTTGGACAAAACATTAGACAATAAGATAAATGCTATAAATTGACACTAATTTAGTGTATCACTGATGACGCACAAGTTGATGATAAAAGATTAAAACATAAAGCCAAATGAGTAAAATCGATTGAAGCAATTTAACAATTTAAATATTGTTAAATATTGCAATCAACAGTGGTTACCATCAATATTTTATATTGAAGACGACTGTTTATGTGCATTTAAGAGAAAATAATAGTATAGATAAATAGAAAAATTGAGTATAAAGCAAAAGACAGTGGATATGAAAATGCAATTTATGCAATTACAATTGTGATACAACTAGCCAAAACAAAGACTCAATTCATGACATGAATGAATCGATCTAAGTTGAGCTAAAGACCCACTGCTGAGCAATTTGGCCACTTGTTCTCTTTTCGGCCACTTTCCTAGATTCAAGCAAGTACACAAATTGTTTAGTTTGTAAAGCAATGGCGGCAAATTGGTCCACAGCGTAATGATTTAGAAAACTACAGTAGCCTAGGCCTTTAATTAAAATCAGCTGAAAAATGAACTCAGATTAAATTGTCAACAAGCGACCTATAACAGTTTTATAGGTCATAACAGCAACTTGCAAAACATCTATGTCGATCATAGTTAACGCGGTATCAAGCATTTATTAAACAAAATTGCTGTCAGCACTAGCTTAAGATGAAATTAATTCCAAGTAAAATAGTACTATCCAATTTGCAAATATCATCAATGACCCGTTCAAAGCTATGCGACTTAAAAAAGATCACAGCTACGTTACAGCCAACCTTATTTACATTTTTTTTTGCCATCGCTTTATTAACTTGTTTTTTTTTTTTTTTTGCTTTTTCAATTTTCTGTGTAGTTTTTTCTGCAAAATTTTGGCGTGCTAAATTGACTCGTTTCGCAAATAAGAAAAATCGATAAAATAAGTAAACTAGAAAAAAAAATCAACCGATTACATCAGATATTGCCCTCATAATATTACCGTAGTTTTAGCATATCGAAAATACTATTAGATTTAAAATCAAGAAAGATAGACAAAAAATAAGATGTAAAAACCATAAAGTAAATGTGATAGCTGCAAAAACCAAATTACAAGATGCTAGATAGTAGCAATTGAAATTGTGGCTTGACACGTGCTTGGTATGTTGCGTTTTTCCCGTGTAAATTGGCCACACAATTATACGTGGTAAATATAAAGCTTATTAAGAAAAATGTTCACATGCGTTTGAACAAAACGAGCGATTAAAGTGTAAAAAACTATTGTAACCGATTGTATCGTAAATTGTATTGTGGTATAATGATTGGGGCTGTTGAGCAATACAATAGTGTGACGTTTTTGAATCAATTCACTGCCATCAAAACTAACTTTTGTTTGAATAATTGTTTGTGTATAAACAAACACACAAGGTCAAAAGGTTAAATCTAAATAAGATGACATTGCGAGCCCCTTTAAAACTGGTTTAGATATGTTAAACAAAACTTGATTTATTTGCAAATTTAAAAACAGCGCGAAAATTTAAATTAAAAAAAATAACTTATCAATTTAATAAGCAAATAAACATCTGCTATTTGAACAACTTAATTAACTGAATAAAATTGAATTCAATACACTTGATTAAAAAAATTTGCATAAACAAAATCTTTCATATTTTGATTGTTTTTGCCAATTTTTTTTATTTAAAAATAAGTCTATTAAAAAAATGTCAATTAAAATTTTTTATACTTTTAAATAAATAGGACAATTTCAAATTAAAACAAAAAAACCAAAAAGAAGCAGCAAAAAAAAAAATTCACAAGATTATAAAAAAAAGTAAATATAATAAAACAAAAGAAACTTGAGAAAAAATAAACAAGAGATACACTAATAAAAAAAAAAAAATGAATTTAAATCAATTCATTCAAAAAAATAGTAAAAAACTTGATTCATATCAAGAAACTGATGGTTATTTGCAAATCAGTGTCAAAAACGTAAAAAAAAAGTAGAATAATTTTAAAATAATTTAGACCTTTTAAAACTAGGAGCCAAAACATTCAAGATTGATTGAAACGTGAAACAAGAGCAATGTGTTGACAAGCTTGTCAAGCCTTTTTTGCACTAAAAAGTTTTTATCAAGTGATTTGCATAAGAAAACTATTCACTAGTATTTGACTTAAGATTGTTTAAAGTCTGCTGCGTGTCAATCAGGCGCCGACTTTTAAACCCACAATTAAGTAGGCAGTTTGATGTGGATTTTGTGCAAATGTGCTAACACAAAAGCCAATCAATTGGATAGCAAATCCCAATTTGTGCGACAAATTTCAAGTCAAAATAAATGTCAAATGAAAGGCAAAACAGAGGCAAGTAAGAGTAAAATCACTGAGAAATCAAATTGAAATCAAAATAAAATTAAAACACAAATTAAAAATAGCAAAAGGTCAAAAACTGATTTGGTCATTGTATGCCACTTTTATTGCACAACAGACTTGATGTCTGAAAGCACAGACGGCCACATACTGGTTAGAACAGGTCTGCTTATATGCTATTCTTAACCCTTGTATTTTTGAAAACGATTATAAAAATAGAAATAAAAACAAAATGTCCCATTTGCAACATAGAAAAAGAGTAGAAAAATATGTTGATTCATTTAAAATTTAACTCAAGATAGCTTTTCACCTAGTAAAAGTGTTTTATTCAATATGGCTTGTTGCATAAGATTGGGCAAAGATGTTAATATGTCTAATATAGAAACAGATGCACAATTAGTTATTTTTTTTCGTTTATACAGCTATAATTCAATTAAAAAAGCAAAATAAATGATAAAATTTAATAAGCTAATTTTTCTCAAAAACTAAACAATTAAACCTGCATATTAAAGGTCGTTTAATTGCATTAATTTAATTGCATAATTTGCATTTTAGCGACAAACTTCAAAATAAACACTTACCTTAACTTTTATATATATATTACTTATTTTCTAAATTTCATCTTTAAATTATATCTTTTGATTAAACTTATTAGTAAGGGTATTGGATAAGCTTGTTTGTAATGATGTTTAACTATATCTTCTAGTTGTAACATCCACCTTGTAAAAATAATTTAACAATAAAATAACCATTTTAACTCAAATTTTAAATAAAATAACGTTGTTTCATTTTCCATATTAGATCACAATCAAAACTAATAAAATGTCAATTGGTCATGATTTACAGCACTTTAATTAAAAAACACAATTGCGTTTGAATTTAAAAATAAATAAACCGTTTTATCAATAAATGTAGAATTATAAACACTATAATATAAAGCCAATATATGTGCTATTTTCTAATTATCAACAAGTCAAACCATTTGGTACAATAAAGATGAATTTGACACGTGGTTGCAAATAAAAATTTTTACTATAAAAGCAAAGTCAAAATTATAAAATAAAAATGTTCATAAATAATATGCAAAATTTAAACGAAAATAGTCATAAATCTTAGCAATTTTTAAATGTATGCTTTTCTGTCTAATGAGCTTTATTAACCCAACAACACAAAAGTAGATCTACTTCTACACGTTCTTCATCTAATTCACTATTTGACACACCCATTTTAAGTGCATTTCTTTAAATTGTCAAAATCATCTTGCCCAAATCTAAACTTAATTGCATCAATATCCGGTAGTATGTTCTTTTTTGGTTGTAAAAAAAGAAGTGCATCAAAAACAATATCTTAAGCTAATGGGTCCGTTATGTGTACTAATTTTAATTCGTTTCCATAGATTCTTTTTTACTAAGTATATTTAATAAAGCTTTTTAGCTAAAAATTATCAGTAAGCAGAAAAAATGCCGCTTACAATCTTTTCTTTTTTTTAGATTTAAGAAAACAAGCAAATAAGAAACTGAAATAGCAAAACTTGAAAAGTGGAAGAAAATTTGTCGTCCGGCAGCAGTAAAGATGGAGCAAAATGATAATACACAACAACATTTATTAAAAAATTTTTGCTTAGCTGGTGACCAGCTGGTCTAAATGTCCATAGAATGGCATTATCTTCATGCAAATGCAATCATCCAGTTTATTCTAATAGGACCAATGTAAACAAAATCTTCTTTTTTTTAATGTGTTTTCTTGTCTAGTAAATCAGTGGCAAAAACTTAAATAAACAATTCACTAATGCACTTAAGACACAAGAAAATCATTCTAATTATTATTTCGTTTTTATTATATTTTGTATTTAAACATCAATTACTAAAACCAAAATTCTTAATTAACCTAGTTCATTTTGCATAATGTTCATCAGCTCAGGGAAACTACGAAAAAATAAATGTATTTGAATAAAGTTTGCTCAAACAATATTCAAATGTTATTAATAATTTTTAAAAAATTAATAAAGTAAAACTGAAATAAAAATATTTCATAATTGCGCTCTTATTAAATAGTACAATCTATTCTTTTATTGGCGATTTGCAATAATTGTTCCACTTCTTCATTATAAAGCTTACCACCAGGTAAATGGTCATTTGTTAGCTCTCTAAAAGTGATCGCAATCCGTTTGTTTAAAATGTGTTGTCTTTTTATTTGATGCATCCATTCATAACGTGCTTGATTATAAAGTACAATTAAGCTGTTTTTAGGCATGGTAATCACTATTTCTCTTTTTTTGTCTTCAGGCTTAGTCAAAGTAAGTTTAGAATCAGAAGCGAGATTTAAAGTTACTAAACGTTCACCCCAAAGCCAAAAGTCATCAAAATGAGGTTCAATTGAAGCTCCTCTACTTTGTTGATATTCTAAATTACAAACTTCAACACAAATAAAATCTTTGAGTAGTTGATTTATTTTTTCATTGTTTTGTATCAAATGATGAAGAGTATCCATTGAACACTTTGGAAGACCCTGAAAATCAGCCAGTTTCATTTTTTTCCGTTTAAAGTTGACTTTAGGTCCAAAATCTTGTTTCATCCGACCTGATTGAGACATTACCCATGGCTTAGAATTCATGCAGGTTATTAACTGATTTTCTTGACATTTATCAATAGCATTTGACACTACCAACACACCTTCAATTTTCACAAAATCACAATTCGATTTTAAATGTAACTCATGGGGTACTTGTTGTGCAAAAGCTTTGTTACAACATTGATCACAATAATAAAATAATTGTTTGTTGTAATCTTGCCAATTTAAGTTATCAGTACAAATAAGACATACACGTTGACCTTTACATCCACAGATTGTCGGCATTTTGCATCTAATTTTTGACCTTAATATTTAAAATATTTAAATCTCTATTTAGATTAGTAAATAAAGTATTATAAAAATTATATTATTGCACGTTTAATCTAATTTATGCATCCTAAAACATAAATCATAGTTAATTTAGAATGTACAATTATTTAAAGATGAAATCGATTTTTTAATCGAAATAATAAGGCGCGTTATTTAAATCAATTTTTTCGATCTTACACAAACACATCGAAATCTAACATTTACAAACGAATAAAATATCACCAGATATTAAAATTTTAAATATTTTTTTTTTTATTTATTTTTAATTAAAGTTTTAATTTAAATCTGATTTTATGTAAAAACTAATTTGAAAAATAAAATTAATTAATTTCAATTTAAAGTAAAAACTAAACTAGAAAATTTAAACTCAAAGCAAAGTTTTTAATATTGTTTACAATTTTTAATTCCTTATTACAAATTAATTTAATTGATTTTAAAACTTAAATTTTGTTTAAATAGATAAACACTATTTTCAAAACAAAGATGGCAGTACAGAAAAAAAAAAATTATTTAGATAACTATTAACTAATTTTATTAATTATAAAAAACTGAGATTCATATTTAAAAGCAAAAGTTTGGATAGATTTTTTGCTTTTATTGAAAATGAAAAATTGAATTCAAATGAATTTAATCACCTGTATTTGTTTAGACTAGTTTGGTTATGAGATTAATTTTTAAATTATCTATTCATTTCTATTATCAATATACGAATGACAAATTTGCTTACATAATTTTATGCGATAAACACCCCCTCAAAATTAAGATTAAAATCTTAAGTTTTAAGAAATTTGTAGTTGTTTATTACTAAGACAACCAGTTAAAAATGGAAATCAATTTTAGGTTAACCGTTTGCGCAAATTATTTAGAAAAAATAAAAACGTTTTCTAAAATTCATTGATTGTATTTGATTGTGTTTGAAATTTTTGATTCCGAAATTGCGTTTTTCCCAATTTCATAATTGCGCTCCAATAATTTTAACCTTTTCATCTCCCTAATTATTTAGGACATGTGCCAATATGTGAAGCAATAGAAAAAGTAAAGTATTGTTTTTGTCTAAAACGCCTTGAAAAATACTTAGTACAATAAAATATTAGCAACGTCAACAAGTTAGATATCCGCAAATATATTAATAGCAATTCACACAATATGAGAATTAGAAAGATAACATACAAAGAAATTAAAAAAATAGAAATCGGAGAAAATGAAAAAGTTCCCAGTCGTCTCCGACAGACAGGTGATTATTTTTAAAGAACGTCGCAAAGGTGTCAAGTCAAAAAAAGACGGATCTTGCATAAAACAAGACTTATTATAGCTAGCTATGGATAAGCTGGTTATGGATAGGTTGGCTATGGATCAACTGGATATGAATGGGCTGTCTGTGGATCGGTTGGATATGGATTGGCTGTTTATGGATCAGCTGGATATGGATGGGCTGTCTATGGATCAGCTGGATATGGATTGGCTGTTTATGGATCAGCTGGATATGGATGGGCTGTCTATGGATCAGCTGGATATGGATGGGCTGTCTATGGATAAGTTAGATATGGATGGGCTGGTTATGCATCAGTTAGATATGGATGGGCTGGTTATGGATAGGCTGGCTCCATGGTGGCTGGCGTATTCAGTCATTGTGATCTAAAGTTGATTTTTAGTATCGATTAATCAATAGTAGCGTGAATAACAAATTTGTTTAAATTAAGCAAACAATTAATAGAGAGATCGATTTGTGATATCGACTTGTGAGATTGATTTGAAGATCGACTTGAGGATCGACTTGAGGATCGACTTCAGAATCGACTCGTAGCATCGACATGCTAGATCCACTTGTGATACAAACTTGTCAGGTGAACTTATGCAGCGAATTTGTAAGAACAATTTTTGAAATTAACTTGTGGAATGAACTTGTAGAATGAATTTGTAAATCCAATCTTTAAGATAAACTTTTTACGTAAACTTAAAGAATCGCCTTTAACATCGACTAGCTATATCGACAAATAACGTTGCCAGCAGCGTCGACTCGTCGGACAATTTATTAATACCTAATCATTGGATCTATTTGCTAGTATCGACTAATTGCTTAGTTAGCCGATATAATTCAATTGATCAAACTCGTGTGGTTATTGTTAGTTGAATGGGCGCCTACACCTGACAGTTTCCTGTAGTTAATAGCCAACAAACAAGTGTGTCAATTAAGAATAGCAACTACAAAAAAGCAGAGTAAATATTAGCAGATTAAAGCGAGAAAAGTGCCTACAAATAATAAAAACAATTTGCATACGTTTCATGAATTAGCTTGGTGTGCAATTAACAGCTCTTTTGAGCCTTAAAAACTTGTTCACACTTAAGATTTATCTTGGTTTTTTATTTCTGTTCATGTTCAGATTTTCGTGTTGTGCCTTTTGTTCAGCATGTTTGGAGCGCAGATTGTTTAAATTCTCATCATGGACAACGAAAATCTAGAAAAGATTTCCTTAGTCCAGTTCCGGTCGGATATTCAAAACTCAAGAAACACCTTTAGTTTGCCAGATATGAGTTGTTCAGCTAACTCTGAAACTACAGAAACTTCCCTCCACTCATCAGGTCAGTTTGTAAATAGAAACAACCCTTTTCATAAACCAAGCAAAAAATCAAACAAGCAACGCTTAATCAACGCTATTTCATTAAGTCATATTAGAAATAAATCAAAAAACAATCACCATTATCAACAGTTAAATAACTCACCTTTAATTAATACTGATACAATTAATTATGGATCAATTAACGAAAAACATGATGAATCTTTTAAATCAACTGAACCTTCTAAAAGTGATTTGACGCCAGCAATTAAGCATCAAATTCAACAGTTCGAAACTGAAAAAGAGCGGCATTTACTCGGTTTTAAAATGATTTTAATTGTGGTACTTTCTTTTTGTATTGTGGTTTGCATTTCCTATGTACCTATTGTTTATCTTAATCTTACTGACGAAAAACTAGCTCAATTTAAAGAAGAATCTTTTACTTACTGGCGTGTTCTTTACCTTGTCAACTCTGCATTGACTATAACCATTTTGACTATTGGCATTGTGGGCATTTTAAAAGAAAAAGTTGTTTTAATTTTAATTGCAGCCGTTTCAATGATGTTAACTTTACTTGAATCAGAAAATAGTTTGCCAAATAACAAAATTTTTAGTATTCCTTTGTGGATAATTACATTGACTTCTGTTCTAATGATAATCTACGCAGCAAAATTACGTTGTTATGCAGAAGAAAAAATAATCATGATTAACAAAATCCAATACATGTAATTATTAGTTTAATTTTTCTATGTAAAATATAAGTTTTTTTTTATTGTAAATACATTAATAGTACTTAATATTTTTTATAAAGAAGCTAAAATAGCTAAACAAGTAATGTAATTATAACTTTATTAATAAACTTTATCATTACTATTTAACAATTTTCTTTGACAGTTTTTTAGTGCACTTTTTGCGCATTTTATAAACTGTAGTGTTTTGACTTCTTTGCAAATGTAATTCATTCAAAATCATGCTAATTGGACATTTATTGAATAGCACAACTTAGCAATTCCAGTCGAACTTCATGAACATTTGCATTCTAAAATTAGTGTCACACCAATCAAGGAAAATTTTATGCAAACTGAACTTATAAGTTTCATTAATTTTGTTTTTATAACTTGTAACCAAATTCGACAGGTTTAATCATTTATTTTCATATTGTTTAGAATTTTCAAATCATATAAATATAATTTGAAACACTAAACAAATTATTACATTTCTAGTGTAATATGTTATTTAAAAAAAATTATTCTCATTTATTTAATCACGTTCACTTTTTTCTAAAAAAAAAAAAATATAATAAATTAATTAATTATTTTTTATTTAAGATAAAACAATACATTACTTATTGTGTCCAAAAATTAAATCAGCATCTGGAACACCTTTCAAATGATTGTATTTTTTTCTAGAATCTCTATTTAAATTAAGTGATAAATTACCCCCATTTCTATCTAATAATTCATCTTCCATTTCTCTTCGTTCATTTATATCAAGTGTTAATTTTTTAACCTAAAAAAACAGAAAAATTATTAAGAAATTAGATTAGAAAAATTGTAACATACTCTTTCTTTTTCTTGTTTTTCTGCTAATTCTTTTTCTTGTAAACTTTTAGCTAATTCGCTATCCAATGGAACAGCCACTTTTTTAAGAACTTGCTTATTATTTTTTGCTTTAGTCATTAATATAACATTAAATGTTTTTTCTTGGTCTTCTTCTTTTTCAGCCACTTGATTTATATTTGTTTTTTTATGATTAGTCAAATTTTCTAATTTATTTATAGGAATCACAATATCAGAATTTATATTTCTAATATTTTCATTCTCCCTATTTGTAATACTTTCTGATAATAATTTATCAAATTCTTTTTGAAATTCATCTTCTTCTTCATCTTCTTCTTCTTGTTCTTTAGTTTTTTCAACCTGCATTTCCACACTTTCATTTAAATTATTTGGTTCATTTTCATCTGAATCCTCTAAACTATTTTTTGTTCTTTCAAATTCTAATCCATCATAATCTCCTTCTCCCAAACTTTCTTCTTCAATTTCTTCTTCACTATCATATTCTTCTTCTTCATCTTCTATCTCAATAATAGAATCTAATGAATTTTTATCTTTTTTATTATTTGGTAATTGTTTTAAAATTTTAGGTTTTAAAATTTCAAAAAGCCTAATTATTTCTAAATAAGCTTCATGATAATTTTGGGCAAATTTAAATTTTGATTTAACTTTTTTGATTGAATCTACAAATAAAAATTCAATTTCAGGAGGGAATTTCTTTTCTTCATCAAATAATTCAAATATTTCTTTTTTTCTTAAAAAATAAGCTTGAAAAAAATATATAAAGCATTCTAATTTTTTCTTTCCAGATAAACTTATATAAGCAGAACTGGTGTCAAGCAACAAACAAATTAATCTAATTCTAAACAAATTATCTTTTGGATCTAATTCACTTTCAGCATTTTCAATTAATGATTGATTAATAGTATTTAATTTATTTTGTTTAAATTCATCTTCTATTAAATCTTGCTCTGAATATTTTGAAAGTTTTTCTAAATACAATGTATCAAATGCTTCATAGTTAGAATTAACGCCATAACTTAATAAAAGGTATAAAGCTCTTAATAAAACTGAACTATCAATAACCATATGGTTATATAATTCTCCAAGATATTTAATAATAGTTATCCTTCTTTGATTATGCTTGATTGAATTAATTTCAAACATAATACGAATTTCTTCAAAAATACTATCAACTACTCGATAAGCAATTGCAGGTTGGTAATGATTTAATCCTGAAAGACATTTAGCCAATGTCTTTATATTATAATATTTTATTATCCATGCCTCGGAAAAACATTTGACCACAAAATTGCAAAAATCTTTATTGGAATAGTCAAACTTTCTTAAAATATTGAGAACTTTTGCAATTGTTTTTTTATCAAGCTCTTTTTGTATTAAATATTTACAATATAATTCCGTATGACTTAATTCTTCCTCTTCTTCTAATTGTCTTTGAGTATCATTCTGCATTTGTTGCTGAGTAAAACTTGACAATGTAGGACAACTATTATAATATGCATTTTCTATCATAGACATATATTTTGGCTGCATTAAAATCAAAGTTTTTTTTCTTAACATTTGTTGTAAAAGTAAATTACATTTATGATGAGTTGATGGATTTAAATAAAGGTATCTACCACAAACTTCTAAAAGATTACATGCCATCTCAATTTGATGATGAGTGAAATCAAGTAAAAGAAATTTAAGACATTGTAAAGTTTCTTCTTTTGGGAAAATTCCAAATTTAGTTAATTCTCCAATGAATCTAACAGTTTTTATTTTGCTTTCAATATTGATTTGATCTTTTTTATTTAAATGAAATCCAAAATCTTTTTTTAGTAAATAAACTAAATCTGCACCAATAAGTGGCATAATAGGACTAACGATTGCTGCAAATCTAGCATAAAATGGCAAAAGGTCTAATCTGGTTCTAGGACATGTAAATAAAACTCTTATAAGCTTTTTTCTACTACTCTTTGTATTAAAGTTTGTACAAAAATTGTAAGCTGCTTTATCTATCATATCTCTTGTAACACAATTTAAAAGAAGGCCTAATAATTCATCTAGATGTACTTTAGAAGATTCCTTAGATGTTTTACCATTTCCATTTTTATTTTTTTTTGCTTGTTCGTCATCATCACTTTCAATTTGTAATTTTTCAAGTTCCTTATCAATATTTACGCCTTCTTCATCGCTATTATCATTTATTAATTCTTTACTTAAAGTTTGAGATAAAGATTCATCAATTTCTTCTATTTTTTCTTGACTTTTTTTTTCATCAATTTTATCTTCTAATTTTTCATCTAATTTTTCATTTTTTTCTGATTTGTCTATCAATTTCTCTTTTTTAAATTTTTGATACTTTTCTTTAATGCTTTCCTTATATAAATGAGCAGGTATTTCTACTTTAAAATTTGGTAAATTTTCATAAAAATTTTTGGCGTTTTCATCTTCCCATAATGGAATATCAATCGAATTAATTTTTATACCATTAGATAAATCAATGTTAAGCATGCTTTGTTTATCAACTTTACTATAATCATCTAAATCTGAATTATTATTTTCTAAAATTGGTAAATCTTCATTTAAAAGTTCTGCAAATTGTTGCATTGAAGACCATGTTTTATTAAAACTTAGTTTTGATTCTTCATAGGCACACTTTTTTTTCTCTGAAATTTCTCCTTTAGTAACTAACATTTCTTTATTTTTAAATTCAATAGCTTGTAAATTTTTATGTTCTGTTTCAATATGTTTACATAATTGACTATAATATTCTTTTAATAAATTTCTCAAAGCTTTCTGTCTATCTGGATTTAAAAAATTTGATATAGGAAGTGGTTTATTAAATTTAGATGATAGTAAAAGCATCTTTTTTGGAACTAGACCTGCATAGTCCCAACCACAGTTTTTACAAAAATTTAGTATTACATTTAAATTGATTGTTTGCTTTTCGCTTAATAAAAGTTTTAATAAATTACCTAATATTGGTAAGCCATCTTTAAGATTAAAAATACCACATAAAATTAATTCCGCAAATAGACGTAAATCGGTTCTTAACTTAGTATAGTTTGTGAGTTCAGATGAAGATTTTGGTAAATTTTTTTGCCAATATTCTAGAAGTAAGCCATGAAAATCTGCATATTTGCGATGTATATCTGAACAAATTTGTAAATAAATTGGGACCTCATTTGATTTTAGTTTAAGCTCTACTAAAGCCGCTACTATTTCTGTTAAATATTTGCTTAAATTAAGAGTATTTATATCTTTTAAAATTCCATCTTTCATAGATTCTGTAAAGTTTTTTAATTTTTTGACAAATGCTGCATTTTTTTTTATATTAGAATCAAGTTTTGTAACATCAAAGGTATAATTTAAATTTAAATTAGAGTTTAACAGTCTTTCTTCATTTTTAATTAAATTTTTGTTGTTTAGTTCTTCAATAAAATTATTTAAAATATCTAATTCTTCATTTTCTAAATTTTTATTTTCATTTAGACCGTTCTCAGAATTAAACAATTTTTGATTATCCAAACAATTTTCACCTTTTTCTTCCTATTATAAATTTTTTTTTAAATAGCACATTTTAAGCCGGACAAAATCAAATTACTTACATTGGATAACACCATGGTTAGTTAAGTTAAACATTCGGATTCTTTTTGAATAATTTATAAGAATTTAATAATTTTATCAAATCACTATACTCTGTATTAAGCATTATTTCAATTAATGCAAATTTGATGATATTTTATATTTTCAATCATGAATTTAAAAACACGATTTCCACTAAAAATAAACAAATAAGTAATAGGAAAAAGATTTTTAAAGAGCGCCACTTTCAAATTTAAAGATTTTTTTTTTAAGGTATAATTAATGAAATGTTTTTATTAAAACTTCTATTTTAATTAATTATAGGTTAATTTCAATAAACTAATACTAAAATTATGTTAATTTAATTTTTTTTAAATAGATTAAATATAATTTTATAATTTATAAAAAAAAATATTTTTTATTTTTTTATTATAAATTAAAATAGAACAATTGATAATTAAATTGAAACTCATTTTATTGATTAAAAATTTTAATTATAATTTTTTTATAAGTAATTTATATTAAAATATTTTAAACATATGTTTAATGTGTATAAAATAGTAGTATAAAATAGTATTAAATTTTTTAAAGCTTTATGGTTCAGATATTTATTTTATTGTTGTTTAAAAAAAATGTTGGCAAAAAGTAAAATATGAAAAAAGATAAACATAAATAACATTAACAATCATCTTACCTAATTAACTTTGAATGTGCAAATATTTAATAGAAAATATTTCAATGAAAAAAAGTTTTAATTTAATCTATATAAATAAAGCTTTTATCATAATTATATTTTAGTCTAGTTGCCAATCATTTGATTCTCACATTAAGTATAGTTCTTCTGCTTTTAAAACGTTAATTAATGAAGTAAATAAAATTTTTATCCTTTAAAGTTAAATTATAAAAAAATAAAATTAAAATATAAAATTGTTGTTTGATTTTTTCAGGTTGATTTATCATCTTGAACTTGATCAATTAAACTCAAAAAAATTAATTATGGCTTTAATAAATAAAAAATTAATATTTAAAAAAAAATGATGACTTAAAAATCGAGCTAAAAAACATTTATTTTAATAAAATAAGAATAAGGTTAAAACAAAATATACAAAATAGTAAACACAGTTTAAAATTTATTTGAATTAACAAATTGCCAAGAATAGTTCAATATTTGACTTTTATTTTTAAAGACAAATATTTTAAACTAAATAGTTGATAATTAATTAAAGTTTCCAGTAATAATGACTTTTGTATGGAAAATGATGATTAAAGTGAGAAACAAAGTTACAAATAAATATTTAGTTTATTAGCCATAAAAGCTGGAAAATTATTTAATTTAAAAAAAAAAAAATGAAAAAAAATAATTAATAAAAAATAGAAAAATAAAGAATAATAATAGCTTACGGAAAGTTTGAGCTGAATGGAGATCCAGTTAAAGCAGAACCATAAGTAGAGCCAAACAACGAACTTGGATATTGAGAAGAAGATGAATAAGAAGATGAAAGGGAAGAAGCAGATGGATAAAGGGCACTACTTAAAGTGCTCAATGCAGAAGATAGACCCGAAGATGCAAGTGATGATCCATAAGAAGAAGAAGGATAGCTGGAATAGCCACCAAATGTGGATGAAGGATAAGTAGCGTAAGAAGCAGTTGGATAAGAAGCAGCGAAAGCTGAACCTAAGCCAGAAGAAGCGCCATAAGTGTTGGAATAAGGTGAAGATGTTCCGTATAATGAAGATAGCATAGAGGAACCCAACGAAGAACCTAAAGAAGAACTATAAGGCGATTGACCATAAGATGAAGACACTAGACCAGAAGCAGAATAAGGTGAGGAATAAGGAGAATAAGCAGCCGAAGGTGAAGCGTAATAAGGTGAATTCATGGAGTAAGCACTATATGGATTCATAAAACTGTTTCCAGAAAAAGCAGATGCAGGTGAAGCATAAGTCGGAGATAAATAAGAAGGACTAGTGTAAGGAGATACAGCACCTGCAGCACTTGCAGAAGGATAAGTGAAAGAGGACAAAGCCATTGGCATAGGCAAAAATCCGGGTTGGTTACTGGTTACCGATCCACCGGTGGTCAACTGCAAGGCAGAACTGTTTTGGCAATGCACAATTGTGCAAAACACAGCCAACCAACATAGCAAAACAATAGCTTTATCCATTTTTACGAGAATTAAATTAAAACAAACTTTTTGGTGGCTTACTAAACTAATAATAGACAAAGTGTTGCAACCTGTTGCTGGTTTAACGTTCGAACTAGTTCTGAACAGTTCGGCACAACCGACGGCCACTTTTATCACAATTAAGTAGGTCTGTTTGGTTTGAGCACGAAGTGGTTTGAATTGTAATGATCGGCTAATTAAGCATTGGGATTAGTGAAAAGAAGCAAAACAACTGAAAGGACAAACGCCTCTACCAATTTAAGAAAGCGCCGTCAAGCAGATCCTTAATCTTAACGGATGAGCAAGTTAGAACGGTTGCAATGCATGCTTTGACTCGGACTCAATGTGGCCTCATCCATCCAGCTTTAGTCAAGGTCCAGTCAAGGTCCAGTCAAGGTTCAAGCACATCAGAAGCATGCACACCTACATTTGTTACAGTTACAGGTTCACATGTGTATAGTGTTGTTGCAGGTTAGGTTAGCATTGGTTTGATACAAGTGCAAATGCATATTTTCTTGTTGCACATGCCTGTGCCCGTAAGGCTTGCAACCGGCTGGTCAGAAGAGATAATAAGTGAAGTAGTGCAAAAATTAAGAAAGTATGAAATCATTATTTGGGTTTATTTTTAGTCTGGCCATTAACATTGATCGTTGGTCCAAGATCAAAAGTAAATTTAGTTTGTCTTTTGGCGTGCAAAACTTGGGACAGTCTGTGCACGTTCATTTCATCCATCATTGTTTTTTTGAACTGTTACTCTTGTTTTTGTTTGTTTCTTGAGCCGCAAACTCGAGAATACGATTGACACACGGCAACGCATATTCTCAATTTGGATCTGTCAAGCTGTCTTTAAGATTTCAAATGAGATTTGAGGTTGTGGTTGCTGTTGTTGTTGTTGTTGTATTGTGGTTGTTTTACTCTTGTAAAAATTCTGCAATGGCCTTGCAGTGGTCTTAGAAAAACAGTTTCCATGGACAAAGCCAAGTTGCGCAAAAGAAACAGCTAGGTTTATGATTGTGCATTAAAATGAATGAGAGCGATAAAAACAAAGTGCGCACAAGGTTGCGCATTGGATACGCAAAAATTAAAATGTGAGTTGAGTGTAACAGTTAAGAAGTGCAACATTTTGTTACAAGTGTATATATTAAGCGACATCCAGACCAGACTCTAATCAGGTAGAGCAGCTTTGTTTGGCGGAACACACGAATTTCGTGCATAAGCTTGTGCAATTCTGGACAGTCATAAACTGAAACAAATGTTGTAAAACAAAAACAGACGGACAAATTTGGCCTGATTTATGTCTGAACATTGACCGCATCGAACTGAAAAATGTTCAAAATATTGAACTCGGTCTGTTGACTTCAAATTTTGTCTAATTCGAACTATTTGCACACGCAAACCAAACCAGCCAAAATTATGATCAACAAAGCCAGAACACGCACCGGCCATCCATCGAGTCCATCCGACTTCTTAAACTGATCCCGACTATTTTTAACGTTTCTAATCGTGTGTTCGCAGCATGATTCTCATTTAAAAACTATTCAATTTTCTTGTCTACTTAACTTGTTCAACCTACGACAGCTTTGCGTCAAAGTAACAGTCACATTTTAATCAAAGCCAAAGTAAACAAATGCTCTTATCTTGTCTTTGTTTACTTTGTTTTTTGCTGTTTTTGGCTGAAAAGTGGCTGCGAACTCACCTTTGTCAACAAAATCGCGTTCTAGTCTTTTAAGACCTTAAACAAAGCTTACTTGTCCTGAAAACCAACCATTTCAGTTCTTTTAGACTATGCTCCTTCTGTAAACATTTGTTCAATTCTGTCATGTTTGAGCCAACACTTCGAGGACCAAGCTTTACTAAACACTCTTCTTGTATCTTGTTCTTTTGGCCACTAGATGTTAACACTAAGTTGCAATCAGCAGTAACCTTTTGCTCGTTTATCTTCTAACAAAAACAAACCTTTAAAACTGTCCTGCAAAATCTGCATTTAAAACCACTTCGCTTAGTATTGAACTTATTAGGTTTCTTTTTTTATTACAGTAGTCAAGCCTAATCAATTAAGGAGTTCAAAGCTGGTATCTGTTCCAATCCATTCAACTCTAAATTAGGTAAATTTTAAAACTCAAAATGGATATTCCCAATTTCTATTATGATAAAGAAAAAAAAAGATATTTCCGCCTGCTGCCAGGTAACCGAAAATATGACGGTAGCAAAGTAATGCCGAAATCATCAAAAACTAAAGAATGTGAAAAAATTGAACAATTGAAAAAAGACGAGGTCAGAAATGTGGTTTCCGCAATTAATTATGGACAATTGGTCATGAACAAAGCAGTTAAAATAAAATTTAACACTGGTCCACTGCTTACATTAGAAGAAACAATCAACAAGTTAAGGTTAAATGAAATAAGAATAAGAAAAAGTATTATGCTGTCTGAACTGGTAAATTATTATGGCAGAATCGGCAGATTCTCAGCTTGCTCTCATTTGGTGGCCAGTCCGTCTGAAGATGTAATTTATGCAGTTTGGGAAGATCAAAAATTAGGCTCAGTTGTTCAAATGATCGACGTATCAAAAATTTTAAAACAATCTTCAAGCGATTTTGAAGATACGTCATTAGCGTCAATCAAATTAGTATCTCCTAGAGGAAAAGTTCAACATATTGAACCTTTGAGTAGCAAAAATGAAGGCAAGTGAATTAATATTCTTGCAAAATGATTGGTTTTCGCAGAAAGGTGCCAAAAGGGCCACATTTTCATGTGAACCAGGTCAGCAACAGATTTTAACCCAAAAGCGTAATCGTAATTTTTCACTTGTTTTAGATTGCAACGCTTTGGCCTGCTTGACAGTGCAGACCAAAGTAGATTTGGACAGCGTGTCTTCAATAACCATATTCCATGCCCGCAAATTTGGCAACAGTGACACGGGTTCAGATTTTAGCCACCACAACATTAGCTTAGAAATTGACGGCATTCATCTTTGCTGTTCGGCTCATGATAAACTAAAGTTTGTGGTAGGTGGTGAGTCTAAGATTTTGGTGTTTGACTTCGCCGAATACTCACATGTATTTCAAAAATACTATTGCTTCGGCATGAACCACGAACATGTGACTAGCGTCAAGTTCAATCCACAAGGCAATCAAGTTTTTGCAGGCACAGTTCGTGGTAAACTGCATTGGATTGACCTCCGGGCTAAGAAGGCCTTTTCCAAATTTGATCTTAATTGCAAAACTCTGGTGGATTTGCAGCTCATCAATGACTACAAATTAATTGTCTCTGCCCATGAAAATGATTT
This sequence comes from Pyemotes zhonghuajia, assembly GCA_025170145.1. Taxonomy (NCBI): domain Eukaryota; kingdom Metazoa; phylum Arthropoda; class Arachnida; order Trombidiformes; family Pyemotidae; genus Pyemotes; species Pyemotes zhonghuajia. The sequence goes on along the minus strand of CM045846.1, from coordinate 17,343,278 downwards.
GTTTGCATTGGATTTGCGCTATTTGCGACAAACACCAGACCATTCTCGGCTTAACAGACTTTACAGTTTTGCTAACCATGTGAACAGATGCAAAAAAGCGCTGATCTCTTTCGATTCCACACAAAATACTATTTCTTGCTCAGGACAAGATAATGTAATCAGAGTATGGTCGGCCAGTTCAGGCAGGCAATTGCACCGATTCAGCTTAAACGAGTCAAAAAGGTGTCTACAAAATAATTCTTTCGACTATTCATTTGCTATTCTAAATCAAGATCGCACCATTAACAAACATTGGCATGAACAAAGATCCAATATGAATGAAATTATGAAACAATCGACTCAGGTTCAAGATGATCCTTGCATCTACAACCAAATGTATATGTCTTGCTATTCAAGCGAATGGCGTTGTCTTGCTCAATGTCCCACTCCTGTGTTATTTGGAGCGGCCGACCGATTTATCCATGTTTATTTCTGAATCGATTTTCATATGCATAACTTTTAAAATGCAAAGTTTAAGAAATTGCGTCACGCCACTTATGTAAAATATGCCTTCTTTGTACGCATACACATGTTGATTATATGCGTAATTAAATCTTCTATTTAAATTAAATAAATATTAAAACGCTAATGTGCATTTTCACACTCTTACATGCTCTGTTGAAAGCTGTTCGAAAGTTGAATGTGAATAGCTTGTCCAAACCACCTAATACTAGCTCGTTTTATTGTTTCTTAAAGAAAACTTATGATAATAACTAATTTGGATTAATTTCAAATAAAAATGCCGCTCATAAATAAATTAACTAATGCCGAAAAAAGTAGATTGTATTCGATTGAATTAAATCCAGCGAAAAACAAGCAAGAATTGGACAAATTGATAGACCAATTCAAACATCAGACACTAGGCTCACCTGTTTTTTACAATGTCACTTGTCATTTGAACAGTCGAGACCTGCTTGAACAACCTTTATCGCCACTTTTTTGTGCAGGTAAGCTGTGAACAAGCAAGTTTGGCTTAACCTTGAAAACAGCCGTTTCTAATCGGTCTCAAAATCTAACAAGTTGTATAATTTAGGAAATTTTGTGCAGAATAGCGATTCTCCAATAGTTTTGCATTTGACTTGTGTAAACAAGACCAAAAAAGACATTTGCACCATACTTGACAAAGCAGTAGAGTTGGGAATACGAAACTTGTTTGTCATCAAAGGAGATTTCAATGCAAACCAACCACAAGATGTGGATTTCAAGTTTGCAAGTGATCTAGTGAAATTTGTGAGATTTGAATATGCAAAACAAAAGTTTAGCATAGGTGTGGCCGGTTATCCGTCCAAACACTGCGAAAAGCCTGAAACCGATCAGGATTTGACTTATTTGAAACAGAAAATAGATAGCGGAGCAGATTATGTGATAACTCAGATAGTTCACTCTGCTAAAAAGTTTGGTGAGTTCGTAAGCCAATGCAGAGCCACAGGAATCCGAGTGCCTATCATTGCTGGAATTATGCCTGTCTGTTCCTACAAAGCTATGCTAAATGTGACTCGTATTACTGGCACTCAATTTCCTGCCCACGTCCAACAATTTATGTTTGAAAACAAAAACGACCCAGGCAAGCTTACTGAGTTTGCGATTAGAAACACAGTCCAACTGAGCGAACAATTGTATCAATTGCCTGATATTGGAGCTATTCATTTTTACACAATGAATGACTTGCGGATCACAAGACAGATTTTAATTGAATTGAATCTCTTGAATAGGGAACGCTAATTGTGCAACAAATTCAAACCTAATTGATCACAATCAGATGGTTTATATTTGAACCAACATAAATCAGAATAAAGTCTTAAAGCATTTAATTGAACAATTAATAAATTAGTAAAAGCATGCAGATTGGTAACAATTCTAAGCTGAATTAATTGCCGATTCAGCAAATAGTTGGCAAACAGATTGCATAAACTGCTTTAAATGTGTTTCTGACAGGCCACACAGGTGACTAAATAAGGATGCAATGACAATAGCGAAAAAATTGATTTAGTTATTAATGTTAGAAGTAATCCTGAAAATGATTCTGAAAACAATTTTGAAAATGATTCCTAAAACAATTCTGGAAACAACTGTGGGAACAATTCTGGCGACAATTCTGGGAACAGTCCTGGAAACAATTCCAAAACAAATCTGCAAATAATTATAAAATAATTATGAAAATAATTATGGAAACAACTTAGAAAATTAAGCAGCGTTGAAACTGTCTCACTTTCTTTGCTAACACACATGCCTGCAGATGGCGACGGCATGTCTTGCTCAGCTACGACGATAATCGATTTGATCGCTTTGTTTATTTACAATTTACATTTATATTTGCATTTATCAGAGCCACAATTCTTAAAGCCTTAATTCTTAGTCACAATTCTTAGACCCAGTCAACCTCTGACAAGATTGTCCAGTGATCGGCCACCCATGTGACACTTATTGGACCCTATGACCAATCTTCATTCAAACACTAATCATTGAACTGAGTGATTTCCACATCGGCCGCCTCATTTACAAGTTTGTTTACCAAACTACCTTGTCTTTGTAAATATTGCCAGTCCCTGTGAAAATGACCTGAATATCTGCCACCTACTCTATCTTCATCTAAGCTTACATATTTCAACTAATCTAGTCATCTTGATCACAGCGGATGTGTCGACTCGCATTTTTCAAACGCCTATCGCAACAGTTGATCGTGGACGCCATTTTCAAGTAGTTTAACAAATCTAGTTCGTAACTATTGGAAAAACACTGAATGTGCAATGGAACGTGTGTTTAATTAATTGAAATTGTTTCAAATCTATTTTCGATTCGCATCTTGGGTAGGTTTGTCAATTTTGAACAGCTCATAATAGTTGCAACACTTTCTACACTCAAGCACAAAGAAACACATTTTATGGTTCTCAGAAATTCATATTTTCATATTTAAACAAAATAAAAATAAAATTTTATCGGCTATGCAAAAGATTATTGTTTGTAAACACAAACATCGCTCACATCTCAACAGTGTTTACTTTTCGTCAGTTCTGCCTTCTAGTTAATTTACAATTATGCTGTACACATCTATATGCGGCCTCTATCTATTAAAACACCTTTTCTTTAATCCCAACTTAATCTTCCACAAGCTGGTGCTTATTGCCTTTGCCAACTTTGTAAAGCGATTGCTTGATCGATAATTGATCAATTGGTCTGACAACATCTTACCAACTTGTTAACAAATTTATTGATCAATTTGTTAACATGAACAGTCAACCAACATTAAAACAACAAATAAACCAATAAGTAACAACTATTAAACTATTGCTCATTTAAAATACTTTTCATAAAAGTAAAAAAAGTAAAATGCAAGAACTGGTCACTTTTATTTTTGTCACACATTTAAAAAAAAGACTTTTTTGTTTTAAAGCTTGACCTCAAAAATAACAATTGCTAAGGTCACTATGCAAACTATTTTATTCTGAATTGGCATGCTTAGAACGAGTGAAAAGAAGAAGTCACTTGCTTAAGATAAGATTCTTCCCTCAATGCATATCTTATCTGTCTGGTAAAAGTATCTTGTTCTGCATTTTTATCCCCAGAGTCAATTCAACCAAAGACACAATGCGTTCGCTTGGTAATCAATCAACGGCCACTTGCATATTAATTTCATTTTTTCTCTCAGAATCTTTTTCATATGAAATGTGCTTAAATGCGCAAACAAACTGTTTCGATAGAAACACATCGGCTTATAATCGATTCATTTTAATATCGTTGCGCACTTTAAACATGTCTTTACTTTAAGCACGACAAAAATTTGATAATCTTAGCTAGATTAGATTTAATAATAAAATTGGTCATCATGGTCAATTTGTATGAAATGCATCTTTTCCTGTCGCTTACTAAATAGGAAAATTTTAACAAAATAATCACAAATAGTTTTTTTGATTTAGCTGCGGAAATTAAAATATTGATTGGAAAGAAAAAACATTGAAATGTTTATTAAAAGGATTAACAAAATCCTATAGGAAAAATGAAAAACAAATAAACAAGTGTAAAAATACGTTTGCGGCTAAAGCAGACCCTAGTCAAGACCTAAAGTCTGTGCCTTTCCTAGCTGCTGACAAAAGACTTAAGTTTTAAGCTTTCATAATTACAATAAAAGCCTAATTGGTGCCCCTAATCCATAGACCCGATTCCTACACACAATCAATGTACCTTTAATTTTAACGCCCTTACTTTGCAATTGTGAACCTAACAAATTAGTGAAGGCAATCTATTAATTTAAGTATTTTTCCAAACAGATCAATTGCAGCTATTGAAAACGACAGCGTGGCCGTGAAAAACAATTGTTTCAATTTATCAAGTAATTGCATCATTTGAAATCAGTTTGAGTTTTGCATTTGTCAAGCAGAAAACAGCTTTGATAAAACACGTCTGAATATAAAACACGCTTTTTTAATCCAGCGTGGATTAACGGTATAATCCTAAATCTGGCTCGACAGTCTTACTGCGCAAAAATAAATTGCGTATTTATTAATCAACTGTTGCTCCTCCTCTACTTGACAGCCAGCTTCCTTTTTGTCAGACTAGTCCGAATACACAGGTGTGCACACATATAGAATGCCTTTTTTCAATTTTCAACTTTTTTCAACAACTTTTAACTGTGTCTAAATCTGCATTTAACAATCACTTATTTAAAAGTGAAAACACAATCAAGCGTCAATTGTTTCAAGTTTTAATTGTTGATCAATTTGCTAGCACAACCTTTTACATCTTGCCAGTTATCACAATCTTAGTGTTTGTCATTTATTACTTAACAGCGTGCCAGTACTAAAGTGATCAAACGTCTTAATTTCTTGCACTAGAAAAGCGTACTGTGAAACTTAGAACCAATAGAGACAGTGTTTTTGATTGTCGACTTTTTTATTTTTCTAACACACTTTCACAAGAGCACATTCTTAGTATATTGAATATATTTTCGCTATATTTGAATAACACTCATGCGTCGTCTTTTCTTACATCTACGTTCAGAGTTTGTCTCGATTGTTTTAAAGTGAAAGTTAAGGGCGAACTATTTAAGCGCGCAGATCCGCATCTATTTGATTAAAGTACGTTTTAATTAACCAAACATTCAATTAAGAAGTCGCAAATTAGCTAATATTGCTAGATGAACATGTGAGCGTTTCTTTTCAATGACAATTGCCTAATAGTGCATTAAAATGACTTTTTTTGACCCGACAGAATGCCTTCGATTATTTATAACTGTTTGTGAACATTTTGTTTAATCTGATCAAAGTTTTAAAAGTGAAATGATAAAAGTGAAATAATTTCAAAATTAACGTTCAAATTAGTGAAACAATTGATTATTGTAAAAGATTAAAATTGTCTAGAAAGTTATCGATTGAGCTTGACAGGTGCATGCAAACAGGTAGACGGCACATGAAAGCGAAATTCGTTAGCTTGTTTTGTGATTTTAATCTTGTTCGTAGGATTACTTAGGAAAAGGACTAATTTGTGGAAGAGCAATTCTTGTTGTCTGTAATTGTCTGCTTAAAGTTCAGGCTAAGAAAATCGCCACTATTTGATCGGCTAAAAAAAGCGGCTAAGAAGTTTGACTTAGAGTACCGGCTAAGACTACCGGCTAAGAAGTCCTACTAAGAAGTCTGACCGAAGTGAACAAGTGGCAGAACAAGTTTTCAGTGAGCCAAACAAGCCGGAGCCAGCGTGCAGAAATCAGAAATAAGGTTAACTTGGCTAAGAAGAGCTTAATCAATTAGCAATCAAAACAATTTTTGTCAGTTGTGTGTTTCTAGTGCATGATCACCTGTTTTCATAAATATTCAACCGTTTTCAGACATTTTTTTTACTTGCCTCAATCTTGCCAATGTGAAACAACCATGGATCTGAACTCAGAAGATTTAAATACGGTGGTGTCTACCTATACATCCTCTGACTGTTCTGTTCAACTTATAGACCAATGTCTCAAACGTAAGTATTTTCTCTTTTAGATATTCTGCTTTTACAATTTTAATTTATATACGAAATCAAGCCTAATTTTAAATTTTCTTTTTTTTTTTAGGTATGTTGTTATACACTGCTGAAAACGATGTCTTGCTCTCTCAACTGTCTCATATACTTTTGTTACCATCAAATCAAATTAATGCTTTGCTTAAGAATTTAATAGCTTTGCATTATAACATCAGTAATGGAGACAAGGTAATTAAAGTGAATTTGTTTTCATTTCTACTTAAACAATTTTTTCGTCATTTTTGCTAATTTTTCATTTTATGATCTAAACTAGAAATTTCTACATTATTTGGCATCCAATAATTGCAATTTTTCAGCACTGGACAAGCATAAGAATAAATTTCAAAATTCACAATTGCAAATTTTCAATTTTATTCGCAAATATAGCAAATATTTACAACAAAAAACCAACGTTTATCGTTTTATTAACTTGGAATCAGATAAAATTATTAAACTTTTTTATAAAAAACGGGAAACAAATAAAGATGATGAAATTTTGCTACAGCATGATTTAATTGGTGAACAATTAATGAAAAAAATTAATCATATTCAAAACCAGATTGATTATTTGGTAAATGAGTTTAATTTGAATGAACTAAATAATTTATTTCATGATGAGTTATTTGCTAATGAAAATGCGTCAAACAAATTTAAAATTGTGGAAACCATTGTACAACTCATTTTAAAAGATATTATACATTATGCTAACTATTATCATGATATTATAGATGAATTACTTGAACATTTTGAATTAATGAATAAAAAACATTGTAAAGAAGCTATTGATCTATATCGTAAATTACCTACTAAAATAGAAAATTTAAAAAAACACTTGAATCATATTAATCAAGATTTTTTAAAAGTCAATTCATTTCAACCAATTGATCCATCAAGTTTTAAAAATGCTTGCAACAATTTATTACATAAAATGGAGCAACATTTAAATGCTTTGGAAAACAAGCCAAAAAGAAAGTATGTAGTTTATTTGATTTTTTATTTATCAAATTTTAACAATTATGTAAAAAAATAATTTAGTTTTTTTTAAGTAAAAAATTCATTTTTTTATAATTGATTAAAAATTCAATAAAAATAGAAAAATGAAACTGTCAAAAGTTGATTATAAACTAAAATATTAATTTATTATTAACTTATATATTTGTTTTATAGTAAGATGAGACAGACGATTTAAAAACTAATCAAGAATTATTTTTTATTATATAAATTATAAATTTTTATCATTTTAAAATTAGTAACCACTTTTAAATAATTGACGATTGCATGATTGGCAATTTTAACTTTTTAATTAATACATAGATATCACTGGTCTTATGATTTCTAATTAGTCAGCATGTTATATTAATGGTTGTAGTAATGCAAGTAAATGTACTTTTTTTTTTATTATGCCTTGTTTAATCGTGGCAAAATAATTTGTTTAAAGTATGCTGAATATAAAAATTGGTGAATTTATTACGTATATATTATATAAATAATAAACACATGACAGATAAATTTTGATAATAAATTCAGCTAATCAAAAAATAGTTTATTTTTATTGGCGAATTTAAATGGCTAGTTAAATAAATGTTTTTGAATATGATTAGTTAAAAATAATTGTTAAAAACAAAAAGAATGCAGCTATAAATTGTTGTTTAAAAATAATTTGCAAAAATAAATTTATCAACAAAATGATTAACCAAAAATAACCAATTGCATTTTTTTTTTTGGTTATAAGTTTATTTGCCTGTTATAGTGGGCGCTAAATTGTTAATGCACCTGTTTTGCGGTAATAAAGCCAATCTTTATTTATTCACACCTGTTAATCATAAACTATTAAAAAAAAATTTTATGTAAGCTGACTAAAATCTTTTAAAAAGTTTAAATAAATTTTAAAAGCAGTTAGGTTATCTATAAAATGAAAGTTATTGATTATTAATATAGATACAATTCATTGAATCTAGTCTGTTGTAGTTTTTCCTTTGTTCATTTGCATTTCATTAATGCACTAATTTTGCATGCTATTTTTTACATATGAATTATGCATTGACTTATGTAATGTTGGCATCTGTTTTACTGGTCATTCCTGTTTGCTTAACTTGGTGTTTATCACAAAGTATAATTTTATGTTTTTTACTTTTTTATTTTAATTATTAATTAAAAATTATACGTAACTGCTAAAGATATGCATGAAAAAAATAAATTGAATAGAAATTAAAAAAAAAAACATAAAAATATGTATTTATTATTAAACATGGAAAATCATTCAAGAAATATTTGCAGTTAAGAAAAGGTGCGCAATCAATTGGCTTGTTCTTTTCCAACAGGTGTCTTTAAAATTGTTTATATATATATATTTTTTTTATGTATTAGGCTGATTTGAATGCAATATTATTCATATTTAAACTTTAAAATAAAAAAAAAAAATAAAAAAATAAAGTCCAGTTTAATTAAAATAATTAGCATTTAAATTTTACTAAACATTTAAAAAAAAAAAATTAAAAACTACGCCGTTAATAAATGAAATTACAAATTAATAGTAAATTTTTTACGTATTTACGTAAATTTCAAGTAAATCTTTTTACTAGCTTTTTTCATTGCAATCATTCATTTTATTTTAAATTTAAATTTAAACTAATAGAAATATTTTTATTAATCATTTTTAAAAATCATAAATTAATGTTTCATAATTCATTCATTTTTTTCATAATTGATTCATAAAATGCAGTCTCGCATCTCTACATATTTTTGCATAATTTGACAAGTTATCTGATTAAACTATTAATTTAATACATATTTAAATATATAGTTGACATAATTACATATTTAAAAAAAATTCTTAGAATTTAGATATTAATTACCTTTGATATTGTTATTTATGTTGTTTATTTTTTTATGTTTTTTTTTATCTATCAATTTTAGAAATTCAGAGAAACGTAAAGAAAAATCTCGTTTTGCAGCTCGAGCTAGAAGAAGTGAAGAAAGTGATCTTTTAACAGAACTCAGTGATCTAGTTCCATTAAATGAAATTAAAACTCTTGATAAAGCATCAATTATGAGGTTGGCCATCGCTTATATGAATACTAAACATTTTGCCCAACAATATTTTAAAGGTAATAATATTATTTAAAGATTAATAGAAAAATAAACACTAATATTGATCATAATGTTCAATTAATTTTGTTAGTTTAAAAGAAAATTTTTTTAAAGATAAATGCATTCAAAGTTCCTTTAAATGTTAATTGCACAATTGACGTTGACAAGTTGATTTCAAATCGAATAGATAAGAAGATTAATTGAGAAAAACAAATTAACTAATAATATAATCTGTGTTGTTATCTAGTTGTCAATTATTAATATTTTTTTTGTATTTCAGATATGGATTTAACAAGAAATTCTGGTCCAGAAATGCACGGTTTGGATTTTCTTGAAGCAAGCGATTTATGTTTGATGTTATTTAATACAGATGGAGACATAGTGTTTACAACTAGTAATATTAATAATATGTTGGGTTTAAGACAAAATGAATTGCTTGGTTTAAGCATGTATGAATTTGTACATCCTTGCGATCACGAAGAATTGAAGTCAGCTTTAAGAAGTCACAAAACTACTTGTGACAAATATCAAGAAATGGACACATCAATACTAACTAAAAAGATCAATAATCTAATGCAAAACGATCAGAAACAACATGTGACATTTATGGTTAGAGTAAAAAGCACCTTATCTAACAAGAACAAAAGCATTACTCTTAAAGCGGCCAGTTACAAGGTACTATATTTGCATTCATTTTTGTTTTCAAGTTTAAGAAAAAAGACTAGGATAAATTTGATTAAGATTTAAAACGCACGCAAATAGCTAAATCTTTAACATGTTTCCATTTTTTCAGTATTCTTGTTTTGTTAGTTTTAATTTTTCTCATTTTTTCAAGCCCTTTTTGCTGGTTATGCTTACCCAAAGCAAAGCATTCAAGCGATGAACATATGCAAAATGCCTTGAGAACATAAGTAAAAGATTAAATGCCAAAAGCTTAATCTAAAGTACGATAGTTTTGCATGGGCTAAATCGCTTAGGTTTGAAATCATATGCAGCAAATTAAATGTCAAAAAAAAAATGAAAAACGTCAAAGTTGAGAAGCTAACAAAGACATTGGGAAACAAATTTAGAATGATTTTCAATGGTTTTTTAATATAAATCTTTAGGTTTTTTTTAACTTAATTGTAATGCTAGAAAGCATTTTTCGATAAATTTGGCTTGTTTTATGAATTTATGAAATATTGTCAGAACTGTCGCATTAAAAAAATCTGTACATTTTTTTATTTAATTTAATTGTTAATAATCTGCAAATACTTTGATAAAACAATACTCTATTCATTGCTGGTGTGAGGAGAATTTTCTTATTAATAGTTTTTTATTTAAGCTTTCATCGTCACAAAATATATTTAAACGATCGAACTTATTAGTATTTTTCCAAGTTTGCAATGGCTGTAAATTTTAGTATTGCTTCATGTAAATCTACTTAAGGAAAAATAAGAAATCATTCCTTCACACAATGTATTAAAGAAAAAAATTTAATATAATCTTTTAAAATTATCTTTTTTGATTTGTTTAAAAACACATTTCGACATTAGCATTAGAGTATGATTAAAAATCTATATACTCTAGAACTTTTACTCTAAATTACTCTTCTTATTGAATTGTTTTTAAGTTTAAAGTAAATTTCACTTTTTAAAAATTCCTAGTTTGAACAAAGTATTTGCACACAGTTTTCAAATATCAAATTAATTTTAAATGAAATTATAAAATGAAAAATATTTTAGAATAATGAGCATAAATATAAATTTAAAATTAAATTAAACGATCAATTAGTCTAACAAAATTATGACTTTAATGTCTTACTCTAGAATTTTTTTTTAAATTTTTGAATTTGGATTTTTATCATCTTACTTTGTCTTCTTTTGTCTTCCTCTTTCTTCTTTTCTGTCTTTTAATTACTTATTTTCTAAGTGTTTTATTTGCTTTTTAATGAATAGATGGTCTCATTCACTGGTTACTGGCAATCCGTAGACAGCGATCCATTGCTCATCTTGTCTGCCAACGTTTTACTTTCACCATGTGCCCAGCTTAAATGTGCAGATTCTTCTGTTTTTGTCACTAAACACAGTCCGAATGCTAAATTCACCAACATTGATGATAAGTAAGTTTTATTTAAATTTAATTTATTATTTTTATAAATTTTTCCCTTTCCTTCTTAATTTGAGTTTTTTTTTATTATTTGAACGACCTTTTACAGTAGCTTTAAAATCATTTATCACTTAATCTTGTACTTGATTGCTGTTTTGCTTGTACTTCAATTTGTTCGTTGTTAATTTAAAATTATTTTTTTAATTTAACTAACTAAAGTGTTTTGATTAATTATTTTAATTACAAGTTCTGGGCGCAAATAAAGTTTTTTATTAAGAAAAAAAACTTATTAATTCACCTAGAATTGTATTGACGCAAATTGATCAAACTTATCTAAACAAGTTATAGTCTTGTTTATTTTATTAATGCTTAATTGTTTTTAAATAAATTAATTTTACGAAATTATTTAAGTTTTTTTTATTATTTAAAAAAAAAAATTTTTTTTTTGTTATTAACTAAATTTTTAATTTTTTTTTTACATTTACTTAATTGTCAAAAGATTTAAATTTTTTTGTTAATTTTACTTAGAATTTCACTTTGTTCAGTTTTCATAAGATTGTGGGTTTGTTTTGTCATAAGAAAACTGTTCCCAGCTGGTGACAGATGGAGAAATCGAACAAGAGCTTAAAAACGATACGATTTGCATACTGTTGCATTGTATTTTTTATTTTCTTTTTTACTTGTTTTTTTTACTTGGCCTTGTTTGAATTTTTTTTCTTACTTTGCCCATCCCTAAGTTGAGCCTCTTCCTGCAAAAAAAGATGTATTGTCTTTGTTGTCTTTTATTGTGACTATAATTGACTTGATTAATTTATTTTCAAAAATTTTTTAAATAAAAAACGATTTTAAACCAAATTTAAAAGAACAGATCAAATACAAAAAATTGAATTTAGATCATGGTCGTTTTGTATAAGAGAAGTGTTTGTAACGAAAAATCATTAGATTTTACCTAAATTTTTTTTTAATAGACACTTTTTGAAAAAGTTTATTTAAAAAAGAATTTTTATTTTGCAAACTTGTCTTTGCTTGTTTTTTTTTAAAATAAAATAAAATTTAATTAAAAATGTCCATCGTTACTAAAATGATCAATTTGACATTTGAAAAAAAAATATTGGTAATTGTTTAATTGCAAAGTAGTCAGAAACGTTTTGTAATTAAGAAATGAAAAAAAGAAAAAATATAACTATTATTAATAAACTTATATTGATAAGAATAGTTTATTAAATGCTTTAAGCTAATGCAAAACTTGTCTACTATATTGCCATAAGCAACCGCACACTGAATCTCATCTCATGATAAATTGTGGGTTAATTGAAATTAATTGTGGTTATAAAAATGTATATATAAATATAGTATTAGTGTGTGTATGTAAATATATTATCATTATGAAGCATTAAAATAGCGTTGATTTTAATTGCAATTGAGTTCCTATTCAATTGTGCGTGTGTGTATGTATGCTAAGTGCAGCACTTTAACTGCCATTACGGATGCAAAAATTGTGAACACAATGCTTAACAAATATATATATTGAACACAATATGTCTATTGAAAGTGCAGAATAATTCGCCAACCGCAAATATATGCTTAAATTGAAAATCTATTACCAATTCAAATATTTCATTAATCCAAACAATTTAAATTAAGTGAATTAAATTTGACCATTATCCAAATTGGCTGTACAGTTTGTGCTTACCTATTGGTTCACTGAGTTGGTTTATGAGATTTGTATCTGTTGCTGTTTTTTGAGTGAATTCAAACACCTTTTTTACACATCTTCTTTTATACCTGAGCCCTCCTAGACAACTCGAACGACCTCGTTTTACCGAGCTTAATTTCCATTGACTTGCTGAATACCGGCATGAAACGCTCTTTGCGTCGGCATCAGCTGCTCTAGCCACAATGCCAAGATAAGGCTAAGCCATGATATTCAATGGCAAACAGAGTTAGCTTCTCTCTTCATTTGCTGCTTACAAAGTGCAATTACGTTGCACAGGTAACCAGATTTTTAAAAAAGTGCTATCTTAATTATTTTGATTAAATCTTAACTACATCCTAACTACACTTTAACTTCATTTTAACTACATCTTAACTACATCTTAACTACAACTTGCCTGCATATTAATTCTATTGTTTTAGTTGATCCGTACAATTTTAAGGATTAAAATTCAGTTTCCGGCCATCTTTATAATAAGGCTTGTTTCAAGTTTTAAACCACAATATACATTTTAATATAATTGTTTTATATTATGTTTAATTTCTTTCTTTAAAAATCATCGAGTTCAAGTGCAATGAGATTTGCTAATTTTTTCATCATTTCATATTGATTTAAGTTGTAAATAAGTGAAAATAAACAGAAAAAGTGAAAAAAAAAGACTTTTTTTGGAAACTAAAACCTAAAATGTGTTTTTGCCAAATCAATTATAAATGAATGGTGTGATGAAAACAAAAGATGATCATTTTTAATGATTAAAATTAGATGGGTAATGAAAAACTTTGAAATACTAAGAGAATCCGAATTTAAGCACAACAAATGAAAAAATATTAATTAAAAAAAAAACATGTTGCATTTGGCAAAGTATTCAAATTATAATTGTAATTATTTATTTTTTTTTAAGTGATAATATTTAAACATTGTATTAGTGGTGTCAAATTGCAAATTTTAATCTAATTACAATGCGATTAATAGTTTTAATTTTGCCTATGAAATGCTTTTTAATATAATGAAAATTAGTCACATTTAATTGAGGCACATTTTGATGTAAATCGGTGCACTAATTGACAAAGTAGACTGTTTTGTACATATTTTCAAACGTTCATACATAGCCTTTTAAAATAGGTTTGCACAAAGTTAAACTAAAATCAGTTATGAAATCGCATCCATTATCACATTTACTTTTGATTTATCATTATTCACGATGATTAATAAAATATTATTTATTTTTTTCAGAAGCTTTTTCTTTCACTAACACACGCTTACTTGCTTTAATGTTTATTTATTGTTATTTATTTATAATTTGTAATATTTTGTTATTCCGTGCCATTCAATGATATTTATTTAATTTATCTGTCTATGTTAGATTGAGCAAGCTGTTCGGTTATCAGGAAGTGGATCTAATTGGCAAATCATTTTTCAACTACATCCACACAGCGGACGCTAGACAATTGAGCAGTTCATTCCAAACGTGTAAGTACTTACTTGCTTTACTATTTCGCTGTCATACTAGTCGGCGCTACTTCTTGAAAAGTAATCAGGTGCATTTTAAACAATTGCAGGTGAATTGTTCAGATAAATTGTTTAGATAAGTTGTTCAGATAAATTGTTTAGATAAACTGTTCAGATAAATCGTTCAGATAAATTGTTTAGACAAATTGTTAAGTTAAATTATTTAGACAAATTTTTAAGTTAAATTGTTAGAACCAACTGCATAGACGAGTCGTTCAGGTGAACTATTCAAGCAAATAGTTCGGCTAAATTGTTTGCACAATTGCTTTAATTGGCTCGAATCAGCAGATCTTATGCAATTTAACACCGGTGCAAAAAATGTGGTGGGACCGTTGCCAGCCGCATCAGGCTTCAGTCTGTTTGTCTGGTATTTTGTCAACGCCGGCATCAACATGCACCTGTTCATATTTATATAATTGTCTTTTATCTGACTGCTTTCTATCCATATTAACTTTTCCATATAATTATTTGTCCGGCAATTGGTACAAATTCTCTAGGGCAATCTTACTCAAAAAACTATTCATTGCTTGTTAATAACTATTTGGTCAATTCAGCCATTAACTACTAACTATTCGCGCTTGTCACTAATTCATTTTCAATTAAACTAAATAGTCTTTTTACCAAAACAATCTCATATTAATTCAAATTTATGTTAATTTAAATTCAATATATTCATTACATCTGCTTTCATTCAAAAATTTATTGATTATTGTTCAATCACTTCTCATCAATTCAACCAATCTATTCAGGTGCACTGTTTGGCAATAAATAATATTAACAGTTTTATGACGGTTTCATGTGACATATTTTACTTGATTATACTACATTAAACAGAATCTTAAATGTGGTAAAATGAATGCAACTGTTTTATATTTTTTATCAGAATCAATCTTTAGTTCTGTGTTGGTTTCCTTTATTTTTTTTTCTCTCTATTTTCTCCTTTACTTTTTCTCTTTCCTTTAATTTTTTTTCTTTAATTTTTTTTTTTTTCATTTATTTACTTTTCACCCCCCTTCTCCCCTTCGTTTCCCTCTACTGTGTTCAAGATCACATTAAATAAAACACCTGTTTATCTTTTTCTTTATCTTTGACATACATCACGATTACATGTTTTTAAACAAATATTTTGTTTGACTTTTTAAATTTTTGTTTGATTTTAAATTCAAAGATTAAATGCCGAAAAATAAAAACATTTGCAAACATTAAAAACGGCAAAATTAATGATCAAATAATAATTAAAACTTTGGTTACAGTTAATTAATTCAAATTCTGAAATGTTCAGCTGGCAAGAAACTCATCAGTTATTAAAATGCACAGGAATGTCTTCTTTTTTTGTTTTGTCCCTTTATCATTTTTTCTTTCTGCATCTTATTTTTTCTTTATCAAACCTAGTTTGTACGACTTAAAAAGGACTTAAAACCTTAATCTAGATGAGCTCGAGTTGATAAGCTAGCGTTTTTGGCACTAGAATGTACTGTTCATTGTTCTACAATCGTGTGTTCAATTGTGTGTCGTTTGTTTTCTAGTTGGAAAGGAACTGCGGCAAAACACACGCTGCCAACTTATAATCGATTCCATGCATAGCATCACCTGGTCCATAAACACTTGTGTTGCATTTATTTATCAATTTAATCCTTTATCTAACAGTTTCTCTAGATTTTAGATCATGCCACTGCACAGCTGTTTTAATGCACGCTCAAGTATTGACCAATTCAACCTGATTTGATGCCTGTTTAATTTAAAAATTAAATTTAAACCTTATTTGCAATGTTCAAGTGCATATTCAAGTGCATATTCAAGTGCAGACATTAACTCGTAATTAAACATGAATGTTTAAATAAAAGCCTTACATGTTGCCTAAACGTCTTAGATGAAAGCGGACTGTGTTTAACTACAGATAAAGAAAGATAGCTTTATATTATGTGTTGCATTTGCTTACAATGTTTTTCTAATGATGGCAGGGGCTTGGCAAATCTAGCGTCATTTTAATTAAATTCTTAATCAACACCAGCCACAAGGGTTGCAAATGTTGCTAGTTCTAAACAACAGCCCTGCCAGAGACTAAAAATAGTGTAACATCACTGGCAAACGGCAAATGTTTGTCTACATCACAATATCTTTCTGCCAGACTTTGTTCAAATTTGCCATGTCTCTTATGTTCGCCTCTTATATTTGTCTCTTATATTTGTCTCTTATATTTGTCTCCTTCTTCCTGTCTCTTCTTTGCCTGTCTATTGCATCAGAGCATTATACTAATCTCGGCAGACCCATTTTTATTTTCTTACTTTACTTTTTTTT
Source organism: Pyemotes zhonghuajia (assembly GCA_025170145.1). NCBI lineage: Eukaryota > Metazoa > Arthropoda > Arachnida > Trombidiformes > Pyemotidae > Pyemotes > Pyemotes zhonghuajia. Next base: position 17,326,549 of record CM045846.1, on the reverse strand, counting down.
TTAACATTTTTCCCTTTAGACAATTAAATTGCTAATCTTTTGCTGTCAGTCTTTAAATTTTTTGTTGATTTGTTTCAATTGTGATCGATTACACATATGACAGTTTAGTTTAGTTTGACGTTGTTTTTTTTCTTCTTTGAATATTGAAACAGTTAAATCAGCAACTTAGTGCATTAATTCTTAAAAATATTTGCTTATTCATTTTTTGGCGGGAAAATGTTTACTTTTAAGGATTGTCAATATTTTTGACAATACATGAAATATTTGTATAGAAGCACTAATTTTTCTCATTTATCTCTGCTCTTAATGATTTTCTAATGCAATAAATGAATTTTTCAGCAAAGCTATTGAAATAAAAGGTTTAATGATAGAAAAGGAACAATGTTTTAAAACAAAATTGTAAAGAAACTTTTTGAAAAACTTAGGCAAAGTTAAAGTGAATGAATTCATTATTTTAAAAATAAGTAGATGCTTGGGCATTTGTGCGTGTTCAAGCTTACCGATGGCCTTTGGGTAAGCAGCACATAAAGAGGTATAAAGTTAAATATATAAGTTGGCAAATAAATGTTGGGACAAGTTTAATCTGCTGGCAATTCAGTTGGCTCACATAGTCTGCTGTGATAGGTGGAATTAAGTTAATTTTGTTTCAGTGATATTTTTACGCTGATTGTGGGGCTGATTTCATCATTTGATTAATCCCTTAATTCTGTCCTATTCTACAATATTTTTAGTGTTTTTTTTGCAATCGTGCCTTGATATGGTTTACTTTGCTTCGCACTAGCTGTCCAGACCAGATCGAGTTTTTGCGCAGCAGTCAAACTTCTTCCGCATTGGGAAGAAGAGTAAAAGAGTTTGATGAAGAGGAGCAGAAGCAAGAAAGCAAAGACAATTATATGGTGAGGTCGCGACGGCCTGCAGGCATGTGCGGCCGGTTTAGTTGGGCTTCGGCTGGTTGTTTAACGGCCGATGTTGTTGCCACTAGGTTTACCACAAGCTTCCTGCCTAGAACTAGCAGTAGGGAAATTGTGGCAACAGTAAGAGAGTGGTAGTAGTAAGATTGTGGCAGCAGCCAGAGTGTGGCAGCAGCCAGAGTGTGGCAGCAGCCAGAGTGTGGCAGCCGTCAGTGTGTGGCAGTAGTCAAAGTATGAAAACAGACAGAGTACGGCATCAGTTAAAGTGTGGCACCATAAGAGTGTGGCAGTAGTCACAGAGTTCTATTAGTCACAGAGTTTCACTAGTTACAAAGTTCTACTAGTCACAGAGTTCCATCAGTCCCAGTGTCCTACTAGTCACAGAGTTCCATCAGTCACAGTGTCCTACTAGTCACAGTGTCCTACTAGTCACAGTGTCCTACTAGTCACAGTGTCCTACTAGTCACAGTGTCCTCTACTAGTCACAGTGTCCACTAGTCACAGTGTCCACTAGTCACAGTGTCCACTAGTTACAGTGTCACACTAGTTACAGTTACTTTGTGTTAATACTCAAATAAAACAAAAAACGGTGCCCTTCAAAGTGTGTCAGTACTTACCATTGCCAGTGGTCAAAAATACCAGAACGACAACAGTACTTACAAGTGCTAGTAATCAAAGGTGCCAACACTTATAACGGCCAGAGGTCAAAAGTAACACTAATTAAACGTGACTCTAGTCAAACGTGTCACAAAGCCTAGTTACTGCGACATGTCTCAAATCTAACCTTTAAACCTTAAACCATACACCTACCCCAAGTTGAGCATCTTTTCAGTTCAATCTGTCTCAACTCATTTATTTTCATACCAAACTAGTGTCTCAAAGCTGCAAACACTGGTCACTTCTTATTTGTTTTTACTCTTTTCAGCCATAGCCAGTCACTCTTCTGACTTTGTCATGTTTAATTCTACATTTCTTAACTTCACTTATAGCAATCTACTTAAATATGGTTTCATTAGTTTAATGAGTTCAGTTCACAGCTAAAAATGCATTTGCTATCAGTGCTTATTCAAGTTTTTATCCAATTTTTATGGAACAAGTCATGAGCATTCAAATTGTGGTTCAATGTAAATAATGAAAAATACATAAATAATATATAAACGACTTCAATTCAAAGGTATTTTCTTGTTCTATATTTCTTAATACAACTTTTACTTATATCCAATATGCAGTAAACTAGCTTAACCGCTAATTTTCCAACCAAAACAAACCACTTATTTTTTTTATGTAATTATAAACAACTGGTTACTGTTTAATTGCTGCAAATCAAATTTAATTAAGTTAAATAATTGTAAGTCTTGTTCTAAAATTGCATCTTTTGTGCCGCATGAAGTTTTTTTAAAAAGCTTGGATACCTTCATAATGCGCAGTTCTATTGCACTTTGATACACTTTTATTGCGTGTTTTTCTTGTTCAAAGCTCAATATTAGCAAGCAATTGACAAAAAAATAACTATATAAGTTTATTTATGGTCAATAATCATTGTCCTGTTTCAGGTGTTTTTATTGCTTAAGGCATTTGTTTAGCTGATCTTCAATTTGATTGCATATTACTTTTGGCGTATAAGTCAAAATATTTAAAGGCGTGTTTGTTCTCAATTTTAACCACACTAACAAAAACCATCATCAAACTACTTTATCAGTAGAATTCCGTTGTTTATGATTCTCCTGTTCTTTCTATTGCTAGAACTCCACTTCAAATCATAGCTTTCACTTGCAAACAACATCTTAGAAATGGTGCTTTTAAGAAAGTGGGAGGTTGAAAAAATGAGGGAGTAACTAGTTTCTTTTGTTCATTTTATATTGAACAAAAAATGTATAAACTGATATTCAGCAAATTACAGTTGAAGGACGTGTACTGCTTGCCAATGTGATCTACTATTTTGGCATCCGTTTCATCCATCTTAACGCGGATACATGCACAATCTGTTGACGGAACATATATATATCGCTATCTTTTATGTTTGTGTATTTCCATATATATATAAAAATATATTGTAACCATATATTTATTTTTTTTAATTCATAATCTTCATTTAGAACGTAAAAGTATATTTAAACATTATTATGAGAAACAAATAGTTCTAATGCACGTTAATATAATGATAAAATTATTTTTATTAAAATACAAATAAAAGCGCATAATTAAAAGCGATTCATTCGACAAGTTTCTTTGTTGAATAAATTGAAAAACATCTTAAATTGATCTTTATTCAAAAATTATTTTTGTCCGCCAATAGTTCGATAAAACTTGTCATGATTGCCACTTTTGTTTAATATCGATTATGAATAACAATTGCTCTTTGCAAACTTAATCTTTTTTATTTTCATTTTTAAAGGGTTTTGTGTATGGTTGGTTTATATATAATTTTAAAAAAGAAATTCAACACTAAAAGAGCCACAACCCCGATTATTGATTTTCCCGCTTTTTTACGCTAATCGTGCACAAACATGAATTAAAGATATTGGTCTTGGTTTTTTAGTTTTTGCAAGACCCTTTTGTTGATCTGTTTTTTTTTTGTCCTTTGGCCATTTCCGACTAGACTAAAATTTCAAATGGGTGTGAGTGGGTGTAGGTGTTCTGGTCACGCTCTAGACAAGTTTGAAAAAATCAGTTTTTTTTGAGATGGCAAGAACAAATAAAAAAAAACAAAGTGTTTTCCTAAGCAAAAAAAGCAAGAAAGAAAGTTGCAAATAACAAATAGAAAGAGTTCAAAAGTTTAGCTGACAAATGAAAAAATGTCCAGCTGCAAAATAATCTTTTCCGGAAGCAAAGTCGATCAATTGCATTAGGTCCAACTTAAAAGACTAATTTTGTCATACACAGCGCACGCAGTTGCCAATGCGACGTAGCAATTTTTTGCTTTTTATTTCAAACCAGTATCAAGTTTTGATCTGTTTTCGTTTAGACCTTTTAATCAACAGAACCCAAATTAACTGATTTTGTTTTTTCACCTGCAATACTTGACTAATGGTGCCATTATCTAGTCTCGATAGTGCTTGGACATATCAAACAGGATTTAATAAATTTGAAATACTTTTCTTTATACTGCGACAAGCACTAGAAATATGAAGATTGCTTTTCTCAAAATTAGGTTTCAACTATAATTTTTGCTAATAGTATTTTCATATTTATAGTGTTAAGCAAAGGGGAGGTGGAAACCGGATATTATCGAATTTTATGCAAATTTGGAGGATACTTTTGGGTACAAACCAAAGCCACTCTGTTGACAGACTCAAACACACAGAAACCACAGGCCATTCTTTGTGTACATTACGCCTTGAGGTAAGTGCTCTATCAATTAGCGCCGTTTAGTCTTTACAAACAAATTTGATTTAGATTTAATTGCTGCAATTAACTGTTGAAGAAGGCTTACACAACATTTATTATTAACGGCATGTTTAGCAGATAGTAGATGGCGCAGCAGCGTCTTTAAGTGTGTGGCTGTTGAAATTTGCCTTTTTCAGAAGCTAATCTTAAAACTGATTTTTGTGATTACTTTGTGGTTACTTTGTGGTTACTTTGCTGTCACTTTGCGGTCACTTTACGGTCACTTTGCGGTCACATGTTAACACAACTGCCGCACATTGCCATGATTATGATTTACTGGTGCCAACAGCCCAATTTAACCATTTCTGGCTTGCAGAACATAATTAATAATTATATAAATCGTCCATTTGCATAAGTTATTTATATTATGCGCCGACTTGTAATTAATGTGGCAGGCTTGCCAAGATCAAAATGATATGATCTAGAATTGTTAGCAAAGCTTTTGCTCATGATAACAAAGAGAAATACCAAACATAATTAGTGGCATTTTGTTTCAATTAAAGGCAAGTGCGTCTGTGCCAACTGCTGAGACGAAACTTGTGTCTAGCTAGAAGAAATGTAGATGAAAAATGGGCGTAACCGCGATGCACTTGAAAACCTAGCCAAACGTGTTTTCACGTGTTTTCTTAAGAAAATAAAGAAGAAATAGCGCTTGCTCTAACTTTACCGGTGGGAACGGGTCGCAGTGGGCGTGCGATGTGGGTGTGCGAAGTGGGTGTGAATAGGGAGGTCTAAGCAAGGCAGCATGTAAGTTGGAAAATGTGAGTTGCAAGGGTTTAAGAAGTGCTGGGTCCCAGCTGAATATCGGCTGGTGAGAGAGTTTATCAGCCATTTATCAGCTGATCAGCGGCATCCTTGTTAGTGATGATATACTTGCGCGTCAGCAGTGTGAGAGAGTGTGGCTGTCCGACAACGTTGCTTCTCTCTCACTTGGCATTTTCTTTTGTGTTTGCACTGCAACAACACGTGTATATGCAGCCAGTCTTGTCTGTCCAGCATCTTTTGCCCTTTGACAGTCTCTGTGGCAGCTAAGACCACACTTTCAGTGACTGCAGACTCCAAATGGTTGCAGACTCCAAATAGTTGCAGACTCTAAATGATTAAAGACTCCACACGTGTTTCGCCCACTTAACTGTTGTGAATAAGCTTGACCTACCATTTTTATCACCCCTTTTATCACCTTGTATCACATGTCAAACACTCCCATACACGCCTTCCAATTGTGTCTCATTTGCGGATCAACTGATTGTGGCATTAAAAGTCCTTTCATTCTGTTCAAGTCAATATGTGCATATTCAATACTCATATTTGTCTACATACATGTCCACTAGTTCGGACCAGGCCACAATCTTTTCTCTAGTGTGCAAACATATTTAATAACAACTTCACTTCATTTCAACATGTACCAGCTATTGATAACCTAGTTATGTTCATTGTTGTGTTCATTCTGTCAGACAAACTCTTGCAAACCAGCCTTTCAGTGATTATTTACGCTAATCTGCAACTGCAATCCGTCGCTTTATTCTTCCAACTTATATTCTCTTCGCAAATTACTTATGTACCAAGTGCAAATACTGAATATTAATTCCAAAATTAATAATCATAAACACACAAACACTTCGAATGAAACAAAAAACACCCAAACACAATCATCAGAATGGATTAATTGTCTGATCAAAGGTCAGTCACAAGTTGTTTCTAATGCCAATCAGTCTACTTCTCAGTCTTGCAATTATAAATTATTGTTTGCCAGCCACCTTAATCCGCAACTAGATTATCTGTTTCAAACAAAGAAAGTAGCTAAATTTCCGAAATGATTACTTAACAGTTTTACTCAACGCTACATTGCACGTTGTTCTCTGTTTCAGAATCTTTTCCACTATTTTTCAATTTTCCTACTTATTACTTTTTTCAAGCTCAATCTCTGCTTTTCTACTTATCTTTTGCCTGTTTTGACATAATGAAACTTTTTTCATTATTTACTCATTTCTATCGATTTAAAGTCGATGTCAAAATTGAAACTTCCAAATTAAAAAACAATTAATTATTTTTCAAATTTTTCAACCACCTATGTGTACGATTTAAACAAAAAAATCGTATGAAACTTGCTTTTTTAATAATTTCCAGTTTTTCTCATGATAAATACATGGTTAAATGATTGAAACAAGCGTGCACACAAACATTGATTGAGCTAAGGCGGTAAAAGTGAAAAGGTGGGCAGAGTCACTAGCAGGTGATCATAATTATAATATTTGAAAAAGCTCAATATTCTTGGCATAAAATCATTGTGTTTATGTCTAATAATTATATTTCACTTGTTATTTATCTGATTTGAAACAGCTATTTTCGATGAGCAAACTCTTCTGATTTGATTTAATGTAAAAATATACTCTAAACTTAAGAAAGGGGTTAAAATAATTATTATGGAGCTCGGTTTTTAAAAAAATTCTTTGCTTCCTAATTTAATTTTCAACGTCAGTAGTTGCTTTTGAATACAGTCAATTTAAAAAAAATTAAATTAAAATAAATTAAAAAACTATTAAATGTTTGTCAATTATTGAATAAAAATAGAAAACAGCGCTTTAATAAGTATAAATAGCTAAAAAAAAGCTTGAAAAGAAGGATTTAAACAACTAGTTTTAAATAGTTATTTTCACACTGATGTTTGCTTTTTAAAATGATGCTTGTCAAAAGCAAAATTAGCAAATTATTATCATAAATTATTAACTACATTTCTATAATTCTTTTCACTTTGCTTTCGATTCACTTTTTTTTGACCTATTTGTTTTAAGCAAAAAAAAAGCAAAACAACTGCTCAATCATGATTACTATTGTGGCATAAAATATTATCATTATTTGTATACGAAATTTTAATTTGACATTTGATCGAGCAATTAATTAGAATGTAAAATAATCAAAAAACTTTTAAAACCTAAAAAGTCAATTAGTTAACTTGTTGCTATTGGATATATTTTTTCTATGATTGCGGATATGATAAAAACAATTATTCAATGTTGTTTTTTATTAAATCATGGAACAACTTGAATTATTCTCTTTGCTTTTTAAAAGAACTAAAATTTATGTGCAAGAAAAAGTATAGACAGGTGAATAACATTATTAGTTTAAAGTTTTATAAAAAGGAAAATCTTTCAAGGATTGTGCACACAAGCTTTGTTATAAACAAAAAATAAATCAAAATTAAATTACTAAATTATAGTCTATTTTTTTATACCTTTTTGGTAAAATTTTCGATTTCATAAAAATTACATGCACAGTATCAAACAATGATTAATGTTGTCTGTTTTTTGGTTCAATATTTACATATATAGAAATTATATCAAAAAGAAAAATAAATAAACAATATTAACAGAACTCAATTAAGCTTAATTAAACATAATTATGCTTAATTTCACAAGTAGATAACTCAAAATTAACTTTTCATTAATAGTTTATTGTTTTAAATTAAAAAAAAAGTTATGATTTCATATTAAAGTGTCATTAAATAGTAAAATATATATTTTGCGACAACAATAAATTTTTTCATAATTGACAATCACCTAAAAGAAATATTTTTTAACAATTTTTAAAATCATAAATAATTGTACCAATTTAAAAAAAAATTTATCCTTAAAGTAATTGTTTTTAAATAAATCGATTTTGTTTAAACTGAATTTTTAATAATAATTAAGTATAGTTTATTATTTTTTAACCAATTCCACTTTTTTTTTTACTTTTAAATGATATTTTAAAAAGTTAATAATTAAATATATAAAAAATGAAAAAAAAAAAAGAAATAATTTTAAATTTATTAAAACAATATTGAATTATAAAATGACAACATCTTAATAGATATAAGCGCGAAAACAAATATATACAAGAAATAATCAACTTAAGCTTTGTCACAATGTATTAAAAAGCAAAATATTATTTATCTAAACGTATACTATCAAAGCAATTATGATTTCACTGCTAACAATTAGCACAATTTAACAAATTTTCAACATTAATTTCAATTAATTAATTATTCATATTTATTTTCTTTCTAAATTTATCCTTGTGCATCAATACACGTATTTGATCAATACAATTATAAATGAATTTGAAAAAAAAAAAAAATGGATTCATTGCAAAACTAACCAATATGTATTGAAAAAACAACAATTAAATAATTACTATTAGTGAGCGAATTAGCCCTGAACTAGTGCTTTCCACTGGACAATATTCTTTACCAATATGCAATAGTGTGAATGGTTTATTACAAAATCCAATCAACCTTAATCAAATCCAGACAAATTTTAACTATTGTGCTCAAGAATCAAACAACGAAAGCTGTATCGTGCAAAGTACAATCTTGACTGATTCATTGGATTCTGTAGACAATCAAATAAATTATAAATCGTGCATTAAGAACGGTGAAACGGCGGTTCAATTAAACATTTGTCCAGCGCCTAGAGAATCAGAGTTTGGTGAAAGTGAAGGTGCCCAATTTGGACAAATCGCCCAATCAGTGCCTTGGTCTCAATCTGTATCAAATTGTTTACAAAATATCGAAGAAAAAAGAACATTGAATTCAACTGAAAGAATTGATCTGGAGTCAGAGTTACACACATTGGATAAGTTGATCGGCACTTGTAAGAAAAGGCCAGAAATCAATAATCAAAGTTTGACAATAAATTCAACAGATGCAATACTTGGTGCTTTAGATCGAAAATCGCAAAACCGATTGCTGCCTGCAGACAAATACCCAACTGATTTCGGTGTACAATTGCAAGACCAACAGCTGACTGACCATCAACTAACCGGTCCTCAGCTTGTTCAAACGGATGTCGATCAATTAGTGCATGATTGTGAAGAATTCGACGCACTTTTAGAACAAGTGAAATTTAGTAAACAATTCAGCCAACATTTTCAGGTGGGGCAGCAAAGCGAATTAGACTCACACGATCAATCGTTACAGACGCCTAAATTAGACACATTGTCTGATTGTGATACATTCAATAAACATTTGACACCGTTTGGTGAGATCGGTTGTGGAATTAGTGAAAGTGTGGTGCCCTTACACAGCACCAACAGTATCTTCGCTCCACTCACTGAGGACATGAGCAGCGGATATCTCATATTCACAGGTGACAACGATGTACGCCTACTGTCTGAGGATCAAGCAGACAAGGAGCGACTAGATTTAACTCATCTAGCACCACAGGCTGGCGACTCATGCATACCATTGGATTTTGAAAACTTGCCACCTGCTTTAGATGCCCAGATGGAAGAAATACTTAAAGAGTTTGGCTTGCCCATCAACGATAATTCCGCTTCCCATGCAACGGACCACAATGCAACCAAAAAAAGCAACCTTTCACTTGACAAACAAACACAATTCAATGATAAAACTCAGCTGGAATTGAACACATCTATTGATCAAAGTTCTGCAAAAGACACTTTCCTTTTGTGTGATGTGGAATCTTCGGTGCTTTTGCCAGATGAGCAGCTCATGTGCAACACAGACAACGATGTAACCATCAATAATGTGTCCACTGTAATCGAACACTGCCTACAGCCAAACACCTTGAACTCTAGTTCAGACATGGAACTAAACAAGTACCTTAATTTAAATCACAATAGCAGTAGTTCCAACAAACTAGAACTTAATGGACAACCGCTTGTAAATAATGTACAATGTATGAATAGAAATCTAAACTGTGAAAGCAATGACAATATAGCAGCAATTATTAATCCAAACAGTATCAACGAAAATAGTAATAATGTGAATATTTTGTGCAAACAATCGTCCAAAGTAATGCCTTATGCAAGTAATGAGCCCGACTCGGCCATGCTCTGCTCTCAAGTAGACAATGATGAAAGTTTCACAGTCGACGTTGATTTAGTCGATGTAAGTGAAGAACAAGTGATTGAGGAATTAGCTAACTGTTGTGACGAGGTAAGCAATATGTCTAGCTCGGAAATTTTGGTCAATTCCAATCCAACAACTGAACACGACTATCTTACATCTAATTCTTCGGTTCAGTCCATTTTAACTAGACAATCTGCAAGTAAACTAGGTGAGAATAGCAAAAATGACAAACTTATCGCAAGTGCCAATACAATTATGTCCAACACGATTAGCAATTTAAACAAGCCAACTCAAGTCAACCTATCTTCGCAATCATCTAGCCAATCGGCAGAACATGCTTGTGCACTCGAACTGGATATGACTGCTAATATTGTAGAAAATCTTAATAATCAAAGTCCACTTCACAATGATCCATTCCTTTCATTTAATCCAAGCACTTTAAATGCCAATCAATGCACTGGTGTAATTAACAATTTATTTTTCAATAATAATTCAAATGAAAGCCAATCAGCTGAAAATGATAGTGAACATCATCATGTCAGTGACAGTAATTTATTAATAAACAATGGACATCAACCTATCATCAGCAAATCATCAGACACAATTAGCAATGATATGCAAAAAATGAATTCTGCCAATGTAGACACATTGCCACAATCATTATTCCAATTTAATACACAAAATGGCTCAAATAATAATAATGGCAACAGCAGTCATCGCATTTTGCATCATTCTCCATCTAGATCACCTTCAGATTACATGAACAGCGTTCTGTTAGGTGGACAGCATCAGTTAAACAGTTTGGATGAAACTGTGGATTCTGTCGGATCAGATGAAAGAATGCATGCAGCATCTAGTAATATACACAATCAAGACATGTTATTTAGATTGGCTGAAGACGATAATGCACATTCACTTAACTATTACAATAGCTTATCAAGTGCTAGTACATTGAACAATAACAAAACATGTGAGAAGAGGTCTTCATCAATTGAATCGGCCGATTCCATGCTTTGCAGCAGTTCGGTTTGGGATTCACCCCCACCTAGTTCCAGCAATTCAAGTCTGTCTAATGATATCGATCTTATGGCAAGTTGTTCCTTACTAGGAGAAGCCGAAGTAGATCCTTTGCGTTCTGCAGATGAGAACAGCATTGAAAATAGTTTAATGAATGACAATGACTTTCCATTTATGTCAGACGATTCGATTTGGGATTCGTTTATCAATTCTAACATCAGCGACATCATAAATGCCGATGAATTATTACCTGGAAAAGGTGTTTTCAACGATGATTTTATGTTTAATTTTGGTTGTCTTAGCAGTTTCGGACAGAGTTCATTAAGTAACAATACGAGCAACTCAAGTTCAGATAAAAGTTCATTCAAGGGGCCTAGCATTACTTCTTTACCTTTAGATAGTAATCTTGCCACTTTATTAAGACAAAAGCTGCCCAAAAAACAACTAGTTTCAACAGTAACTAACGTAAACGATGCAACAAACGTTAAAACTGCAGCGTCAACCAATAATAACAATCAAACGCATAAAACTTATACTTTGCAACATGCAAATGCTACAAATTCTAAGAAAATTGAATTAAATTGTAGCAATACCAACCAATTAAATGCTCGTAATATACATCTAGTGGATGCTAACACGAATTTGCCCATTCCAGCTAGTTCTACTTTAAAATACACAATAAGCAATAGTTCAAACGTAACTAACGCATCTAATTGCGCCAGTAATTCAATAAACAACATTACACCTACTTCATCTGCTTCTAATTTCAAAGTAAATATCGTTCAAGGCAATAAACAACTTAACGGTACAAATAACGGTTTTATTATCAAAAGTCTTAATGGCAAGTTGGCAAACGGAATTTTGTACGCACCTATTTCAAATAACGGATCTGGTATCAAGTATGCAAGTCAATCAGTCCAACCTGCTAATAGCAATCTGGCTAAAACTAAAATCATCCAGGCAGCTTTTTCCGGAAATTCTAACAATTTGCTGGTCAATCAACGTAAGCAAATTGTTCAAAAACGACCATATTCTGCTATATCAGTTTCTAACGGAAAAAACGTTTATTCAATTGATGTAGTTATAAGTGATCATAATATGTTGGCTAAAAATGGAGAAGGTATCAAAAAAATGAAACTTTCTAATTGTGCTTCTACATTATGTAATAACGCAAGTAAGTATTTATTAAAAACAACTTTTCACTTTTCAACAAAATCTATCATGAAAACTTACACACAATTTAATTATCTAGATTACAATTCAGTCCTTATGAATTTGCTTGTAAATGGCGAAGATGTAAATAATGGATATCATAATGTGGCAAACACAAACGGCAATAAACAAATGTTCACATCGCAACTTACTCGGATCGCATAAAAAATTAATAAATTTATTTTTGTAGACTAATTTTAGAAATCGTTTAAGATTTCAGCCTTTTAATCACCAATGGATATAAAAAAAAAATCGTGATTAATTGTGTAGCTTGCTACTTTTAAGGGTATTTAAAGTTTCACAATTCACTTCACAATAAAAAATTATATTTAAAGTTTAAAAAAAAGTGATGAAGAATGAGAACTGAAAAGATAACAAATTGTTCAAAAAAATTTTTTAGATTGAGCAACACACACACATAAATAACCAAATTTGTAGTATACAAAGGAAATCAATTGATAAAGATTTCCAAGTTTGTAAATATGAATTTAAGTTTGTTTTTTAAGCTTGGCTATGGTTAATGACGATTTAATTTTGTGTGCATAAGACCACCAATAATTTTTGTACACGTTTTGTACACACCCCAATTAATTTTGTAATCAACCGAAAAAATACAAATGCCACATAATAGTAATTTTTATTTAGCCCGATTTGCCAGAAGTTTAAATTTAGACAATATTTATTTCAAATACTAAAATACTTTTAATTCATTTTTTTATTAGTTTCAATTAATGCAATTAACTTTTGTGAACACGATTTACTTTCAATGAAATGACCAGCATATATAGTCTTTTATGGCTGATTTAATTGTGCCCAAGCCCAAGTCTCAGTCTTTAGGATTGTTTGCGTTCATTTCAGATATTTTGCTTTTATTTTATTAAATATTCATCGGTCACATCTATGCTTTTCATTTTTGTTCGTTTAAAAACTAAGCATTGTTAAATAATGAATAAATAATTTCTACAAAAATACTTTCATGGCTAAATAACAATTCCAATAAGAACTGTGGCTATCAATAAAGATTATAAATGCTCTCCATATGCACTTATTCTCGGTTTCCATTAACTTCTTTGAGGTTAGAGAATTGTTAATTTTATCAATGGTTACATTTGTTTAGGGATTTATTTTAATTTTGTTAAATTTATTTGATATCATTTAAAATTCATATTGATTACAATATCACTGAGATTTTGCGTTTTAAATTTTATTTTTTCTTAATTCTTTTTAGTTGCTTCTTGATTTCATATTTCTTCTTTTTCTCTTGTATTTTCTTTTTTCAATTTCTTTGATTTATTGTTTAAATTCAAAAAAAACAAAACCGATTTGCAGACACTCATAACATATTTTTTACTGCCTAATTTAAAATAATTTCTTTATAATATCGATAATTATTTTATGCAAACAAATTATAAAAAATAAAACTTCATTTGGGTGAACATTTGGACTAAATCTAATTTATTTAGAATTTATTGTTTGGTTCATAAACTTAAAAAAAAATTCTCAAGATAATTACATTAATTATTGAAGATCATTAACTCAAATGTGCAAAAATGTTAGTTCATGTATGTCTTGTTACATAAAAAAAAAAATTAAATCACTTCTATAAACTTGTAAAACTTACCTTGTAAATCTTTTCTGCTCAAACTTCATCACAACCAAACCATACCAAACAATGTATTTGGATTGTAGCATTTATTGAATTTACTGTAATAAAATCATTAAATAAAGTAAAACTTTTTTGTTTCTTAAATTAAATTTTAGACTCAATTTTAAAAATTAATTTAATAAAATGCAATGTTTATATGCTGAAATTCATTCTAAATACAAAGTTGACCAGAATAATATTTGATTAAAATGAACTTTTGAATGGCATCATAACGTTTAAGAATTTGACAAAAATAAAAAAATGTATATGTTTATTAGTATTTGTATAAAACTAAATACTAAAATTTTGACGCAACAGGTTTAAATAAAATACAAACCTAAATTTGCGATAAAAAAAAATAATTATTTTAATTTCTAAATACTTTCTTAATTTTAATAATTATTTTTATACAAATTAATCTCTAATTTATTTATTTTATATTATCGTTAATAAATTATCCTAGATTTTAAAATTATTTTTTAAACTTTTTCTGATTTTCGTTTTAAAAAGAAAAATAATATTCCAGCTTGTGCCATTACATCGATTGTTCCAGCTGTAAATTGATCTGAATTAACTACAGAACCAGAATTAGAACTTATGTTTGTATTAATGTTATTTCCTGGACGTATCATAGTTGGACCAAAAACTGTGGCTAAATTATTAAGTGACATTTTGTTTAAATTTTCATAGCTATTAACATTGGTCAAATGCTCAATTAAAAAATTTATTGTATTTTGGTTTACTAATGGCAATTGTAAAAATAATTCTATCAATTTACTTGCTTTTTCTTCTGGGTTTGAAATACCTTTTTAAAATAAAGAAAAAATTAATATAATATAATTAAAATAAAATAATAGACTAACCGAAAGCATCAAAAAACTTTTTATATAAAGCATTTGTAAATAGAGCTTCAGGCAATTCTCTTAAATACATTTTTAATAAACCAGTAACAGCGTGAATATCAATATCTTTTAAAAGATGTTCAGCTTCATAAGGATTAGTTTCAAAAGCTCTTTTTAATTTTTGTACATCTGAAGATAATCCAGAAACTCTATATATACCGATTTCTTTCATTCCTCTACGTTCTACTTCTTTTACACATCCAACTATAAGATATGGAATGCTGCTTTTTTCTTTTTTAGCTACTTGCTGAATTTGTACCCCAAACATACCATAAACTTTGCCAGCTGGAAATCTTATTGTACTAGACTCAGAACTTATAAATTTTAATGTAAAGGATAAAACACTATTTAAAATATTAACTTCTTTTGCAATAACTTTATCTTTTAACCAGTTCCTTGAAAAATCCATCATAGATTTTCCTCTAAAAATAGGCTTTTCTTCGTTTCCTATGTCTTCAAAAATCAAAAACCTTAAAATTTGTGTACCATCTAAATCTAATACAAATTCTTGATCTATTAAAATATCAATACCATCACTAAGTTCATCATTGCTTGCAGTATCATTAAAACTATAATTAGAACTTAAAGTGCTATTATTTGAACTTAAAGTATTAGTTTTTGAGCCGTTTTTTTTAGTTAAATAGTTTCTATCATAAGTGTTATAAGCATTAGTGCGAAAAGTTTTTGTTGTAAATTTATGAAAGAAATGTCCATAAGTATCAGTTTCAATAGCAATAAAAAAATCTCCATTTCCTCTGAAATTAGTAAGTTTGATAATATTTAAATATAAATCTCCATATAACAATTCTTCATCTTTTAAAGATCTTAATAAAAATGAACCAACATTTGGATTTAAATTTTTTCTACATGTTTCTATCCATGCTTGTAATTCAGTAAAATTAACAGGTGTTAATTCTTGATTTGTGGCTAAAAAACAACAATTAAATATTTTCAAAAATAAAAAAATAATTAATATTTAAGTTACCTGATTGTTGAAGAACTCTGATTGATTCCACCCATTGTGTTTTCTCAAATTCAGAAGATAAATAAAAAGTATAATGTTTTCCATTTTTATGAGAAACATTAAATTGAAGTTGAGGCAAAAGTAACACAAGTTGTCCTTCCTATATTTTTTTTTTAATATAAAAGTTATTAAAATAATTTTTTTTTTAATTTCATTTAGCATACCAAATCAGCTTGCTTTTTTTTTAATTTATCATAAAGTTTATTATTTGGCTTTCCTTTCTAAAAATAAATTATTAGTAAAATTCATAAAATAAAAATTAGAAGTCTTACTTCAGCTTTGTATATCATATCTCTTATACTACTAACACGTGATTTCAATGTCATAATATCACTACTATTTTCTTTAACTGGAGAAACACAATGTTCTAATAAAAAAATAAAGAAATATATATATAAGAAATAAATGATAAAAATGAAAATTATTTTTTTAAACTAACCATCATTTAATCTAATATCAGTTAACGAAGCGTACCATTTAACATCAAATGTAAACCTTTGCCTAATTTAATAAAAATATGAATTATATAATATTATAAAATTATTTTTTACCTATTAGATGGTTTATATTTTGCACACACAATAATATCATTAAATAAAATAAGATGCCTAAGTTTTCTTTTTGAATCACTTAATTCAATTATAAAACTTTCTTTAACTAGTCTACGCTGAGTTTTGTCTTGCATTGTAAATAAATTTTCAGTTGCGGCAACATTTAGTTCATTAAGAAAGCATTGCGTCATATGTAAAGCTGTCTGTAAAGATTTATACTCTTCAGATTGCTGACCTGTATATTTTAATAAATCATGTAAAACTAATGCATTTTTTTGAACTCTAGCAACAGGCTTATGTAATAATTCTTCTAATGTCGTGCTTTGTCCTTTCATTGATTTAAGTTTAATTGATTTAGCTATCTCATTAAATTGCGTACTTTGTGAGCAACATTTATGCAAAGTTTGCAATGCATTCGAATAATTTTTTAAATATTGAGAATAAACATCTAATTGTGATGCTAAAGTTTTAAAAAGATCACCTAATGTTGGTGTGTTAGTACGTATTTTAATAATTGAATTGTCTCCTGAACTTTGAGACAATTTTTGAACACCTGAAATAAATTCACTATGAATATTAAAAAGTTCGGGAATTTGAAAAAAAATTGTTTCTAATTGTTCTGGCTTTAGTAAAGGTTGAGTTGATTCAGTTGATGATTTTAATGCTTTTTTATATTGAATTAATGTATTTAAACAATCTATGTAGACACTTTCACTTTCAATTATGTTTTGAACAATACATTTATACATAGTTAAAAGTTCAGCTTCAGTTTTTACAATTTCGTCATCGTCAAAATCTCCAGTATTGGAATCGACAAAACTTTGTGTTAAACCTATTTTTTGTTTATCAACTGATTTATCTTCAAAAACTTCATCATAGGTAACATTCGTATCTGCAACGGGTTGATTATCAACTGTGTTGTTGGCGCTTGAAGATTTTGAATCCATTGCACTTAATAAATCATTGCTTAATGAACATTGCTTATTCAATTGCATGGAATCATCAATATCATGATCAGATGACAAACTTTGAGACATTTGAGTTTCGCAATCATCAGAATCATTTTTTGATCTTAAAAAATAGTCAATATTAACATAATTTGCATAACAATGATTGTCAGATGGATCAGCATTTAAATCTAAATTTTCAATACTTTGATTTAATAAACGGTTTTCAAACGAATTTTTCAAACTTTTTACAAGTCCGTTTCCTTTTAGGTTTTCTTTAGTTAATATATTAGAAATGCTGCTATTATTGTTATAACTAACTTCATCAGGAGCAACAGTATCATATATAGCTTCATCATCTAATTCAACAGGTTTTTTATCTAATTCTTCCTCAGTGTCCTGATTTTCATCTGCAGTACTTTCTTCATTAGATTTCTGTAGAATTGATAATTCCTCATCATCTTCATTGTAACAATCTTCAGGATATTCATCCTGAATATCTTTTTCTTCAACACTTTTTTCATCATCAATGCTTTTATTTTGCAATATATCTTCGTCATTGGAATCATATGAACATGAATTCATTTTATTTATGCGCTTAATTAAACAATCATTTGAACCAAAATTTGAAGTTTGATTTAATAAATTATGGTTAGTGGATTGTTTTTTAAAATAATTATTATTTATTAGACTTTTTTTAGTCTGATTATCTGAAATATTTGAAATATTCGATCTAGGTTGTTGACTGGAATGAATATGTCTAGGATAAGAATTATGTGTATGACTTTGTTTAATATTATTATTGACAAATTTATTATTCGCACCAATAGAAGAAAATTTTGGTTTAGATGGAAATGCTAAATTTAAGTCTTTAATTTCATAAGCATTTTCTTCTATCTGTTCTTTATCTAAACAGGTCTCTGTATATTTTGCAACTGGTTTAACTGGCTTTTGATTGGCATAATTTGAAGAAGTATGTTTATTTAATGAATTAGTTTTAGTCGATGAAATTGAAGCAAATGTGGATGAAGTACGAGTTGCCGTAATAGATTGCTGGGCTGGTGATTTGTGCGTTGTACTATTTGTTATAGAACTATTGGATAAAGTAGTTGCAAGAGAAGTATTTGATGCATTTAAATCTACTGGTGTATCTTTATTAGATGGAATGTATTGAAAACTGTGAAAATTTCGACTAATTTTTGGCTTTTTTGGTGGAGTTGGTGGACGTTTTTTTTTAGAGGCACTTTGCTTGTTATCTTCATCACAACTCAAACTCGCATTTAATTCATTTTTCAATTGCGACTTAACAACTAAAGGCGAAAATGAGTTACTGTATGTTTTAACTAAGCCAATAAGAAATTCAATAATTTTTCTACATAATAAAATTTCTTTGCAGTTTTTTTTTTGCCGTTCTAAATCATCAACTAGCCTAATAGCCATTTCTGTCAAACGAACTACTCCATATTGTTCAATTTGGTCATTTATTTTTTTGCAAAAAATTTCATCAACTTTTTCTTCAATTTCGGATAAACTATTCATTTTGTTTGTTATTTTTTATATTTATAAATAATTTTATTTAAATTTCAAATCAATCAATTTAAGCTTTTTGCTGGTTTAATTTTCTTGCGTAAAAAAATAAATTTAAATATGTACATAAAAAAATAATTTCTTTTTTAAAAATAATTAAATAAAATCAACTGATCAAACCATTTTAATTCTTTTTAAAAAATAAAAAAAAAAATTAATTTTAATAAATAAAATTTCTAAATTTACCTGAATGATTTGAACAAGTACTTTTTAAATTAATACTATTAAATGCAAAACACTAAAACAAAATATTTTTATATTATGTAAATTTAATTAATAATTAAATAATTTTTAAATAAAAAAGTAGCACAAAACGATTGAGTTATTTGTAAAAAAAAATTATTGAATTAAAAATTATTAACTGTCAAACAGTTTAATGCTGGGAATGGAGATAAAAAATTGCAGTTATTAAATTTTTTACAATTGTTGTTTTGTACACAAATTTAATCACGCTCTAATTTGGTTTAGTAAATAATTAAAGTTGAACTTAAAATAATGTTTCGAATTGCTTTTCACATGTGAAACATGAATGCAGGATTGTGAATTGTCTAATTAATATATATTTACAATAATTAATTTAAATCGAACCACAAATGATAAATACTTGTTTAATTTAGAAAAATTTGTGAAATACTAATCTTGATTTCAGTTTTAAACACAAATATCGCAATCACACATATTTAGAAACATTTTATGAAAAGTGTTTATTCAACTGCTGGCTGCTGACGATGGAGCAGAAACGGTTTCATAATAAACGATCAAGACAAACGGATGGAGATGTGCAGATGACGGTAACGAATGAACAAAGATGGTCACAATTAGGCCACTCAGTTACACCACAGCGTATTAGCAAGCGCCTGTTGGCGGCTACAATTTAGCTAATCCGACAGATAATCTGTAAGAAATATGCATATGGCGAGTTGTGGAAGCGGTGATGAAGAGCTGATTGACTTTCTTGAGCTAAAATCTTTGCACTTAAACTAAATCCGAACTGGTTGATCGTTTTGATTTTGGCTGTTCACTCTGGCTGCTGGCTTCGTTTTTTCGTTTGCTCCCCATTTGTTTGCTTGGCTTTCTTATTTTCTGTCTAGTTCGTCTGTTTTTCTTGGTTTTTTTTCTTGCAGTCTCGGCTTGCTTTTTCTTTTTGGATTTTCGCCTTCTGTTGCTCTTCTTTTCATTAGTTGCGCTCCGTTTCTTTTTCTCACAATAAACAAAAAGCCTACTCAAAAGTTTGCGCACGCGTCACATTTCCATTTTGTACGGCTCGGTTGGTCGCCTGGTTACGTTTGTGTCCAAGCACAACAAAAAATGCCAGAGCAACAGTGAGCTGAAAAAGTAAACAAATGTTGGTTAGAGTGGTCTATTGACAAGGTAAGACTGTCATTGTAGGATAAGTCTTTTTGAACTGACAGTCTTTGTGGACTAGCAGTTTTTATTAACAAGCAGGCTTTAGCAACTAGCAGTCTTCACAAACTAGCAATCTCCATGAACTAGTAGTCTTCTTGAACTAGTGATCTTTATAAATTAACAGTCCTTTCAAATTGATAAACTTTTGCTCTAGACCATATTTGAGTAATTTTTTTATACACTCCTCTTTTTTAAAATAATCTCTATTAGATCTGGCAACACTTTCCTGTCCAGCTCTCTAATCTGTTCAATTCGATCACCTTATCTGAATATTTCAATACTTCTACACCTTATTTCATCTTAACAACTCATCCTATAAACTATTTCAATACCTATCTCAACGCCTATCTCAATACCTTACCTCAATACCTCGCCTCAATACCTCACCTTAATACCTCGCCTGAATACCTCGCCTTAATACCTCACCTCAATACCTCATCTCAATACCTCACCTAGATATCTCATCTCAATATCCCATCTTAGTACTTCAGCCCAATACCGCATCTCAATAATTCACTTCACTATCGAGTCCCATTCGCAAACAAAACACGTGTGAAAAGACTGTGATTGGCAAACGGCCCCTCAATTGTTGCAATTGGATAGAATTTGAACGTAGTGGCAAGTTTAAAGCACTAAAAGCACAGTGAGTTTGCAATTTTTCTCTCTATTTCTTAAACCACTTTCTCTTGTTTATTGTCGTGTTTATTGTCGTGTTTATTGTCGTCTGTTTTGCTCTCAACACATATCTCAAACTAAAACATCTGCCATTCAAAAGCCACTGTGTTTCTGTCTAAAAGTGCATTTTGAATTTCAACTTATAACCAATATACTAGACCGTTTGTCCACAACGATCTTCCAACTGTAACAAATCTACCTATCACTATAAATGGCTCCAACAGCAAAAAAAGATAAGGGTGACAAAAAAAACCCGTAAGTACATTTGATTTGAGTGATTCAACTCTTTCATCATCGCTTTATTTACCATTTTTCTCATCTAGACAACAAGACTTGTCAACTGCAATTCTAGATTCCTCCAACAAACCCAATCGCCTGATTGCCGAAGATATTGATGAACAAGATGATAATTCTATTGTCATGCTGTCTCAGGTTCGTTTTACATTTTTCTATCCGTTTTTTGCTGATGTTCATAAAGCTGATGTGTCTTTACAAACTGCGTAAGCTGCCAATCCCATTCAGTAAATTTAACATTTTTTTATTTTTTACAGGCTAAAATTGATGAATTACAACTTTTCAAAGGTGATACTGTCCTCCTGCGTGGCAAAAAACGCAAAGAAACCGTCTGTATCGTTTTACCTAGTGCCACTTGTCCAAATGAAAAAATTAGGATGAATAGATGTGTGCGTAACAATCTTCGAATAAGATTAGGCGATGTCGTCAGTGTTCAAGCTTGTCCGAACGCTCAATATGGCCGAAGAATTCATGTTTTGCCAATTGATGACAGTGTTGATGGCTTAACTGGAAGTTTATTCGATGTATTTTTAAAACCTTATTTTATGGAAGCATATAGACCTGTGCACAAAGGTGACCTTTTTATTGTCAGAGGAAGTATGCGTGCAGTCGAATTCAAAGTTGTAGAAACAGACCCAAATCCTTTCTGTATAGTGGCTCCAGACACAATTATCCATACAGAAGGTGAGCCAATTAAACGGGCTGAAGAAGAAGAGTCTAGTGCCCAGGTCGGTTATGATGATATTGGTGGATGCAGAAAACAATTGGCTCAAATTAAAGAAATGGTAGAATTACCTTTAAGACATCCTTCTTTATTCAAAGCTATAGGTGTAAAACCACCAAGAGGTATTTTATTATTTGGACCACCTGGAACTGGAAAAACTCTGATTGCAAGAGCGGTTGCCAATGAAACTGGCGCTTTCTTCTTTTTAATAAACGGACCGGAAATTATGAGCAAGTTGGCTGGAGAATCTGAAAGCAATTTAAGAAAAGCTTTTGAAGAAGCTGAAAAAAATGCTCCTGCTATTATTTTTATTGATGAAGTTGATGCCATTGCTCCTAAAAGAGAGAAAACACATGGTGAAGTAGAACGTAGAATTGTGTCTCAATTACTTACTTTAATGGACGGTCTTAAACAAAGGGCTCATATTATTGTCATGGCTGCTACTAATCGTCCAAACAGTATTGATCCTGCACTAAGAAGATTCGGTCGATTTGATCGTGAGGTAGACATTGGAATTCCAGATGCAACCGGTCGATTAGAAGTTTTAAGAATTCACACTAAAAATATGAAATTAGCTGATGATGTGGATTTAGACAAAATCGCTTGTGAAGCTCATGGATTTGTTGGTGCTGATTTGGCTGCTTTATGTTCTGAGGCTGCTTTACAACAAATTCGTGAAAAGATGGAATTAATTGATTTAGAAGCTGATCAAATTGATGCCGGTGTATTGAGCTCTCTTGCAGTTTCAATGGACAACTTCAGATGGGCATTAACAAAGAGTAGTCCTTCAGCTTTGCGAGAAACTGTTGTTGAAGTTCCTAATGTTACTTGGGAAGATGTTGGTGGTTTGGAGAATGTTAAAAAAGAATTGCAAGAAATGGTACAATACCCAGTTGAATTCCCTGAAAAATTCTTGAAGTTTGGCATGACTCCATCCAGAGGTGTTTTGTTTTATGGACCACCAGGTTGTGGTAAAACGTTACTTGCGAAGGCTATTGCAAATGAATGTCAAGCGAATTTTATTTCAATTAAGGGACCCGAATTATTAACTATGTGGTTTGGAGAATCTGAAGCTAACGTTCGCGATCTTTTTGATAAAGCTCGTGCTGCAGCTCCATGTGTATTATTTTTTGATGAATTAGATTCTGTGGCAAAAGCCAGAGGAGGAAGTATTGGGGATGCTGGCGGTGCGGCTGATCGAGTTATTAATCAAATTTTAACTGAAATGGATGGTATGGGTTCTAAGAAAAATGTATTTATTATTGGAGCTACTAATAGACCTGATATAATTGATCCAGCAATTTTACGTCCAGGCCGTTTAGATCAACTTATTTATATTCCATTACCAGATGAACCATCAAGACTGGCTATTTTAAAGTCTTGTTTAAGAAAATCTCCTTTAGCCACGGATGTTAATTTAGAATATTTAGCTAAGATTTCAGTTGGATTTTCTGGAGCCGATTTAACAGAAATTTGTCAAAGAGCCTGCAAACTTGCTATTCGAGAATCGATTGAGCAAGAAGTTAGACGTGCAAAAGAAAGAGCTGAAAATCCAGAAGCCTCAATGGAAGTAGAAGAACAGGACCCTGTACCAGAAATTACCAAGAGTCATTTTGAGGAAGCAATGAAATTTGCAAGAAGATCTGTATCAGATAGTGATATAAGAAAGTATGAAATGTTCTCCCAAACATTACAACAAACTCGGGGTTTTGGAACGAATTTCAGGTATGAAGATAAGAAAAACACGAAAAAACCTCAAGAAAAAAAAAGTAAAAGGAGATAACCATCACTTAATCTTTAAGAAAATATTCTAGCCAAATCTAATTAAAAAGTTACTTTCTAATGTAAAGTAAAATTGACTGCTTTAAAGTTATTTCTTGTTAATTAACTTTATTAATCTATTTAAATTTTTTTATTTTCAGATTCCCTGATCAACAACCAGCAGGAACTGGAGAAGAAAACCCTCAAAACTTTTTAGATGAAGAAGATAACGACTTGTACAGTTAATTTACGAATAGTACATAAGATATTTATTAAACTATTCAAGGAGACGTGGTTATAATTATAATGCAAAAATATGTCAAATTAAACATTAAAATTAAAGTTTCATGGTATTTATCCACAATATAATCAATTAATAATGAATACTTTTTATATAAAGGTTTTATTTTAATAAAAATAAAAAACTGTTTTTTAGTTTAATTAGACCAATAGAATAAATTGAATGTAGCAAAAACTACTGGATAGAGAATTTTAGCCCAGAAATTTATTTTACATTCTTTTTTTTGCACGTGTTTTAGCCAATTTTGATAAGAATAATGGTTAAAATCTTCAGGTTGAAAATCAATTGAATTTTCGTTTAATTTTATAGCATTCTATTAATAAAAAATAAAATAAAATAAATATAAAAACTTATAAATTAGACTTACAATTAACTTTAATTTAACTTGAATTAAATCTTTTTTTTCAAATTCTGAAGAATAATGGCCATAATTTTGAAAAAGAAAATGGGAAAAAATTACAAATAATAAAATTGAAAATATAAATATAATACAAATAGTATTCCAGGTTTCTGTCGGTTTTGTATGAATAGTAAGCAATCCTGCTGATTTAAGGGAATTCGAGAAAAACATACAAACTAAGCTGCACATTATTAGTAAAAGTCTAGTACTTAAATTTTTTGAATTAATAAGAAAACTACTCCAAGCTAGAGCCACTAAGAGAGCACATAATAAATGATACAAATAAACCTGTTGTTTTTTGCATAAGACCAAGTTGGCTCTTAGTTTGATATATTCACCGTTTGAATTTTGTACAGTGTAACAAAAGGTTTCAAATGTTTCTAACTGAAATGTTGCATTAGACAACCGTTTGCTAACAACAAGAGGTTGAATTGGATTCCAAGATACCATTAATTCTTCAATTGAACTGCCAACTAACAAAGCAAAATTACAATCAAAAAAACAAATTATTAAATTGGCTTACAACTTGCCATCACTACAGAGCAAACATGTTTTTCATATGGATAAAATTGCGGATCCAACTCACAATGAATGTTTAAATCAAGTTGTATTTTATGCGTAACATTACCATTGTGTTTTATACTAATTGAATGTTTTGGTACACTTGGCTCATGATCAAAAGAACTTAATTCATTAAAGAAAAATAAGTCTGGTGTCCAAATGTATGATACATTAAAGTTGTTTAGTTTTTTGTTATATTGTTTTTTTGAAAATAAAAGTCGGTCATCGTTCCATTGCTGTTCAACTAATATTTTTAAGTTATAATCCTAAGTTATAATAAGTAAAAGCATAAGAAGCACAATTTTTAATTCATTAAAACTTGCCAGATTTGAATCAACTAGTTGATGAATGTCTTTAATTTTAAGTTTAACGTAAACCATACATGTTCCTAATAGCATTGATTTAAAAAAAAGTGATTAAGCTAAAATCGATTACACAAATTTGTCTGATACGCTCAGCACAAAACTTCAAATTGATTAAAAATTTAAGTTACGTTAATGTTTTAATCAAAATTAAAAACTTCAAAAAGTAAAGTACCTTCTGTAAATGGACAATTGGGTCGGATTCTTTTGTCATAATGAGAATTGCGAATCAAATTATCGATTAATTCGCTTTTGGTCAATGTAATACTAGATTTAGCATCTCTTTTATAATAGATATAAATGTTTTAAATTGAAATGCTTCATATTTGGACAATATTTATACTTACTTGAAATTCAATTGTAAAATACAGATCAATTGTATGTATTGAATCCACCATTGATTTTGAAAATACATCATAAAGAACGAACGAGTAGCTGTAGGCAAATATAATATACATGTAATAGACAAATGCGACTTAGTTTTGCTTCTTTTTTTTTTTTTTAGTTTAGCATTCGATTGTGTTTAATTGAATTACAATTTACCACGTTCTTATGTGTCCGTTCATGTGAAATGAACACAAATGTTTCTATTATGTTAGGCACATAAATCGACTTAAAAATTACAGATCAATTTCATTTTTTAAGAAATAAAGAGATGTTACAAAATCAAAGATAAAATTTTTGATACAAAAATTGCTACATTTAAATGAGAAAAATAAATAAAACTAAATAATATAAAAAAAAATTACATTGAATTAAAAGAATATTATTAACATATTTGAAAAAAAATTGTTAAATTGAATATACAATCATATAAAAAATAGCGAATAGAGCAAATGCGGAAGGGAACGCTAATCTACTTATGAAATCCATCTTGTTTGATTCAGATTTGTCCATCAAACTTAGATAACGATTAAGTAAACCATCTTTTTTATGTTCATCATTGGTAATTTTTTTCTAAAAAAATATAAAAAATTTTAAAATACTTAAATAGTAGAAATTAAAATATTTCTTACATTTTCTGTATTATTTTCTTGGTTTGAATCTGATAAATTTTGATTATCTTTTTGATTTTCATGATTAGCTAATACTAATTCAACTAAAGTTGCAAACACAAAACATAAGCATATTCCTGTCCAAATATCAATCGCTTTTGTATAACTAACTTGGGGTAATTTTTGATTAAGAAAAAGAACCGAACTGGCTAATGTAACCAGAGAGACTAGACTAATTAAAAGTCTTGATAACATATCTTTGCTATTTATCCAAAATCCAAGCCAGCTTACAATTACCAACATTGTGGTAGGAATATAAACTTGAAGTAAATAATAATTTATTAAGCGTTTTATTTTGAATTCAAGTTTTAATAAATTATAAGATAATCCAGTATTAATTCTATTATGTTGACTCGTTCTATTTATTGATTCTATTAAAAACATAGGTGTATTTTGAATAGAATGAAATTTTACAGCTTCGCCATCATCATCCCATACTAAATTTAATTCATCCATAGAATAACCATCTTAATAATATAAAAATTAATTTACAAAAAAAATTAATTAGAGTTTAAAACTTACAGCTTGCAATTTTTAAAGGACACACTTGTTCATCAAAAGGATAACGCATTAAATTCATTGGACATGAAATAACAGTAGTCAGTCTTTCAGATAATAATATTTCACCCATTCTATTTATACGAATCATAACGTTTGGTTTTAAAACATTATGAATTTTAGATTGTACTTCATTGACAATAAATAAATCAGGTGTCCATATTAAATTTGCATCATTTAAAGTTATGTGATCAATATCGTTAAACTCGGGATTAAAAAATTGTAATCTATCATCCCTCCATTTTTGTCTAATAATAAGTTGAGCCGTAAGTTCCTAAAAATTTTAGTAGAATAAAAAAATAAACAATTAATTTGAGCATTTAAAATTATTTCAAAATTTTTTACCATTGATTTGCTACTAATTTTAGGAATATTTTTAACATATAAACTTAATTTTACTAAAGATAATTTATTTTAATTAATTCTATTAAAATTTTAAAAATAAAATTTACCTTTGGTGCTATTTTTTATAGAATTTAAAGACGGCCTTACATTAGGATCATACTTTTTATCCAAAATTTGTCTTAATAAATCAGTTTCTTTTTTTGTTCTGCCTTCACAACTTTAAATAAAAAATTTTAATTTTTTAAAAAATTACGGATTTTTAATTTTTTTTTTCTTATGTGCTTACTTGATACTATAAATAAATAGAAAAAAACTTAAAAAAACTGAATAAATAACTTTTATTTTCATTTTGAGTATTTTTAATAACTTTAAACTGATCAAACATAAAGATATTTTTAAACTGTGAGTTAATTTTGTAAATTTATGAATTTTTAAATTTAAAGTTTACAAAGAATTTTGATGAATATAAAATTTATAATTTTATTAGTTTATATTAAATAAATACATTTTTCTCTTTTTTGATCAATTGTGATCATAAAAACGCCTTTTTTTTCGAAAAACAAGATTTAATTGTTAATATCCTTGTAATATAATATATTTTATGTTTATTTAAAATAATTGGATTATTTTTCTTTTGAAGTCAATTATAACAACGAAAAAAAAAATTATAATTGATATAACCTTCATACTTCTAAATATTATACATTATTTCAAGCAATAAAAGCTTATTTTGAACTATTACACAAAATATTCTATTTAAGATTTTAATTTATTAAAACAATTGAATAATTTTTTTTTTAATTTATTATTAATAATTTATTATTTAATTTAAAAAAAAACAACAACTAAATATTTGATAAATTCAAAAATAATGATATTTTAATCATAAAATAGTGAAATAAAACGTAAATTTCCTTTATCTAATAATATAAAATAAATTATTTAGCGTTTTTAATTTTACACATAAGAAATTTATATTTTATTAATTAAATATTATTTCTTAATTGATTAGTCAAATTTAATTTAATCATTTAGTTTAAAAAATTTAGAAAAATTGAATTTGTTTGAGTTTTGTCCATATTTTAATTGTTGTTTAGTGTTTCAACAATACTATAAAATAAAGTATAAAATTTATAATAATTTTTTAAATTGAAAATTACATCCTATTAATCAAGTAAAAATTGTTCTTTAAATTTTGAAGAAGCATAAAATATAAATAAATAGTTTGTAAATTTAAGTTTAATTTATTTAAATAAAATAATAAAAAAAGGAAAACTTATTAAAAAATATATGATCATAAAAATATTTAACAAATAGAATCATTCTAAACTTAAATATAAATGTTTTATTATAAAAGATATTATGATTAGGAATAAATTTACAACTTGAAATTATTAAAATCAATTTAATTTTGAAAAATTAGAAAAGTTATTGAAATATAAATATTAGTTTTGTAATTTTATAATATAATTTTTGCGAATTTAAATCTTTTTTAAAAATGAGTGTAAATCCTAAACAAACAAAAGCAAATATTAAAAAAGAAACAAAACAAAATGCAGATCAATTGAAACAAACATCAAAATTAACAGTAGAAAAAAGATCTTCGGTAGGAAGCATTGGATTCCCAAGCGGAAGACGAAGTCCTTCAATGGAAAGTTTTAAATCAGATAGTATTTTTGTAGACCAAGTAGCTCTTACACCTGAAGGAGTAGTCCCACTCGAGTCATATGGAGCTTACCTTTATGATTGTTGTGCATTTATTATTTTCTGTTCACGTCATAATTGTATAGCTATGTCGAAAGGCAAGGGTAAAAGATTGTGGTTACCATTTGTGGCTCTTAAACCAACTGAAACTTGGCAAAATGCTGCTTTGGCAGGTGTATCATACATTCTATCTCATGGTGATTTGCAAACTTTTAAACAAATGCAACAAGTACCGTTTACAAATCCAGAACCAATCAATATTTTACGTATTCAATTACCACAAGTACTCTCTTTTGTATCTAGAATTATTTATGCTGTTCGGATAGCTAAAGATACTTCTTGGCAATGTTGTCAAAATGATAAACGTGTTCAATGGATTTCAGCAGAAGATGTTATGCAAGGCAATGTAGAAAAACTTTGGGGTCCAGAACCTTATTTATACGGTAAAGAAGCAATTAAAACTCAAGTCACCAATTGTGAAATTGTTGAATTTTCGCTTGATGATGCAATGATGTATGCACCAAAAGATCCGCCAAAAAATAAAGAAGAAGAAATGTTAAAAAGTGCCATTTTTACTGATTATGATATCAACAAACTCTATTCGGATTTTATCCAGCACTGCTATCCATCACATTATATGACTTACCCCTCGTTTGTAGATTATATGAGCAAAATAGGTTGGCAAGCGTCTGACATACGTTTGCATCCCATATTCAGAGCTTTCAATTATACTGGAAACGGTTTTCTTTCCTTTCATGAACTATTACTTGGCTTAGGAGCCATTGATCAAGCTACTCAACACGGGGGATATCCAGGTGAGCTAAGATGTGGATATATTTTCCGTTATTATGATAGCAACAATGATGGATTTCTAGATTATAAAGACATTTGTCGAATGACAAGTGATATTTTTCGAGGCAAGGAAGTCGAAGCTGATGACTCTATGGTTGAAAAAGAAAGCAAATACAGAATGCAAGCTATGGGTTTGAATGAAACTGATATGCTCAAATTTCCATTATTCTTACAAGCTGTAAGCCAGTTAACTTTCCGGGGCACTTCAGTATTATTCCGATCATCGATCGCTACAACACAACAAATTCAAATGAAAAGTTGTTATGAAAGTATCCAAAATTTTGCTGGAAGTCCAGCAGGCGTAGCTAAGAGAAAATACAAAGGCATTTGTCCAGCTTGTCGAAGCAAAAAGTACAAAATTGCTGTCCATGGAGTTCGTTTAGACTTTTTGGGCAAAATAATTGAACCTCGTTCATTGCTAGAAACCGAAGGCAAAGATATCAATTTTACTATTGAAGATCAGCTGTGTGAGCAAATGAGAGCCTATTCACGTGAAACAGTGTTTAATCCATCTTCTGGTGCAAACTCAGTGATGGACACTTTGCGTCAGTTTGATGCTGCTTTTTTTAAAAAAGGTCATTCATTCAATCGTCCTTTACATAATACCACAGACAAAGATAAGCTTCAAGAATGGGTTTCTCAAGATCGTAATGTTTTACTTAATACTATTACTGCATTATGTCGCCAAGCTGAAGAAATCTTTGCTTACGAATCTCGTTGTGTAAAGGTAAATTCACCTGTGTTTGTTATAGGTGACATTCATGGAAATTTTAGTGATTTAATGACATATGAGCGCACTCTCTGGAGAACTGGACCCACGGTTTGTCCTTCTTCGTTTCTTTTTTTGGGCGATTATGTGGACCGAGGCGAATATGGAGTTGAGTGTGTGGCTTATTTATTTGCTTGCAAAATTCTGGCTCCAGACAAGTATTTCCTGGTTCGTGGTAATCACGAGATTAGATCAATTCAAAGAATGTTTACATTTCACAAAGAATGTGTGAACAAATATGGTACTCGAATTGGGCCACAAGTTTGGGAAGTGATTAACAAAGTTTTTGATCGAATGCCTATATGTGCTATCATAGATGAGAACATATATGGAGCTCACGGTGGAATTCCCACTTCAGTAATCAAAGTAGAAGATTTGCAAAAAATACCCACACCACTAGTAGAGCCAGAAAGCGAAAGCCCACCAGCTTGGGAGATTATGTGGAATGATCCAATGAATGCTAATGAGTTTGCCGATTTAGCTGAATTTATGAAAATCAAAACTGACAACGTACATGGCTTTTTGTCAAATACTAAACGAGGAACAGCTTTTTTTTTTACAGAAGAAGCTGTGAACAACTTTCTCAATGTCAACGGACTTACCACAATCATTAGAGGCCATGAAGTTATGCCAATGGGCTATAAGTTCCATATGGGCGGAAAAGTGATTACCGTGTTTTCTTGTGCAAATTATTGTGGAGGTACAAACGAAAGCGCCACTATTTATGTAGATCAAGATAAACTTCGAGTGATTCGCATTGATACTTCCGGGTGATAAAATATTTATAAAAATATTTTTTTTAATTTTATATTCATAATATTTAAAGCAATTTTTGTTATTGCTTTTCACTTTCTTTTTTTGTTATTTTTTTCATCTTAAAATTATATATTTAAATTTACTAAAATAAATAAAAAAGTTTGTAAAATATATATGCTTAAGATAGTTTATTTTAATTTTTTATTTTTAAACAGTTAATTCTTTAGATTTATCATTAGTAAACTAAAAAATCAATACTATTGACTTTTTAAAATTATTTTGTATACAATTAAAAACTTGTCATTGATATATTTAGTTTACTTTTAAATTTTAATATTGATAGATTAAAATTGATTTTTTAAATAAATTTAACGTTTTAATTAATTTCAAAAACATAAATTATGTTAAATTATGTCCAAATAAAAATGTTTAAAACGTTTATCTTCAATATTTAAAAATAATTAATTCAAACACGTTTTTCAAAAGGTGTTTTTTAAATTAATTTTTTTTTTTTTGTAATAGTTTGCAAAACCAAGTTAAATTAAATTTCAATAATTATTTATAAAGAATTTAAAGAATTTTTAAACTAAATTTTTAAATTAAAAATAAAATAATTTTTTTTTTTATAGTTTAAATTAAAATTTAAATAAATTTAATTATTTTTTTTAATTCATATTTTAAAAAAATTATTTAAATTTGTTTTTTATAAGAAAATCAAAAAATTTTAAATACTTTTAAATTGTTTTTTTTTTATATAAAAAAAATAAAATAAAATGACCTTTAATTAATTATAATATTTTTAAAATAAAAAAAAAAAAAAAATAAAGCAAGTGAAATTTGCATTTTATTTTTTTGTATAAATAACTTTAATAATAATTTAAAATTTAATATTTTATAGTAAACGTTTTAAACATAATCGCAATATAAAATTTTGGATTATAAGACATTAGAAAAAAAATAAGATGATTAAAAAAAATATAAATTATAGGTGATGAAACCTATAGATAATGAAACTTATAGGTAAATAAGATTTAATATTAATCTTATTTTAAAAACTATACAATTGAATTGCTTTGATATTAAAATTAAATAAATAATTTAACAAATTAATAAACATTTAAATTGTAAATGTATAAATAACGTTTAATAAAGACAATAGAAAATAAATGAATGAATGGACAAGATGTTTTAAAATTTTTAAAATGAAAGAGCAAGAGTTTTTGTAATATTCAATTTTTTTATAATTATTTTGTGCTTTAAAAATTTAAATCTTCCTAAATAAATACAATATATATTTATTGAAGAAAAAATATAAATGGATACATATATATCAATAAATATATATATTGGCTTAATGTTTATATTAATTAATAGAATGTAGAAAAGGCTTGTAATTTTTAAATGTATTTATGAAAAAAATATTTTTACTAGTTTTTAACGAAATTGAAAAAATAATACGCCAAGTCAAAATTGTTTAAAACCTATGAATAAAAGAAAAGCAAATAAATGAATTTTAGAATTAAAACTATATAAATCAACTGATTGTGTTGAAGAAAAAAATTATTTAAAAAAATACATCAAGAATAAAATAAATTAGTCAAATTAAAAATAAAAAACAATATATAAAATTTAAGCCAAGTAAAATATTTACAATTTTAATTGTAATGAAAGACATTTGAAATAAAGTTGTTTAATGAAAAGACAAGCGGATAAAGGGCAGGCAAAACCAAAAATAAGTATAAACGGCACAAACAACACCAAAACAGCCTTAGGGTGAACACAGATGCAAGCTATCAATTGAAGTTGATCAAAAAACTTAATTGATTCAACATCCAAAGGTTTTTAAGTAGAGTTAAATTGGGTCTCAATTAAAATAACATAAGGTAGTTTGGTTTGACTGAATAGGTATGCTGATGTAGGTAATTTAACAAAGTTTGGACACAGACTTTGTTTCAATGTAGATACACAGTTGTTCATTTAAGCAAAGCAATTTACATAGTCCGGAAATAGACTTTTGTACAATTAAGTAATCATTTTACCATTTCTCCATTTCTTCCCGAAACAAATATGTTGTCCAATACACTAAATTGAACAATGCAAACATCAGTGGGAAGAAAATGCGTGAAATCACATCAATTCGCTTAGATCTAGTTGGAAATTTGTTGAGCCATTGTTTACAAAAATTAGACTTTGGTTGATGGGCGTGAATTTCACTTTGATTAATTTTACCCTATTTAAAAAAAAAAAACAAAATTTAAAAATTAAAACGCCATTAGATAAATCAATATTATTTAATTAGTTTACAAAATCAAAAGTTTGCAAATTGAAAGGTGCGCAAAAAAAGCAGTAATCTTATTGTTGATTTAAGAAGTTTAAATTAATGTAAGCAACAATTTATTGATATCAAAGAAAATAACGTTTGCTTATTATACCTAGTTTTCATTTACTCGTTCTGCATCACTTATTCTCTATTACTTGTTCATTCTTGTTTCTACATCACTTATTTTGCATCACTTGTTTGGCCGTACTACTCTTTGCTTAACATTGAAAAAAAGCGGCAAGCAGCTGCTGAATAATAATCATTGATTATAATTAATTTTAAGTAAAATCAATTTATTTTTTTTTTTTTATCAAGTTTGAAATTAAAAAAATTAAGTATTAAAATTGACCAAATGAATCAATACTCAATTGACTTGTTAATGAAATCATAGAACATCATTATTTAATCACTTAGTTAAACCTTTTCCTTTGGGAAATTCTCCAAGTGGTTCGATTACTGGCAAACGGTCAAATGTAAAAGCTTATTAGGAAAATATTATCAAATATCAGGCAAATCGTATTAACGATCGATTAACTAATGCCAAACTATCTAAAGATCATTTAAATGATAGCTAATTCTTAATTTTTTATATTTTTTTTTGATTAAACTCATTTTTTTATTATTTTTTATTATAGTATTAAGTTTAAAATGATTATAAAAAATATATAATAAATAACTGATAATATATTTTTTGTTAAAGTTGTTAAAATTTTAAAATAATAAAATAAAACTTTTATTTTACCATTGCGTAACCAAGTGCATCTTCGATAGCATTGCCTTCAGCGTCCCATCTGCGTTGACTGCGAAAACCAGTTAGTTCTAGAGCAGCTCGATGAGCATCACTTCGAGATGCATAATTAACTAAAGCAAATTCTAAAAGGGCGCCAAATACAAATGTTAAACAAACTCCGGTCCAAACATCAATTGCTTTAGTATAAGATACCGGTGGAAGACTAGCGTTTATGCCTTTTTTTAATAGGCAAGCATGTAAACGCATTGAACAATTCAAAAATTAAAACAAAAATAAAATTAGGCGGAAGTTGAAAGTTATGTCATTGGTATTATATAATTTACCTGAGATTTGTGTAGCCATAGTTAGTAATGTAGTGACACCAAGTGAAACTCGAGCTGGAATAGCATTTGGATCTAACCAAAAGCTTACCCAAGAAACAATAACTAACATACAACAAGGAATGTAAATTTGGATTAAATAATATGAGAATTCCCGCTTAAATATTAAATTTACTCTTAAACAACTATATTCGCCTATTTGAAAATCAAAAAAAAAAAAAAAAATGCTAATATTTCTTGCTAATAATACTTATAAATAAAAATTTATTTGTTACCTGTATTTGTGATTGAGTTGCAATATTCGGTGTCATGACTTTGCAACGAAAATCTAGGCAAATGTAGTTTTAACGGCATTTGTACCGGTTCTTGATCCTTCCATTTGAAAATTAGGTCATCTGTGGTATAACCATCTAAATTAGAAAACAATTTTAAAATATAATTAAAGTTTAAAAAAATAATTTTAAGTTTATTTTCATCATTAATATAAAATCAATTATAAAACTTAATAATAAGCAAGAGTGGAGACAATAATAAAAATAATAGTGATAAGATTAATAATAAAAAAAAAAACATTATTGGAGAAAAATTATTAACAAATGCAAAACAGGTTAAGTTGCTTTATAGTTTAATTTTGTAAATTAATGCAAACATAATTAAAAAAAAAAAATTATTTTTCTATGGCTATTTTGTATAATTAATTTTTTTTTGTATTAAATATATCGCAAAAAAAATCAATGTTTAGTAAAAAACTAAAAACTGACTGTTTGATCTCCAATTCATATTAAAAAATAAAATCAAATTAAAAATTGTTTACTTGACAAAAAAGATGACAAAGCTATAATGATTACTTGTTTAACTAATTACATGTTATGTTTGCTTTCACTAGTTTACATTTAAAAGTAAATTTATACAAACTAATTTTCATAAATTCATTTTTTAACTTGAATTGAAAAAAAGTTTACTTTTTATTATCTAATTTTATATTTTATTTTGATGCTTTAATACTAACACAAATTTTTTTAAAAAAAGAAAGCAAAAAAAATATAGCAAGTTTGACTTGAACATCTTGATCAGCCTACAATGACCATTTATCAAGTGTGATGAAAAAGGCAAAAGGTTTTTTCTGGAATTTGTATGTCAATTAATAGTGATAAGGCAGACAAATACAATTTTTTGCAATGGTTTTTCCATCATTGTATACTAATTGCGTGTGAATGTAAGTATGCATTGAAAATGAGCAATAAAATTGTTAAAAATGAAAAAAAATTGAACGGAAACGGAAAAGAAGGAAAAAAACAAATAAACAAAAGAAACTAGTAAAAAAAACATGAAAAAATAAAATGGAACGTGTTAAATAAAAAAAGACACAAAAATGAATAACTTACAGCTGACCATTCGCATGGAGCAAGTTTGTTTGTCCAATGGGTAATATTTTAGATCCATAGGACAAGCTAGAACTAGTGATATTCGAATCGAGTACAACACCTCGCCATTAGGGTAAATCCTGAGCAGAACATTTGGCATAATGATGGTATGGAAATGTCCTTCTTTTTCATTTGAAAAAAACAAGTCGGGTTTCCAAACCTTTTCCGGTTCCGTCAATGTGAGAAACTTGATCGTCTGTTTTTGATCATTATACTGAAGCCGTTCATCTTTCCATTTTTCCCTAAATGTAATTTGCACCGAATATTCCTTTAAAAG
Organism: Pyemotes zhonghuajia; assembly: GCA_025170145.1. Classification (NCBI taxonomy): domain Eukaryota; kingdom Metazoa; phylum Arthropoda; class Arachnida; order Trombidiformes; family Pyemotidae; genus Pyemotes; species Pyemotes zhonghuajia. The sequence goes on along the minus strand of CM045846.1, from coordinate 17,289,899 downwards.
AAACAATTTATAATATGAAAAAATAAAAACTAAATTTAAAACAAACAAAAAAATTTTTTTAACTTGATTTTGAATTTATTTATAAAAATTTGTAAAACAATTAATTTAGTTGAACTTACCATATCTAAATCGCTAATTTTACTTATACTTCGAAGGAAAATATTTACTTCTACTTCACAAGCTCCGTCTTTGATAAATTTATTAATAATTTTTCAAATTAAAGTTAATAAAAAAAAAGTACCTGTGACTTCAATTTCACCATTTTCGTTTGTTTCGTTTCTGAAACCACTTGGTCGAATTCTATTATCATATCGACCATTTCCAATAATTGAATCTAAAATTTTTTTTTCCATTGTACGTAAAGTAGACGTGCTCCTAAAATCAACATGAAAAAAAGCGTTTTGAAAAAAGCGTTATAAAAAAAAAGTATGGAAAAATTAATAAGTAATGAAATATTTTTATTTAGAGAACTTATTTTAATTAATATTTTTTGAAAAATAAAAATAATTATTATTAAAACAAAAATAATATAATTAATAAAAAACAGATAATTATACAAGATCAAGGTAAAACGAACAAAATTAAAAATAAAGTTAAAAAAAGCAATATAGTTTAACTTAATTGAATTAATAACATTAAACAATTGATATAAAGGTTCATTAAAAAAATTAATCTAAAAAAATATCAGTTTATTAATAGCAACTGATTTGAAATATTACTCATTATAATTTAGTTTCTATTTGACTAGTTTTGCCATTTAAGATTAACAAATTTTACAAATTTTCTTATCATATATATTTTTTATATATTTATTTATTATAAATCAAGATAGTAAAGACTAATATTAAACTAATAAGAACAGTTAATCCATTTTCAAGTCATTTACGGTCAAAAGTTTTTTATTTTCTATCAAATAAAAAGCTTTCATCTAATCTGGCATTAGCTAAATACACCTAACTAAATATATACTAGTAAAATAATAAAAAGTATGACTTTAAATGCAAACGGTAAAACGAAAAAAAAGATTGACGATAAAACAGATGGTAGAAAACAAGTAAACGGATTGTAAAAGAAACGAGCTCAAATGGCAAAATAGTGTAAAGATTTTTTTTTTATTTTAAGATCAAAATAAAAAATGTAAGATGTTTGAAAATATTAAATATAATAAATAAAAACTTACCATGTCGAAGAAAATAGTGTGATGAAGTAAATTAGTTGATAAACTCGATGCACATTTACTGGCCACATAGTGATCGAACGCGCCTTTACATGCTGCGCGACTAGGTGACAGATGGCGTGCACTAAGTGACCTGGCTTTTTAGGCAACTAGACTTTAGATCACTTTTGAAATTAACTGTTTCAAATAACCACTAATTTTTGCTACAAATGTGGCTTTGGAATTTATTGCAATGGACTTGAATATGTTAAATTTAAAAGCGTTCACAATCCACTAGTAACTCTGTTATACAAATTTCGCACCTGTTTTTAAACTTTTGGTCTGCAAAACAATTTTTAATTTTATGTTTTTTATTTCTCGACTAGTTTTTAAACAGTTTTTTAATTTGTTTAGAAATAGTTTTGCAAACTGATTCAGTTTTTTAATCTTTTAGTATTTTTTTAAGTGTTTTTATAGGTTTTTAGCTAGTTTTTAAACTATTTTTACAAATCCACCTTTTAAAAAAGAAACTTTTTACATTTAAAATATTAGTAACACAATAACAATACTTACTATGCCATAAGACTGATGAAAACAAGAAAAAACAAGCGGATTGGGTATCTTGAAGCAAAACAAAATTAAAAACAAAAAATATATTATAAATAGACCTTAAAATAAATGATCAAAAATATATTTAACAAAATAGGTCCATAATAACATTGACAAAATTTTTTCGTTTTAGATCACAATCCAATATTTATGCAAATGTGATTGAAGTCCACGCAAATAGAAATTAAATATAATTTATTTAATAATTTAAAATTAAAAAAATTCAACGGTTGTATTTAATTGACAAATTTTTCAAACTTGAATAACTAAACTTGATATTTTACAACCAATGTACCATCCAATACCTTAAACTTGAATTCAATTCATCATGTTCAATCAAGCTAAATAAAAGATTAAAATAAAATTAGAAAAAAATTTGAGCTTAAATTTTTCAGGTAAATCTCAACATGCTAATGTACAAAACTTCCATGGATTATTGCAGTTTTTAATTTTTTGATGAAAAATATGGTTTTATTAAAGTTTGAGATTTCATGCACGCAATAGTATGAATCAAAAACACGCACATCTTTCAATTGGGCGTAGCAACAAAAAAATAAAAATCAAAATAAACAAATAAATGAAAATGATTAAAAAAAAGACAAAAAAAAAATAGAAAACAAATATTAATATTTGACAGTGAATCATGATTTATTGGATAACACATTTAAACACTTGCTAAAGACTAAACTAAAATAAAAGTCATTTGATTTAGTTTGGCGCCAATTTTTCAAACATTATACTCATGCTAAACTAATCATTGATTATATCTGTACTTTAACTAGCTAAATATGTTGGCCAAACATTGAAACAAAAGTGAAATGTGATCTGTAATTGTGATGTTTTTTGTTTCACGTTATTAAAATACACAACTGTAAATTGTGTACACTGTTCTACTATCACATTAGACGTTTTAAACATTTGTCAATAAACTAGGCTACAATCAAAGCGCAAATGAGCTTGAAAAATAGCACGCAATCAAGTGTAAGTATCAGATGTAAAATCAAGAGTCCAATATTGAAAATCAAGTCCAATATCAGGTCTAGTATCAAGTGTAAAAATGAAATTAATAGTAAGTTTGGTAACCGAAACAATAACAAAATTAATATAGAAACTAAATAATCACTATAATGATTATTATCTATTTTAGATTTAATATTTTTATGTTTTTAATTTTTAAGATTTTTAGAAAAGAAGTTTTAATAAAAAAAAAATTGAAATTATATAAAATTTATAATTTTTATTTTATTTTTAAATAAACTAAATTGTAATAATTAGCTAAATTTAAACTTTATTATTAATTTATTAAATCAAAAAAAAAAATTATATTCAAAAATCTAAATTTATATTATAAAAATAACTTAAAATAATTATAATATATTCATAAGTTAACAAAAATAAAATGTAAAGTTTAGGTTAAGGATGCATAAACTATCAATTTGAGTAAATCTACATTAATAGAAAAAGATAGAAAATGAAAAATAAATAATTAAAATTTGAATGGTCAGAGATGAATGCTTGAATATAAATAGTTAAAAATAAATAATTAAAATAAATAGTGACAAAAAAAATTTAATGCAAATTCATATTTATGTATAAACTGTAAAAAAAAAAATGAATTGTGCCATTTTTTCAATTCAATTGTCCTCAAAGCAACATAAAACCCAGGTAAATCAAAGAATAAAACTTTCAATTATATTATTCTAAATTTTAACAAAAAAGATTCAATTAAAAGTAAAACTAACCTAAAACAAACTTGTTCATTTATCTGATCCATGGATCAATGTTTTTTTCACTAAAATATTTTAATACGGTTATGATTTGGTTTTTGAAGGAATTTGGCCGTTGGTCAGGTCAATCAGGGTCAAACGATCAAAAACATTAGGGCACAAAATAGCATCAATAGCTCAAATAACCTCTGTAAAGCAAAACAACGAATTAGCAAAAGAACATGCAGTTAAATTTTTCCGTAATAAAAAAAAATGTATCAAAATATCAAGAAATGAAGTAGAAAAAAATTAAAGAAATAAAGAAAATATAAAATAAGAAAAAAAAAATGGAAATTGGAAAGAAATTAGTTTTGCAATTGTAACTAACAATAACTGTGTTCAAGTAAGTAAACAAACTGCTAATTTAAGATAATGTTTAATCAAATGTCAGTGCCAAAGCAATGGTAATTTCAAGAGAGCTGAAAAGCTTTTTACTAAATGTGATCAGAGAATATTTGAGCAAGTAAAATGTGTCGGATGCAAACAGTAAAAATATTTGCAAAAACAAATTATGGAAAAAAAAAAGTTGTATTAAAAGCAGCAAATACATATGATGATAAAAGTTAAGTAAAAAAGGGGAAAAAATAAGAATAAATTGAAAGCGGTTTGACAGAACTTGATTGCCTAAAAAAGAAGATGATAAAAAGTTAAAAGAAAAAAAAAAGAAATGTAAAAAAAAAGTGATGAAAAAACATTGCAAAAGAGCAATCAGCAACAAGCTTTGAAAATCAGAATAATCAAGTAAAATAAGAAAATATTATTTATAAAATAGCAATTATAAATATATACATATAGTATTTGAACGCAATTATAATTAAGTTAGCGGTCATTTGGCATTAATGAATGAAAAAAGCCAGGTGGTGGTCATTTATTGAGGACAAAAATCTTTCATTTGTTTTACAGAATCAGAACAATTGTTATTGGCATTGTTTATTTTAGGAATTTAAGCGTCTTTGTCTTAAGCCCATTAGTTTAAGCTGGGTCAGCATTAAAATTTCAGATTTGAATTATTTGCATAGAAACATATTTTTGTACAGTAATCTGACTTTTGGTATATTTTAATCAATTTAATTTATCAAATGATGCTGTTTTAAATGTATGTACATTTCTTTCTTTTCTTTTTTTTTTGATTATTTAAGATGAAGCAAAGGCATATACAAATTATATCTGAAATCATTATTTTTCTATTTTATTTACATAAAAACTCCATAAAAATCAACAAATTATTGTTCATTCATATAAAATTTCTTGTATTTAAAATCTCTGATTTTTTGCAATAAAAAAAATGCAGTTTAATTATTTTAGTTTATAAATCAAAAAAAATATAAAAATTGAATTGACAAAATAAAAGTTAAGTTTTTATCATTTTTTAATGATAAATAAAATTTCAAATTTTACATTTTAATTTTATTTTTTTATAATTAAATGTAACAAAAATAAAAAGGAATTCAAAAATAAATAAATTTAAATCAAAAATTTTGGATATTAGTATTTTCAATTCACAAAGTTTTTTATTAAAAAAAAATTAGCCTTAATTAATTTTATATATAATATTTATTTAAAAATAAAAAAATAAGTAAAATTATATTTACTTACCTAATTAGATTGAATACACTAATAAATTAATCGATTGTAAATTTTATACTTTATTTAAATACTACAGTGTTGATTACATATGTTATATCACATAAAGCAATTAACCTTATAAAATCCTAAAAAAAATAAAACGAATGATTTCCTAATAAAATTTTTTTGATTGCGCAATTAATTTCAAACGAATTTCAAAGTGCAATAAAATATCCAGTCATAGATAAAGAAAAATTAATTGCTATAAATCGAAAAATAAAACCTTATTTGATATAAAAAGATCAAGTTCAAACCATTGATTTAGATACGATTTAAATACAAATGTTAGTGACAAATAAAAAGAAAAAAAAACTAATTAAAACAAATCGTAATTACTTAAATAAAAAATTCTTTATACCAATTAAAATATTTATATTATATTTTGAAAAATTAATTTTTTTTTATATTTATTATTTTTAATAAATTTTATAATTATAATTAAATATTCTATTTGAATTTTTATTAATAATTTATTAAATATGTTTTAAAAATAATATTATTTTTTAAAATTTAATATAATAAAAAAAAAAAATAAAAATTTTAATATAATTTATTATAATAATTTTATTAATTGATATAATTAGTAATTTTTTTTAAACGTTTTGAAATTAAATAATTTTATAAAATAAAGAGAATATTAATATAAACTAATAAAAAAATATATATATAAAAAATAAATTTAATAATTTAATATAATAGACATACTTTAATAAAAAAATATTATATAAATACTATTTTTTTTTTAAAGCAAGAATAATTAAATTATTAAGATTTAATTTTTAACTTACTAAATATACAGATTTTAACATAAAAATTGAAAAACAACTTAATATAGCTAACCACACTTTTAAATTGAAAACAACATTCTTTATTTCCGTGACATTTAAATATTTATGATTATCTAAATGGAAACAAATAGACGCTTAAAAGAATTCAAAACAAACGACAGTTTAAACATGAATTATTGATGATAGTAAAAATATAACAAAATTTAGGTTTACTTTTATGTTGAATAAAAAGATGCGTTAATATGTGCTTAGTAGTTAGTTACAAGTTACCTATCTAGTTTGGTAATGTTTAAAAAAAAATATCAAATTTATATAAAATATAATTAATAAAAAATTAAACAAATAGCTTAATATGTAAGAAAAATAAACAAATATAAATCATAATCAAGATTGAATTTAAAGTGATAAAAAAAAATTGATTCATTTAATTTATTTGATTTAATTCGAAACATAAAAAAAAAACAATAATTAGAAGAAAACATTACTTAACAAGACAGATAACATTTACTTTATCACGGTAAAAATTAAGTTGCTTAATACGCAATCTAACTAAAATATATTATAAAATGAAAAAATGCTTAAGTTAGAAAAAATTTAATATAAACTTATTATCATCTAAATTCATCTTGAATTTAGTTACAATATTAAAAAAGTAGTTGTTACAATGCAATTAAATAGACACACAAACTTAATAAAAATAAAAGTTGTGAAAAAACATAAAGTAACATTTTTGCATAATTTTCGCAACGTTAGCATCTTTTAAACTTTTTTTGACAAAAGCATTGTTCTTCGTTTATGGTTTAAGTCTTAGTCGCGTGCTACTTGATCCGCCGCAAAAAAAACAAAATTAATAAGTTAAAAGAGTTCAAATAAAAAGCAATTTATTAATTTTATAAATTTCGTTTGACAATTGAAAAATGTGGCAGTTGAAAATCACAAGAAAAAATTGCTTGTTGTCAGGTGAAAGGCAAAATAAAAATGTCGGCAGCTGAATAATGCATAATTGTGATGATAAATAAAAAGTTTTATTAGAAAAATATAAAACAAATCTAAAAATTGAAATGTTTGTTTGGTCAAACCGGAAAAAACGTGCAAAGGTCAGTCAATTCATAAATACAAATAAATATAAGAATTGCAACTCAATTGATGGACAAAGTTTTAATGATTTGCGTGCACTAATGTCTATAAATTTAACCGTCTTTGACCGTGATGCCTTTGTTCAAAAGTTTATCTTTATAAAACTGCCTTTATAAAATTGTTTTTATCAGATGCACTTGTCTTCTTAAGTTTTTTTTTTCAAAGCCTACTTTTCTATTTCTATTTCCGAACTAGTAAGCATGTCCATCAAGAATGTTCATGATGAATTGACTGTGACCAGACGTGTTTTGCTACTAATTGAACCCATGCACACTACACTTGTGGTTAGTTGTGATTACGTTTATTTTAGTGGTTGCTAACTGTCTAACGGTCATAGAAAAGTTAACTAGCAAAAAATTGCTCATGATTTGATTGTCAGTTGATTATTTGTTGATTGTCAGTTAATTGTCAACTGATTTTGATGGTTAAATCAATCTAATCCTGATTTCTTTCACGCTCTGTTTTATACGGTTAAAACCTTTAACTTATCAGATCCGACATTTATATCAGCTGTATAACATGATTTTAAAATCCTTAATATTTAATTAAATATAAGAAAAAGTAAATCAAAAAATATTCAATAAAAAATATCAAATAGCCTAATTTTTTTAAATTTATTTAAAAATAATAACATTTTTTCGCTTACATATTAATTTGTAATTGTGAAATTTTATTAGCTAAATAAAATAAATAAAATAATCAAAAAAAAACAAAAAATATTACATAAAGATTTTATTTTATTAATAAATTAAAATCAATTAATTATTTACTGTTTGCGTTTATTTCGAATAAAAATTTAAATAAAAAATATTTGAGTTTAATTTTTTAAATATTTTTAGTAAAATACTTAAAAAACATAATTTTAAAATTAAAATTTATATTTAAATTTTTGTATTAAATTAATTAAGATTAACAGTTGATAAAATAATACATAGAAGATTTAGTAAAAAAACCTAAATGTAAAAAAATGAATGAAAAATCTATATTAATAAATCAAGTTAAATAAGTTGAATAAACCGAAAATTTATAAAACTATTTTTATATAGGCATAATTAATAAGAAACGTTAATAGTGTTTTAAAAATAATAAAATTTGAATTAAAAAATTGAATTTTTTTACTTTTAATTTTTAAATAATAGTAAAAATATTCTAAAAGTTTAAATTTTGAAAAATATATTTTTTTAAATAGAATTTTTTCCTTTTTTATTTTATTTTTTTTTTTTTGATAAGATCACATTATTCAAAATTATATTAAATTAAAATGTTTTTGAAATAAAAATAAAATTTTAAGCACGCATGTCTATTTGTGCAAATATAACAGATGTATTTTAATTTTAATATTTAAAATAATTTTTATAAATTTAAGAATTTTAAATGTAACAAAATTAAAAATTAATACATGTTTTTTCAAAGTAGTTTAAATATTTTTTTTTTTTAAAAACAATTTATAATTTTTAAGAAATACATTTGTTTAAACATTTTTATTAAAACATATATATTTAAATTTGTTTAAAAAAAAAAATATTAAATATTAGTAAAATTTTTATAAAATAAATTAAAATTTGAATGTAAATTAACCATATTAAAAAATTCAACAATTAATAAATTTTTAATTTTATTTATTTTCTATATTTTAACATAAAATTAACAAAATTTAACAAAAAATTAATTTTAAAGTGTTTAATTTTTTTAAAAATCCAACAAGTGATGGTCAAAATAAATGACCTAATTTAAAATTAGTAAATCATTTTAAAACTTAAAATAAAATTACGCTATCTTCAATAAAAAACAAATAAAAAATATAATTTAATAAAAATTTTACTAATAAATTATTTTTTTTAAAAAAAAAATAGTCAAATTAAAATGTTAATAAAAATTTTGAATAAATAAACCGTTATAATAAATCAAAAAAACTATTTTTTAAGTATAATAATAAAGAAAATTTGCGTATTTATATAAAAATATAAAATAGTATAAAAGCAATATTTAAACAATTTATTTAAAAAAGTGTCAATAAATGATGATTTAGAATAAAACAACTTTTTTTTTGAACTGATTTTGACTCTACTTTTTTGTTTTTTATTTAAAATGGGGATAATTTTTTATTTTAAAATTAAATCAAATTTAACTTTTACAGTTCAAGTATTCTTAAGAAAGTACTGCTTATTTATTATATAGTTTATTTTTTAAATTTTTCCACGCTTTCATAAAAACAAAATTTTACCGGATGTCATTTGAATAAAAATAAAAAAAAATAGACAGGAAGCCAACTAAATGTTAAATTTAAGACTATTGTTAAATCAAATTTTAATCACTAAAATATTTTATATAAATTGTACTAGTCCAATCTAGTGTACAATTTAGAAACAATAATCAAACCGGAATAAAAATTTTTTTTATTCTTTATTTATTTAATTGATTTGAACACAGGTGTTCAAAATTGAATCAAATCACACTTGTTAACTAATTTATTTTTTATTAAAATCAAGAGACGGATTACTATTTTTTATATAATCATTAAAAATTATTGTTTACAACTATGACAAAACTAAAATTTGGCACATGTTTAACCACAATTATTATAATAATTAACTGTTATCTATTATTATCTAATCTATATTAATTATTGAAATTTTTAATCAAAAAAAAGTTTATTTTATTTATTTTAATTTTTAACCATTTTTTTTTTTTTAATTAAATAATTAATTTTAAATAAAATTTAAATATTTTTTTTAAGTTTTTTAAATTTTATCACCAAATCAATATTTTATTAAATTCATACATTCATTTGATTAAGAAAATATGAAATATTTTTTTAAACTAAATTTAATTTAATTAATAATAAATAAAAAAAAAACAAAGTTTAATTTAAAGTTAATTTGAAATGTGTTTTAAATTTTTACAATTGATTAAATTAAAGTGAAAATAGACATTAAAAAGATAAGTAATGAATAAAAAACAAGAAAAATAGAAATAAGAAAAAAATTTCCAAGGTATACAGATTGAAATGATTGTGGTTTAACTATTTTAGATTGAAGATTGCAATGTCGGTGCAATGGCCTAAAACTAATAGCAAAACTCTATTGGAAACTCTATTGATTTGTTTGTGTTTTGGCAGGCGTGCTTCGCCTTTCAATCATGTTAAAACTTATGCATTCATTTCCACCAAAATTTAGTATCTGTTTTGACTATAAAAAACTGAAATTTAACTTATTTGTATTTATAAAAATTAAAAAAAAAAATATTGACTAAAAAAATGATAAAAAATATACTAAAAAAAAGATTAATTGAAATTAAAACTAAATTACAAATTAGAAAACAATTAACCCATCAGCGCTTTATTTTAATTCTAATGGTTACATTTATTTTTTTTTTTTATATAAAAAAAAGCATTTTAGTTAACTAATTCTGACTAATCGATAAAAAAAATTTCATCTTAAGCAGATGAAATTTCTAAATTAAGTAAAATTAATCATGTATTAAAAGAAAAATTAAACTGTCACAAACGTAAAAACCGCATCCCAAATAGTTTAAATTGTTAAGCAAATATGACCGACGTTATTAAATTTTGATAAATTTTAATTTTTACTAATACAAATATTTGACAATAATTGCAATTCAATTTTGATTTATAGTTTAAATAATTATTTCTAAACAAATAATAATTCAGTAAGCAACATGTAATTAATAAAAAAAAAAATTTTTTAAGCAATTTTTTCAAATAACATTAAAAATGTAAAAAAGTTTGAATAATAAAACAAAATTAAAAAATATACATTTTAACCAATTAGTTAAATTTAAATTTTATTTAATAAAATTTTTTGGGGATAAACCAAACAAGAAATTAGATAAATAGGTGCAAATTTAACTAATTCATATTAAACCTGTTTTTTAAATAATAATTTTTTTTTAAAAATTTAAATAAGTCACATTAAAATTTGCAGACAATCTGTTTCAAAAATAACCAAAAGGACAAGATACAAAGTCTAGTTACTGTTGTCTAGGTAAACAATTTTATTTTTAAAACATTAATCTTTAATGATGATCAAAACAAACAAAAATTACAACTCTTTTTTATCTTTATCATAATTTCATTATTTGTTTTGTTATTTTGGACAAAAATTTGATTAACTGAATAAAAAACAAGCCTTTACTAATTAAGTTAAAACTTACAATAAAATTATTTTTATCAAATAAATACTGATAATTAGTTAAAAAAAAAAAATTATTTTTTAAATAATTATATATAATATTAAAAAAACATTTTTAGCTAAAGTTAAGTTTAATTATATTGTAAATAAGAAAAAAAATAAGCACTACAACAAAAGCAATGTATCAATGTTGACCAGTTTAGATGATGAAAATTAGGATGAAACTTGTTTAAGCCAACGATTCATACAAAAACTTGCAATAGTTTTTTGCTTTTAACAACTGCTTTGATCAAAATGCCAATCAACTGGACAAATTGACGCTCGCAACTGTATTTAACCAAAAAATCCACTTGCAAAGATCAATCAGTCAAATTGATAAATTACTTTCATCAACTTTTAGTTTCAAAAAAAAAAAAAAGCTAAAAAACCTTTTTTTAGTTAAAGCTTTTCTTTGACTAATACAAATAATTTTGAAGGCTTCAAGGTTTTGTTTTATTTTATTTGATCTTTTTTTTTATTTCTTTTTCATTCAATAAAACTAACTTGTAAACAACTGCAAGCTATGTAAAAAAATTAAAAATTAAAAAAAAATGCTTTTCTAATACTGCACAATTTATGTGCCATATTTTTATTATTTAAATATATTAAAAAATATTTAAAAACTATGTTTAAAAATTTTTATTTTTTTATTTTTAGCAATAATAATAATTTTATTTTACCGTAAATTTTATAGAAAATTATTTTTAAAAATTTTTTTTTTTAAAATTTCAAAAACACTACTTTTTTAATCAAAAAAACACATATTTTATCAATTTTTATAACCTATTAACGTAAACTTATTTAAATTTCAATAAATAAAAATTTAATAAGATAGAAAATATATTGTTTCAACTATTTTTAGGTATTTTTATTTTCATCAATAGCATTAAAGCAAGTGTTGCTTCATGTATAGATATTCAATGTGGTTCCTATTTCACTAAATACACTATCCTTTAGAGATTGCTTATCAAAGTAAAAAATTGTGGTCACAACTAATCGTTGAACCGTTTTCTAATGCAAATATAAACTGATTTAAATTTTTACACAAAAAAATAAAATAGAAATAAAGTTATAAGTAAAAAAAGTAACAGAAAAGAAATTTATGTGAACATTGAAAAAAAAAAAAAAATAAAAATATTACTATCCATAATGAAAATCAATAAAAATCAAATTAGTTACTTTGTTTTCAGACATTATTTTACTTTACTGATTCTATAAAGCCAATGGCCGTTGTAACGGGTGCCAATACAAGTACTGAGAAATTTCCCTTTTTTACAGTATGTTATAAGCAGCCAATTAACTGGAAAACAGTCTATGAACCTGACACTCAGTCATCTCAAGATGCTGCCTACTTCGTATCAACAGCACGCCTCATCATCTAAAATGTCTTTTTACGCCTCGCTTCCAGCTTTTTCTTTTTTTTTATCATTTTTTCTTTTCATCCGTTTGTTTTCATTTTAATATACACTTTTCTATTCATTTTTTTTTTAACACTCAATTCATGTGTTTATTTAAAAATTAATTTTACACAATTATTAATAATAAATTTTTATTATACTAAAATTAACAGTTTTGATTTAATTGATTAATAAAATAAAAACTTGAAAAAAAATTTAACGTTTATTACATTTTTATTTTTTTTTAAATTATTTAAGTAAATTGTTATCAAACAAACATTAAAAATAATTAAGATTTTGTTTAAAAAAATATATATAATTTTATATAATTTTATCTAGTTGTTTAACTTACTTAAAACAAGTTTAATATGTTTTAGCATTAAAAATATTGAAACATTAATATGTTTATTTAGTACAATTAATGCTTTATTAAAAGTTTGATTAAGTCATTTGTGCAATTTTTTATAAAATTTTATTTTATTTTTTTTTTTTTTATAAAAAAATTCATAAAATAAACTTAAATTAAAATATTGTTCTATTTTTTTAATATTTTTCACAATAATTAAATTAAATCCAATGATTATTAAACAAAAAATTATAAAAAAAAAAAAATAAATAATTTATATTAAATTTAAAAAAAAAAAAGATAAATAAAATATTAATAAAATTTTTAATAAAATAAAATAATAAAAAATTAAATATTTTTTTCATATATTAAAGTTTAAAAATAACTGAAATAATCGATATAATTGAAAATCAAATGTGTCAAAATAAAACAGGTACACATAGATATTAAACGATCGATTTCTTTATAAATTTAAATCAACAAAGTATAAGTTTCAAATTTTAATTATTTAAAAATACAATAAAATTGATTTAAATTAAAAACAATGTGTGAATTAAATCTAATAAGACAAATAACGTCAAAATGCTGTTTTTTTCTAAACTATGTTTATTTTAATGTTTCAAAGATAAAGTTAAACAAAGATAAAAAAATAATTATTGTAAAATTACTTAATATTTAAGTATTAAATATTTTTTATTTTTTAAATATAAGTTTAAAGTAGGAGGAGTTTATGATGGAAATAAAATTTACTAGTAAAGTAATATTTTTTTTAATATAAATTTATATTTATATATTTAAAATTTATTTTTATATGTACATAAATAGGTTTATGAACATAAATAAAAAAAAAAAATAAACAATTAAATTTAAAAAAAGCATTCAAATTTATTAATAAAAAATAAATTATAAAAAAAATTATGGAAAATTTTAATAATAAATTTTTTTTTTATTAAAACAGAATTGAAATAGTGCAATTTTAACTCATATAACAAATATACTAAAATTTTTTTTTAAAATTTATAAAAAAATTGCAAATTTATTATAACTAAAAATTTTACTTAAATAAAACTTTTAATATAGAAACAAAGAAGTAGTACAAATATCAATGTATAATTAGTTATAAATTATTCTAATTATTTAAAATAAAAAAATAAACAATCAATTTGTTTTTATATTTAGTAGATAAAATAAATAATTCCATAAAGATAAATGCCTTGTTATAATTAGTAAATATAATTGTTTTAAAATGCTTAAATCATAAGTAAATATATAAATCACAAAAAGTTTATTTCAAAAATAAATTTATTTTTTTAAAGTAATTTTTGTAAAATTAATTTATTATATATAGTTTATTAAAAAATTTGTTAATTTAAAAAATTAAAAATAATAAACCTTAAAGAGGGTAAAAAAATTAAAATTATTATTTTTTTTTAAATTAATGTCTTTTTAAATTTATAATAAAAAAATATTTTTAATTTTCTAATGTTACATAAAATTCAATAACAATTTATTTTAAAACATATCAAAATTAAATTATTTTTATGCAACAAGCATATATTTTTTTAATTTAATAATCAATGACTATTATTGAAAAAAAAAAAATAAATTAAATTGCATTAAAAAACTAAAATATTGCAACATTTTAGTTTAAATTTTTTATTTAAAAATGTTATATTTATTAAATTTTTAACAAATAAATAGAAAAATATTAATAAATTATAAAATTTGATAAAAAAAATAATTTTATATAGCTAAAAAAAACATTTTTTTAACTTTAAAACAAGTAATGGATTTATTTCATTAAACTTTAAATATTTTACTCTGATTTTATTTATTCATGATGGATTCTCATTAAAAAGTAATTAAGAAATAAAATTTTACTTTTAATGTAATGTGTTGTAAAATTTTTTTTTTTAAATTTAACATGTTGTTTTAATATAAATTGGCTTGTTTAAATACTTAAATTTAATTTAGATTATTTAGTCATTTATCATTTATTTTAATATTAAAATATTTAAAAAATAATGTATTATAAGTATGTTTTTAAATTAAGTAAAAAAGTTTAATCCAATGTATTTATATAAAAGTATATATATAATATATACTTTAACTATATATATTTGACAAATGATTTAAACTTTTTAATTAAATATTCCAAATATAATAAGATATTAATTTAACTAATTTTTTTTAAATTTTTATTAAATTATTTTAAATATTAAATTACTATTTTTACTATTTAAATAAATATTTTAAAATTTCATAAAAATTGAACAAATAAAAACATGTTCTTAAATAAAAACATTACTTTAAAATTTAATCTTTTTAATCTAATTTATTTATAAAAAAGTAAAAAAAAAATCTAATGACTATGTGAATAAAGTATTTATTTAATATTTTATTCATAATCTTTAATTATATACAAAAAAATAAATAAATAATTATCTTATTAGTTATGGAATTATAATCTAAGATATTTAGAAAATTTAATTTAATATGCAGTTTTATTATTTAATTTAATTAAAAATAAAATATTATTGTTGAAAAAAGAATCAATTTAAATAAAAAATTATGATCAGTATAATATTAATCAATTATTTTTAATTTTATAAAATATATTAATTTTTTGACAATTGAATGACAATTAATTAAAATTTATGCATATTTATAAAAACAGATGTCTTTTTTGTTAGCTAATAGATAAACTAATAAGAAGTTAAACAAACAAATTTTAATAATAATTGACTTAGACAAAGATTGAAAACATGCTCTTAAAATAGTTTTAAACATTTTGTCTTAGTTTCCAGATTTATCAATCGGTGACAGTTCAGTAATTTGTTAAAATTTTACACATTTTTTTTGCTTATAGTTCAAATGTCACCTAAATAGATGCCTGATGTCATAATGTACAAACCACATGAAAAAATAAAATGTGTAAAAAATTTGGCGTTAAATGCATGAATAAATGTAATTAGTATTAAAAATTTCAACGTGACTTGATACATTTTATCAGGCTTTGATTCTATGTTTGCATATTGTTTTTGTTAATTGACAACTCAAATTCATAGATAATACATACATGTGATGGGATTGAACTTTATTCTTCTTTTTCTTATTTTTTTTTTATAATCCTTTTTTTAGTAAAAAAGCAAATTTGATATTCAGATTGCATTATAAAAATTAGAATAGATATAAAAATAGAAAACAAGTTAAAATAATCAAATATCAAAGCTCAAATTTTTAATACAAACTTGTTTGCTACACAAATTGTTAGAAAAAACACTATTACTTTCAATGTCAAAGATGATTATAAAAAAAATGATAAAAAATTAAATAAATATTTATATAAAACAGTTTTTTTTGTTATTTTTTATTTATTTATTTTTTTGAAAAACATTTTTTATATAATATAATCTCAAAACTACAAACAAAAAATAAAAAAAGTATCACTTACTCAAGCATGTGTGGTTTTTGTGAATTTGTGTGTATAATTGTCAAGTGAATCAGGTGTGAAATCCGGATGAAAAACAAACATAAGGTTGATAAAACTATTCAAGCCTAAATTATAAGATGTAAATAATGATGCAAATCAAGCATCGAAAAAAGTAATTTAATAAAACCGCGCTAATAATTTGTTTACTGTTGACATGATTTTTAACAATTCTTATTTAAAGTATTAATTAAGTTTTCTTTTCTAATGATTATATTAGCACAGACACTATCTATTTTTCAAATCATTTGACACAATAAAATTAAAATAATATTTGGATTTTAAAAATTAGCATAAGATTATTTTTTTTAATAATAAATAAATATCAAACAATAATTAAATATTTTTTGTTGTTTAAAAGTTTAATTGCACCAAAAACCAAAATTACAATATAAAACTAAACAAATACCATAATTAACTATTTATAATCTGTTGAACATTGTTAAATAAATAATATATTTATTTAAACCATTGATTATATCATTACATATTTTTTTTAATTTTTAATTTATTTTGCTATATAATATATTAAAATAAAAATAAATTACGAAAATAAAAGACAAAAAAATAGAATATGAAAAAAAATGAATTTTTGTTTGAAATATTGAGCATTTAAAAAATAATATATAATAAAAAAATAAATAAAAAAAAAATAAAATTAAAACTAAAAAAAAACAAAATAAAAAGTTGAAAAATTACCTAAACATATCGCATAAAATAATTTTTATCTCAAATTAAATGTTAAATAATTGTTTTAAAGTTTAAATAAAATTTTATACACACTTGCAAATATTTTAAAAAAAAACGATTTTTATTTTAAAACAATCTTACAACTTGTAGGAAAAATTTTCAAGTTGAACAAGTGTTCTAGTAATATGTATTGCTGAGATTGGCACCAAACTATCGTTAAGTTTTTCAAACTGCTGTTGTATCTTTATTGAGTCTGTTGAATGTTTCTTTGTTGAATCTTTTCTAGATCTTTATTGTATCACTGTCAGTTGTTGTCAGACCACTATCAGAGTTCTATCAAACTTCTATCAGACCTGAATGGCAAGCACTGGTAAAGACCAGTAAAAAACTTACTAGTTCCACACACTTTGACCTCACACGCCCACTCACAACTATGTATAATGTAGATAAAGGCGTGCTCATTAGATTATACAACAAATGTTTGTCATAAGTAAATCATTGGCTTGCGCAGAACAAATTGTGGTTGTTCCAAATTTTAAACACGCCTAGTTGGTCAAATAATACAAACTTAAAATGCGCAATCAGATTACGCAAGTCTCAATTATTATCTGCTATTAACTACCACATAACCTAGCCCACCTGTGCTGCTGATTTAAGAATTGTAAAAAATACCAAGTTCTTGTTTTTTTCCGCCAACATAAACATTACAAATAATCAATTTTACCTCTACGCTAATGAATTTAATTCAACTAGTCACAAATTTGGAAAAAACTTGAAAAAAAACCTACAAAAATTGTTTTATATTTCAAATTATTTACAATCAACAAAACAAATTTTATTATAAAACATATGCAAAACAATCGCATCAAAGTTAATTTTGTTTACTGGTTAAATATTAATAAAATACACTTCAACCAAGTGGGCATACTTTATTTTTGCTTGTCTCCTGAATCATCACTCTTCTTTTTATTTTTGCATTTTTCCTATTATAACTTTATTTAATTTTGTTTTGATTTTTTGTTTTGCTGTTCTTTTACGATGCTTTTTGTTTGCCAATTGGGTTATTTCAGAAATTTAGCCCTAAAAATCAATTAACGTAGAAAAAGTATGTTTTTTTCTAATTGACAGTTACAAATCAAATAAGCAAAAATCACTGATCACGTACTTTTAGCCAAACATTATTTCGACAAATAAAATCAGACAAGCAAAACAAAAAAAAAAGATTATTTATAAAACAAAAACATATTTAAATCTTATGCAATATTTACAAATTAAAGCAACAGAGTAAAATTGAAATAAGTAAAATTATCCAAATTTTTAATTTTTTGTAAAAATTGCAAAATTAAATAAATTTATATTAAATAAATAATTTTTCATTTTTCACTTAAAAATATTCATTTAATCTAAATAAAATAAGATCAATAAATTTGTCTAAAAGTTTTACAAAAGTTAAACATTATTTAAAATAATGATGTTCTATTTGTTATTAATATTTTTTTTTTAACTTAATTTTTTTTTTCTTCTTTTAAACATTGGTCATTTTTCTGTACTAAATTAAGCAAACATAAACTTGATTGCACTTAAAAGTTTATTTACAAGTTTTTTTTTTATTTATAAATAGGATTGACCAAAGACAAATTGTTTAAATTGATTTTTTTTTAATTTTTTTAAAATTACCGTAAATATTTTCTATTAAATAAGCATTTTAAATTTAAAAAAAAAAATAATATTAAAAAAAGAAACAATATGTCAATTGAGTTACTAATTAGAAAAAAGAAAATAAAACATGAGTGTGTTGCGGCAAAGTGTGATTTACAGGCTCAATTTTTTTTCATTATTTTTATATAACTTATTATTTAAATGTTTTTCATTATAAAAAAAATAACATTATTTTTATACAAAAATATAGTTTTTTTAATAATTATTTTTATAATATATTTTATATATTTATAATAAAATTGATCTACATATTTTTGTTTAGCAATAAATTTAGATTCTAATAGTTTTTATACATATTTAAATAATTATTATTTTTTTAATTTAAGTAAAAAAAAAAATTTTTTTGTAGAAATACAATTTTAATAGTTGAAAATATTTAAAAAAAATAATTTTTAAAAAAAATTATAATTATTTCATAAATAAAGCACTTTATTTTAAATTAGATAAAAAAATAAGTAAATTGGTAAAGAAATATTATTTGAAAACATATAATCGCTTTTTTAAAATAGTCGTGATAAAATAATAAAATGTTTCACTAGCATCAAAAATGTATTTTATCTAGATCTTATTGAATTTTGTTAATATCAATTGATAAAAATTATTTTTATAAATATAAAATTTTTAAAGCATTTAATTAAAAAAAAAAAACATTAAAAAAATAATTAAACAAAAAAATATGACTACAATTCAAATTACATTAAAAAATGTAAAACTGAAATTAATACTTATGATGAATAATAAGTTTCAAAAACAAAAATTAATAAAATAGCAGTTTATTTATGTGTGAACAAAGGTAGGAAAAAATAGTTATGATAAAAGAAAACTAAAAGAAGCAAGTTCACTGGCCACTAGCTAATATTTGGGTGTAAAAAAGAGTGTGCATGTATTTGCTCCAATTTATATGTGACAACACAAGCATAAAGCAAAGAACGCTGCACCTGTTCAAAAACTAGTGATGATTGCAACTAGGAATCCTTGTGGTCACCCGTCCACTTGTTCCACATTGTTAGGTCTGCATGAATCAACTTTTTTCGTTTGACGCAGACAACCGTGACCAATGAAAAAGTAATTTAAAGTAAATTTTCAATCTCATCCTCTCAATTATTTAATTGTTTTTATGTTAAAAACTTTCTATTCATTTTAAAAATTTTTAAAAATAATCAAATCAAATAAAAATTATTTGAAAGTAAATAATATATTTGTTTGAATAAATAATTATTAATAAATAATTGAATAATAATTTGTTTAAATTAAATTATATATTATTTATTTTAGTTTATTTGCAACTTTTAATCATATTTCAATTTAAAAAAATCAACATATACTTTAAAACAATATTAAATTTTTCTAACCTATTATCATATTTATTAAATATTATTCAAAAAAGATAATTATACCAAAACAGTATGAAAATCTTCGAATTCATGTTTATTGCTATAAATCAATCTGCTATAAGAGTGCAGTGTTATTTTCTTTAAAGCACTAATTTAATTTTTACAGTTTTTTATAGTCCATAAGTTATATTAAATATAAATAAAATTATTTAAATTAATAACAATTAAAGTATTGCTTTTTTTAATTAAAATCTATAATTAAAAAAATTATTAAAATTTTTATTATTAGAAATATAATTTTAAATTATTAAATTTAAATAAAAATTTTTGCTTTTACAAAAATTACTCTTCTTAAATATTCAATAAAATATAATTATTTTTATTTTAAAATAAAAAAAAAATTAAAAATAATTAACCTAAACTTAAATTAAAAATTTATTTTTAGATATAAACGAAACAAAATTTAGTAAATATTAATATAATTAAAAATATATTAAAAATATATTTAAAGTAATATAAAAAAAAATATGTCAATAATCTTTTATATTATTATTAATAAATAAATGCTAAATTTATTATTATATTAATATTTTTCTTATTAAATAATGTAATTTATAATATATTCATTTATTAAAAAAAAATTATTAAATTTTGTCTAATTAATAAACTAAATTTTTAATGTTAAAACAGCAATAAAAATAAAAAATTCGAAATTATTAAAAAAGATAGTAAAAAATAATAAAACAATCAAAAAATTTACTTGTCAAAAACACAAATAAAAATAATCAAAGTAAATTTAATATAAACCAATCATGTGCACTAAATCCCAAAAATAAAAAAAAATAAAAATTACAAGTACAATAAAATTAAATAAGAAGCTATTAAAAAATTGAAAAAATGTTAGCAATAATTGTTTACAAATACATTTGCACAAATAAAAACTGCTAATAGTTAATCATTAATTACATTTTCTTTGTTTTTTATTATATTAAATTAGTTTATAAATATTTTTTAATGTTTAGAAAATTAATTGCAAAAAATTTGCTAATTAAGTAATCCAAAAACTTATTTTTAGTCATAAAATATTTTAAATTATTCAAAAATTTAATTTTTTAGATTAAAAAAAAAATATAATTAGTTTTTTTTTTTTAAATTTGAAAGTTTAATTCAAAACAAATACTTGTTTTATATTTACTTAAACACATTAAAAAATAATATTAAATAAAATTATAAAAATTTGTTTTTTTTTTTTAATATTTATATAAAAAAAAAAAATTTAAATATAAAAATATTAAAATAAAAAATTTAAACTTTTTATTTGTAATTATATAAAACTTATGTCAAACGTAAATTAAAAGATAAAAATAAATGTAACAAAAAAAAATTTAAAGATGCAAATGATCTTACCTTTTTGACATGAAATAAAGAAAATATGAAAATCAAAACTTATTTCCGGTTGTGTTTATATTTTATACATAAAGTAAACGTTGTTTGTGAGGTGCAATTGCAACATTTTCACTTTTTATCCTTCGTTTACTTCCTGTTTAAAACTAAGATAAAAAACACACATATTCTCTGTCTTATCAATTCCATAATTCATAATGTATTTTTTGTCACCATTTAAGACTTGTTCACGCACATAATTCAATGCTGAATTTGCACATTTTTTTTTATTCTTATTATTTTTTTTTTTATACAAGTATAAGAAAAATTTTCAAAAGTTAATTTTCTCAAACTATTGACATGTACAAACACACCCAAATAAATGAATATGAAAAATTCTTAACACATTGAGCACGAGTTTTATTAAAGAAACTGTTTATTGCAATTTGAAAAAATCAATAATCTCAAAAATATTTTTTTTTAAATTATATACCTTTGATTTCATAGTTTCATTATTTTTTTTATTATTGTAAAAACTATTTTAATCTAATTTAAGTTTATTTCCTTTTTAGTCGATGAAAAATTTTACGTTCAAAATTAATTTGATTTTAATAAAAGTAGTTTTTTAAAAAATTTAATTAAACTCTGATTAAAAAAAATTTTAAATGCCAATTTTAAAATTCAAACAATAGTTTAATAAAATTTTTTTTTAGTAAATAATAAAATTGATCAAACATCTTATCATTAAAAAATATTAATTAAACTAATTTTATGTTATAAGATACTTATTTAAAAATATTTATAAATAAATTGTATTAATAAAAAATTTAAAATATTAATATCAAGTGTAGTTTTTAAAAAAATGTAAATAATTTTTTATTAAAAATTTACAAAAAAAAATTTTTACAAATGTAAATCAAATAAATTTATTGAATAAATTGTTGAATTAAAATATTGTTTTTTTTTAAATTGATTAAATTATAAAATTATTTAGCGTATCATTTTTAATAGATATAAAAAAAATATTAATATTAAATTTTTTTTTAATTAACAATTTTAATCTTTTTTTTGTGTATCAAATTTAAAATTTAATCTGTTAAAAAAAAACCAAAAATTTAACTTTTTATTAAAAAAAAAATAATCTGATTATTTTAGATTACTTATAAAAAAAATAAAATAAATCAAATCCGATTTTTATCATATTTAAATAAAAAATATAAACACAAAGACATATTTATTAAAAATTATAAAATTCAATTTTTAATAAACTGAAAAATCAAATATTAATAAATAAAAAAAACTTAATAAATAATTAAAAATAAATTTACACATAATAAAAAAATTATTATTTAATTAAAAAAAAAAAAACTTTTAATTGACTATTGATCTATAAATTATGATAAAAAAAAATTAATTTATAAAATTTAAAAAAGAAAATGACATATCTACCCATCATATAAAAGTTATTAAAATAGACAAATAATATAAAAAAAAATAATTTATATTAAAACTTATTGTTGATTAATGAATGATTGACAAAGACTAATCAAAGGTTACTAATAAGATTAAATTTTTTTTTAAGTTAACATTAATTTCAATATTATAAATTACTAATAGGTCAAATTTGATAAATTAAATTTGATTCACATAAGTCTTTAAAAAAAAAATAATTTAAAATAAAATATAATAAAACTTAAAATAAATCAAATTTAAACCTAAAATGTCAAAAAAAAAAAAAAAATTAATTCATAATAAAAAAACTAAAATAAAAAAAAAATAAAAAAAAAAAATAAAGCAATGCATTTAAAAGATAAAAAAGGTGCTTGATCAAGGAGAAAACCTTTTTCTCAATAATAACAAAAAAATATGAATAATGTTTTGTAACCAAGCAAAAAATAAAAGATAATAAAATTGAAATAAAGTAAATATTTTTGATATAAAATAAAGACCAAGTGAGCAAGATAAGAAAGTGTGAAAATGCAAGTTTAATTCAAATCAAAATCGCTGATGCAAATACAAAAGCGAATCTGTTCTAGTGTGAACAAAACACATTTAAAATAGCATCTGCCATCAACTTGTATAATCTCAATTCTCCTCGTTTTCCTCATCTTATCTTTGTCTTGATTGTTCATCTTTCTACATTCTTATATGAATCTATTGATAGGCAACTCAATTTTATCCAATTTTTTTGTTATAACTTATCATCATTTAAAAATTGAGTAAAAAAATAAGAAATTTTTATTTTTCCAGTGTTTCACAAGTACAAAGTCTATCAAGTCAGTTAAAAATAAAAACAAAAAATTTATTCAAAATAAAAAAAAATGAAACAATTGCTTGCATTTAAATGCAGAACATTATGTGAAAACAGTGTAAATAAAAATTTAGCAAACGAATCAAATGCAAAAAAAATGACAGATGAATAATAAAGAGAAAATGATGCAAAACAACGACAAGATAAGAAAATGAGCCAAAGGTCATTGGAAACAAAACTGAATAAGAGTTGAACCCTTTGCTGTCATGACTGCAGTCATTTGGAAATGCAGTCAAGCTAAGCTAAAAGTCGGACCTTTAGTCAATAATCAGTTAGAGTCATTGAGTCAGGCCAAATTTAAAAACGACAAAACACGCCCAATTTCTTATTTCATTTTGAAGTGTGCAAAACAAAAAAAGTTGATCTTACTGAAAAAGACAATAGTACAACTGGCCAAATTGAACAAGCGGAAATCGTTTATCAATTGACAAATTTCAACCATTTAGTTACATATGCATCTTTTGTTTTGTTTTGCTTCTTTTTAACTTTGTTCACTAATTTAGTAGTAGTTTTTTTGATTTTAAAAACAATTTTGTGATACTTTTTTTAAACATGAACAAAATCATATTTTTGAACAATACAAATGGCTTCAGCTTTCATAACCAGTTAATATGCTATTTATACAAGTAAATAAACTCAAAAAACATATAACTTAATAATAAATCATAATACATTTTAACTCAAATTCAATAATTGTTATAAAATATTTTTAACAAAAATCAAACAACATTTTTAATTTCAGTCTAATATAGATATAAATTAATTTTCAACTAAAAAAAAAACATTAATGCAAATAATTTTTTGTGATTATTTGATTAAGATAATAATAAATGACATTTAAAGAAAAAAAAATTAAAAAATTAAAAAAAAAGCAATTTTTTAAAATAGTATCAAGTTGAAATAAATTAAAAATCTTTATTTTATTTTCAGATCTTTAGCTGCTTAAAATTTTAATATATCTTTAAAAATTACATTTAAAAAAAATAAAAATAAAGATAATGTAATAAAGTAAAAAAGTAAATAATATACTCATTGTGTTCAATGCAGAAAACCATTAAACAACTTGTGAACTGATGCAAAACCGATGAATGTCAAAACATTTATTAGTTTTGAACAGTGATAAAAAATTTGCTTACAAATGCACGTTTCAACATTTTTGTTATTTGTTTTTATATATTGGACTTATAATAAAATAGAAAAAGCCAACTAAACGGCCACCTTGAAAGCTCAATTAACTTGTTAAGAACAAGTAAAATTAAGCGCACTTAATGGAAACAATCAACAACAAAACTAAAAAATAAATAATTAGTACTTTGATTGTCAAATAATAATAGAATAATTAAATTATTTTGATAAATTAATAAACTATAAATATTTTTTCATCTTTAAATTTTTTTTTTTAAATATATTTTATATAATCTTGTTCATAACTTTTACTTGTAAATTTAAAATGTAATATAATTAAAAAAAATTATTTATAAACTAATTTTAAAATATTATTAATCCTTTATTAGTTTTGATTTAATAAAATACAATTTTTTTTAAATCAAATTAAAATTGTCGATGTTATTAAAAAAATTGACAAAAAAAATAATAAAAAAGTAAATTAATTAAATTTTTTAAAATAAAAATAATGTAAATTTAAAACTACATCCTATCTGATTTAAAAATGAAATTTTTACAATGTCGTTTCACTTTTATTTAACTAATTATTCTAAATATTAATTAATTATAATATGAATGCATTATAAAAATCTCATTTAGTGTTTTAAAATTTGGAAAAACAAAAAAATAAACAAGTTATAAAGTAAATAAATAAATATTTAAAAAAAAGTTTCCTTTTTTTTTTAAATCATATTTAAAGTAAACTCAATTATAATTTTTTTTGACATTATGCGTTCAAATCTAATCCGGACAAAATTAAAATTAATCACGCCTTTATTTAGAACACCTAAATAAGATACGAGAAGAAAATAAAAATTTGTAAAAATATAAAAACCGCAATAAATCTTTACAAAAAGTATCAGTTTGAAAATCGAAGCAAAAAGCGAACAATTTAAAAAAGATTTTTCTTGAATCAACAGTTGTTTTTTAAGTGAATTGTAAATTTAAACAAGATATTGTTAAATAAAAAAGTATTGATATAAGTAAAAATTGATCTTGATTTATAGTGTAGTGAATTAAAACTAATCAATTTAAAGAATGAAAAGTCTAATAGTCATTAGCTTGGTAATAGTATATGTGACATTGATACATTGTCATGATGATGAAGATGGAGAATTAGTTCGAGACAGACGTGATTTGCATGCAGCAGCTAGCGGCATAGGGGGAACAGGTGGCGGCGGTGCAGTGCTGTTTAAAGGCGGAAAGGCAAGAAAAGTTTTTATATGAAAATGATAATAATTAAAAATTAGCCTAAATGATTTAGCTTGCAACTAACTTAACCTAAAACTGATTTTACTTACTAAACATAATTAATAAAATTATGATTAAAAGTTTAGGTCGGAGGTGCAGCGGCAGGATTTAAAGGAGGAAAAGCAGGAAAAGCGGGCGGCAAAGCGGGAAAAGCAGGTAAAAAAGCCGGAGCAGCAGGATTTGCAGTTGGCGCAGCCGGTGGAAAGAAAGGAGCGGCCGCTAAGAAAGGCTTTGCCACAGGAGCATTTGGAAAGAAGTTTGGTAAGAAAGGAGCGTTCGCTAAGAAAGGAGGAGCCGGCTATCATAAGGCATTTGGAGCAGTTAAGACGTTTGGAACCAGTAAAGGATTCAAATTCGGCAAAGCAGCTGGCTTTGGAGCAGCCGGAGGAGCAGTAGGAGGAAAAGCAGCTAAAGGAGGTTTTGCAGCAGCAGCAGGAGGAGCAGCAGCTAAAGCTGGAAAGAAAGGAGGTAAAACAGGAGGTGCAGCTGGAGGGGCCTTTTCCGCTGGCGGAAAAGCTGGCGGAGCCTTTGCCGCCGGCAAAGCTGGCAAGGCGGGGGCAGCAGGTAAAGCCGGTGTGGCCGGAGTGGGCGGTAAAGCAGGTGGATTGATTGGTTAAACCAATCACCCGTTCAACTATGCATCACCGTCTCAACTAAACCTAAATCTGACCCATCAGACCTGAGAATATGAAATTATGAATTATGATACTAGGCGCTAATCAATTCCGTAATCTCTGACGTGTGCGCTTTGACTTTTGCATTGTATTGAAACGGTTTAAAATAAAATTAGTTTGCAATCATTTTATTTAATTGTAGGCTTGTAAATTTTACACTTGCTTTAAACCTGGCTTTCGAAGCCTGCCAAAAAGCCGGCACAATAAATCAACGTTGATCTTTGTTAGTTGAGAAAGTCGCGATTAAAAACAAAATAATGACCTTTATGTCTAGCCAATGAATGGTTTGCGGAACAATTTTAATGCCAAAGGAACGCGGTTCGCTCTATTATAATAGCGCATCCTAGCTTGATGGGCATGAAGCACATCTCTCGGAATGTGGTAGACAGGCACACAAGAACCAAAATTGTGTAAATTATAATCGTTCGACCATCTGTTGAAAAAACTGCTGGCTTCATTATCTAAATCATCGGCCTGATTTGTACTCGAATCTGCTCTCATCTGTTCTGTTCTTGACTCTGCACTTAACTTGTCCTTTGCAGCCTTTTTATCCAAACTAATTGTTTGACTTCTACCATTCGATATAGCTTCTTTGCCTAGCTGGTTCGGC
The DNA here is from genome assembly GCA_025170145.1 of Pyemotes zhonghuajia. Lineage (NCBI taxonomy): Eukaryota > Metazoa > Arthropoda > Arachnida > Trombidiformes > Pyemotidae > Pyemotes > Pyemotes zhonghuajia. Next base: position 17,262,258 of record CM045846.1, on the reverse strand, counting down.
ATTGCCAAGTTTTTTACCATATCATCTTCATAATGTAAATTAGTCGCGTAATGGTGACCATATCTGGACAAGAAAAGTAAATGATCGCGATACAGATCAGACGGAAACACATATTTACAACATTGGTACACTAAATGCGGATTCAATTTATCCGGATTAATTTGTGGATGCATGAAACCATCAATTGGCGGATGTGCAGCATATTTAGGCGAGTGTGCAAAATTATTTGCTGGTAATGGTCCAAATTGACCAGCAATCGTTTTCACTCTATCGATATTCGCATGCACTGGAATTTGACCACCAAATGTTTTATCAGCTTGTTCAAAATGATTATTTTGGTAAAAATTTGAATAAAATTCTTCTCCAACTCGGTTCATTTGATTATAATTTTCAAACGCATCAAATTTAAATTGATTTTTTTCAAAATGTGCCTCTTCTTTTTCAATTTTTAGCTTCTCCGGTACTGTTATATTATCTTTCACAACAGAACTTTGGGCGTTTGCTTCTGCATAAGCATCTGTATTCATCATAAATGACGGCCTGTTGCCCAATTCTTCTTCATTTACGTTAAAATATGCAACTTCCGGTTTTTTTACTAATTTTACATTACCTAAACCACCTTCAGATTTAACTAACGTACTAGGTTCGAATGAGATTTGAGGTATAGTAGTGGCATTAATTTTTGTAGAAGCTACATTTAGCTTATTTAATCCATTGTTAATTTTAATTTTACCATTATCGTAATTCTATTAAAAAATATAAAAAACTATTATAAAAAGTGAATAAGCTTAACGTACTGAAGAGTAAAAAAAAAAATCTATAAAATACAAATAAAAAATAAATTGTTTGTATAGAATATTAAGATGAATTTTTATCTTAAATAAAGCGAAAATCAAATAAAAATTATTTATTTAATAAATATTCTATCATAAATAAAAAATGCATTCAAAATTCTTTTTTTTATTGTTAATTTTTTTAATTATTTACTTTGACTTTAAGTATTTAGATATTGATTTAATAAAAAATATTTAAATATTCAAAAATTAGTTAAATGAATATAGTTTAAGATCATAATCAAATTAAATAACTTAAATAATATTCTTTTTATAAATTCAATTTTTTATTATTTATAAAAATTTAAAACTCACCCCAAAAGCTTCCTGTATATAGTTATTAATTGATTCATGAGATAAACCTTGATTTGATTTTTCGGTATTTAAAAAATTTGAAGAATCTAAAGATAATTGTTGAGTATTGGTTTGATTTTGCACATTATAAGATGAATAATGGGGAAGAGATTTTGACAAACCCATCATATTTTCTCCATCTGCTAAAATAAACTCTTTTTCACCATTTCTTTTACTATCGGACAAAATTGAAAACAAATCTCTATTGATTTGGCTATGGTAATCATCCGAATTTATTTGAGTAGTATTATCAGATGTGGCAACATTTAAAGAATCTAAATACTGAATGTCTTCTTTTGTCTTGGTATTAGCTTGCAAACTAAAATGCTTTTGTGATGGAGTAGTATATTCGGCCATTTCTATGTTAGGTTTTTCCAAAGTATTTACTTCAAAAGGTCTTTGTGTTATCATTGAATGGTTGAGAAAATAGCTTTTCAATGATTGGTTAATGTCTAAAGGAGAACTTTCTATTTGTTTCAAATTTAATTTAGACAGATAATGATCGATTGGAACCATATTATTCAGATGTCCAGTAAATGAAATAGTTGTATCATTTTTATCAAATAATTTAGCTTCAAATTTACTTGGATCAGCTAAATTGGTAAACTCATTAGAATTGTCCTGTTCGAGTTGATTAGAATCATTTTGAACGGAAGATATTTCTTGATATTGCTGATCAAATAATTCTTGACCTAATGTATTGCACAAAACAATAAACAGCAAAAAACTTGTAATGCAGATATACATTTTTAATGTACATTGGACCACTTCATAAATAAATACATTAGCAAGAAAAATTTAATAAAAAATAGTTTTTTTAAATAATTTTTTAAATAATTTTTCATCTAAAAAATTGCAATTTCAGTTTTTTAACATTTGGATAAAAAACAAATTTAAGTCACACCTTTACTAAGGAAAAGCGCTCAACTATATCTTGAACAAATGTACTTTTAAAAGTATCTTAATGAGCGACTACATCTCTTGAATCTGATAATTATTTCGCCCAAACTCATCAAAGCTAGCAATGTAGAACTGTTTTATAAATACCAAAACTATAAAAAACATTTTATAAAGTTGAATTAAAATTTTAAACTAAAATAATTTAACAATAGGCTTTGGTTTTGACAGGTTACTGTGTCACATTACCATATATTGTTTTCTTAAAATAAAAAACAAAATGAATATAAATTTAATAATTGCAACCAAAAACATACACAATGCTTTTTATGCTTTCAATTGGACAAATTTTAATTTAAGTTAAAATTAAATAATTCTTCTTTATTCAGACATGAATAACCATCTGATATTGTAACGCAAATTTTATTTGGTTTCACACAAGGACTTTTTTGTGTTCTTTCATAAAAATCCTGACATGTTAGTACCTCTAATTAGATGTTGAATTTACTTTGGATTTTTTTAAAATTTTAATTTATTTAGCTTACTTTTTTGACAAAATTTGCCTGCAAATCCCATTTTACAATGGCATTTTAATTGTCCATTTTGAATAGATTTGTAACAAATAGATTCATTTTTACATCTCATATATTTACAGTTTTTTTCTTCATTTTGTAAATTGCGTTTTTGCCATATTAAAATTTCATTTCGTTTTGCAAGAATATCTTTTCTAAAAATTCTACAATGTTTACCAGTAAACAAAGGTTGACATTTACATTTTAAATTACTTAACTTAAGTCCTTGATTAAAACAGAAAAAATTCTTTTCTTTAATTCCAGTTTCATCACTAGTCCATTCTTTAAAATCTTCAATATCTTTTCCAAATTCCTCTTTCATGATTTCTTCATAGCTCAATTGTCCATATTTATTTTGAATATTTTCTATCAATTTTTGGTAATGAAAATTTTGTTCATTTTTTAAGTGTAATGTTTGTCTAATCAATAAAAGAATAAATATAATATTGTACATGACTTTAGATTATCTATTAATGACTAGAAAATTTAATTGTTTTATGTTTAATGTGTTTAACAATAGTATAAACAGTTTGAAAAATGATTAGGATTGTTTTATTAATCACAATTCTGTTTGTTTACTTAGTTTAATTTTTTTTAAACTTTTACCCTTAACTTTTGGATTGGGTGCATTAGGATTTTGACCAGAATAAAATTCTTGCAACAAGTTGATTGCTTTTTGTGAATTCAAATATTTTTGCTCAACAACAAGTGGAGGGTCGCTAATTAATTTATTTTGATGAATGTCCATTACTGAACCACATCCACCAAATCTTTCATTTGCGCAACCATAATAAACTGTTTTAACTTGCATATTTCGTAAAATTCTGGCACACATTACACAAGGTTCAACAGTAACAAATAATATTGTGTTTACCCAAATTTGTTCAATTGTTAAAAAAGGTTGTTTTTGACTTTGTATATTCTTAAACCAATCTAATGCCATATCAATTGTTTCTAATTCTGCATGTCTTGTAGCGTTTTTAAACTGATTAGTTCGATTTCTGCCAAATCCAATTATTTTATTTTCATAAACTAAAACACATCCTACAGGTACTTCACCAACTAGGAGAGCTTCTTTGGCTAACTCAAATGCTTTATCGGCAAATATCTTGTATTGCACTTGAGAACCTGAAATGCACTTATAATCCATTTGTTAAAGTTTAAATAAAATGCGCAAAGCAAAATGACTAATTATTAGATTGTATGATTATGATAAATAATCAATTAAGAAAATAAATGAACTAAAATAAATGAACTAAAATTAATGAACTGAAATAAATGAACTGAAATAAATGAGCTAAAATAAACGAATTTAAATAAATAAAATACTAAAATTTGTTTCAATAAACATAGATAATTAAAATTTACGAAGTTTGTTATTATTTGAAAAGATAATTTGGACAATAAAATTAAAAAATTTTACACGTAACTTATTAATACAATAATAGGGACCGTGCACTAAATTAAACAATTTTAAAATTTGATTAACAATTTCATTATCAAAGTACACAGAATAATCGATATACAAATAAATATTTAATTAATAACACTGTAAAATAAATATTTCCAAGCCAATGTAATCATAAAAAATATTATTTAGCGTATAATCATAAACTCTAAGGAATTTGCATTGCGTGTACCAAAGCTTTTAAGTAGAATTGTCTTTTTCTAATAATTCAGTAATATCTTTTTCGATTGCCTGTGAACAAATAATTAGAAAGAATTAAATAGCAATTAGAATAAAGCTAAATTTAAACTAAACGTGCATTAGAAAGTTGATTTATGAAGCATTAGCATAGACAAAAGAGAGAAATAAGCTGCTAGATGAGTAACTTCTAGTAACTGGTGGTTAATGTGAATAAACAAAAGAGCAGCTACGACGCAAGAAACGGCTGTCGGTAAAGAAGGGTGATTTGTGAAACTTACCAGGGGAGAAGTGGTGGGAGAGTATCTTTTGACCGGAACCCCTTGCTGGTTGACAAGAAACTTGGTATAGTTCCACTTGATGGCCTTGCTGAGAAAGCCTCCCTTAACTTTTTTGATGTATTTGTACAGAGGGTCTGCGTTTTTGCCATTTAGAGCGATTTTGGAAAAATAGTCAAACTCGATGTTATTTTTCTTGACAAATTCCTTGATATCGGTTTCGCAAGACAACTCTTGGTTGAATTGATTGCTAGGAAAGCCGAGAATCTGGAAATTTTTCTCTTTGTACTTGGTATAAAGTTGATTAAGAGTCTGGATGTTGGACTTGGTGAGGCCGCAGTTGGTGGCAGTGTTTACAATGAGCAACACCTTGCCCCTTTAAAAAATAGTATAAGAGGTTAAGGATAAAGGAATGTATGGGTTGGTGAGGTTGTATGGGCTATATGGATTGATTGGGCTAAACTGTCCAAGCCAGTGTTTAAGGTTATCTAGCAGTGTTTGAGGCTATCTAGCAGTGTTTGAGGCTATCTAGCAGTGTTTAAGGTTATCTAGCAGTGTTTGAGGCTATCTAGCAGTGTTTAAGGTTATCTAGCAGTGTCTAATGTTATCTAGTAGTGTCTAATGTTATCTAGTAGTGTCTAATGTTATCTAACACTGTCCAAGACTACCTAACACTGTCCAAGACTACCTAACACTGTCCAAGACTACCTAACACTATCCAAGACTACCTAACACTGTCCAAGACTACCTAACACTGTCCAAGACTACCTAACACTGTCCAAGACTATCTAACACTGTCCAAGACTATCCAAGATTATCCAAGACTACCTAACACTGTCCAAGACTATCCAAGATTATCCGAAATTGCTGAACATTGTGCAAACAGCCCAGAACCCTCAAACAAGTGCTTACCTGTATTTTTCAAGCTGGACATCGTTTCCGTCGATGTCTTTTACAGTAAAGCCATAGATGTTGTCGGCATTTACGTCGTCAGAGGCCATGTCGTTGGTGAGATAAAGAAATGGTTCGGCTACGAAAGTGTACAAGAATCCAAAAACAGCAGACACAGACGAAGAAATGAACAGGCAAAACTTCTGAATCATGTTTAAGTTTGCTGGTTGAGTATTTCGAGTTCAGTCGGCAAGTGTCATACTCGGCTTCCCTACACTCTGGCGGCACTCTTTGCAAGCATGTGGCGCGCTTTTCAAATGCTCAACTTTAATCAATGTCCTGCACAAAAGATAGCTGTGGCTTGTTTTTAGTAAATCAGTGTCCTCGTGTATATTTTTGACTTGACGATTCGTTTATTTTATGATTCTTAAATTTTATGATTTTCAAATTTGTGGTTTTCAAATTTATAGTTTTCAAATTTATGATTTTCAAATTTATGGTTTTCAAATTTATGATTTTCAAATTTATGATTTTCAATTTATGATTCTCAATTTATGATTCTCAATTTATGATTCTCAATTTATGATTCTCAATTTATGATTCTCAAACTTATGATTCGCAAACTTATGATTCGCAAACTTATGATTCTCAAACTTATGATTTTGATGAATAACAAAAATTCATGTTTCTACTCTTGCAGCTTCTCTTTTATCGCTCTAAATGAAAATCGTGTTTGAATTGACAGCTAATTGTCTTTCTGAGTTTATTGGTTAACTTAAAAAAAAATAACGTCTAAATTAAAGATATATCCTAGAAATCATTAAATTAACAGTAGTAAAAAGGCGGCTCATTCGGTTTTACTGTAAACTGATCTTTAAGACTTTCGTTATGCGGCTTGTACTGCAATACTGTGTTAGCAGGTAAATTGAGAACTCTTTTTAAAGTGTCTCTTATATGATTTACGATTTGGGGATTGTTAGCTGTTTTGTTCCACATGGATAGGAAAACTTCTTGAAATCTTACGGAAACTATTGCACCACAAATTTCCTCACTAAGCATAAACTGTTCTCCTGCAAAAAAAAAAAACAAAATTTCAATTTGTTTACATCACATTCCATCAATTAAATAACTTGCCTAAAATAGCTAAAACCAAATTTTCCCAACATCTTGATGATACTGTTTTTTTTAATCTGATTACCCATCTACCTCCATGTTTATTAGTTTCATCTTCCCACATTGGCTTAATTCCTTCTTTAAATAAAAGCAATTCCAGATTACCCACAACATCGCTTGGTCTAATTAAATAAGAATAAATTTGCCAAAACTGTTCCACAGTTCCAAAATTTGCGAGCAGTTTCAAAGTTTGATCGTATGATTGAACAGTTGTCATCTTGCCAAACGCTCTTGTACTATACCAAAGATTATATCTATATTGTAATTTATGTTGTCCATTCTCCAATTGACTTGTAATATTATTATGTTGAGTTACTTTAAGCGGTAATTTTTGTAAAGATTGTAACATATGATCAGAAGATTTGTAATCTGCTGAATTACTATTATTTAACGTGCTGTTCCGTGGTTTATTAAAGTTGGAGATATGACTCGATGAAAACATTAAAATAAGATATAAAAATTTGGTATGAAAAAAAGTTTTTCTCGTGTTTGGTAAGTTGCTTGTGATCACAAGCGTTTAAACCAACAATTTATCTTTAACAGATAATAGTATTGAGAATGCTGTGCTTTGAGTTTGAAATACTTCTTATTTAAATAATCAGTCGATTTGGCAAAAAAATTAGTAGCTTGTTGTTGAAATTAAAGTTAGCAATCTAAGATCAGTAGATATCAAATTAAAGCTCTGAATTAATCTTTTTGTTTTTTGCTTTAGATTCACCACTTTTTAATAATACTCATCAATTTTTTTAAAGGATTCGATTTAACTTCTTTTAAAAGCTATCTAGTCTGAGACAATGAATGAAAATAGGATTTTTTTACAAATTGATAAACAATTAAACTTAACTAAAACAGGAGTTAATTGTGGTCAAAACAAATCAAATGCATACAGGTTAATATTACAAAACATTATGTAAAAACATACAATAAACAAAGAATCCCCCATTTTGGTTTTTGAGCGCCGCCGCCGTTTTCAACCAATTGTTCAGCCGTCTTTTTTTTAATACATCAGCCGAAAACCAAAACTCATTCATATTTCCATTATTATTCATATTCATTTTTCTTACTCACACTTTCTTGATCCTTTAAACTTACTCTTTCATATTCATTTTTTCAAATTCACTTTTCAATATTTACTGCTTTGAATTATTTGTAAGTCATTAGTTTATTTGTAATTATCAAACTAATTACATTTTTAAATAATAATCATTCTAATTTAATCAAATTCTGTATACAAATTATTTCACGAAATACTCTTTTAATACATGATTTTTTGCTAATAATCAAATTTAATTATAATTACATTAAATTAATTAGTTTTTATTTACCATCTTTGCAAAATATTTTCAAATTAAATTTTTTTATTGGCTATATCAATGTATATTCAATTTTATCAATTCTTTTTTATGTTTATGCATATTGATTTCAACATTTGTGTTTTAGTATAACAAAACAACACAAGCTGACATTTATTTATTTTTAATTATTCATTCTATTTCGGCTTTTTCATCTAAAACAGTTTGATTAAAAAGACAATTTATATTATTTTATTTAAAAAAATGTGTCAAAAAGCAACTTCAAAACATATTGCTTTTATAAAAATTTTATTTTGTTTATGTAACGAAAAAACAATGCAAAAAATATATTAAAAAATATTTATAAATATATTCTTCTAATTAAAGACAATCATCACAGCGAATTAAAAAAATAAAAATTATGTTAAAAAAGTAAATTGTAGGTAAAAAAAAAATATTTTAACCATAGTATAAAAAAAAAATTTGTTTTATTTTTTTAATAAATTCGCTTTTTATAAAATTTGGTTAAAATTTTGAATGAATAGTTTAAATTTTGATACAAAAATTTTGATTTATGGTGAATACATACATACATATATATATATATAATTAATTATATATAGATATATATTATTTTTTATAAATAAATATGTGTGTTTCATATTTATTAAGATTTTTTATTACTACAATATTAATAAAAAAAAAAAAATAAATTCTGTATTTTTTTTTTTATTAACACATGATTAATTGTAATTTTTAGTTATGAATTAAATTTGCTTAATCAGTTTTAAATTTTGATTATACAAATAAAATAAAAAAATTATTTATAAAAAAAAAATTCATGATTTTATTGTTCTTAAATAATTTTAATTTATATTTTTAAATAATTATAATTAAAAATTTAATTTTCCCCAATAAAAAAAAAAAAAACAAAAATCGCTGTTTTTTATATTTGGTGACAAAAAAAAAAAACAATTGTAGATGGATCATACCCACGAATCACCTGCTGGGGCTGTTAAAGGATAAATTGATTCTTCAGAAGTTTGATCAAATGTAAAATTATTTTCTTCATTTAATAAAGGTTGAGTATAACTGCAATCAGTATCGATTCTATTATTTTGTTTCTTTTTTTCACGATTAACTTGTGCATATACTGGTTCTGATCTCATGAATCCCTAAAAAAAAGTAAAAAAAATATATATTTATTAACAAAATTATTAAAAAAAAAAATATTAGTTTTTTCTGTAAATAAAAAAAAAATATTATTCATTACTAATATTTATGTAAAAAAAAAATTTAAATAAAATGTATTAAATAAAAAAGAGTTTATAATAAGAAAGTTATTTAAATTAAAAATAATAGAATTTATATTATAATTAATTTTTAAAAATGTATTTTTTCGAAAAAAAAAAACAAAGTAAATAAATTTTAAAAATTAAAGTCTAAATTATTAATATAAAAAAACAAACAATTTTTATGATTAACTGTTCAACCAATGATTTATTTAAGCTTTTGCTAAAAAATTTAACCTTAATGTTACATAACATTTTTTTTTTATTTATAAATTTAATTTTGTTTATAAAAATAAAAATTAAGTTTAAATTTAGTAATTTAATAATAAATATATCTCTTCCAATTCGTTATCTTTTATTTATGATAAAATTATATAACTTAAAAAAATAATCTTATTTAATTTTTTTAAAACTTATTTTAAAAAATAATTTCTTATTAAGTTGATTAAGTTCAAAACTATATCAATTTATAAATTTTATATTTTTATAATTTTTTTTTCAATTTAAGAAATTAAATCAAAAGATAAACAAATATTAAAATTTTTTTAAAAAAAATAAAAAAAAAAAATAAATGTTTTTTTGATTTACTATTTTTTATTTATAAATATATTAATTAAAACAAGAAATCACATTTAAATGCAAAATGATACAAAATTTTGTTTTTATATGTTTATTTCAATTGCTTTTGTATATTAAAAACAATGTTGTCATGGATTTTTAGGCTATACCGGAAATGAATCAGTCAACCGAACAAAAAAAAAATAATAAGAAATAGTTTTTCACAAATGTAAAGTAATCAATAGAAAAAAAAGAAAAAACTAATTTAAACATTTAATTCAGTTTGTATTTAGCAAAAGCAATCTAATGGTCAACAAGCTCATAAATCAAGACAATAATTACTTAAAAAATCGATCTTTTAACTGAAAAATTGTGGTTAATAAAATTTACATTGTTTGATTAACATCTATTACTAGTTTTGTTAAAATTTAAAAATTTTTCCAATTTTAAAAACTAGTATAAATACAACTAAATAAAATCTGAGATTTAATTTATGTAAAAAATGATTTTTAATGAAAAATCAAATATCCAAAAAAGGATGAAAAAAATTATTAGATAAATAATAAATTAGTTAAAATAAATCAATTACGAAACATATATTATAGCTAAAAAAAAGATTTTTAAAATAACAAAAAAATAACACAAATTAAATTGTTAATGAAAAAGACATAAAAATTGAGTAACAGATACAATTTAAATTAAATTTTTCAAAAATCAAATTAGCAAAAAAAAAAATTAAGAAGTAAAAAATGAAATAAAGAATGAGCTTACACTTGTGATCTTGTGGGCAGAGAAGAAGAATGGACAAGTGGCAGTTTAATTTGGGTTTACGTATCAAAGTTGGCTGTGGTAATAAGAAGTAGAAGTAGGAAGGAAGAATGTAAAAATTAAAAGAAGATGATCCTTTAGTGTGCATTTTAGTTTAAGAGTGCAAACAATCATGTGTGATGATTTGTGATCAAACTGCAGATGATGAACATCAGTTTGAAAAATCAGCAATTAATAAGTTTTCAAGCTGAGAATCACGGAGGATGGACAGAAAAAAAGTGCGAAATCGGCCTGCACTAAGAACATGTAGGCCGTTTTACATCAGTTGTAAAAAAACTTTGATCATTACAAATTAACCAATAAAATTGTATTTGATTTTAAAACTACACACTGACACATGTTTGCACTCCCATTAACACAACTATACTTAGCCAAATATACAAACTAATAGCCACAAATCGAACTGATATCCGTTGCTAAGCTTGCTCTAGACTTAAGCCCAAAGTTGTAACTACAAATTATTGAAGTAACTTACAACACCAGGTGGATAAAGTGACATTGCTCCTGTCATTTGATTTAATTGAAGATCTTCGTGCTGCTAGAAGAAAAGTACAAAACAAAACAAACAAATATATCAGCACAATATGTATTTTTTTAGTTAAATCGGTCAGAATCAATTTCAACTCAGGAACGGGATATTTCATATTAGAAATCAAAATGTTATTTAGTGGACAAAAACGGGATTTAAAGTTAATCAGCAAGCTTGAACTTTTTAAATTTAAATTTAAAATAAATTTTATCATTAAAACTACAATTATTGATTGATTTTAAGCCTTTTTAAAAAAAATGAATAACATCGATTTTTGATAGACAATAAAGGATTAGGTTTAATTAGTTTTTAATAAAAAAGCAACAAAAAATAATATAATTAAGCAAACATTTAAGCATTCTTAATTAATTTAAAAGACACTTTTAATAAAAAATATTTAAAAAAATTTTCTTTTCGATTTAAAATGCTTGAGCAAATTTTTCTTGGATTGAGAAAACACATTGAATTTAATTTAAATAATTTTATCAATAAATTGTCGATTTTTCTATTTAAATTACAAAAATCTTAATAATCTTCTAAGAAAATAAATTAAATAAGTAATCCGTACAAATTTTCTATTTTATTCATTTCTATATTTTATTAATTTGACAACTTAATTTAAACAAAAATAAATTTGAAATCAAAAAAAAAACTAACCAAAAAGTTCAGAACTTTAAGCAAAACAAAAATATTACCAACATAATAAAATAATTGTCTAGTAATTTATATAAATGAAAATAAAATCAAAAATAAAATTAAAAATAGTTATTTTTATATAAATAACTAACCAATATTTAAAAAAAAAAGCAGTACATTACAAATACTAAATTTATTATATTATTAAATATATGAAAAAACTAAATATTACACTATAATATTAAACTAAAACCTTTAACATTCTAAATCAAGGTAAAAAACCAAATATTTTGCATAGTTCTACACAAGTCATTGTTTATCTTAATAAAATAAACTTTAATAAATTTTCGCTTCATCTGATCATATAGAACTCAATCTAATTTTAGTGCAAAAATTAAAAAAAAAAAATTGTAATAAGTTTTTGCTTAAGACATTTTATATTGACAGGAAATTGTGGCTAACTTTGTAACCTGCTTGTTTTGTACAAACTTTGTAAAAAAAAGTGTTTACATCGAAATATAAATGAACAAAACATTAGAACTTTGCAGGAAAGTTGAATCAAACTTGATTTTGACTTGAATTATATATTTACATTTATATTTAAATTTCAACTGTTTAATAAAAAATTTAAAAAAAAAATAATCTTTTTATTTTGTTAATTTGACATCAAAATAACAACACACTTTAAACAAAATAAAAAAATGAAACAGAATTAGATAAAATGTTTCTTAAAAAAAAAAAAAAACTTTAAATAAGAAAAAAAAATTTTAAATAAATTTAAAAAAAAAAGAACAAAAAATTTCGCAATATAAAATAAAATAGAAAGTTAAAAAAAAAGTTTAACTAAAAAAAAAATATTTTTTATCAAAATAATAGGAAATAAAAGAAAAAAAATGTTTGGTTTCCAAGACAACATTTTTTATGATTTAAGACAGTTTTAATATAAGAAAATTCAAGTTCTTTTTTTTTAATTATCTTTCCTATCCTTTTAATGGATTGTTAATTAGTGCTCAAATATTATACTGCTCACTTGACCATTGTCTGTCACTTTTTAAGTGTCATCTTCAATAAAAGTCCATTCAATATTGTTAGCTTATTGTGAGCTCATTAATAACATGGGATAATTCTTTATTTCAATATCAATTTATGTATCAAATTATAATAATGTCTAATAAAACAATTTTTTAAATGTAAACAATTTAACAAAACAATGACAATAAATAAATAAATTTTTTAAAAACGCTATTTTTTTTATATTTAAATCAAATTAGTTGTTCAAAATTGATAATTTTACCTTAAATTTAAGTTAAAACATTTTAAATGTAAATTTTTTTTTTTCTGGTAAATATAAATAATGATGTAGAAATATTTATAAATGTCTTCTAAAAGTTTTTTATAAATATCAATTGCAATTTACTTTAAAACATTTTTTTTATTTTTACAGCATTTATTATCAAAATTTGTTGATAACATGATGCAAACAATTTTATCAAAAAACAATTAATTTTTGTAATTTTTTTTTTTATTTTCTAGTGTTTCACAGCGACACAAAATCATGATATTTTATCATTATTATTAAACTTTAAAGGCATAATTAAAATGACAAAAAAAAAATTTAAATAAAAAAAAATATTTCTATTTATAAAAAAAAACAATATATTTACTTTGTAAAAGAAAATTAAACAAATTAAAGTAAATATTTTATCTTGATCAAATCATTGAATAAAAACTAAAATTAAAAAAAAATAATAATAATAAATTAGAAAATTTTTAAAAACAGTTAAATAATTAAAATAAAATAAAATTTTAATAAATTAATTTAAATTTAAGAAGCAATAAAATAAAAAAAAATTTAATTTTTTGAAATAAATTATATAAAATATTTATAAAATTTATAAAACAAAAGCTACTTAAAACAAATTAATAAAAAAAACAAATTTATTTGTTAAATAAAATCATTTAATTATAAAATTTTTATGAAAATTTATTTAAAAGATTTAATTTAAAAACCAAATTAAAACTTTTTTACTATTATTTTTTTATATAAAAAAAAAGATATATAAACAAGTCAACAGAAATTATAACAACTTTTCACTACAATTTTAAATTCAAATTAAGTAATAAAATTTTTAATTAAAAAATTTGTAATTTATTTATTTTATATATATTTAGCAAAAAAAATTTTCTAGTTTAAATAGTTTAAATAAATTTTAAATAATGTTTAAATATTTTATCTTATTTAATTATATTAATCATATTAAAAAAAAAATTAAATAATAAAAAATATTTTTACTTTTAAATAATTTTAGTATAAAAATTGTATATTTACAAAAAATACTCAAAAAATATATATTCTAAATGTTTTAAAAGATAATTTTAATTTAAAAAATATAATTTACTGTTTATTAAAATTTTATATTAATAAAAATAATTGTAAATAATTTTAAATAATTAAAAAAAATAAGAAGCTCAAACGGGCATAACATGTTAATAAAAAAAATAAAATAACTTAAATATATAATAATTTAACTTAAAATTATAAAAATCTAACAAAACTATTTTATTCATTTTTATTCCAAAAATTAAAAAAAAATTCAATTATATAAAATTTTATAATAAAAAAATTTGAAAGTTAAAACTTAAAATAAGAAATTAATTTATTAAAAATATTTAATAATGCTTTTAAAACTGTTTAAATCAAATATAAAAAAATATAATTTTAAATCATAATATAATTGAAATTGATTTTAAAATTGACTATTAAAAAAATTAAATTCAATGCATAAAAAATTATTTTCTCAGATAAAATTAAATAAATAAAATTTAAACTCTAGCAAATTATATCCAATCGAAAAAGAAAAAATATTTCAAAAAATTAGTGTAATAAATTTAAAAAAAAATAACTGACCATTGTTCCTTGGTAAATAGGCATTCCACCTGTCATTGATTGCATTTGAGCTTGCTGTCTTTGTACCTGCATTTGTCCAACTGATTGTCCTATCAATGACTGCTGTTGTCCACTTACGATTTGTCCATCTGCAGATGTATGATAATGACTTAAATCATTAAGTTGTAATTCTTCACTCTAAAAAAAAAAAAAAAAAAAAAAAAAAAAAAAAAAAATTAAATCACTTATATATTTTCTAATCTTTTTTATACACAAAGTCATAATGCATAAATTATTTTTTATCAATGTTGGTACCCATAAAATAATATTTACTTATAATTAAATTCTTAAATACACTGTTTATATATTTATACTTATATTTAATAACCAAAAAAATAAATAAAACTTTAATTTAAGAAAAATCTAGATTTGTAAACTATATACAATTAATTACAGTTTTAACAAGTGTCTTTTTTAAGTATAAATATAAAAAATTTATTTTTAAGTAAATTGTAATAAAAAATAATATTTTCTTATTTCAACTATAATAAAAAAAAAATTAATGAAAAAATAAATAAAAAAAAAAATAATCACAATAGAAAAAAAAAATAAAATTGTGATTGACTACAACTGTCAATTTAAATAAAAAATGAACCCACCCAAATGTATTAAATAATAAAAGATGCTAAACAAAAAAAAAAATTAAATAGTTGTTTATAAAAAGTAATAAAATTGAAACATCCAAAAATAAAAGATGAAAGAAAAAGTAAATTAAAATATTAATCGAAACTATTTAACTATTGTAAAAACAAAACAGATAATCAAACAGTAAAATACAGTAATAAAAAGCAAAAAAATCGAAATCCATTTGCTTAACAAAACTGACAACATTTCTATTCTCGTAATTTCATAATTTCATATTTTTATGCTTTTTACTTTTATAAATTTTTATAGATACGTGCGTAAATAAATGCAAAATAAGCTACAAATAAATGTGTAAAGCTGACAACATTTAAATTGTACAATCTAATATAATGTAATATTTAAAACCATTAACAAAAGTTAATTAACCCAGATAAATGTTCATATTTTTTTAAATATGAACATATTTTAGCTATAAAAAACAGACATATATTTAATATGACTTAAATTTATAATTTAAATTTATTAGTTAATTGTTTTAATCTTAACTTTTGCTTTTAAAAAAAAAGTTTCTTAGAAAAATTTTACATCTTATCTTAATTTAATAACAAACAATCAGATAAAATTAGAAATTTAATAAATTGATAAAAAAATCGATTAATTTCTAATCGGCTAAATATAATAAAAACGCGTTAATCTTCAAACTTAAATATTTTTTTTTTTTTTTATAAAAATTGTTTTAAAATAAAAAGCTAATATAAAAAAAAAACTGGCAAAAATATTTTTTTAACATTACGTGCTAATGGTCAAAAATCGAAGTCAAAAATATAACAGTAATTTTATTTTGAACTTAATTTCCGCCTTTTTTTTCACAAACGTAATGCAAGAATTCAACTTGCGCATTTTCATAAAATCTTATTTATATGCAAACAGTATTTAACATTGAATTGTTAATGAGGAAAAAAATTTAAATTGTTAATAATTACTATAACATTAACAATAAATTGAAATTAATATACTTGATTCAAAAATCAAAATTTAATTCTTTTATCAAACCACAAAAAAAAGAAAATAGCAAAATAAATTGTTATTTAATCAAATGTATTTTTAATGTATACACTATAAAACTTTCTTATTTTTTAGTTCTTTTTAATTCAATGCACATAAAATTTATACATTTTAAAAAAAAAAATCTAAGATAAATATTTAAAAAAAAAAAAAAAATTAAAATTGATACATTGCAATAAACTTGAAATATATTTTAATGAATAAATTAAAAAAAAAAATTAATTATTATAATTTGGAATTAAAAAAAATATTAAGTTATTTTTAAAAAATTTTAAACATTTTTTTTATTAAAATTTAAAATTTTAATCTAAACTGATGATCATCTCATATGTTTGATTTTACTTAAATATAAGCATCTTATTAATTATTTTAGCAGCAAAAAAGCATATAAATTTAAAAAAATATTTAAATTATATTAGTGATGGTTAATTAACGTGCAACAAAATTTTATTAAACCTAATGGTGTCTAACATCTGAAACAACTTAACAACTATTCTTTAATTTAAAAAAAAATTATGCATTTTTTTTATACTTTTTGAAAAAACTATCTATTATTTTTATTTTAATCATCCCAAGTGCATTTTCTAATGTAGTTGTTTAAATTAAGTAATCCACAAAATGAACCACACGCAAGCACCCAAAATATTTTCAACTTGAATTACGTTAAATCTTCAGTAAGTCAAACTGAAAATGAAATATTAATCGTAATGATGAAAATTAATGATACTCATCATTACCATAAATATTTAAGAAAAAACAAGTTAAAAAAAGATTAAATTATAATAATGAACTATTTAAATATTAACAAAAATTTGACAATGACCACCCACATAAAACTAAATTTTGTCAAATAAATGTTTAAACTTTTAAAAACTATAGCATTAATAAAAAAATATTTACGATTTATAATTATATTAACAAATAAATTAGAAAAATTTAATTTATTTTTTTGAATAAAATTTAAAAAATAAAGCAGGTTTTTTCAATTATGTTAAATTCTAATATGTGCCTAAGATGAATAAGCAAATATTTTTTATTTTGTTAAAAGCAGTAGTATTATAAATTTATAAAGAGTTTATTAACTAAAAAAAAAAGAGTTATTACATACCCTAGCTGGTGTAGGAATAGGATTTATAGCATGTGGAGCCATATTTGAAACTCGATGTAATTCTGCACCTTTAGGTAAGGTTCGTCCATTATCTTCATACTTGGTTGCACTTTGTGTAGACATTGGCCTAGACAATGTGTTGTTAGCTGAAGCATTCGCCGAAACATTCATTGTAGAACTCTTTGAATTGACCATTGTACTTGTTCCACTTGAACCACTGGTATTGCTATTAGCATTATTATTCAGTAGTTGTTTAGGCGAAAAATGACTTTCTTTATATCCTGCCTTTCGATATGTTTCCCTCAAATCCACATGTTGCCACATGTTAAATAAAAGCTAAATAATTAACAAAATAAAAAAACGAATTCAAATCGTGATCAATAAGGTAAAAAATGTGCTAATTTAATAAACTTACTTGCAAAGTAAATTTGACAACTCGAGGTGAATATTTAGATTGATTTTTGACAATGTGCAATAAACGTTCCATTCCTTCAGCTTCTAGTAAACTTTTAGCAAAATCTGCATTTTTGGATACTACTTCATTCAAAGTAGCTAACACAGCAGCAATCGTGTCATCTGATGTCTCAGTTGTATTAGATGAAGATGCAGCCGTACCATTGCTAGTAACAGTGGAATTACCTGCCGTTGACGAACTTCCTGCCAAAGGCAATTTAGAAACTAAATCACGCATAGCGTATTTACCGATAAGCTCTTTATTCCGTGTATCTAAAGCTAAATTACGAAGAGCAGTAGCAACTGCACATACAACGCGATCTACCTCCATTCTTAATAGCTCTACTAGTACCGGAAGTCCTTTTTCTTTACGCACTGCTGCTCTAATTTCAGCTGAAACTGGCCAGTAACAAGCACATAAATTTTGAATAGCACCAGCAGCAGCTTCCAATGTTTCAGGGTTAGAACAATCACTAAGTAAAAGCAGATATATTTGCACTACATCCGGCTGCCATAATAATTGCATGCCGGCATGGTTTGATTTTAAATTACCAACGCAGCTATTCAAATGAGGCTGAGTTTGATGAACATTTGAGCTAGTTGATGTACGGCCATTAACACCAGTTGCTCCAGATAATGCATTATTACCATCAGTTGATGATTTATTTTGATCTGTGCATTGATTTAATGATTTTCCATCAGTTCCAGGTGTAGTAGGTGTGCTTATTGAAGAACATGATGTGGCTGATGTTGTACTATTTGCATCTCTTTTTTTACGAGAACCACCAAAACAGCCTAAATTGTCACTAACTTTGCCTACAGATCCCATCAAAGCTGATGCTCTGCTGTTTATGCTTGATTGTGAAATTGAACCATTACCGTTAGTTTGCCCTTTATTAGCTGAATTAGATGATAATATAGATGAAGTTCCATTATCTTGTTGATGATGTTTATCATAGTCAGGATCAATCACTTCTTGACATCTGTAGGATAAATTACGTAACACACAAACACAATTTTCAATAGATTTATTATCAATGTCATTTTTACTAATTGATTGTCTGACAATAAACAATAGTGATTCGCATAATCCGTCACATTCTCGTAATTTACATCTAAAATGCAATAAAATTAAAAATTACTTAAATATTTTTGTTATAAATAAGTTTTATCTTAACTAACCTTGCATATTCGCCGGCAGAACTAACATTGCGCAAAACGCCAGTAGCATTACGAAATACAGTATTCCAATAGATTTCGCCTGGCATATTTGCAGTGCCGTAAACTGGATCATAACCACCTGCCACGGATGAAGATGGAATGCAACCACTTACTATCCCTACACGTCCATCCCATCCACTACCAGGAATGATAATTAAGTTAACAATATCGTGTACAGCATCATCAATAATTGATCGCTTTAATTCTTCAGAACTACTTAAATTCCAGAAAATTCCGGTAATCAACTCTTTTAGCTCATTGTCATTAAGAGAATATTTCAATAGCGCAATTAATGTACTAATTCCATTAGCAGCTTTAACTGTTCTTTTATTTTCATCATTTTGTCGTCCATAAGAAAGATTACGAAGCGCACCTAAAGCGTTTCTTTGTACTTCTCTGCAAGGTGTTCCAGGAGGAAGCATTGCAGCAGCTGCAACACTTTGTATTACCTGACCACTAGCCAAAGCTTGCAATTCTCTATTTAAAAGATTAACTAATGCAGGAATAGAACCAAGTGCTCTAGCTTTTTGTTTCATTCCATCATCCATAAAACAAAGATGTTGCAAATAAGCAGCAGCATTTGCTTTAACCACTGGACTTGGATTAGACAAAAATTCGATTACTTCGTGTAGATCAGGATCACGCCATCTAACATTAGCTGCATCTGTAGGAATTTGTTGATGGGAAGTTTGAGACAAGTGAACACTTGTGGATGAGAGTGGATGAACGCCAGATGCAGATAATATTGAATTAGACATGTTAAGATGATTAGTCGGGTGTTGAGAATGTTGTCCATGATTGGTTTGTAATGAATGATGTGCATGTGCACTAGTCATACTGCCATTCAACATTGAAATTTGATCTGGCAAGGGAGGAGGTTGCGGAGCCATTGAAATTGAACCATTCATAGAAGAATGATTTCCGTTTATTAACATAGACATTGAAGCAGGATGATGAGGCAACGGAGGTGGCACGGGCTGATTTACTGACATATTATTTGTTAAAGTATTTTGATTATTTAAAGATGCAACAGGAAGCGGATGATGACCTGAATGTTGACCATATATAGTCGACATGTTCTGAGACGAATTTACAGAAACTGATACTGAAGCACCACCAGTTGCTGAAATCAAAGATGATTGATGTGGCAAGGGCGGAGGTGGTGGTGGCGGGGCTCGAAGCTCAACACCAGCCGTTGTACCATATGGATTATTTTCATCAAATATAATTCTCCGTTGATTTAATTGTTGAGATTGATTTTGTTGTTGATTCTGCTGTTGGTTTTGTTGTTGATGCTGTTCATATATGTTATAAGGCATTGTATTTGCCATAATCTTATTTTTAAACTTAGTTTATTTAATAATAAAAAAATAAAATGATTGGTAAACAAAAATATCTAATAAAAATATTACTAATAAAACTAATAAATTTTTTTTTTTCGTTTTTTAACTTAATTCTTTAAATTAAAAAATAAGTTAATATCCAACAATTTTTTTTTATAATTCAAAAATGTAATATTGGCAAAAATAATTTTGGCGAAAGTCGTTTAAATGATAAAAATATGAATATATATTCTTGTAACTAAATATGAGTATTAATTTTTTTACGATTCCAATTTCACTTTAGCCAATATTTTTAAAATCAACTGAATACAATAAGAAAAAAATAAAATATAAAATAAAAAGTTTGAAAAGTTTAATTATAATCTAATTGTTATAATTGTTTAAATTATTAAAATTTAATGAATTAAAATTATCAATATTTTTCATAATTTTAATTGTTTTTTTATGCCAAAAAAAATTATTTTTAAAACAAATATTATTTAAAAAGTAAAATATTTTATTTTAAAAAAATTTATATAAATAATTAATAAGTTAATTTTTTTTTGCCTTCTTATTAACTTTTTATTCTTTAGTCTTTTTTTTTCTATTTTTTTTCTTTTACTTTTTTCTTTGTTTTCTTCTCCTTTTTTTTTCTCTTTACTTTTCTTTCTTTCTTTCTTTCTTTCTTTCTTTCTTTCTTTCTTTCTTTCTTTCTTTCTTTCTTTCTTTCTTTCTTTCTTTCTTTCTATCTTTCTTTCTTTCTTTCTTTCTTTACTTCTTTCTTTCTTTCATTCTTTCTTTCTTTCTTTCTTTCTTTCTTTCTTTCTTTCTTTCTTTCTTTCTTTCTTTCTTTCTTTCTTTCTTTCTTTCTTTCTTTCTTTCTTTACTTCTTTCTTTCTTTACTTCTTTCTTTCTTTCATTCTTTCTTTCTTTACTTCTTTCTTTCTTTCTTTTTCTAACAAAAAATAAAATATATATAAATAATATTTAACACTATTTTCAATTTTTTTTCACTTATAATTTTTTATAAGGTTGTTATTTAATTTGATTTTGTAACGTTGAATCTACTTTTTTATTTTATATTTAAAAAAAAAAAAAATAATCTTGTTAGCAAGCAATAAAGTAGAATTGATAAGTGTTTAATTATATATGGTGGATCTTAAAAACATAAATAAATAAGTACATACATATGTGCGTTTGCAAACCAAAATAAACATAGCTAACAAATGGCCATAGTCACAATGTTAACCAGATAGTAATTAAATAAACTAAAGCTGGCATTAGCAACCACAGTAATGTCCATACAATGAAAATCATAGAATGATTAAATTTTTAGAAATAGCTTTTAATAACCTTATTGAAGTTTTATTAATAATGAAACGGTAGAGTTTAAGGTTTATTTACTAATAATATTTACAGTAATAAGATTATTGTAAAAAAGTATTTCTAAAATAAAAATTTTACAATTATCATATTTCAAAAAAAAGCATCAAATAAAAAATTAAAAACAATTTTTTGCAAATCTGGCATTTGATAAGTAATAAATTAAATTGGTCTAAAGAAAATTCTTGAATAGAGCTAAAAATATAAATGTTAGCTTAATCAAGTTATTATGGGTAAAAACAAGAAACTCGCATTGATGGTCTGCTGGTATATGTGACTAGATATTTGACATTCCTTAACTAGCTTAAAAAAATAAGCGAACCGAATTGAAAACAAGCGTTTCCCACTTTGAAATCGCCTAATCATATAAATGCAAACTAATGCAAAATTAAATTAGACTTGCAAATAAAAAAATGCACTAATAAACAAGATTATTGAAAAGTTGAAAATCAATAATCAATTATAAAAACATTACTAAACATTCATTAAAAATATACTCACAATTTATAAAGATGTAATCGGCAAATAATTAAAACAGGTATTATAGACACTAATCCAAGTATGTTATAAAAAGTACACGTTTTTTTGATTTTACGCTAAATTCATTAATTATAGTCTAAAGCTGGAAGCATTAATATAAAAGTTAAATAAATTGTTTGTTATTTAAGAAACACTTTGATTAAAGTTGATGCAATTGATTGATAATTATCCAAAAACATCGTGAAAATAAACACTGTGAAAATAAACAATGTAAACAAGTGTGAAATACTAAAAAAAATTTTTACAAACAAGCCCGTTTAAATGCCTATCTTTTTATAACTAGCCTTTACTTATAATTAAAGTTTACATCCAAATGTGCATAATTAATAAGCAAATTGAAAAATAGTTCAAACGTTTGCTTTTGATTGACACTGACAAAAGTTATAAATGGTTAGCTAACATTTGGCACAGATGTGGCACAAAAGTTTGTTAAACATGGTAAACAAAAATGATGAAAAAAATATCAATTAAAAAATGGACGAAAAATGTTAGGCAAAGATGTTGAAGTAAAATGTAACGCTTAACTAAGTTGTACTAAGATGTTGCAAGAAGTCTGCAATTGAAGACATAAATGGAGATATTTAAAGCAAAAATACAACAAAGAATAATAAATACTGCACACAGGTGATCAACCGAATATATTTGGCTGTAATTCCGAATCACACTTAGCTTTTTAAATTTAAAAATCATCTAAATCATGTTTTTTTCAATAAAAACAAGTAGTTGCTTGCGATGTTTATGATACGCTCTTATTCTCACGAAAAATCTTGTTTGCACTCATCCAGGCGGCTTCTTAATTCCTTAGCTTAAATTGATTAAGCATTTATTTATCATGATGATGCAAGACTGTGAAATTGTCAGAACATGTCAATTGTAACTTGTTTTTGGCCAGAAGATGTAAAGTAAAATGTGCAATATTTGGATTGGACCGTTGTTTAAACCACTTTAATGGCCAGGACAGCTTCTTAAAGGTGTTTAAGTTTATTTAAACACACGTTTCAAGATGCACAAACACATTAAATTAATATTTATAAATAAATAAATGCTGCTCAAGTTTAAGCATGTTCTGGAATTTTAGGATGTTGTTGTCAAAGTTTGCGGCTAGATATACCGACTAAGTATAATACTTGAATATATTGACTGAATATACTGGCTAAATATACTGACTAAATATACTGACAAAATAAACTGACAAATTCTAGCTAAAAGTATTGGTTAAAAACAGTCAAACTGACTGGTTAAAAAGATGAACTAAAAAGGCCAAGTAAAACTAAAAAGACTAAATAAAAAATCTGCCTCAATAAACTGTTCATCATCATTCACTGTTCATTGGTAAAAACTGGACACAATCCTCTAAAACACATTAACTGACAACTTTACTCTAAACTTGCATATTAATGTATATATAAATGTTGTATCAAAATGGGTGAAGGCGGGGGTGTGGGTGCATGTTAAACACCAACTCTGCATCAGTTCAATGTGCAACTCAACTGTTCATAGCATACCAATCCGGCTAGCATCTTATTCACCTTTCAAAATTATCTCTTTCAAAATTAATAATCAAAAATCACGAAAATAAAAATGTTGCATAAACCCGCAAATATATAATGAATGATTTGATTGTATGTTGTAAATTTTAAAACTCTTTTAAAATGTTGTTAGAAAAAAACTCACATTAATTATGTATATTTCATTCAAATTTTAATTTATTTAGATCATTAAATTAAATATAAACAAAAAATATGCACACACATTAATTAGCAAATTTATTTATTTCATTCTTTTTTTAAAAAAAAAAATTTCATTTAAAAAAATGTTTATTTAAATTTGTTCAAACTTATTGGATTTTTTAATTAATTATCAATGGAATTAAATGAAATTTAATGAAAATTACTAAAAAATAAAAAAAAACAATCAAAGAGAAACAAATATTTTAACAAACTTGTATTTTTTACCAATTAAATATTGAATAAAAAACAAGAAAAAAAAACAAAAAAAAAACACCTATTAATCTGTCAAATTATTATTCGGTCATTTTTTAATTTTTTATTTTGTTTTCATCAAACTGGATAGTTGAAAATGATTGATGTAAAAAATAAACTGTAAAGTAGCAAGTAAATCATTTTTTTAATGTAACTAGATCTATATAAATTTTTAAATTCATTTTATTAAAAATTAGTAATAAGCCGTCACAATTCTTAAAAAGATTAACACTAAAAATTAGAATTTTAGTTATTCAAAATTGATTGCTAGTTAACGAAGATACTTAAAAATTAAATTAATTTTTTTTTTCTCAAAAAACAAAAAAAAATAAAAAACACTTGTTAATTTGAAATTAAAATAAAATAAAAGAATGATGTTAAACAAACTAGATTTTCACAATACCACAGTTTAAGATTTGTTTATCTAAAAGTGAAAAAAAAATTAAATCAAAAAAATAAACACTTTTCTTTTAAGCCGGCTTAAATCAGCCAAATTTTATAAAAAAATTTCTTTAAGACTTTTGACTGGTATAAATTTTAAACAAAAACATTGTGCAAAATTTGAAAATAATACTCAAACATGAAATATATATGTAACAAAAATATTTTATATATTAAATGTTAGCAATGTGCGAGAAATAGTGAGATAAATAGAGAATAAGATTGTGGGTGGATGAACTTTTTTTTGATATTCTCAATCTTGCTGCAATCACTTTGGACTTGAACTGTAGCATTAGAAAGCTCGAAGGCATGCGTTAAACAGCTGGTTTTTGCAAGTTAAACATTGTACAAACAGTAAAGGGTGACAAAAGATGAAGAAAAATAAAGAGAGCAAATAATGGAGAGTTATTGATATAAAATAAGTAATAGAGAACTAGTAATAAACTAGTGATAGAGAATTAACGATGGAAAACTTGTGATGGAGAACTAGTAATGGAGACCTAGTGATAGAAAACCAATGATAGAGAAACAATGATAAAGAACTGGTGATAAAGAATCAGTGATAGAGAACCATTGATAGAGCACCAATGATAGAGTGCCAGTGATAGGACACTTGTGATAGAGCACTAGTGATAGAAAATCTC
The DNA here is from genome assembly GCA_025170145.1 of Pyemotes zhonghuajia. NCBI lineage: Eukaryota > Metazoa > Arthropoda > Arachnida > Trombidiformes > Pyemotidae > Pyemotes > Pyemotes zhonghuajia. Next base: position 17,236,789 of record CM045846.1, on the reverse strand, counting down.
TTGACAAAGAACCAATGACAAAGAACCAATGACAAAGAACCAATGACAAAGAACCAATAATAAAGTACCAATAATGAAGAACCAATAATAAAGAACCAAGGATAAACACCGGCAATGTTAAACTAGTGAATGAAAGCTGATAAATAAAAGCTGGTAAATGAAAGCTTGTAAATAAAAGTTAGTAAGAGAACTCCAGTGAAGAAGGACCAATAATAGAAATCAGCGTTAAAGAAAAGCAATAGAAGAAGACCAAAAAAAGTGATAGAGAAAGTGGCAGAGAAAAGAGGCCAAAAAGCGGCAAATAATTCACTAATATTATCCGCGCATGAACATTGCTAGTTTCCACACTCTATAGATCACATTGAATTGCACACTTAGAATTTAAGAAACCGATTGGTTGCTTCACAAACTCATATATGCACAAATTAATCTTTAGTTTATCCAAGACGAGTTACACATTTAGCACCTAAGCCTTCATAAATTGCTCTTATTAATCCGTCATATTATCTTTACATTGCACATTTCACAATTGTGAAAATGCAATGAAAACAAAAACAAATCTAAATCTACGCTAATTAAAAATTTTTTAACTCAAATCAAAAAAGTTTACTAAATAATGATAGTAGAACACAATGATAGCTATCATAATAAGTATAATAAACGATGAAACGATGCAGAATACCATTTGAAAAAATGACGTGTTTACTTATTTATTTTTGACAGATTGTTTGAGATCAAAAGCAATAAAAAAACTTAATTTGCAATTGTTGAATTTAAAAAAAAAACCATTTACAATTTGTGACAGAAATAGCCAAATTTATAATTGTTTATAACGTACAAATTATTGACGCAATCGAATTTGTATAAACCTTTGTAATGGTGAATGACAAGTAAGAAATAATTTGAATTACTGTAAACAAATATAAAAAAGTATTAAAAAAAGATGAAATCTGTTTGAAACATGATTTAAATTTTTTCGCTATTGTCGAATTTTTCGAATTGATCAAGTTAAAAAAGCAGCAAAGATAGTAAACATCTAGAAAAGGAAAAGAAATTATAGCACAATTAGTTTGTTAAGTTTAAGACTGTGTGGCTTGCTTTGAAGGAGAGTGAATAAATTATATATGACAAGAAACTGTTTAAACAATCGAATTGACTTACAATTAGTGGTTGGGACTTTTTGGCCATTTAGAGAATAATTTTAGCAAACCAATTGCTGATGATCGTATTTATTGCACTAAATTCATATTTGAGACACAATACAATGGCATTGACGTTTAAAACATGTTTTCAAAGTTTTCCTTACATATTCAGAAGAGTAGAATGATTTATTTGGAACAAATAGGAAAATTGGCAAATTGTTTTGAAAAGTGCATTTTGTTTTAAGCTCAGAAGTCTGATTGCTTGCATAGAGTCGCAAAACTGGAGCACAACAGAGTGTAGACAGTAAAGCACGGATGAAGTTAGATTTAGGTTTAGAATTAAATTAATAAACTACAATTACTAAATTGTTTAAATCAGAGGAACTAGCAAGAAAAATGCAGTGTTCGAACAGCCAGAAATGCCGCAAAAAAAATCACCGAAATCGAACTTCAAACTTGTGTGAAAACGCAAAACACAGAGGGCGCTGCTCTTGTGCGAACAAACCGCTGCAGTGACTTTGGATCGCTTGCTACTGTCTGCGAATGCAAGTGGCGACATCTGCCTTCTGCTCTGCACACTATGTGCTGAGTTTTCGAAATAATCGATTTCGCGCTCATTCTTCAGCTTTTGCGAGTAAACTAGTTTACTCTCAATTTAAATAATTGAACTCTTGGTTTTAATTAGTTTAATTCTTAATTTTAATATCTTAGACAAATGTGCTTCAATATACATATGTTTATAGTTTTCGCATTTCAAACATCTCGTCTTGATTAATAGGGAAATAGCACAACAAATCGGGTTTATTCAGGTAAATTTAACACTTTTGGACCTAAATTAGCAATTAAAAAAACAGCGCAAAAAAATCAAACTTCAAAATCAATACCCAATAAAAAATAATAATACGGTTCACACTTTAAACAAACGTAACAATAATTCAAATAAACATTTCACCAGAGAATAAATTTCAAAAACATAAAAAATATTTCAAAATTATCAAAAGTATCGCTCTCTCTACCATCATCAACTAATTACCAATCAAGTTATTGGCTAAGGAAAAAAACAACTTTTTGCTCGTTCTATCGACTAGAGCCGTTCACCTGACTTAAGTAACAAGCTTGTTTCTCTTTTTCAAATGTCTGCTTGCCCATGTTTGAAACCGAGTATTGCATTGTATCAATTGAATGGCTTAAATCTGCATCGCTGTTCGGATTGCACCAATTTTCACACTTATTCAGTTTAAATGGTTTTCTAGTAAAATAACAAAGCATCATCAATCCAAACTGTGCGATTGCAAGCAAAGCAACGATAATTAATGTGGCACTAAATGAAACGCAACCTAAAATTAGATTGTTTTGCATTTTGTCACTCGATACATTCTCAAGATTATATTCAAAATTTTTCTTTCTGTTTTTTTCATTCTCAAAAGCAAAATTATCCGTTATTTTAATCGATTGTACTACAATAACTGTTTCTTCTTCTTCATTTTTGTTTTCATCTACCATTGCTAAAGACGAAAATTGATTTTCCTCATTAGAAACGTTTCTTCTTCTTCTTCGTTTACCAAAACTTTTAATTTTAAATTTTGACCCATCTGGATTTTCCATTTCACAATTGGCAGGTTTACATTCACCTAAACAAGGTGTAATCATTGCTTTAAATTGCACCACATCGGTTGTTGGAAATTTAAATGCTTCAAAAGTAGCCTCTAATTGTTTTGTAGTTAAACTTAATTGTAAATCATTTGTTTTTTTAAAATCCAATTTAGTAATATTATTTGTTTTAAAATTTTTTGTTTTTAAATTAGTAAAATTATTTTTTTCTAAATCTTGAACATCATCAAAATTATTGAAAAATTTGTTTTCATCACGATTTTGTTTGCTTCGTTCAAAAAATGACAATTTATCATCTTTTCTTCGTATTATTCTTTTGTTAATTGATCCTAAAATAGAAACATCAGTTGGGCAACCATTGCTGTCAATCAGAACTATTTTATTGCTGTCTGTTCCATCTGAAGCCACCAATTCTCTAATGAAAATTTCGTATGGGGCTAAATAAAAAAAAAAACAATAAATATCATAAAAATTTCAATTTAAATTAGTTTAAAAATTACTGTTTTCATCATCCATAATAAATCTAAGAGTTAAAGTGTCACCGACTCGTGCAACTTTAACATCTTGTCCGTTTGTATCTTTCACCTGAATGGTAACATTAGGTGAATAAACAAATGAGGAATGAACCAACTTGTCATCTTCTTCCTTTCCTTCCCTATTAAAAAAAAATAGCGAAAATTAGTGATTTGAGAAAAAATAAATCAATTATAAGATAAGTTAGAAAAAAATTTGAATAAAAAAAAAGCTACAATCAAGAACAATAGTAAAAAGCAAATAAACTGATACTTACATATCCTCATCAAATCTGATTGTGTTCATGACTGTGCGATTGGTTAAATCATACGAACAATGCACTTTAAGTCCAATGTCCTTAGTGGTTACAATTAAGTCATGATGCTGAATTACGATGTCTTTTGAATATCTACTAAAATTAGTTTGCGCCACTTCACAACTCAGATCATTGTAAGGCATAGTTAAATTGAAAGTCAGACTATTGGACACATCATTCATGCAAGATTTTGGCTTATTTTTTCCATACAATTTTCCATTAAATAAACGATTAGTAATTACGTTAGCAGTCATGTCTCGAGAATCACAATTCACGGTCACTATTGTCCATCAATAATTTGCATGAAAAAAAAAAACATTTTTTTAATGATTATAATATTATTAAAGTTTAAAGGTAAAATAGATTTTTAAATATTTTTTAAATATAATATAATTAAAACAAAACTAAATGTTTAAGTAAAAAAATTAATAGAAACTAACCTTAGCTAACCTTAGTAAAACTATAATAACCTATGTTTATAAAGTGTTTTTTTTATTAAATATGATAATATTTATACAAAATTTATTACTTTATATTTCATATACTTTCATATTAACTCATTTCCATATTGACCATATTTTGATTAAAACTTTTTTATTTTTTTCATTCGATATTATCTACCATATAATATTAATTTGTGAATCACGCTATTTACTCATTAAAAAGTAGCAAAAAATTTACTTTTATTTTAAAATTATTCTATTTTAAAATATTTGATCGGACTAGCTTTAAGTTAATTTCATTTTTTTCAATATAGTTGAATTTTTTTTATCAATTTCAATATATGCAACACGACAGTTTAACATTAAATTAGATAGTACATGAAAAAATTATAAAAAAGATAAAAAAAGTATTCAAAAATGTATACCATTGTAGCAAGATGTTAATTCATAAGTATCTGCACCAGGTGTATTCATCCAAGGATCTACTATATGCGTCAAGGTATTAGTAGATAAATGAGATATTCTATGAAAAAAATTATTACGAATGTGTAAAAAAAATAAAATAAAATATTATTTTAATATACAAACCTGCAAGCTTTGTTGTTTTTATCACCCAATGTGTAACTGTGGCATGCAATATTTGATTGTAAACACTTGGCTTTACAAAGATCTTCATGTACGATTTGTTCATATAAAGAATCTACAGTTTTAAGCATTTTATTTTTAATACGTTTAAAAAAACACATGCCATTTGCTTCTTGTATACAATTATTTTCAATATATTCAACTCGTTGTTTTTTATCAGAACTTTTAACAAAATATTTATCTAAATGAAAGGTTGACTCAATAGCATGTCGATTCATTTCCATTAGTTCGCAAGTGCCAGTACTATTATAAAAATTAACAGATCTACACGTAAATTCACTTTCTAGCAAACAGCGTTCCATGCATTCCACAGAAGAGCTAAGTTTGTCAATTTTTCGTTGAACATAAGCCTTATTATTTAAACTATGTCCTTGTACTCTTTCAAATGCCCATTCTCGATCTCGACAAACGGCATTCACATTTATAGAAAAACATAATTTTTGGGCATAAATTGTAAATACAGGAAAATTGGCAGGGCTCAATGTATTTGGTCTAGTAAGGGCTGAAGAGTTAAATAAAATACAAAGACCTGTTTCAAAATTTACGGATAAACATGCACTGTTACGGCGACATTTATTCAAGCAATCGGAAAGATGAAGAGAATCAGGAATTGTTGCTATTGTATCTGAAGGTGATACATGAATGAAACCAGTTAAAATTTCAAAAGTTTGATATTCTTTTCGACATTTCAATCCTAAATAGTTGCGGATAAAATTGGCATCTTAGTAAAAATAATTATTTAATTAATAAAAATCTTTTTTTATTTATTTTTTTATTTATTTTTTTATTTATTATAAGTTTTAAAATAAAATTAACATTTTAAATTAAAAATATTGAAAGTAAATTATTGGTTAGGTAAATAAATATTATTTTTTAGAATGCGTAATTTATAAAAAAAAAATAAATAAAATACTATAACTTTTTTTTAACTTCAATTTAAGTTTAATAAAAAAAAATTTATCCTTAAATTGTTTGATATATATTATATTTTAAAAATAATTAAAACTTTTTAACTAAATATTAATATTAAAAAAATTAGTTTATAGAATCAATCACAATTTTAAGAAAATGTTATCAGTTTAAAAAAAAAAAAAAAAATTATAGTAAGAATATTAACTAACAAAGCAATTATTTTGTTTTACAATTTGATAGCGATGGTAATAAAATAGACACATTGCCTAATATTAGTAACTTTATAATAATTTCTTGTTTAATGAACCATTTATATTTTTAAAACTGGTTATTTGAAATTTTTTATCAACAGTAAATTAGTATTTAGTAAAGTTATTTGAGATAAAAACATTTAAAAAAAAAATTGTGCAAGTTTCTGGTCAGTAGAACAGCTAGGATAAGACAATTTCTTTAAAATGATGGATGTCTTCGTTTATCAATATAAAAGACATAAATAAGACATAAATGTATCTTAAACTAGCTAACAAACAAAGCGGATTAAATTTTTTTTACAAAATCAGATAGTATTTTGTTTGAAAAATCAATCTAAAACTGTTTACTAAATAACTTTTGAACATATCAAATGTATTTTGTGCAAGCTATTGTTTATTTTAGTTTAATATTTTACTTTTAAAATTTTCAATTTAGCTTTTTTAAGCCCGTTCATTTGACTGTAAAAATAATTTTTAAATTTTAAATAACGGTAGTAGTTTTTTTTGCTAAATTCATTTATTCGTTTATTTCTTGTTTAAATTATTTGTTATTTTATTTTACTTATAAAAAATTAATAATTTATTTTAGTTGAAATTGCATCTTCATTATTAAGTATCCGGTCAACTTGTAAGTGATAATCAAATTAACAAAAGAAAAAAAAAATTTGAAATTTTTAATATGATGTTAAAACATAGAAATGATTATACAAGTATTTTTATTGTTCATTCATGTTTAGATGGCAATTTTAAAATAAAAAAAATGCTTTTCTTTTATCAATTGTAATATTTTACAATTTTACTTAGTATTTATTTTAAGTTTATTTTTTAAACCGGAAATATTCACTTAAATTTAAAAACCAACTAGTTAAAATAAATCATTAAATATATTCATTAAATAATGACTATTTTTTGCCTTAGTGTAGCTAAAATTATAAAAAAAGTTTTTATTCACCTTGAATTTTTTTTATTACAATACAATATTTAATTCATCTATTGTATTTATAACAGTGAACAACATACAATAACATCTTTTTCACACCAGATAAATATATATAAATAAATCTTTATTTTTGTTTTTAAAATAATGTTAAAACCTAATAGAAATTTTATAATTTAAGTTTAATGTCAATTTTTGTTTAAATATAGATTAAAGTAAGCGATTAAAATAAACTATTTACTTTTTATTTTATATTTTTAAAATTTAAGTATTTAATTAAATATTGATTTTGTAATAAAATGTGAAAAAAACTAAATTAATAATATTTAAAAAATGGAAAAAAAAATTTAAATAAAATATAGAATAATTTATAATGATCTATTTAGTTTCTTAATTAATTTTGATTAAAAAAAAATTATTTTAAAATAATAATTTTAAAATAATATAGAACTAATTTACAAAATTAAATTTAAAAAAAATATAAAAATAATAGATAAAAATTTGTTGACTTTAAATGATTTTCATTATAAAAAAAATAATTTTTTTTATATAAAAAACCTGATTCAAAAGAATGATTTAGATTTAATAAACCAATATATAAATATAAAAAATAAATAAATAAAAATAATTGCAAACAATTGTTTACCTACTATTTCCTATGCAACAAGTAATGTAATTAAATAAAAAATAAATTTTTTAAACTAATATTTAATTTGATTGAAGTAACTATGACAAAATATTTTTTTTTTTTTCGCTGGTTTGATAATTTTACTATTTTTAACTTTTATTTTTTTTATCTTAATTGTCTAATTTTTAATTTTAAAAATTATTACTATAAGTATTTTTTTATCTAATTCTTTTTTTTAAATATAACAAATCAATTTAAAAATATAAAAGCAATTAATATATCTAAAATGAAAAAATTGTCAATTTTTTTAAATGTTAGTTTCCTAAAATAAAGATAATATTTTCATGTCTATTGTGCTTAGCAGGTAGACAAAAGATAAAATGTTTGCATATGCCAAATGAAAATAAAAACGATTTAAAGTAAAAGTACTTTTTAATAAAAAAGATGTACATGCATACAAAGTTTATAAACATCAAACACATTTTATCTTTGACACATCACGCTTTCAAAAAGCATTTAATTGTTGTCTAATAAAAAATCTAGCCAGGTAAGCGTGAAACATCAAAGCTTACTTTTTTTTTATAATTTATTGGTTCAAACATTTAAATATATCTGCATGTATACATCAGTTAGAATTTTTATTGAAGTGCCAATAGAGCAAAACAAAAATAATTTTGTTAAAAAAAAATTCTAGAATAAAATCAAAATATTTAGAAAAATAAAACATGAAATTTTTTTTATTATTATCTAAAAACTATTTAATATTTACTGTTTTAAAATAAAAAAAAGAAGTTTGTATTAATTTATTAATATTTTTTTTAAATTTGATACATTGTAAACATGTTTCAATGTAAAATTACAACAGTAAAAAATTTCAATGAAAAAAAAAAAATTAAATTGAACCATATTAAAAAATCTTAAATATCTTAAGTCAAGACATTTCTTTACAATTTTAAACCAGTTAAAATCAAAAATTCACATTCAAACAATGGTTAAAATAGAAGTCATAATTACGAATGGATACAAAACAGCTGGCAATTGGACAACAAAATTAATGATAGCATCTTAACCTTTCTCATAATGATATCTTATAAAAAAAAGAATAAAATAAGTTTTTATGTTAAAAAAAATAATAAAACATAATTTTCTATATACTTTATTTTACATTAATCTAAATAATAATAACATATATATGAATAATATTTATATATCTATTTAAAATAAATAATGTCTATATTTATTTATTTTTTTTTTTTTGAAAAAATTTTTCATTATTTTATAAGATATTTAATAAATTTTTATCTATATTTCCTTAATTTTTTTTTTTTGTTTGATTTTTGTTATTTTATTTATAAATTTAAAATAGTTAAAAAACAAATAAAAAATATATAATATAATATTATACTTTAAATAACTATTTTTAGAAATATTAAAAAGCATTTTTATTAAAATTTTATGATTAAAATGAAGAATAAGAAAAAATTAAAAATTATATTAAATTATGGCTAAACTTTAATTAGGTTTTTAATAGATATAATACACAATAAGTTAGAAATTTCTTAATACAAAACCTAAACCTTTAGAGATAAAAAATATTATTTTATTGTTTTTTATTTTTACTTTAATTTAATTTTGTTTGTTTATTAACTTATTTATTTTTTTATAAATAAAGATGAATTAAATTGAAATATTTAAATAAAATAAAAAATTATAATAAAAAACTTTATTTTTTTTTCAATTAAATTTTAAACTAATTAATTTATGTTATACTTAATAAAATAAAAATTTTAAAATATTTCAAAATAAACTATTAGACAAAAAATAATAATTTTAATACTTATTAATACTTATTAGTACTTAAACAAGTAGTTTAATTAAAATTCAATCATTATATTTTAAAATAAAGTACAGTATTTTAGGTGTGGCTAAAAATTAATAATAAATTTAAAAATATACAAAATAGATGAAAATTTTGAATGTCAATTTAAAAAATAATTAACTGAAATTTGCGTGTATATTTTATTTAGTTAAAAAAGGAAACAGTTTAAGTTAAAAAAAAAAATAATACCTGTCAATAAATTTTGAGCATAAATCGATTGAATGATGTGCATCCATAAGGCGCAGAAAGTAAATGGAATTAAATAAATAAGTTGCATTGTATAAAAAAAATTAAAAAAAATAGAAATATAACCCAATCAACTGTTGATAATTTTAAAATTATCAATTTAATAGTTACGTCTAATTATATCACTTTAATGTTTATTAAGCAACAATCAGTAAATTATTTTAATAATTATTTATTCTTTTATTTAAAAACAAATTATTATACTTTTTTTTAAATTTATATTTTTTTTCAAACATTTAAAAAAAAGAAAAATTAAAATTGTTGATTTCACTTATATTCATCTCAAATAAACAAATGTTGTTATAAAAATAAAAATCACTATTAATCTAAGCATTATTTAAATTTTAAAATATTTCATTAATTCTGGCCAAATAATCTTTTTTTAAGAACTAAACTTGGCACTAATTATATATTAATTCTATGTAAAAATTAAAAACAGTATATAGTCAAACAAAAAAAAACAAAAAAAAAATGAACATAAATTAGTGAAAAAAAAAAATTAAATTTTAATGAAACAAATTATATTTTAAGATTAAGGTAGTTATAACTTCAATTTAACTATTTAATAACAAAATCAATTAATATTTTGAAGAATATATAGATATGTTAAAATATTAAGTTTCTTTTATATACAATTTAAAAATAAATTATTTTGAATGCAAAGTTTATGTTTCTTTACTTTATTTGTTCTTTGTTAATTAATTCTTTAATTTTTTTAAAATAAACAAAGACTCAAAATTTTAACAATTTAGGATGGAATTGAGCTAATAATTCTTGTCTAAATCAATATTAATAGATGGTAATAAACACGGATAAATAGTCAAAAAATGTTAAATAAAATAAGCAGAAGGATTTTTTTTTGTTTCAAAATTTCTCAATGATCAACATTTGTTATGCTTTTACAATTTAACAGATTTGATATTTTTACTTGTTTTTTAGTTTATATTGTATTTATACGTTGTAATAAAAAAAATAAATAAAAAACACAAGAGATTAAAAAAAAATGTAAATAATTGAATTAATTTTTTACCACAATTGAACAAATTTCGCGTAAACAATAGATCAGGTAGGTTGATGGTTATCATAACTTAAATAATTTAAAGCTTAATTACTTATTTTCTCTTTTAATTTCATATTTATTTGTATTTTAGGATTAACAAGTTTAAATTGAAGATGAATATAATTAAGTTACAATATAAATATGATTTTATAGCATTATTTAATTTCACAATATTAAAATACAATCAAAAATCAACTTATATAACCTTGGTATATTAAAAAAAAATTATTTAAATTATTAATTTTAAAATTTGGGCTTGGCACTGAGATCATTGAGATCAATATTTACAAAAACTAAATTAAAAAATTTTGTAAATTAAAATTAGTAATGTAAAGATGATCTAAAATGTTTTAAAATTTTTATTGAAACAAAATTTTTAATCAAATTTTAAAAAAAAAAATTTTTTTGTAAATTATTGAATTTTTACAATTTCTTTAAATAGTCTAACAAGAAAAAATTAAAAAGAAAAAAAAATCGAGACAAACAACAATTAGCCATTTGATGATATAATTAACTTTTAATAAAATAATTATAAAATTAAATTTTTAATCTTTAATTTATTTTTGATTGCAACAATCAAAATCACAGCTGTTTCAAATGATTGGAAAATTTTTAAAAATCACAAATTTAAAAAAGAATACACAATTTTAGTTTATAAAGTTTAAATGAAAGATGACCAATAAAATGTAAATTAAAATATTTAATTAAAGTGCCATATTTATTTATTTTAATTGTGGACATTCAGTTTTGCTCACAAACATTCAAGTTCAAGCTTTAAAAGCAAATGCAAGAAATAAATTTTTACTTATATCTGCTTATTCAAGATCAAGGTAAAAAGGTAAGTGGTTCGGATACTTGAAAAAATGCACCACCTTCTTACCTGTTTTTTAAAAAAATTGAAATTGAATTCAATTCAAAAAAAAAAAAAATTCTGCTCTTCACACGTCAAAACTCCACCTTATTTTCATACTTTATCTCACTCAAAATAAATCGTCAAACCACAGTTTGGTCTACTAAAATCCACATTAATAACCATTTACAATTAAATCAATTGTATTTTTAGTAGCACTCTATTCAAATCCGGCAGTTGTTGCGTATTTAAAAATTTTAAACATTCAATGCACATCAAATTAGTTTTTAATTGCTCTAAAAATTTTCTTTTGTAATTGTTTTATTTAATATGCTACCAATGTCCATTTTATATTGTATATTGTTATTTATCAATTATTAATTTATATGCAAATTTATTTTTTATAATTTAATTGTAATCTTGCCCATAATATTAATAGACAATTTAATTATCATATGTAAAATTTTAAATTTAATAATATCTTAAATATACTTACTAGTTAATATAAAATAATAATAATAATAAAACTTATAAGCAACATATCCGTTTCTAAAATTTAATTATAATTTATTTTTAAACTATAAAAAATTTATAATTTAAAATTATAATTAACTGATTATCTTACCAATAATTTAATATTTTGATAAATTATAATTTATTTAGACTAAAAAAATCATGTTTAATAATAAAAATTAAAAAGTTTTAATTTTTTTTTATTTAAAAATATCAAATTTAAAAAAAAAATTAATTTTTAACTTATTTAAAAATATTTAAAAAACATGATAAATAAAAATAATTATGTCCATGAAATGTTTTCATTGTTTACTAATTAAAAAAAAAATATATAATAAATTTACTATTTTATATTATTATAATAATTTACTAAATTAAAAAAATGTATTTTATTTTAAATAAACGTTTAAACTAAATGTTTGAATAGATTAACTAATTTTTTATATTGTACAAATTTTAAAAATTGTCTTTAAATATTTAAATAATTTATTCAATAATTTTGTTACCAAAAAGTAATAAGTATTGTATAAATTTAATTGCTTAATTGTTTTAATTTTAAAATTTTAAAAAATAAAACATCTTACAAGGTGTCTGCATTTAACTAAATTGACTTTTTTATTACATTTTATTAAATTAAAAACTGTTTTTATATTAATTCATTAATTATATTAGAAAATTTATAAAAATATTTCTTGATCAAAAAAAAATTAAATTTTAAGAATATGATTTTTTTTAATTGAAAAGTATTCCTACTTGTTGCAAATAACCTCAGGTGTTTGCCTCAAGAGCATTTTTTTTTTATATTTCTTAATTTGTATCTTATTTTTTGTTTATTTATTCATTTAGTTATTCTTTTATTTAATTATTTAGCTGTTTATTTTATTCTAACCGGCTTGTTGTGGTGAAATATTTCACACCGCATATTCATGGAAAAAGGATACAGTTGAAGAAGCATGCGTAATGAATTTAAATCACAATTAATTGTGGTTAGAAAAAAGCAACAAAAAAGCCAGTAAATCGTGGATAAAATTTTTAATCCAAATTCACGCTTGATTTCCGTTTGTTAGGGTACAAACTGAAAACAAAAACAAGTTTTTTTATTGAATTTTAAGCATTAAATAAGTAAACAATTGAATTTGAATTCACAGGAGCCTCTCCTAATTAAACTTTTGTTTATTTTATTTAATTTTCCAGATTTAAAAATAATTTTTCATTTTGTATTAATAATTTAATTTGATCACAAAAATTTTATTTTTTTTTAAATTTAAATTTATAATTTAATATTACAATTCAAATCAAGGTATATTTTTTTATTCTAATTTTAAATTTTTTGGTTTGCCTATTTGTTTATTAATATTTTTTAAATATTTTATTGAATTATTGTAAAAAAAAAACAAATATTTTTAAAATAAATTTAAAACATTTCTTTATTTTTTTGTTACAAATTTTTATTTTACAACCATTAAAAATGAAAAAATATAGAGAAATTGATTTATTGCATTTTACATTTCTTAGCCAAATGAAACAAATTGAAAAAAATATTAATATTTTATTTTTTATATCTTTAACTAAAATTGATTAAAAAACCACAATTAATTAATAGCTCAATTGATTAAATAAGTTTTAAACGCAATCAAAGATTTTTACTTGATTTTGTTATTAACTTAAAAATTTAACGCGTCCAAATTTATGTTTAACTATTAAATTATCTTCAATCTGACCATAACATTCCTTATTTAAACATTGTATATAAATTTTTAGAATTAAGGATAACACTTACGACTTTAGTTTTTTTAGCAAAAGACACGCTTGTCGGTTCAGACAAAGCAAATACCGTTTAAAATGTAAGTTGAAACATCATATAAGTTAATCCATCAATATTTCTGCTTTAATTATTATTTTAAACATAAGCCAGCATTCGTTTTTATTGCTTTATTCTATTGTGCTTGAACTGGATTAATGAAACAAAACTAAAATTGAACTTAAACAAATAACAAATAAAGAAAATGAAAAAGTAAAAAATAAAAACATAAAATAAATCAAAAAATCAATTGAAGTTTTAAAATGTAAAAAAATAAGAGAAAAACTAATATGGAATTTTATATGTGGACATGCAAAACAAAATAAGTGAACACCAGGACATTAATCAAAATTAAAGAATAAAAACAAAATTACAACTTTACAGTGATGATAAGAAAGAATTGGAAGCAAAAAAAGAGAAAGATGCGGAAAAAGTAATTGCCTTTTGCAATTAAACCTGACAGTTATGAATAATGTTTAGTAACGGTTGTTCAAAAAAGATCAGGCTCCGCATCAATGTGATTGGCCATTAGAGCAAAAACTAATCTTTTGCCATTTGCAAACACATTGCACATGACAAGTTTGCTAAAAATTATTTTAAACCTGTAATTTAATAAGCAAAAATGTAACAATTTATACAAATCAACTCCATCTGCCGTTAAATCAGATAAGTAATATAAACTTTAAGAAGTTACATTAATTAAGATTTATTTATTTTAGTTTATCTAAATTGTCTAAAATAAAAGTGTTTTTTTAAGGGTTTTAATATGAAACAGTTTGAAATAAGTCAAGTTAATTTGAAAAATTTATATGAATAAATTTTATTTAATAATAAAGCTATGAAGTGTGTAAATGAAGAAGGTACAAATGAAGAAGGTATAAATGAAGAAGGTACAAATGAAGAAGGTTCAAATGAAGAAGGTTCAAATGAAGAAAGTACAGGTGAAAAAAATGCAAATAAAGAAGGTATAATTAAAAAGAGTTTAAATGAAGAAGGTACATATAAAGAGAGTGCAAATGAAGAAGGCACAAATGAAGAAGGTACAAATGAAAAAGGTACAAATGAAGAAGGTACAAATGAAGAAAGTACAAATAAAGAAAGTACAAATGAAGAAGGTACAAATAAAGAAGGTGCAGATGAAGAAGGTACAAATGTAAAAGATGCAAATGGAAAAATTTTTAATAAAAAAATTTCCAATGGAAGTCTCGAATGAGCTAATTTTGCATAAGTAAATTTTGTTACTTTTAATTGTTTCTTTAGTTGTTCCATCTGTTTATTTGGCTCAGGAATCTATATAAACGACGACCAAGTGCGCATCATCTTCATCTGCAAACTATTGCCATCATGCACCTGTATATAGCTGCTTTATATTTACGAGTCTATTGATTTTCGTGTACTGCAGATAAATGCCGACACAATATTTTCTAGTTATGGCAATGCTTCTTTTCGCATCTTTGCTTTACTTGGCTAGTCTGTTTTAATTCTTTGATACATTCCTTAGAATTTGGATACTTTCATCCTTACAGCTTCGACATCGCCGACCTTGTTCAACATCCATAAAGAACTAATGGTGAAGATTGGTTTGGTCATACAGGCTTTCACTAAATGATAAAACACAGTGCTCTCCAGTCTTGGCGCATCTGCAGATACGTTTTGATGTATTCTTGATCTGATTCCAGTTTTTGCAATATTTTTCTTTGCTGAGCAAGCCCAGTTTTTTGATATTCAAACTATCAAAATGGTAAATAAAATTTAGCTTTTTTAATTATTTGAACAAATTTTTGGCCTTAGTTTTAGTTTATTTATATAAAAAATAATATTCAACTTTGTTATTCATTTGATTCTTCTGTTTATTAACTGTAAACCATAGTTTAATTAAAATAAATTTCCAGTGTCAATGTTTTCTTCTATTTTGTTTGATATATAAAAACAAATATAATCATATTTATATATATATAAATTTTATATATATATATAAATCAAAATTTTAAAATATATCTTCCAATTAATTGTAATTTAACTCATTTAAATTTAAGAAAAAATTCATTTTTTAATTTTCATCGTATTTTTTGACAAAAATAATCATTAATCAAATAAATCAGTTTGCAACGAATTCTTTTTTATCAATATTTTTTCTATTGACTTTATCAATTTCAGAACTAATTCTTACACTTCAAATCTTTAAATATCTTTCTAATTTTATAAATGAGTAAAATATTTATTTCGTGTTTATTAATGTTTATATAAATTTAATATATATATTAAATATTTAATAAAAAAAAAAATTTAATTTAAGATGTTGCAATCCAAAGCTTGTTTCATAATTTACTTATTATGGACAACACTTTTTTTAATAAAATTAATTAATACATTGCCCAGTGAAGTTTATTTAGGTAAGATTATAATTATACATATTTTAAAAATAGTTATTAAAAATTTATTTTTCAAAAAATATCAATAATTATTTATTTTTTAGGTGGGCTGTTTGAAAGTGGTGATGAAGCTTTAGAACTAGCTTTTAAATACGCAATAGAAAAAGTAAATGCAGATCCGAAAATTCTTCCACAAACTAAACTAGTTGCTAGAATTGAAAGATTAGAAAAAAGTGACAGTTTTCAAGCATCTAGAAAAGGTAAATCATTTTTTTTATTTTTTTTTAAATTTATAACTATACATATAATTATTTATTATTTATTTTGAACATTTAGTTTGTGCATTAGCAAGTCAAGGTGTTGCTGCAATATTCGGACCTCAAAGCTCCGAAACTTCTAATCATGTTCAAAGCACTTGTGATGTGCTGCAAATACCTCATATGCAGATCAGATGGGATTTTAAATTAGAAGCAGCAAATCAATCTGTCAATCTTTATCCTCATCCGTTAATGTTAAGTAGAGCTTTACGAGATTTAGTCAAAACAAAAAACTGGAAAAACTTTGCCATTCTCTATGAAGAAAATGATGGTAATGTAATATTTTTATTAATTTTGTATTATTATTTATATCCATTTTATTTATATCTTTATTTAAATTAAAAAGCTTTAATCAGAATTCAAGAAGTGCTTAAAGACCCCGAATTAAGAGGTAAAAGAATTGTTGTAAGACAATTTGTTGGTGAAGATTATCGAAAAGTGTTTAAAGAAGTAGGAAAGATGCAAATCAAAAATCTTATTTTGGACATTCACAGAGATCGTATTCATACTGCTTTAAAACACGCTCAGCAAGTTGAAGAATTGAGTGAATATCACAATTAT
The DNA here is from genome assembly GCA_025170145.1 of Pyemotes zhonghuajia. Taxonomy (NCBI): domain Eukaryota; kingdom Metazoa; phylum Arthropoda; class Arachnida; order Trombidiformes; family Pyemotidae; genus Pyemotes; species Pyemotes zhonghuajia. The sequence continues at coordinate 17,219,792 of CM045846.1, read as the reverse complement.
TTATTTACTTCGTTAGATTTACAAACTGTAGACATGGAAGATTATCAATATGCTGGCACAAACATTTCATCATTTTCTTTAATGGACGAAAGTTCTAATAATTTTTTAAATGTGGTTAATGATTGGCAAATTAATAGCCTAGCTGGATTTATTAATTTAAATAATATGAATTCATTAACCAATGTTGCGATGAATCCATTAAGTGCAATAAATTCAATTAATAGATGGAATATAAGCAATTTAAATAATGGATTTTCAACAACAAGAGTAAGTCAAATATCAGTTAATTATTTTTTTTATTTAATTTTTTTAATTTATTTTTTTAGATTTGGCCACAAAATTTTACAGTAAGTAAATTATTTTTTTTTATTTTAATTATTTAATTAATTTTTATTTTTCTATTTATTTAACAATTTTTATTAGACAGAAGTTGCATTAATGTTTGATTCTGTCAAACTATTAGCGACAGCTCTAAATGATTTAGATAGAAGTCAAGCAATATCAATTAAACCTATTTCTTGTGAAAAAGAAGAACCTTGGTCGTTTGGTGTAACTTTAACAAATTATATGAGAATGATTTCATCAGTTAAAGGATTAACAGGAGAAATTAAATTTGATGATAATGGTTTAAGAACTGATATGAAATTAAGATTATTAGAAATTACTAGAGATGGTTTGAAACCAGTTGGTCATTGGACAACTCAAGAAGGAGTCACTTTTATGAGCAATTATACCAAACGTATGCAAGAAGAATTTAGAGCCACATTAAAAAATAAAACTTTAACAATAGTTACAGTATGGGGTAGACCATATACAATGAAAGTAGATGATTATCAAACAAAAACAGGAAATGATATTTATGAAGGATTTTGTATTGATTTAATTAAAGCAATTTCAGAAATTTTAAATTTCAAATATAATATTAAAATTGTAGAAGATGGAACTTATGGAAGAAAAAAAGAAAATGGTGAATGGGGTGGAATGGTGAGAGAATTAATTGATGGAAAAGCTGATATTGCAGTAGCTGATTTGACAATAACATATGAAAGAGAAAGTGTTGTTGATTTCACTATGCCTTTTATGAATTTAGGAATTGGAATTTTGTATCAAAAACCTAAAAAAGAGCCTCCGAAATTGTTCAGTTTTATGTCTCCTTTAGCTATTGAAGTTTGGATATATTTATTAACAGCATTTCTCGGTGTAACTTTGTGCTTGTTTGTTATTGCAAGATTTTCACCTTATGAATGGATTAATCCTCATCCATGTGTAAAAGAACCAGATGAATTAGAAAATAATTTTACAATGAAAAATACTCTTTGGTTTACAATCGGTTGTTTGATGCAACAAGGATGCGATATTATGCCAAGAGCATTATCTACTAGAGTATTAGCAGCATCTTGGTGGTTTTTTATTTTAATTTTAGTGTCTTCTTATACTGCTAATTTGGCTGCTTTTCTTACAGTTGAAAGAATGGTAAATCCGATCGAATCTGTTGAAGATTTAGCTAAACAACAAAAAATACCATATGGATGTTTAGGATCTGGATCAACACAAAGTTTTTTTAAGAATTCCAATTTTACCACATACGCTCGAATGTGGTCATTTATGGAGTCTGCCAGGCCATCTGTGTTTGTAGAATCAAATGATAAAGGAGTGGAACGAGTTAAGAAAGGAGAATATGCTTTTTTAATGGAATCTACATCCATTGAATATATCGTAGAAAGAGAATGTGAATTATATCAAGTTGGCGGTCTTTTAGATTCAAAAGGTTATGGCATAGCGACTCCACCAGAAAGTCCTTATCGTGGTATTTTGTCAGATGCTATCCTTGAATTACAAGAACTGGGCAAACTTCATGAGTTAAAAAACCTGTGGTGGAGTATGAAAAAAGGTGGAGGACAATGCGGTCCAAAAGAAGGAGGACAAAAAGCCGCCGGAGCAGCTTCAGAACTGGGCTTAGCTAATGTTGGTGGTGTTTTTGTTGTACTTGCAGCGGGCTCAATAATTGCTATTGTAATTTGTGTTTCGGAATTCATTTGGAAAATGAAACAAATACCAAGGGGAGAAAGAGTAAGTTTATAAAAGTTTGTTTACTTTTTATTTTCAATTATACATACATTTATTTCAACAGGACAACATATTTATCGAATTAATGCGTGAATTGAAACATGTAATTTGTTGTTATGGAAGCACTAGACCTGTAAGAAAATGTAATTTAGACGAAATGGGTTCTCAGGTAAAATTACCTATAAATATTTAAATTTAAGCATTTAATATAATTTTCCTGATTTCTAGAGCAATTCAATTCCTCCTTTCTTGCCTTTGGCTGGATATGGATGTGGTCCAGGACAACTAACTCATGATTTTATTCCTCCACTTGGTGTAAGTCTTAAGGAAGGTTATTCCTGACTAGCACGAGCTGCTACGACCAGCAGCAATAATCTAGATTGTAGTGCGACAAACAGTTTTGAAGAAAGTTGTTATAATAACATAAAATCGCAACAGCAAAGATTTGGCACTAGTTCAAGACCTGCATCAAAAATGGGAGTACAAGAATGCATTGTATCCGAAGGTGGAAGTTATTATCGATAATTGGACACATAAATCAAATACTAAAACTGGTTCGCCACAAAAAAAAAGATGAGCTTTAAATAAAAAACAAGTGTTATCACACTAAAAATTTGTACTCATAAAAACGTATGTTTTTCAAAAATGTTTCTTTTATTTTGAAACATAAAAGTGGACTTTGTTTAAGTTTGGATTATTTAATTTTTCAAGTGTAAATAAGTTTATTTAGGACGATTCATTTGCGTAGTTGATTGAAAGCAAATGCATACACTTTGATTACTTTCTTTATATTCATAAAAATATTTATAAAATCAAATAAACATATAAATATATATATAAATAAATGTTTGCTCTTCAGTACTTAAGTTAAATTAATAAACTTAAGCAATCAAATAGTCTACTTTTTTTTAATTCGTATTTCTATAAAAAAAGAAAGTAAAAATTTAAAAAAATAGTTATTATAAATTTAAATAAAAGTTAATAAATCAAGTTAAAATTAAAATGATAAATAATGAATGAAAAATCAGCAATTATTTATTTAGTTTGACTTAATTACATTAAAATAGACTTTAATTTTTTAACAACAATTATTATTACAATTATTATTGCTGATAAAATTGCTTTGTATTCTTCTTAATCTTATTATGCTCAATTAATATACAAACAAATAACAGCAATTTTAAGATATTACTTTTTTTCATAATCTAAGTTTTATTCAATTTAAATTTATATTTTAATCATTTAAATTTAGAACTTTGTGTTTAAGAACAATAAAATTAAATCTGTTTCCTATTATTAGAATTTAGCTTATTTTTTTAGGTTTTTAATTATAAAATTATTAAATTAATTTTTCATTTTCTTTTTGATTAAATCAATAATAAAGTTAAATATAAAACAAATTATGTATTAGAAAATTAATTTTCTTTTCTTTTTTCTACTGATTACAAAATGTCATACACAAATGCATATTGTGCCAATTTAAATTTAGAATAAAATCAATAAAAATTTAATTTAAATTTTCTTAATTTTTAAAATTAATAAAAAATTTAGAAAAATCAATTTATGTTACAATTAATATAATTTTTCATTATGTTTTAATATTTATTAAAAATTAATTTTTAGCAAAAATAAAAAATTTTAATACAATTTATTTTTTCAATTGAAATTGAGATTATGTCAAGTTTATTAAGTTAAATGTAAATATTAATTAAAAACTAAAAAATTGTAAGTTTGGAACTAGTTAAAATAATTTTATTAATTAATTTTTTTACCTTAATTTGCACTATTTAAAAAAAAATTATTTTAAATCAATTTAAATAATTTTTCTTAGTTTTTTTAAATAAAAGTTTTAACCTTAACCTGGATTTAAAATTTATGCATTGCCTTCGGTTAATTAGCTTAACTTAAGCAATTGTTTTTTCGATACAGATCACTGATTAGTGTTGTTTTTTTTAACTTAGAAAATATAAATGACAGAAATTTAATTGAATTTACATTAACAAAAGTTTTAATAATTAATTTTTTTTTTATTCATTTACATATCATTTAATTTTGCATCAAACAAACTATTCTTTTTATTATTAAGTATATATTTCAAAGTTAAAGCAAAATAATAAAGTCATACATTTTGAAATAAATTAAACTGTTGAAATTAAATCAATTAAAACAATATATTATTTAATAAATTATATATTGATTAAAAATATTAATTAAATTAATTAAATGAAATTATAATTTATAAATATAATTTTTTTTTTATTTTTGGTCATTTTCTGTATTTTTAGTTCAAACTTATATTTAATGTCTTTTTAAAAATAATTAAAAACAATTTTAAAATCATAAAACAAAAAAAATAATTTAAAACTATTTTTAAATTATTTTTAGGTAAATAATTTGTTTAAAAAAATATAATTTTTATTTTTTTATATTTAAAAATATTTATTTTTTTTCAAATCAATGATTCCCATAACTCTTTAAATTAATTAATTTATTTTTAGAAAAATATTTTTTAAAGTATTTATTTTTACTTAATTTTCTTAAACAAATTTTTTTTTTTTCATATCAATCAAAATTGTCAATAAAAAAGGAAAAATAAAAATCAAATGGGCAAGTAAACCGTCAGAACAAAAGTAATTAAACTTGATTACTATCAACTTAATTAGAAAATAAATAAAAAGTATACTAACAACAAAAATTAAATTCATAATAAACGTATTTAAACTAATAGTTAGTATAATAATAATAAAAAAAAGCAAACTATTATGAAAAAAAAAGTAAGCAAAAATTGAATGTTTCTTTGTTATTTCAAACATTCTACAAAAACTCGTGTTGATTGTGCTTAACCTGATTTAAACATTAAAGGTAGGTAACTTTATTTTTTCATTTGACAAGTAATGTAGGTGTGATTTAAGAATTTTTTTTTTTTTGTATGTTAAAACATAAAGCTAAAACAATAAACAGTGGTTACAAGTTATAATGGCAGCATTTGATTAAGATCAAAAAAAGTATCAAAGTTTTTATTTATTAATTTAATATTTTTTATAAGAATTAAATATCAAGTTTAATGATTAAAAATTCAATTTAAGTTTAGTTTATTATTTAAAAAACAATGTTTAAACTATAAATATGCAAAAAAATAATTTGTTAACTTATATATCAAATTTACTTTTTTTTACGTGTTTTTTTTATAAGTGAAAAATTTAGATAATAAAAATTAAATGTTTGAATTCTATTATTTTTTTATTAAATTAATTAAAAATTATTATAATTTTATGTTCAAGATCATAGTTATCAAAAGTTTATTCAATTAATCCGGAAATTAAACAAATAAAATAAAATTTATTTACAATCACGGAAGCGCATGATAAAAGAGTTTTAAAAGATCTGAGGTCAAACTGATACAAAATTTTTGATAAAAATTTAAATTTTTTATTTACATTTAGTTTTCGAAAAAAAAAAAACTAATTAATTTAAATAAAATTTTCTTTTATGTTCATATTTTTTTTTCAATTATAACTTTACTTAAAATTTATTGTTACCGACAAAATGTTTTTGATAAAATGTGAAAAAAATTAAATTTAAAGAATTTATAAAGTGATATAAAATTTAATTAAAATAACGTTTGAAAATATATATTCCGATGGATTTTACAACTAATTTAGAATCTTTAGCCAATGAAAGCATTCTAGACCTAGATGAAAATAATAATGAACTATCTTATAATACAATTGACAGATATGCAAAGCATTTATTATATGCTATTCAAGTAAAACGTTTAACTTTTTCATTTAGTGAATCTCAAAAAATAGTAACAGTTTTGAATAGATTAAATTTAAATGTTCCTTTAGGACAAATATATGGATTATTAGGTCCATCTGGATGTGGCAAAACTACATTAATAAGATGTGTTCTAAGTGTTGCAAAACCAGAATCAGGTGAAATTCGATTATTTCACCGCCAAATTTCATCTTCAAATCGTAAAATGTTACAAATTCCAGGCAAAGATGTAGGATATATGCCTCAAGAATATAGTCTTTATCAAGATTTAACTGTAATTGAACAATTAAATTATCACAAAGCCATCCATAATGTGAATAGTGAAAAATTTGCAGCTTATAAATTATTAGACCTCATGGAATTAGGTGATTTAACTTGTCAAATGGTTAGCAAATTATCAGGTGGTCAAGCCAGACGCTTGAGTTTTGCTTGTGCTTTGGTAAATTAAAAAAAAATTAATTTCACCAAATTTTATTTATTAAGTTTAATTTTATTTAAATATATATTAGATACATAAACCAAGGCTACTTATTTTAGATGAACCAACTGTAGGCGTTGATCCAATATTAAGAAAACGAATATGGAAAATATTAGAAGATTATGTAACAGATTGTAAAGCAAGTGTTTTAATTACTACTCATTATATTGAAGAAACAAGAAAAGCGCAAACAGTGGGATTTATGAGAAGAGGACATTTACTTGCAGAAGATCATCCTGAAAAATTAATTCAAATATTTAACGTTAGTAAAAACAATTTTATAAATATTTTCTAAAATTAAATAAATTATTAATAAAATTTTAAATAATAATTTTTAGGCAAAAGGACTAGAAGAGGTTTTTTTTAAATTATGTATTAAACAAAAAAAACAATCCAAATTATGGAAACGTACTTCTTTAAAAAGAGATGCAGCTTTTTTAAGAAGAAGATTGGATTATCAATTGAGGAAATTAGAAGAAAGTGGAGCAAATATTATTTTTGAACCAGATTTATCTGATACTAGTGATCAACCTACTAAATTTACACCATCACAGTCAAAAAATATTAAAAAAAAGTATCAAAAATTGAAAAAAAAAGAAAATGACGCTAAAAAAAAGCAAATGGATAGTCTCTTGCAATTAACTAGACCATTTTTTTTAATTAAAATTTTTCAATGGATTTATCAGTTAATAATAGTCACAAATAGAATATTTAAACAAACAGTTCGTCAAAAAGCTGCTTTATTTGCCCAATTTATATTACCACTAATTAGTATTATATTATTTTGTTTATGTGTTGGTGGCACTCCAAAAAGTATCCCATTAGCAATTGTTAATCATGAACAAGTTCCCTATCTTAGTTTGATTTATTTAAAAAAATTAAACCCTTTTATAATTAAACAGGTAATTGTTTATTCATTTTTTTTTGTGTGTAAATATTTTTAATATTTATTTATTATTTATCTAATTGTATAATCGAATTATAATGTTTTGGAAAATTTGAATTAAAATCAAAAGATAAAAAAAATTAAAACAACAGCAATTGTTTAAAAAGCAGATGAAAAATCATCATTAAAATTTAACTTTAATAAAGTAGACAATTTAATATTTAAATAATTTTGTTTGTATATATGATGAAAACTAAAGATAAGAATAATCTTAATGTTATTACTTATTTGCAACAACAACTAAATATGGCAATTTCCATTCAATTTCATTGCAGATCAAAATTTTTTATATTTTTTTATTTAGAAATCATAACGTTAAATATTTTAAATTTAATATTTTAATAATTAAGAATTATTTAAGAAAAAGACAATAAAAGTAAAATTAACAATAAAAAAAAAATAAAATAAAACAACATGGATCTTTAAATTGTGATAAATAATAAATTTTCTTTTTTCATTAATAGGTAAATTATACAAACCTGACAGTAGCATTAGAATCTGCACGTAAAACTCAAGTGTGGGGAGTAATTGAAATTCCTGCTAATTTTTCATCAGCATTTACAGAGCGAGCACAATTTCAAACAGAAAATCAAGGCGAAGATATCACAAACATCACTTTAAAACAGTCTACAATTAAGTTATATTGCGACCTATCTAGTAAAATACTTTCAGTTACCATTCAAAGATCTATGGATCTTTCATTGAGAGAATTTTTAAATGAAACTCTTACAGAACTAGGATATAAATCTAACTTATTATCATTGCCAATTAAATTAGAAAATGCAATATTTGGAGCATTTTACACAAGAAACAATGACAATTATTATGCACTTAGAGATTACGGTGTATCTGGAATCTTAATTATCCTGACATATAGTCTTTCGTTTGGATTAACAGTAATGGTTTTAACCGAAGAAAATAGAGGAAAAATGTTTGAAAGGAATTTTGTTCTAGGTAAGTATGTTTAAATTTCATCTAATACATATAAACATATTATATAAACTGTTAATAAAAAATTATCTCTAAGTCTGAACTAATGCAATAATTAAGAAAAAATTATGATAAAAGTTAAAAAAATAAATTAATCAAAAAAAAAAAACAATAAAAAGTAACATGTATTCAACTAAAAAGTGTCGAATATTCGAATTAAAATAGTTGGATAAGATCTAAAAAAATAATTTAAATAAAGCTTTATTTGATTTATATTAAAATTAAAATTAAATTTTGTATATGTTTATAGTTATTAGTAAATAAAAATTATTTTGTGAAAATGTAGTTCACATAACCAGAATAAAAAGTGAAGCGTTTAAGCACAATTAGTTTATTAAATATTTTTGTTAGACAAATTAAAAGTGTTTTTAAAGTGCGTTTTAATTTTAAACTATTAGGTTGCATAATTAAAATACATTTACACACCCACACATTTGTGTGGTTAACACATAGATAGTATTAAAATGAATTAAAAATAAAATTGTAAAGATAGTAAAAGCAAATAACAATTTCTAAACGTGGATACATGACAATAGCGCATGAAACACCTTTCTTTGCACACACCTCGACCACACACCATTAATATGCGTCCTTTAGTTGCCCTTTGTTTCTTATCTTTCGGTCAATAACAATTCAATTAGCAAACAATGTAACCACAAGTTGAGTTTAATGATGAAAACCCACACACAAACGATTGCACTTTAATCCAAAGGTAAAACTGTTGTCAACTAAAACTATAACATTCAATAATTCAGCTAATTTTTTCTCTATTTCAACAAATTTACAGTGATTTTTTCAGTTTAATTAAAAATTTTTTTTCCACTGTTATCAAAATAAAGCTGAAATAAAATATTATTTTTTTAATTTGCTTTTATTATTACGTTACTGTAAATTAATTATTATTTTCCGTACAGGCATTTCTTCCACTGTGATTATTCTTGGCCATCTGATTGTTCGTCTTGTGCTTTGCAATTTAAATGTTGCTCTTTTGCTTACTGTAGCGGTCAGTCTTTTTCATGCGCCTATAACGGGTCCATTATATTGGGCCTTTACTATTCTTTGGGCCCAATGTTTGACCGGTTTAACTCACGGAATGATGATTTCTGCATTATGCACTGATTTTTTCATGGCATCAGTGTTGTCCAATGGCATTCTGTTAATGATGTTTATTTTAAGTGGAGTTTTGTGGCCAATTGAAAGTCTGCCAAACTACTTAAGGTAAAAAATTAAAATTATTTAATTATAAATTATTAAAAATGTGCTAAAAACAAATGAATTATTCGCTTTGTTTAATTTTAATCTACTTAAATCGCTTTAAGCTCAATGACTCCATAAATATAGAGTGCTTCACATTAAAATATTTTTTTTTGCAATTTTTTTATAGATATGTTAGCTTAATACAGCCAACAACGTTGCCAACACAATCTTTGAGATGGATCATGAGCAGAGGATCCGGCATTGAAGAACCTCATGTTTACTATGGATTTATTATTAGCGGAATGTACTTCATAATATTTTTCATTGCTGCGGCAATTATATTTAGATATAAACGTTGACCCATGAAAATTTAAAAAAGAAAAGTTAAAAAAAGAGAAATTATAAATAAAAAATAAAATGTAGCAAAAAAATTTTTTTTCAAATATAAATATTATTAAAAATAAATTTTTAAAAATAAGCCATTCATTTTGGTTAAATTTAATTTTTTTGAAAAGAGCTTAATTAATTTGATTATTTAACCTCATTTTTTAATTATTTTTTCTATTTAAATAGATTATTTTGAATGAAAATCAATTGTGATCAATATTCCAAAAATAAATATCACTTAAGGACCATAGTTAGACTAGATTTTTTTTTAAACAATAGAAATAGCATACAAGACTAGCACAGATAAGTGTTTGATTAACATTGACATTAATTGCTTATAAAATCATGCAATCATTATAATTAACTAATTACTGTTTTATAAATAATCAGCAACCATGTTAGGAAATGCATTGTGAGCACACACACATATACACAAGACGTCTGTGCCGAATTAAGTTAAATATTTTTTTTTAAATAGACTATTTGAAAATAATAGAGATCACAGTTAGAGTTCAAAAATTGGTAAAATTAATATATTATGACTAATATTTTGAAAATCATTGTTCACAGAAAAAGTGATTTAGAATGAAAAATAAGGTTTACAATAACAAGGATTAAACGAAATAAAGATGAAACTAATCGATCTTAAAATGAATTCAACTTTTGATTAATTGCAATAAACTAAATCAAGAGTGATATTTTAAACTAAACAAACATTGAAACGAAAACAATCACTGTTTACTAGTAAATAGTGTTGATCACAGTTCTATGCTCATTTTCATGTACAGTCCTTGATAGATAACACTTGTTTGAACATGTTTGTACATATTTGCAGTTTAGATTAGAACCTGCAAATTGATTTAAATCAAATTAAGTTAATTAAAAGTCAAAATGGTCAGTTTGATCCTGGCTCATAAGTAACTAGGGGATGTAGCTCAGATGGTAGAGCGCTCGCTTAGCATGCGAGAGGTACCGAGATCGATGCTCGGCATCTCCAGTCGGTTTGCTTTTTTTATTCACTTTTTCAATCGAGTCAATTGAGCCAAAATTCATGCATACGACACCTGTTCAAATTGTTTAATCAAGTGACAATTATCACATTTTCTATTATTAGTCTTTTGGCTTTTTGATGTACTTTTATTTATTTAAAAATGTCTTGCGCATGTTTTTGAGTGAATTTAAAAACTGAAAATAAATTATGAAACTGAAAAATGTGAAAATTATTCCTAGTTTGATTAAAAAAGCTAAAGCAGGTTGTTTGAGAATAAGATAAATTGTTCAAATATAGTTAACAATGCCCATTTTGCTCTAGGATACTGGCAGACAAAACAGGTGTAAAGGGTGTGGGCGAGCAAAAAGCTGAACTGACTTTAATTGAAACAAACAAATCAAAGTGAAGAGCAATTTGCTTTGAATCGATTGTTTTTTCATTGAAAGTCAATCTAGAAATGTCGGCTTAGCCTGCAAGAAAATTTTTTTCAATCACTACTAACACCGTTTGTTTGAATCGGACAATAAGTGTTAGAAGCGGCTGTCTTGCGCCGTCTTAATTATCTATTTATAAGACGTCGGTTTTCCAAGCAAGTCTTTTGCACAAATGTTCACTTTCTTCTATTATGTCATTGCATGCTTTCAGGCGGAAACTATTGTAGGCCACCTTGAACAAGTACACGCAATCCACTACTTAAACAAAATGATAAAAAACTATAAAATGCAACTGATAAATTTGACGATTTGACGGATCTAAAAAAGATATGAATTTACGATTAAAAGGGCTAATTAAATCGGATTAACAATTAAATCAATCAAATTTAAAAGCAATTTTACACAATGAATTTCTATAGGAAGATTTTAAATGGAAAACCTTTAAACGATTATTTTCAAACAACAAATATGCAATATCACTAAAAAACTAATCAAAAAATTATGAGATAGATTTCATTTTTTTTACTTTTCTATTTAAAACTTATCGTTAAAAATGATGGTAATTTCTTCTCGCACTAGAACTTACTGGCAAACAAAAAAGAAATTTAATAATAATTAAACTTTTTTTAATCAAATTTTTAGTTTCAGCGGGCTTAACAAATATTAACATATACCGTGTTAAACAATTTACTATGCGACACAATTAAAACGCGTGCGAAAATTGCACACCTGTCCCGAATATATTCGCAATTTCTTCCCGTATGAAACAAATTGCAATTGATGCAAACAACTGATTATGCATCGAAACCATCATAAAAACTGAACAATTTGTTAAAATAATCATTTAACAAATAATATATAACAAATATAATATAAGGCATACTTGTTGCAAAAGTTATAATCTCTCACAAGTTATTATATACTAAAATGTAAAACTGTCTAAATAACAATGGAAAGATTTTCTTAAAGCTAATTAAAATTAATTTACTAAATATCTGTGTGCGTTTCAAGTATATAAAGTTAACGGAACTTCATAAAAAATACTTGTTTATATATAATTTGGTTAATTTAGCTTTTAAATCAAACAAAGGTAAAAAAATCAAAAACACTTGCATAATTTTATTCTTAATTAAATTAGTTAAACCTGTGTTTTGTAGGCGATATTCTCGCTGAAAATAATTAAGCAGCAAATTTAATTTAAATGCAATTTTCCAATTTTATTTTAATTTACAAAAATCTTTTTAAATTTTTATTTTACCAGAGCATACTCATTCAGCGTTAAATTTTTAAATTTTTAATGCAAACAAATTTTATTTAAATATTTTTTTTAAAATTTAAATTTTTTATCTCTGTTTATTGTTTATATAGTTTAAATTAAACTTAATTTTTTCTTCCTTTTTAATACCATTAGTTAATGAAAAAATAAATGCATTTTATTTAAATCAATTTTGATAAAATCACATGGTTATTATGTGAGAAAAATTCAAATTAAATAACATTCATATAATATTTGCATAAAAATAGTTTCTTGTTTAGGACTAATAAATAAAAAAGTAATTATGAAATCAATGAAAATTTAATTACATCTAATATAATCAATGAAGAAATGCACACACTTATAAGAAGAATAAAGAAATTTATTGAATTTATTATTCTGCAATGATTTAAACACATTGTAAAAAACGTCAACTTAAAACTTGATCATATTTAATGCTGATTTTGATTGTTTGCATGCAAAATGTTTTAATAAACAGGTAAACGTAATAAAATATTTTTTAGATTTGTTTTTGCAAAATAAACCAATAAGTCTAAAAAAAATATATAAAATAAATTTTTTGAATAAAAAATACTAAAAAATATTAAAAATAAAAGAAAACTTTCAACAGGTTAATAAATTGGTTTTTATATTATTTTAATAAAATATTTATTTTTTTAAAAATCTAATATTTAATATTATAAATAAACATTGAGAAAATTATTTTTAATGTGTTTTTGTTAGAAATTCAAAGAAAATTTATTATTGCAGTAATTCGATTTATTTATTTATTTCAATAAAATTTTACACAAACAAGTGGCTTTTTGTTTTTTATCAAGTTTAGTCTAATATCTTTAAAAAGTTTTTTTCAAAAAAAAAATGAAACAGACAATTATGAGACATTGAAAAAAACAGCTAATTTATTGAAATTTTTGCCAAGTTTAAAATTGATCATTTAAAAATAAATTAACTAAAAGTCTATAAAATACACAAAGATGGCAATACATCTTGAAACAAAAAAAAAATACAATTAAAATGTTTTTTTTTAATAAAATGTAATTTTTACTAAAACTTAGTTTGATGAACTGTTTTGTCAGCTCATTAACACCGGTCAATATTAATAGGTAAATTGTGTTCATTAGTTTGTAGTAATTAAAAAGCTAAATGAAACGATTGTGACAAGATGTTAATCGTCACCTTGTGACAATGCAAATTTAGTTTATAATAATGAAATAAAAAAAAAAATAATTAAATAATGTTCAATTAAATATAATGTAAACAATTAAAAAAATAGGTAGGTTTTTATTTAATCAACATTTATAAAAATGGTTAATTTATATCATTAAGTTTTTTTATTTTTAAATTAAGATTGACGAATTTTATGCAAGTCAAGGAATGAGCAATTAAGAAAACAAAGTATATACCAATTTAATGTCAAGTAACGATTAATACAGTATTAAACCTAAAGCAACAAGTGTGTTGCAAAAAATGCAATAATAAAACATTTTATGGAAATATTAAAATGTAAATTGATTTAATTGCAATTAATGCAATTTTTAAACTAAGAAATCTTTTTTAAAATTAGGTATGATTTAAATAAAAAAAAATTTCATAATCCATTATATTTTTTTTTTAAATTTAATCAAATTTTTTCATTGATTTTGTACTTTTTGTCTAATGTTCAATGATTATATTTTGTAATTTAATTGACTTTCCAGGAAAAATTTTATCTTATTTATCTTTAAATATCATGTAATATTTTAATAATACTACTCTGATTATTTTATTTTTATGGTTAAAGTAATTTTATCTGAATTTCAAGTAAAAAAAATCTTAAAATTTTGGGTGAATATCTATATATAAATATATTTTTTTAAATTACGCAATTTGATAATTTAAGTAAATATAAGATTTTGATATCAGATTTTACTTGTAAACAAAAGTATATTCAAAAATTGATGAACTTTTAATATAAGTATATAGATAAAATTTTGCAATTTAAATTTTGAAAAAATATTTATGTTTAAAGTTTTTTTTTTTTTTTTTTTTTTTAAAATTGTTTTGAATTTACTAGTAAACTCCCAAGGTTTTAATTGTTTTTTTATTTTGTTTAATATAAGAAAATTAAAATAAAGTAAGGCGCAAGTTCAGTGAATTCACTGTTGCATACGTTTGCCAAATGATGAAAAAATTTTACGCACTCGGAAAGATATCAGAAACAGTGCAAAAGTATATACAAAATGGCCGCATTAAAATTTTTAATCTTTTTCAACATAGCCTAAAGACCTTTATTAAATTTCGTCTAGATTTTAAAAAATTTGTTGTTTTATTAATGGCTTTATTTTATTAAAAGCAAAAAAATGAAACACGTAGTTGACCTTGCATACCTGTGAACAGATAAATAATATACTTTGTAATTATTTTTGTAAAATAAAAAAGGATAACTTTTTAAATGATTTACTTAGCTCATTCCGTTGTTGTAGGTAGTTTTTTTTTATAAATGAAATTTTTTAGCTATAAAAAACAAGTTCAACCAGACAATGGTCAGTTCTTTGTACCTTTGATTTCAAGGTTTAAAAGAAGAAATCCAAGGCTTTAAAGAAGAAGAATGCAAATAAGTTTGTTCTGTGGCAATTGAACAAAAAGTGATTTTAAAAAACAAGAAAATAGAAGTTTAAAAAAAGTAAGAGAGAAATAAAGTAAGAATCAATGTAAAAATTAAAACAAGCAAACAAAACAAATGATGATAGAGGAAGAAAAAGAGGTAAAAGAATAGAGATAGAAGTTAGAAGATGAAAAATGGAGAAAGAAAAATAGAAGATGAAAATGATAGAAGGTGGAATTTAAAATATGCAATATACAATATGGAAGAATGAATTTAAAATATGTAATATTTGATACGGAAAATGGAATAGGTTTAACGATATAAAGATAAAAGATGAAATATTGAATTATATTAGAATATAGAAAATAGAATATAGAATATAAAATACGGAAGATGAAATATAAAATATGAAAGATGGAAGTTAAAATATAGAAAGTGGATTAAGGAATATACAAAATAAAAGATAGAAACGATAAAATAAAAACTTATAAGAAAAACAAGATGGTAACAAAAGATGAATAATGGAAGATAAAAGGATTGAAAAAAAGATAAAAAAAATAAAGATAAGAAAACCCAGAAGAAAACAAACATGTGAAATGTAAAAGATAGTTTTCATGTTGCAATAGCATGTGCATGCGAATAGATGAGTAAATCATTTGAGGTAGAGATGTGTTGTGTGGTGAAGATGTGTTGTTGTGGTGGAGATGTGTTGTGTGGTGGGGATGTGTTGTGTGGTGGAGATGTGTTGTGTGGTGGAGATGTATTGTGTGATGAAGATGTGTTGCTGTGGTGAAGATATGTTGTTGTGGTGGAGATGAGCTGTGCGGTAAAGATGAGTAGTGAGCAGCTGATCCAACAGACCACACGGCTGAGTCAAGACTCGACGACTTTGGTGCCGGATCCTTTTGCAAGCCTCGCCAGTTTGATAGAGCCGCCTCGCTTCACCCACTGAAACTGGCATCCTCTTGTCCGCCTCTCTGAAATGAATCTCAAATGAATCCTCACAAACAGAGACCACCTGTCATATATACACCTGTTTAGCCGAGCCCAGCTAGACACACAAGGCAAACATTGCAGCTGTCTGTCTATATAACCCCACACAAATGTACGACCAAGTGAACGAGTGCAGACTGAATGCAGAAAATAATCAAATATCTTAGACAGATGCACACATCCTACATGTTGCATTTCAATATTAAATTAGTTAATAAAAAATAATATAAATACAAAAATCTTAAACTTAATTTTCATCATACAAACTCTGTTTCAAGTGCAAGTGAGAGCTTATTTCAACTTGTTGATGCATACAATTAATTGTGATCACATATGCCCGATAATTATTGCTAGAAACTGATCAAGAGTGCATATTTTTGATCTGCAACTATTTTTCCGATCAAAACTTAAGATTACTGCAATTTAACCAAACACAAGTGTAAGCCAATCTTATTTTTTAGCTTCTGTTGCCAAATCTGACTTGCTCAATGCGAAAAGTGTTGAACACTTTCTCAATTCGAACAAACTTTCAGTGTGGATCAGTGTTTTACTAAGATTTTATTTTTCGCTTTCTTTTTTCAGTTTCAACACTTTGCAATAGTACTTAGTCTTTGATGGGAGCAAGTTATTAAATAAATCGATTCGAATGCATCCGATTTTGGTTCATACAAGTAACTTGCCTGGTGATTTGTTTGTGATAATATAGCGTCGAGCAGCAAGAAGTAGGATTTGTGAGTGAAAAAAGAAAAGCACATCCGCCTTCAGACAAGCTTAGTTTGTTCAGCAAGCAAAATCGGCCAAGTTTTCTGAAAACAAAATTAGCCAGAGAAGCTAGAAAGTAAAAAGTAAGAAGTAAGTTAAGAAAGAAATTAGAAGAGAGCTTAGAAAGGCTAGGAGCCAAGCAGTAACTGCTGAGCAAGACTGAGCAAGAGAAGAAAGCGTCTTAAACGTGCTCTTTTGCCAAACAAGAAAGAGGTGGGCTGAAACCCTAGCAAAAGTGTCTGGTGTTGAACTGGTGCTTGACTTTTGGCAGCCATAATGAGAACAGAGATCTCAAACAGGCTTGCCAGTAATAGCTGTGCTACCGTTTAAAACCCGCTTGAAGAGTGCCACAGTTTTGCCAGTGTTTTCCTCTGGTCACGTGTTCAAGCTATTGCAATCCACACTTCTTAATTCACGTCATCTGTCTTAAATCACCATCCGACCTCTTAACTGATTGCTGCAAATTAGGGTCCTCCCAGTCGGCTAGCCACCCCTCGGCTAGTAGAAGTCAGCTGTTAATTCGGCGGCTCGTTCTTTGTCAAACTAGTCTTGCTTTTCAGTGTCTTTGCAATTTGCCAGTCTGTTTCGTTGCTCCATCCACCGACTGTTGGCAAGCTGAAGCCTGTCTAGAGCAAGACATCTAACTCACTTGTTGGCCCCGCAGCCTACCAGAGCACACAAGAGTCGAATGTCAATTTTTCGGACTTGTTACTTGGACTTTTACTTGGACTTTTACTTGGACTTTTACTTGGGCTTGTCACTTGGGCTTGTTAGCTGGGCTTGTTAGCTGGGCTCACTGCTTGCACTTGTCACTTGCACTTGTACTTGCAGTTCTTACTTGGGTTTGTCGTTTAAACTTGTCATTTGAACTGGTCATTTGAACTTGTGGTTCGAATCTGTCTTTTGGACTGAATTGAAATCGTCTTTCAGACTTATCATTGGATTTATCATTTAGACCTTTTATCTGAGCCGGCTATTTGCGTCAGCGTTGCTGCTGCACCAACTCTTAACATCAATCACTTTCACCAGTCACTTGCACCATTTAAACCATCGCTTATTACAATCATCTACACCAGTCACCTGCATCAGTCACCTACAACAATCATTTGAACCAATTTTAGTCCTTATACCGGCATCTCGTTTACATTGTCTTTTTAACCACTCATCTTGACTTATTTGTGGAAAATGAATAATTTTAACTCTTTAGACAAAAATGGCATCATGTGCCCCAACACCATAAGGCACAAACGTGCATTCAGGATTCCGATTCGCTACTTTCTCATTTTCAACTCATTTTTTGCTTTCATTATGGTTTATGCAAACAAAGTTGTGATCAGTGTAGCCATTGTGGCAATGGTGTACAGTGTGGATGACCACCAAGGTGCATCGCACAACCTTGTCAACCAAACCGACTTGCCAATCAAACCTTCTGTTCTGGTCCCCTCTGCTCTGATCCAGCCCAGCCTAGCTCCAAACACTATTAATTCCAACTTGGGCGACTTCAATGCCATCAGCACTTCCTCCATACCAAACGACCAGGTCGGCTATACTACCTCCACCAAGTCCAGTGTTTTGGGCGCTTTTTTTTGGGGTTATATCATAACTCAAGTTCCAGCTGGTCGTCTTGCTGAACGTTTTGGCGCCAAATGGTTACTTGGCTTTTCAATGTTGCTCTGTTCTCTGCTCAGTTTTCTAGTGCCAACCGTGACATTGGTTGAAAAACCCTTACCTGACCCTGAGCCTGGCCTTATAAACTCCATTCAACATTCTCTAGTCCTGATTGTTCGATGGTGCATTACAGGATCAATCGACAATTTCATGACTCGAATCATTGGTTTTGGATGGGCTCTGCAGTTAGTTCGGGCTATTCAAGGTGCTTGTGCAGGTGTTGCACATCCTTGTATGCATGCTTTAATCACTCGTTGGACCCCCAAAAATGAACGATCAGTCACCACTGCATTTATTTACTCTGGCTCTCAAATCGGAACTGTTCTCATTAGTCCTATTGTCGGCATCTTAGCTAGCTCTCCTCAATTAGGTAAGTGCACACTTTAATCTATAGTTTGTTCAAGCTATCACTCGCTTTTTAAATGCAACTTTGTTGTACTTTAAACTTCTATTAAAGTCATTATCAAAACAGACTAAGCATTTTATTAGGTTAGATTAACTTTACACTTGTTTTGACTTTTTTTGCCAATTTTAATTGTTTTCAATTTAAAATTTCTTAATTCAATGTTTATATTTTTTTTCGTTTTTTCTCAAATCATCATCATTTTATCTTTTTCTACACAAGAAACTCTGCTTTTTAAAACTCTGCTTTTTAAAACTCTGCTTTTTCTTTATTAACTTATATATTTCTTAGTTTCTTTTTTTCTTTTTAACTTTTTTTTTTACCTCACGCTCACATGAATCTAGTCATTTTTTAAACTGTGGAAACTATTCTAGTTGGCAATGGCAAAATCTTATATTTTGCTTTATCAAAGTTAAATGACAAACATTTGATCCAAACACATGGCCACAAATCTTCTTTAAAAAAAACACGTTTTTCTTAAGAATTATTTTTTTAATGTTTTAATTTGTTAATCGCTAAAGGTTTAACCTATTTTTTTTTCTATTTAATAATTATTTACAAATCTTTTAAATAAAAAACTAGCATTAATATTTTCTTAGTTTTAATAACTATATTGTCCATTTTACTCTATGACTTATTATAATTAGGTACTGTTTAAGATTAAAAATTCTTTCTTTTATAACTTATATTAATAAGTTAGAATTTTTTTTTCAACTTTTTTTTTATTTAATTTATAAAATAAATTTAATTTTAATTATAATTTAAAAAAAAAATCAATTAAAAGTTTAAAAAAAAAATTTCATTTAACAATTATATGAAATTATAATAAACATTATAATATATTGATATAAAATGATTTCTTATCTTTTTTTATAAAAATTTTTATTTAAAAATAATTTTTACATTTTTAAATTTTTGCAATTTTTTTTTTTAAATTTTATATTTTAATTAATCAAATCAAATTGCAATAAATTAAAAAAAAAAAATTATTTTTTTTTATTAGGTGGATGGCCATCAGTTTTTTATCTATTAGGATATTTAGGAACAATTTGGTTTATACTTTGGTGTATTTTTGTTTATGACACGCCTGATAAACACCCTTTTATAAGTGAAGAAGAACTTCAAACACTTAAATTGGGTATCGGAAATGATATTTCTCATGACGTAAGTATTATATTGCTATTAATATTAAAAACAATACTTTAAAACATTTTTTTAATCTAACTTTTAAATCAATTTAAAAAATCTAATTACAAAGCAATTTTTTTTAATTAACATAAGTTAATTTTTAAATTTTTGATAAAAAGGTCAAAAAAATAACGCAATTAAACGGGTAGCAATATTATTACAGATTTAATCAAATTTAAATCAATTAAAATGAATTTATTTTATTAAAAATTTTAACTTATAAATAAGCTTAAAAAATTTGCAACTCAAATTTCAAACTACATTAAATTGAAAGTAAAAATAATTTTTTTAAAGATTATTTTACATTAATTTTATTAATTTACTATTGAAACATATTTAATCACTTTTTTTTGAAATTATAATAAAAAAATTAATTATTATTTCAAATTTTACCAGGATAATTTAAAAAGTTAAAAATTTTAAATATTTAAAATTATATAGTTTTTTATTATAAATTTACTCTGATTTACATAATTAACTTGAATTTATCATTTTTCAAAAGTCATATTTAACTGACAGAATTTGAAATAAAATAAAAATAGTTGTAAAAACTTTTGCTAGGTGTCACTATAAACATCTAACAACATTTTGCGTTTTGTTTAAAAATACCAATTTATTTAAATATTAAAACACAATCAAAGAAAATTATAAAAAAGAAAAGTAAAAGTTGTTTAAAAATGTTTAAATGTTTAAAAAATATTTAAAAATAACTTTTTTAATTATTGCGAGTTAATGCTTTTAAGTTTGATTTATAACTTAAAATTAATTTAAGTAAAAAAAGAAATTTTAATGTTTAATACGATTTTAGATTCATAAAGTTTGTATCAAACACTTAAATTATTTAAGTTGATTATTATGTTTTAAAACTATCAATTTAAAAGACTAGTAAAATTATTAATTATTAAAATAAACATCATATTGAAAATTATGATTGCACTTTTAAAATGAAATCTAAATTATTTTTTTTTTTTTTAAATTAAACTAAAAGTAATAAAAAATTAAATTTATTATTAAGGCAAATTCATTTTTAAAAATTATTTTTGCTAATTTTGTAGAAATAATTTTATTTTAAAAAATATTTACAATTTTATAAACGAAAATTTTTAAATAGATAGATTAATACTTTGTTTAATATAACAACATAAAAATATAACTTAAAAATTGTTTTGATTATAAAATAGGTTTTAATTTTCATTTTAAGTAAAATTTTTTAATTTTAATCAGATAATTTAAAATTATATTTTATAAATATATCAACAGGTAAATTGATTGAGAGCGATATTAATTTCATATTAGCTATTTTTTAGGAATACTTGTATGCTTAATTTGGTTTTAATATAATTTATTAGTAAATTTTAAAATTTACTTGCTAATTTAACATAATTTATCTTTTGATAATATCAATTTATTTAATAAAAAATTAAATGCCAATATTTTTTTTTTATTTTGCAAAGACATTATTTTTTGTTTATTTTTTTCATATTTTTTATTAAATTTAGAATATAAATATACCCTGGAAGACAGTGTTCACTTCGTTGCCGGTTTATGCATTAATATTTGCTCATTTTGGACAAAATTATGGTTATTTCATGCTCTTAACTGAATTACCAACATATCTTAAAGAAGCACTTAAATATAATATTAAAGAAGTAAGTTTAAAATGTGTGTAATGAAGCAATTTGAAATTAAAAAAGAAATTCAATATATTTACAGAATGGAATGGTTTCAGCAATCCCTTATCTTGTACAAGCCATTACATCCTGGGTGTCTTCATACATTTCTGATAAAATTGTAACATCTGAAAGATATCCCCTTTCCTGGGTTAGAAAAGCATTTAACACAATCGGTAAGTTATAATCATTGATTGACTTGCTTATAATTTTTTTGTTTTTAATAAATTTAAAAAAAACATTGTTTATAAAAAATATAAAACAATAATTAAATTGATTAAATATTTTAATTTGTTATATTTGAAAAATATAATTTATTTTTTAAACAACATAAACACTTAAAACTTTTTAATTATAAAACTAATTTATAAATAAAACTGTGAAAATTAATAATAAATTCTAATTAAATAAATTTGTTTTTTTCACAGGTTTTGTTGGACCAGCTGTCTGTTTTCTTGTAATTGCTATAGTTGGCAATACTTCACACGTTCTTGTAATAGGAAGTTTAATCTTTGCACTTGGATTTAATGGTTTTGCAATGAGTGGATTTCATGTAACTCATGTAGATATGGCCCCAGATTTTGCTGGAACATTAATGGGCATCACTAACGGAATATCTAACTTTAATGGTGTGCTAGCTCCTAAAATTGTAGACGTCTTACATGGCTCTGACGGAAAAACAAAATGGTCAGCAGTATTCACAATTTCTTGTTTTGTTTATTTGTTCACTAATTTGGTGTATTGCTGGTTCGGTACATCTAAATTACAAAAATGGGCTTTAGCTAAAAAACCTTCTCCGGCAGAAGGTGTTCTTATTTGCAACGGAAATATAACTCCAGATAGTCCAAAACACAAAAGAAATATTTTTTTGATGAATGATCTTAATTCAGAAACAAAAGATGCTATTACTTGGAAAACTATTCAACCGTGTATATTAGAAAATAATGTCATCAATGAAAAACATTCTCAATATCAATAATTTTGAATATTGATGTTCAATGTTTAACAAACAAAAAAAAATAGTAAATTTTTTTCTGACTAAATTTAACAATTTTAAATCAATCAACACGATTTATTAAAATATAAGTTTAGCACATGTTTTTTCAAGTCAATATCATGTTGCAAAACACTTTCCATTGGGGAACTTGATTTAATTTTGAAATTTTATCTTGAATCTGCTAAAAAACATTTTTTACAAAAATTTTAATAGATCAAATTTTTATAAAACATTCTATTTTTACAATTAAAAACATCATTTAGATGTTTTTTTTATAAATCGATAAAACTACAGAAACGATTTATATCTGAAATTTCTCCTTGTTTATTATACAAATTAAAAAAAAAAAAAATAATTTTTTAAATGCAAAACTACAAATGTGCATAACTTGAATTACAATAGAAGATAGGTGTCTATTTTCTCTTTTCATTTATTTTCTTGATATACATTTACATCTATTTTTTTATACTTTTATACATTTGGTAATTCATTACCTGCCATAGAAATTGTTACATGTGAATATTTTATACTAAACTCGTCTGTTATTGCTACTATAATTCATTATAATTTGTGATTATTATTTTATTACTTGATTGCAATTTTTTATCTTATTCCAAATTTAATGATTAATCTTAAATTAATCTTTTATTAAGCAAAGCGACATAAAAAATTAAATCAACATTAATTGAAACAATATACTATTTTATAAAATATAAAATAAATTTAAAATTTTTTTTAATCAAT
Organism: Pyemotes zhonghuajia; assembly: GCA_025170145.1. NCBI lineage: Eukaryota > Metazoa > Arthropoda > Arachnida > Trombidiformes > Pyemotidae > Pyemotes > Pyemotes zhonghuajia. The sequence continues at coordinate 17,196,240 of CM045846.1, read as the reverse complement.
TTTTTTTAATACTAATTGATTCTTCTTTCTTGATGAGATTTTATTGAATGATTTGAATCGTTAAAATCCTTGTTTAAAGCTGGTGATCCATAAATAGGCTTGAAATGTCGAGAAGAAGCAATATGAAATATTTTCGTATCATTATTAATTTTTCTTTCATTTTCAATTTTTTCTTCAGACAAATTGGATTTTTTCAAAAGTAAAAAATCTTTAATTGATTGCCAATTATTAGCCATTTTAACTTTATTTTGTGTTGATCTTGATTTGCGATCAAACAATTTAGTCTTATATTTTTTCATTGCTTTGCTATAAGAACAATCATTTTTAGCTAATAAATATCCTAAACTAAAGGCTAAAAGAATGCTAAATAAAAAAAAAAAGAACCAAACAAGATAAAAATTTTGTTTTAAAAAAAACATTTTCCAAAATGAAGATTGTTGTAAAGCTAAATCCAAACCACATAAAGAACATTGAAATATATATTCAACCGAATTTTTCATTTTTAAACTACTTTTTACATCTATTTGTAAATTAAGCTTGTTATAAAACATCTGATATATGGATAAATTACTAAGTAAAATTGCAGCATTTGAACAGTTTAAATATTCTGAAACAGGAAATTGTTTGACATTGTATAATTTCTCATGAAAACGAACTTTATCCATGACAAAAACTTTGTCTTTACTAAATAACCAAATTTCATTGCCTAACATTTCCATTGCATCTAATTCGGATGGAAAATGAGCATCAATTAGACTAACCGGAAAAGGACCAGTTAAAAGTTTTCTTCTTGTATTTTCTCCAATCCCTTGTATATTAAATATGTAAAATAAATTTCCATCAAAAACAAAATAATTATTATCGTAGAAAAAAATCTCATCAAATTTTAACAAAGATTTGAAATTAATTTGTACAAAATAGGATAAATTTTGAGCTTGACAATCATCTATATTAGACATATCCATTGTAAATACTTTTTGTGAAATATCTTCACCAAACCAAATTATACAATTAATTTGATTAATGAATAGTTAACAATTTATATATCGATTAGTAATTAGTGATCAATAATTAGTGATGTTTTTTTGATAAATACCGTCTACAAGTGTAATAGCAGCTCCATTTAAAAATGCAGATTTTACTCGTTTTATATTTCCGTTGCATAAAGAATTAAGTGGAATTTTATCTTCATTTGAAAATTCATTTAAACGTATCAAACGCCGTTGATAATAATGAAAAAAATCTTGTAAATTTACTATAGTTTGACCTTCTTCATCAACTAATTTTGTGGCAATTCGATAATAATAATTGCCATGAAACACAAACATTTCTGGTAAATTATCATTTGTTCTGACAATAGCATCAATTTTACCATCAAAACAAAGATCATTGATCACTTCATTCCATTGATCACAACTTGATGCAAAAACGACTGTGAAAAATAAAAATAAAACAAGCATAGTAAATTGAATCATGACTGTTTTACAATTAGAAATACAATAAGAAATTTTCTAGCCGATTTTGATGAGACGATGTTCAGCAAAAAACTCATTCTGCAATAATAGAAATTAACTACATTTTAACACTATTTAGAAATAACCTTCAATTCTGATTTGTGTCTTATGTCAATGGTGCTTGCAAAAACCTTGGCTTTGACTTGCGAATGCAATATTAATAGTTGTTCACTAAATCAAATGTCAAAGTTACACCTGTTGCTAAATAAAATACTAATATGTAAATAAAAACACACCTCTTATAAAGTTAGATTATTTTTGTATTTACACAACACTTTGTTATTTTATAAATACTTATTTATTTTCTAGAATATTTTAAACTAAAAAAAATTTTTTATAAAAATTTTATATTAAATATTTTCCAAATTATTTTAGTTTATTTCATTTACTTAAATTGTTCCTCTACCACCGTTAAATGTAAATCAATTTTAATTAAAATTAAAAAATAATCATGAAATTGCACAATCTTCATAATTTACAAAAGTTTTTAATCACTTAGCAATTTTTTTTTAATTGCCATTTAATTAACTTTAAATTTATTATTTTATTTACAAACAATTTACAAATTATTTTTAAGTAAAGAAATTTAATATTTTTTTACAGGCCATATGTTTATTCCAATACCATTTATCTACAATTCAATTATATAAAAGTTAATTACAAAAAATTTTTTTAAAAGCAGTTTTGATTTTTTTTTAGGTTGGTTTAGGTTTAGGTTAGATTAGGTTTAAGGTTATTTTCATTAGTCTTAAACCTAATTGTTGTTAAATGTTATTAAATGTTGTTAAATGTTGTTAAATGTTGTTAAATGTTGTTAAATGTCAGTTAAATTTTAAACAAAAAATTATGTAATAATATAAAATATTTTAAATTAAGTAATTAAATTCATATAAAAATGAAAAAATAGAATAAACTTATTATTTTTAATAAATTAATGTTAAATTATTTTTTATTTAAAAAAAGTTTATTTGACTCCTGTGATCAGCCATTAAAAGAAAAGCAGAGTAAAAAAATGTGTTTAAAATATTGACATTTAGTTTGATGTTTTTTTAACGTTTAAAAGATTGATAAAATTTTTACTTAAATTACATTAAATGAAAAAAAAAATTAATAAATTTATTGATGTCTATATGCAAATTAAAATAGCTATGTTGCACGTAATTCATTTATTTATTTTAGTCCATAATTTTACCAAGATTGTCTAATTTGCGATTATATTAAGTTTTTTTTGAACAGCAATCAATGAAATTTGTTCAATTAAGACTACTAAACATTGACAGGTATTTGTTTTTTAAGATTTTTTCATCACTTAATCTTTCCCCATTAACTTTAAGTTATTTCCTGCAAATCTAAATGACGGAAACAGATCAAATTTTAGTTTGAAAAAAATTTTTACAAATTGTGACCATTAATCATGCACAACACAGTTGGTCAGCAATCATTTCTCATAGTTAGACAAACTTCAAAATGTCCAGTGAAAAAAAAAAACAATTTTTATCATTAATGATGTGTTCACACCACACATTTTATATGTAACAAATTTTATAAAAAAAAATATTTAAGAAAGCCAACACTTTAGCAAATAAATATGGTATCAAATTGTCATCATTTTTTTTTATATTACTAATCTATTTTTTTAAAGTTCCAAATTACTAATTATTAAATATTTTATTGACAAATTTATTTTAAACTAAAAATTTTTTTAATTGAAATACTTATTTTTGTTTTAAACTTTTTATGATTTTTATTAATCTAATGACAACAAATTTATAAAAAAATTGTTTGAATTAAATCAATGGTATAGAAAATTTAATTTAAATTGCAGACACTTTTTATGATAATTGAAATAAAACAAAAAAAAACTTTCTTATTGTTTAAATCTTTAAGTAACTTATTAGCTAAATGATTTGATTTTATTAATTTTTTTTTTTGTTTTTAATTTTTAATTTTGTTTACAATTTGGCACTTTTGCAATAACTTTAGTAACAATGCTGTTTTTCTTTTTAAATTTATCTTAAAAAATGGACAGAAGAGTTGGCAGAAAATACAGATGAAAATCAAATAAATAAAAAAAAAGTAATGTCTGAAATTGCAAACAAAAAGCAGTGTGTGGCCAGTTGCGTGCTACTATCATTAAGTTTTGGCGCAAAATGCAAAATTTAAAACTTTGTTTTAACAACCCAGTATCATAAATCATCCTTAATAGTTAAATACATAGAAGAGCATAGTTTGGAATGAATTGTCAGCAATGGAAATCCTTTGTCACCAAAATTTAAAACACCATCTGTAAAGAACAAAATAGATCAAGCAAGAATCATAAGCAGTTTTTACTGTCCGGTCTGCTTTGCTAACAATCACTTTGTCTTGTTATTCCAACATTCAAATTGTAATTTAAAAAAAATATAGATAAAAAAACTTGCTTTATTTTGTGTAATGATGTCTGTATGCATTAAAATGGCAATTGATAAACGCTGAGCCCTGAGCTTTTTAAATCTTAATTATTATCATCATTTTTCTTTTAAATTTTTTTTCCATTAAATCTAATCAGCATGTTTTCAGTGAATGGCTAAAAATTGATTTTAATATAAATGAACTTAATTTTGCATAAATTGCTGGACGAATTGGATAAAATGTCTAGTAAACATTTGAGGATATGACCAACAAATTAAAAAAAAAAATGAATTGCAATTTTTTTGCTTTTATATTGATAGTAAAATCAATAATCTAAAACTAGCAATTTGTGTATTTTAATGAACACATATTAAGAATTAACATTTTTATTCCTCAATTATAAACCTTAATTGGTGTGAAACTGTAAATCATAATAAAATAAGCTGGAAATTTTATTTATTTTAACATTATTAAAATGTTTCTAAATTAAACAATGTAGAGGCATGTGTTTTAATGATGTATATAATTTGTACAAATCAAATTTTGAAATAAATAAAATTTATTTAAATAAAATAATAATTAAAACATTTTGTTGACAAAAATAATTACGAAAAAACATTTTGGGCATTAATAAATTTTTTTTTTTTCAAAATTTAATTAATCTTGCCATTTTATTTATTTATTTTATATACAAAGTTAATATAATCTATATATATATATAAAAATTAAAAAATACAATTTTTACAATTTTTTTAAACTTTTACAATAAGTTTAAGTTTAAAAAAAGTTTCTTTGAATTTTGTTAAACATGCATATAGGAAAATAAACATTAAACCTTCTGAATTCAATTTTTTTTTAACTATGTGGTCAATTAAAATTTATATTAAAAATTATTTTATTTTCTCAAAAGGTGAACAGTGCAATGCAAAAAAGACATCAACATTAACAGATTTTACTGCTATTCAATGGCCAGATGTATTTCACAAGAGTCTTTCATCTCAAGAATAAACATTTTCAGAACTAGGTAATGAAAAATGCCGATAACTAATATATTCCTCAGGAATTTCGTTCACCTTTACTTCTGCTGCTGGCTGTTGTTCCGTATTGCGTTTCCTTCGATATCTAATACCAATGATCAAAACGATTATACACATTAAAAATACACCAGAAATAGTGCAGGCAATTACAATCAATCCAATTGTAGATATTTGTATAGGAACTCTTTTACTGTAATCCATAGTTCGTATCTATTTAATTATAAAAAAAAAATTGTTTAATTAAAAGTAATAAAAAAAATTTAAACTACTAAAAAAATTGTCGGTAAAAAATATTAATAAAAAAAGTAATCAATTAAAACAAAAATGACACAAACTAGTTAAAATTACAAATAAAAAATAATGTTTATTGCAATTTACATAAATCACAATAAAAATATTGTTTTTTTTTTAAATTAGTTTTAATTAACTTTATTTAATAAATTTATTTATATGTTTTAATCATAATTAAATATAAAATCAGAATAACTTTTTGTAATGACTTGTTTATTTTGCCCATTTAGCTTTCTCAGTTGCAATATTATATTTAATTCAAACATAAAATTATCAAACACCTGTATCAAAAATAAAAATTAAATATTTTCTCGAAAAAAGTTAAAATACTCATAAAATAATTAAATAAAAATAACAAATTAAAATTAGAAAAAATTAATTAACCTGAAAAAAAAACTATTTTAAAAAATCTAATTTTACTTTTTTATTTGTTTTATTAAAAAACCAATAGAAATATTTTTACATTTATTTAAAATAAACAAACCACAATTTTTATTTTATTCAATTTGTTACAAAAATAAATTTCGTTAAAAAATCTATAAAGTTTAAAAAGGTTTAAGTTTAATGTAAAAATAAAAAAAAAATAAAATCACAAAATGAAATAAAAATCCAATAACTTTACCATTAAAAATTTAATTTAGGGGCTGTTAATATGAATAAACAAAAAGAACATTTTTTATTATATTTTTTACAATACTTAATGTAGAACAAACCTTCTAAAATCAGTCAAAATTTTTAAATCAGTCGAGTTTTGTTTTTAGTAAAATAGTAAAAAAATAAAACTCGTGTTTGGTTTGTTAATTGCATACTTTATTTTAACTGACCAATCGCCATTACGCTCTATCAATCAGAAATTTTCCCAAGCGCCTCATCTCCCATCGTATTTGGAATACTAACTAATCACACTCACTAAACTAGTTCATTTTATATAACTTTTTCTTAGTTATTTTCTTTAAATATATATATTTTAATACATGGGTGCAATTTTTTTTTCAATTTGAAAATCTATGATCAAACCTGTTTCAATACAAACACCAATCAATAGACTTAAATTGACCTTTTGCCATTGAATCACAAGTTTCAATATTGAAATATAGCCCTAGAACATTACTATTTTTTTTACTTTGAAACATGTGTGCATCAATTTTTCTAAGTTGAATCAAACCACTTTTGCCAATTTTCGATTATTTTATTTTTTGCTATTTTCACTTGTTTTTCTTAAAATAATGGCCAAATAGTGTGACAAAAAAAAAACAAACTAAAATTTTATTTTATTATATTTCTAGTTTAAACACAGTTAGTAGATCGAAAATTTTTAATGCTTTATTATAACTTCAAACCAATGTTAAAAAAATTTAGGAAAAAATTTAAAAAAATATGAGAAAAAAAGTAGAAACAAAAAAAAAAAACGAATCAAACAATGTCCAAATTAAAAAAAATAAATAAAATACTATAGTTATAAAATAGTAAAAAATTTTAAAACTTAAAAATAGATTAGTTTCAATAACAATTGACTAAATACTTTACTTTTTAAATATTGTTGATACATAATTTTTTTAAAATACTAAAAATTGTCTAAATTTAAAATAGTTTACCAAATAAAATTAGTTTATAACAATTTACTTTTTATTTTCTAAAATATAATCTAAAATATTTTTTTTTTTTATTTAAATTAGGAATTTGTTTAATAATGAATTTTTTTTTATTTTAATTAAATTTTAAAAAAATCTAAAATATTTAAATAAATAAATGAATAATTTTTTTTATTCTAAGAATATTTACTAGAAAAAATATTTATTTGTTAATCAAATAAGTAACTGTCTAAAAACAATTTTTTTAAGATCAAAATAAAATAATTAGTTATTAATAATAATTTTTATTAAATTTAAATTAATTGAAAAAATTTACTTTGATTTAAGCTTTTGCTTTAGGCTATTTTAATTATTTTCCGGCATTTATTACATTTTTTTTAATTTTTTTATCATAAAATAAGTATTCAAATATTAAAAACATAAAATATGTAATATAAACAGCTTGGAATATTTGATTATATGTTGATTATCTTTTGTGTCAATTTTTTTAGATAATCATAAAAAAGTAAACTAATTATAAATAACATAGTATCGTTATAATATTCAAAAGATAAAAATGGCACATAAAAATTTTCTAGTCTATTGTGAACATGACTTTAAGCATAAACAAATATGAACTTGTTTCATTTCAAAAATGCTGAATTGACTGATAAAAGTTTTATTCAGCATTTATAACAAAAAAAAAATTAGCTTTATCAGATTTTTTATATTGGTTATTTTCTTAAGTTTATTTTTGCTAAAAATTATTTCAAAACTAAATAAATACTTTTTTTGAATGCATAACATTTGATAGACAATATTTGCTTCAATTGAAACACTAAAGTTTGTGATTTAATTTAACCTATGCACTTGAGACAATTTGGCCAATATATAAAAACAAATTCAAATTTGCCGACGTAATTCAGCGTTAATTGTGTCAAAATTTTGTGTAAACTACTACTGCAGTTCTCTTAAAGTTTGAGGCCACCAGAGTCTAACGGTCTCTAGATGATTACATGTAAGCGAATCTGTTTCAAGTGATTGCGCTATCCATCTGTTGTCTGTCTTTTGTATATGTCCAGGTTAAAACTACTAAAATAAACAAAAGATGAAAAAAGGTCAAATAGAAAGACACAAGAGACCATTGGGATTTATTTTAATACAATTGCTACTAAAACATCTATATATGCAAACGGTATTATCACGGTCAGCTATTATTTATACTATAAAAGTCTAAAATTTATTTTTTTATATTAAATGTAAAACTAATACTTTGTAAATATATTGTTTTTAAGTTATATTCAGAAAATCTATAATAAATTCATTACATTTAATTTAAATAATAAAATTTAAAAGCAAGTTATATTTAAAAAATATTTAAAACAAATTTAATTTAAAATGAATTAAGTGGTACTCAATTAAAAAAATACTTTTTCAACTGTGGAAAACAAATAAAAAAAAATATAAAAAACAATGTACTGAAACCGAAAACAGAAACAAATTTTAAAAAGCAACTTTTAAGTGTAATTTAAAGAAAATTTTGTTTTTGTCAAATCACTAGACCAAAAACTGTTTCCTTTTTCCTGTGGCCAAATTAAATTTTTTTTTTTTACATTATGAACTTGAGATTTGTTTAAATGTTGTCTATGTTTTTTGATCTTGAGTAAAGGTACATAAAAAGTTGGAATTTAAAAATTCCCAGTCTATAGATGTTTTGATAAATGTTTGGCTTTCTAAAAATTGACCAGAAAAAACAAAACAAATCCAATCTCTATTGTAGTAGTATATTTTGAAACATTGCAATAAATACGGCAGTAAAAAAAAATAAAAAAAACAACTTAAAGTGACAAAAGATGAGAAAATGAAAAAAACTAGTATGCTGGTTTCTATTTAATAAGCTAACTGAAGAAAAGACAAACAGAAGGAAGAAAAAAAAAAAAGAAGAGCAAAGAAGAAGAGCAAAGAAGAAGAGCAAAGAAGAAGAGCAAAGAAGAAGAGCAAAGAAGAAAAAAGTGAAATGATTGCACACACACTGTTAACAGCGGAAGTACAAAAGTACAGGAAGCGTACAACAAGATGTACATGAACAAGTTGCTACTTTGCAGCCATCGCCATAATAAGTAGAAAGAAAAGACGATGACTTGATTGCAATGAACTCAGATCGCTTGTGACTGATAAAATCAAGCATATGGCAATAAATGAGCAACAAAAAAAAGACAAGCAAGAAGAAAAAACAAATAAACTGAAAAAAAATAAAGCAGAGCAAATAAATCCTGTGAAAGCAATAACAATGATAATCAAATCCGGTTCGCAGCAGAGCAAAATATAAGAAAATGCCCACTGGAAATTGTTTTGATTCTTTGTAACGGCTTTGCCTGATCAATAATAATGATACAACATCAAACTAGCAAAAAAGCTGGTGTGCACAGGTTGAGAGAGAAGTTGTAAATAAAAAACGAGTTTGGTATCTTAAAATGCCTACCTGAATACATTTGCGACTACTGGTGGCATACTGATTAGGATGTTTGTGATGATCAACCACATAAGCAGTTGGCTTATTGGTTAAAACACGTAGATACTTGCCGTTGGCTTGAACGCAAATCGTGTACAAGGTAGTGGGTGCCAAATGCAAAATATCTACATGGCGTTCACTAGCCGGAAGTAAACGATTAGTAACCAAAGGAATTCTAGCTTCCGCGTGATGGTAATCCAATGTGAATCCCCCTACCAAACTTGAATTTTGCACTTCCCAACGAATAGTTAATGAAGTTGATTGTAGCTTTTCTACTTCTAAACTTGATAATAAAGGAACAGGACAAAAATCAATTGGATGAACTGACAATACCAAGCTGTAAGCCAAATGTTCAGGCTGGGTACAGAACAGTTGAGAATCACTATCTACCGATGTTATCAATCTGGAATGCTCTTGCAGCCATTGCCATAACGATAATAAACGACAATCACAATGAATTGGATTGCCTTTTAGGATTTAAATTTAATTAACAACGATTGATTAAAATAATCAAAAATCAATATATTCAATTAAAAAAAAATAATTAATAGACAGTCGAAATCAGTAGAACACATAAGTAAATAAATAGAAAACAAAAAACAATAAGCAGATCCGAAACCATACATTAATAATGTGACAATTATGATGTTAAATGCAGTTAAAATTATGTTGAAACCACCAATAAAACCAGATGAAGAATGATGAATATCCAAAGACATAAACATGGTAAATTAGTATTCAGATGCAAATACGACATTATTATAAGGATACCAAGTTAGTGTAAAAGCGCAACATTAAATGATAGTAAAAAATAAAAAAAGCGATTAGAGAATTGAATAGCAAGATTGATGATAAACGAACAAGCAAAAATAATAAATAGCAGAGAAAACATGCAAAGAAAGTCAAAGCAAAATAATGAAAAAATATCTTAAAAATTCAAGACGATTCGTTTAAAAATGCCTGTCAATGTTGAGTTTGTCCTGTTTAATTAATAACCCAATTGCTTGATCATTCTCGCGTGCTGTTTGGCAAGCCATTATAACAAAAAAGTGTCCAAAGTTTAGTAAAGATTCGACAAACATTGATACATAGACCATTGAATGGCGTTCAAACTATTATTGGAATAAAAGGGGTAATGTATACATAAACAATCCTAGAACACTTATCACTGAACTGGAAATAAAGGCAAATAACAAAATAACGTTTGAATAATCAGCTGCAACCAATCATTAATTACTTGTAATTAAGCTGAACGCCATCTTTTCGCCTGACCTTTATATCGAACTTATGAGCCTAAAGCCGCTTTTAAATAGTCCACAGTTTTGATTATCATCCATGCATTACTTTTTAAATCATCTTGACATGCGTTACTTGCACTCGCAATAAAGTTAAATTAGAATACATCGTAAGTGATTGTCGTGATTGCAAACGATTGCAAGTGATCGCAATTGATAGAGAAAGCTTAAAATCAGAACTAAAATAAAACCAGCAAAATGTGACTATTTGCATGCAAGCAATGTTAAACGATACTTGCAATCTCAAAATTAGTGAAACAAACTGTGCACTTGGTTAACAGTCACATTGGCACAATCAAGCTAATGAAACATTTGTCACACATTTTTGCAATCCACTATTATTAGATGGGTCTCGGCTGGTCAGCTCTAAAAGATATTTTACTAGAGCGGATTAACTGTCCAAAACCATCCTTTTTCTAAAAGTCAAAATACTAATCACTAGTTTAGTATTCAACTACCATCAATTGTCGCAAACCAGCATTAGCTACTGTCAAGACTTAAACGTGCTACTAACCAAACACATTCACATGATTATTTAAAAAAAAAAAACAAATAAAAAGTATAATAAGAAAAAAACTTAAATCAACAAAAACTAACACAAAAATAAAAAAATAAATTGAAGTTTATTTTTTCTAAACATTTTAGACTTTGAACTCGATTAAATATTAAGAAACTATAAAAAAAACATACTTAATCATAATTTATTTTCTTCTTAACTATCATTCAGTCAATTAAATTAAATATGAAATATTTTGACAAGTTACACGTTGTAAATTTTTAATTGTTATAAACTTAAAATTTACCTTATTTGATTTAAGTAAAACTTTCTTAAAAGTTTTTTGTTTTGGTTTTTTTATTTCAAAATTAATAATCTTATCTTTTAAAATTTAGTAAACAAAAAAAAAAACAAATTTAAATATAATATAATTTGAAATGTATATAAACACTTAACCAACTTGTCCAATTTAGATTAGGGATAAAAATAAAAAAAAAATTAGTAAAGAAAAACAGAAAAAATAAAAAGGAAACGGAAACGGTGTCAAAAAACGCCTAAAGTGATTGTGACCCAACTTCTCAAATAAGTAAAGACAGAAAAAATAGACCAATTTTGCTTCTGGCAACCATTTCTTTAGCCCAATCGATCTGTTACAGTAAAGATCGTCAAATTTAGTCTTTAGAGCCTGTGGCTGCTCAATGCCGCATTTGTCAATTTATATTCTGCTACTAAATAAAAATCTGTTAAAGCGCTGAAATTTACTCTGGTCAAAGCAACGCTAAATTTAACTAACGCAAAACGGGAAAATCGAAACTTAATTGCGAAATCAGAATAAAAAATAAAAAAGTTTAAAAATTTAAAATAAATAAAAAAATAAGAAAAAATCCAAAAGGACAAAACAAATAAAAAATAAATAAAACAAATATTAAATAGAGACAAAATAAAAACCTGGGAAAATAATAAAACAAGGCAAGTGGGTGTTCGAATACGCTATAAAATTTAAAAATAAAGCTAAAAATTTTTAAATCAAGCAGAAAAAATTTTGAAAAAAAATTTAATAAACAAATTAAAAAAATACTATAATATAAGCAAATATTGTTTAAACAGTAGAGACTATAAAATAAAATAAAATAAAATAAAATAAAATAAAATAAAATAAAATAAAATAAAATAAAATAAAATAAAATAAAATAAAATAAAATAAAATAAAATAAAATAAAATAAAATAAAATAAAATAAAATAAAATAAAATAAAATAAAATAAAATAAAATAAAATAAAATAAAATAAAATAAAATAAAATAAAATAAAATAAAATAAAATAAAATAAAATAAAATAAAATAAAATAAAATAAAATAAAATAAAATAAAATAAAATAAAATAAAATAAAATAAAATAAAATAAAATAAATGTATTAATTAGTTAATTTTAATATTATATAATGATACAACTTATAATTTACTTCTTTACTTCAAAATAAACAACAAATTTTTTATAAAAAGTATTATATAAAAAATATTAGCATGCCAACTAATAAATTTTACTATAAGTACTTAAACATGCTCTTATAATTTTTATTTAAATTATATTTTTATAATTACTGCTTTTTAATTTATAAAGTATCAAAATTAATTTTAAAAAAAAAAAAAAAAAAAATTAAAATAAAGCAAAGTCGACTTTTATGCTTTATTTTAAATTTTATAAAATATTTAGATCAAAAACATAATACATTAATTTAAAAAAAAAAAAATTATAAAAAAAAGGTATAATTCTAATTTATGTTTTTAATATAATAAAAATCAATTAAAATTTTTAAAAAATAGAAATGTAATTTTAAATTAATGTTTGCTTTAGTGTAAAATATATATTTATATGAATTATCTATTTTTGACTATTAACATTTGTGTTAAAATAATAAAAAATTGGCTTTTATACATTTTACAAAAATGTTATTGAAATAAAAATAAAATTTTTTTAAAATATTATTTTTATTAATATTATTTTACAAAAGATATAAAATTAACACATACTTAGATTAAGATTATAATGGTTATTATTTAAAATGTAAATGAAATAAATATTAAATAAATTAAAAAATTTATTATTAACACATAGTTTATTTTTAATTTTTTTAATATTTATTTTTATATATTTTTTATTAATTAATTCCAATATTATAAATAAAATAAAAAAAAATTTATTAAAAATTTTTATGTTTTAAAAACACAATGATTTTTTTGTCATGTATAAATGAATCTAACTTTTTATTTAAAATTAAAAAAATAATTTTACAATTTTTTTATAAAACAATTATTTTAATAAACTATTAATATACTATATATATTAATATATATAATAATACAATTCAAAATTATTTAAAAAAATATAAAATTATAAAACGTTTTAATATAATTATATCTATAATATCAAATAAATATTAAAAATTTATTTTCTAAATAAAAAAGCAGATAAACTAAAAAAAAATTGAAAATAAATTTTATAACTTTTTTTCTTATAGTTTATAAAAAAATAAATTATTCAAAAATGAGTATGATTGATTAAATTTTTCAAAAAAAAAAAAATTAAAAAAAGCGTTTGTCTAAGCAAATTTAATAAAAAAATAAAATAACTGTAACATAAAATTTTAAAGTAACTTAAAATTTCATTTAATTTAAAATGACCATTCAACATTTGATCAATTGACCAAATTTATGCTTAAAAAAAACAACTACTAAATTACTTTATTTTAAAAATTCAAATTGATAAATGTATTTTAAAAATATATAAATTTAATAATAAAAACGAAGATATACATTTATTTGAAGTAGATAAAACTAAAAAAAAATATTTCAGAAAGTTGTTATTAATATGGTTACAAAATATTATAATACTTATGAAAAAATAACGTATGCTTCTTAAAATAAAAAAATAAACAAAAACCCATTAAAAACGAAAGTAATAAAAATAAAATTTAATGAATATTCTATATTTAATTTTATTATTTTATTTAAGTCAAAAAGCATATTTGGTTGTCGATAGTTTATATAAAAAATAGAAATTTAAATTTATTTTAAAAATACTAAGCTATATAAAAAACAATTTAGTTTAAATTTAAATAAAAAAATTAATAATTTTATTCAAATAAATCAGATATGTCCAAAAATCAAGGTCAATGAAAATAAAAATAACAACAAATTCAAAACTAAACAATACTTGTCAACTATTAACTGGCTGATTTTCAAAGCTTATTTGCTCGATCGATGTAACAGATTTATTTCAAACTTGATACGTTTATATTAGTATCTAATGTTTTTGTTTCGCACTTATTTTAAACAAAAAAATCCAAACTAAACCTTAAACCTAAATTACTAGAAGTCCTAAAAACATACATTACAAGCTAAAAGAAACTTTAATTAAAACAAACGAGCAAAGCATATGTCGAAAAAGCTTCTCATTGCGATTTCAATTTTACTCAAGCTTAATTTGCAATCAACTGAAATAAAAATCAACGTAATTTTAATTAACAAATGTTGCATGTATAAATAGAAATAACAGCATCAACAGACCAAAAAAAAAAAAAAACTCAAAATAAATAAAAAAATTGGAAAAACAAAAAATATGCAATTTTAAGACTATGATTTAAATGTGATTTACATTTGACTGAACATGCGACCGTTTGCACAAAATCTTGATGTAAATCTTAAAATTAAAGCAAAAAAAAAAAAATAAAAAAATAAAGAATTTAGTTTGCAATTCAAATGAAAAGAAGTTTAATCAGAAGCAAAAATAACAATCAATCGAAAACAGACAAATTTTGTAAATTGTGTGTTAGTCCAATAGTAAAATTAAGCCACTTACCCGACAAAAACAATTGTTCTAGAGTTACTTCAATAGGGCTAAACAGTGCATCAGTTAAATGTGTAATGAAATTATTGCTCAAATCTAATGTTTTGATTGAAGTAAAATTTTGAAATGCATTTTCATCTATCCAACTAATCATGTTGCTTTTTAAATTAAAATTAAGTAAAGATAATCCTAAACTAGCAAACGTGTCCACACGTGAGATTTTATTTGAAGATAAATCCAAATCTTTCAATTGATTCAATTGTCCATTAAAAATTGGCATCTCAAGCAATTGGTTGTGTGTGAGATTTAAATTTCGTAATTGTGCCAAGCCATTAAGACGTTCTTCAGGCAAAATTTCAAGTTCATTAAAAGCTAAATCTAACAAAACTAGTTTAGACAATGGTCGAAAAGATCCTGGAGATATTTTAGTTATATGATTATTACGTAAATTTAAAATGGTCAGCTGATTAAATCCAAAAAAATCGTGTGATGCTATAATGGTTAAATTACAATCATTTAACGATAAGTTATTTAAAACAGGCAATGAACCAGCCACACTTAGGTCTTCACGAATTCGTAGTAAAGGGTTAAGATTCATAGATAAAATTTTTAAATTAATGAAATTGCTTTGCAAAAGATTATTAGGTAAAAATTGAAACCAGTTGTGGTCTAAATATAATTCCTCTAATGATTGTAATCCTTGAAATACAAATAATGGTAAAAAACGCATTACATTATAAGAAAGATCTAAAACATTTAAACGACTAAGGTTTGTAAAGGAATGTGAGTCTAAAACACTTAATCCATTATTACTTAAATTCAAAACTCTTAAAGCTTGATTATATTGTAATTCATTTTTAAAAGTTTGCTTAATACTATTTCCGGCCAAGAAAAGTTTTTCTAAATTAATGAATGGAGCCATTGCTTCAGATACAGGTATTGTGGTCAATTGATTTCTTTCTAATTTTAATTCTATTATGCTAGAATAAGTATCATTATTCACATTAACAACATCGCTTTTGTGTAAGTTTTCAATTTCATTTAGATTAAGGTTCAATGTTTGTAAATTTGGCAAACATTTTAATACCTGGTTCAATCGACTTAATTCAAAATCAGTATTAGATATATCTAATTTTTGAAGATAATTTAATTTACAAAGCTGAGAAACAATTTGTCTGTCGCTTAAATTATTACTTGCTAAATTTAAATCTATTAATTGATTGAGACCCGAAAAATTCAATTGAACACGTTTCAAATTATTATCACTTAAATCTAACTTTTTTAACAAATTTAAAGCAGTAAATGTATCTTCTTCCATTTCTTCCACCATAGTATTAGATAAACTTAAATATTCAATAGACAAACCGTTAGTAAATACATATTGCTTGAGCACATAAATCTGATTGTTATCCAAAGTTAACCAGCGTAAATTGGTTAAGGATTGAAATGTATTTGGTTCAATGTCCATTATATGATTATGTGACAAATACAATTCTGTCAAACTGTCAGCTCCTTTGAACAGTTCACTATTCAATTGATTCAAGTTATTGTGCTCTAAATTTAAGTAGACTAGTTTGTTCATTTGTCCAAAAGAGCCTGGCTCAATTGATGCTAGTTCATTGTACTGAAGATAAAGTTTTTCACAAGCATTCAAGTCATGAAATATATCAGCATTTAGCTTTTGTAATTTATTCTGATTAATCCAGATCACTTCTAGTTGACCTTGTCCTCTTAAACTATTGTTAGCAATGTTTAAAATTGCATTATTATTCAATTGAATATATTTAAGAGAAGATGGAAATTTACTTAAAGATTCACCGATTTCTATTAATTTATTATTTTGCAAATTTAAATATTGCAAATTAATCAAACTTTGTAAAGCTTCATTTTCAATTACTTCAATTCGATTATATTGCAGATGCAATTCTTGCAAATTTGGAAAAGAATAGAAAACACCTTTACGAACTCGTTTTAAAAGATTTTTTTGTAAACGAAGATCACGCAATTCTACTAATTCTTGGAAACAGCCAGCTTGTAAATTGGCAATTAAATTATTATCTAATGCCAAAGTGCGCAAATCCACATTATTTTTAAACAAATTGATATGAATATCACGTATTTGGTTGAACGACAAATGCAATTGCTGCAAATTAGACAGCTGATGAAAAGTACCTAATTCAAGTTCAGATATTGCATTATGAGATAAGAAAAGTGCTTGAATTCCACTACTATTATAAAAAGTTTGATTAGATATTTTTAACAAATTGTTTCTGGTCAAATAAAGTTCTCTAAGATTAGATAATTGTTGAAAAATATTTGCCGGAAGCAGGTGAATATGATTGTTGCTTAGATCAAGTGTACGCAAATTAAAAAGATGATAGAACACATCTGGTTGAAGTTCACGAAGTAAATTATGAGAAAGGTCTAAAGTTTCTAGTTCAAACAAGTGTACAAAAGGATGTTTCGTTAATTTGGTTAGTATGTTGCCATATAGAGAAAGGGAAAGAAGTTTGGGCATGGTAATAAAACTACGCTCATTCAAACTAACCAATCGGTTATTACTTAAATCAAGATTAATTAAAGCTGTAAATCTTGTAAATCCGTCATCTAATAATTCATTTATTTCATTAGCTACCAATTTCAGTGTTCGCAATTTTCGTAATCGCCTAAGCGCAACCAGTGGAAAACTAGTAAGACAGTTGTTGATCAAGGTCAGTTCTTCCAATGTATTTTCTAAACCTCCAAACGAATATTCAAGTAATGTACAGATGCGATTAGCTTGAAGGTTTAATACTGTTAGAGGAAGTCCATAAAACGCATACGAATCTAATTCACTTATCTGATTAGAATCTAAATCCAAAATTTCTAAATGTTTTAAATTTTTGAGAACATTTTGAGGTATTTTTTTAAGTTTGCCATTAATTAAAGATAACGACTTTAGTTTGTCACTTAAAGCTAAAAAAAAATTTTCTGTTAAATTTTCGATATTAGAAAACGAAATTTGCAATCGCTCAATTGAGATTGGTTTGACAAACAGTTGATTATCTAGTATTTGTGCTGTTTGATTTAAATGATAAATAGTAAACGATTTGATTAGTTTACTAGCCAACTGATTTAGTGTGAGCTTTATCGAATCCAACTGCAAGTTTGCGGCGCATTCAATATATAAACCATCATCAAAAGTGTAACAAGAACAAAGTGAAATATTGTTTACTTCCGTTGGACAATCGTTGCTAGATACTTGTAATGCTGATGCACTAGCTGGTAATTTGTTCATAGACAGCGTTGTCTTTCCGGACAAAACTAACTCATCGTTCTTAAAATGTTTTACAGTCGAATGCAACGTCGCCTGCTGCTTTTTGTTTAGTAAGCTTGCTGACAAAGGTGCATAATCTGTATAATTGTGTCCACTACCAATATTTGACTGTTGATTCAATTTTGATATATTCAAATTAATTGATGGCTGTAAAATAGCATCACCAAAATTTAAATCACTTATGTAAAATAATAACAATACAAAATATCTAATTAAGTTCAAGGTACATTTAGACCAAATTTCACATTTACTGGCCATTTTGCTTTTAAATTTTTTTTATCACCAACACAATTTTTTTTGTTCTGTGAAAATACACTAACAGATCAACCCACAGCAGTTGGTCCGTGGTAAATTTGGGCACTGTTGGTGGTCTACTTAAACATGATCTAACTAAATTTTATTATTAAGCACTATTTGACTTACTAGTCACTAAAACAAATATGTCTTATGGCACCTTTTGAAAATCAAATTGATAGAAAAAAATATAGATATACAAGCCTGCGCATTTAAACTGAATCAAATCAATTTAATAGTTGAAAGATGCCAATAAGTTTTTCTCTCCATTTCAAAATAGATACAGTTGCAAAATCTGTAAAATAAAAAAATAAATTAAAATCTAAGCACAACTGTCTTATATCAAGTGTATATGTTCATTGATGTGTATTAATCATATGAAAAACAATGCAAAATAAAATCAAATAAGAAAAAACAAAAAAAAAATTGTAAAAAATTGCAATTCATTTTGCCAGTTTTAAAATTGTAATATGATTACATTGCAAAAAATGAACAAATTAATAAAAACATATTTATAGAAATATAAAAAAATCATACATATTTATTAAATATATTAAAGAATAAAAAAATCTATAAGATAAAACTACCTTTATTAGTTTACTAACAAAAAAAGAGCAGATTAATTCAGATAAGCAAATACCGAAACAATATGCCTAAGTCGTAACGGCAATAAAAACGCCCAACTATAGTATTATTTTGCATAACCAAGCAGGTAAATAAGATATAAAAAAAAAAACAAAGAAAAAAGATCTAAAAAACATAAGATTCAATAAACAAATAAAATGCAAACTAAAAAAAATAATAGATTAGTTTTGGATTTCGTTGACATTTCTTGCTTAATGATGATAGTATTTGCATCCAACAACTAACCTGCGTGTGAACCAATCAATAAGCTAAAATAAATGTGCTTTATAAATAAACATAAGTCCTTTAGTTTGCAGACCATGCCTAAATTAAAGTTTCTCCAAAATATGAATTATAATGACCATTACTTGTAAATTCAAGTTCAAATTTCTTTTTTACATTTAATTCACATTAGTGGTCTATTGGCCAAATGATATTTGGTGCTCAACTTATTTAAAGCTATTATTATTAAACTGTTGCTATAGTTTTAGATTTTTTTTGTAACTGCACTTGTCATCTTCATCGTTAATATATTTTTATGATTTTTTTTTTGATTTTTTTTAGTTTTTTTTTATGCAAATTAGAAACAATAAATTTAAACACCTTGTCCAATCATGATAGGTCATAATAAAAAAAAAAATTTCTTTATTTTAAAAAAAGTAATAAGTAAACACTTAAAAATTGAAAACAAACCATGATAAAAAATTTTGAAATATTGACAAATATAGAAAAAAAAAATTTTCATAGAAAAACAATAAAATAATAATAACGAAAAGAGTACAAACAAAAACTTTGATAGCAATCAAACCAAAGACGGGGTCAACAAAGAAAAACAAGTCAACAGTTAAAATGTTTAAAATAAAGATTTGAAATTAAAATAGCAAATTAAGTAAATTTGAAAAAAACTTTAGTTGAGAAATTCAAGTGTTTTGAAAACTAACAAAAACAACTAAGAAAAACTAAATTTAAGTTTTGTCATAAAAAATTTGAGTAAAAACTTTTTGGATGACAAATGTATTCAATGTCAAGAAGCTTTAGACAAACCAGAGTGTTTGTGACCATCAATGTTAGAAACAGTTGATAAACAGCCGACAGGCAAACAGTAATCTGTTTAAATATGAATTCAAATTGCGCGCTTTTTTATCTTTTTAAATTTCTTGCTCATTCAGTATATGACAAGTTGACATTTTTTCTTACTTGATTTTTAGCTACAGTAAAACTCAGTTGTTTGCATCACTTTGCTTTCAAATTTGAATGTATTTATCAACTTAAATTTGTAAATTGCTGCTTGTAAAGGCCAAACCATTTGGTTTAAAAGAAATAACAAGCTATCAAAGCGAGTTAGAGTAAAGGGCCACTTATAGGCAGTTATAAATTTATTTACTTCTTATGCGCAATTTTTACTAAAAAATATGTTTTTATTGAGAAAAAAAGAAAATTTTTTTCGGCACCACTAAGCTTGACTATTTAAATCAGTATTGCAATCGGTGTAAAATGGCTAAAAAAATCAGTTTGAACACTTACAGATAACGGAAATGGGTAAGAAAAGAAAAAAAATGAAGTTAAAAAATATGGTTTTAAAAGCAAGACTAGTAAAAACAAAGATAAAATTGCAAATATGAAAACAATCGCAAGTAGAAACATATTTAAGTATTGAAAGTCCGGCAAAAATGCAACCATTTGAAATCAAAGCGAAGCAATTGTGCGTAAAACTTTGCATATCTGAATTAACGGCAAAGCAGAACGAACAAGCTTAAAGACCGAAAGTGGTTGAAATAAAGAAAAGAAATATGAAAAAAAAATCAAATAAGCAGAGCAAAAACATTGGCCATTAACATAAACTGGCCTGCAAATGACAAAACATAAGCATTGGTGACATTAATGACATTGATCGGCACAGTTACCGATGGCTTGTAGAAACAAGCATTTAAACGCGTTTTGGCTTCATCATTTTGGACAACTAAACTGATGAGAGCATCTTAGACAGCCGCACCCTTCTAGACTGCAGTTACCATCATAAGAATTGATGGCCATTCAAAGTAGCTATTGATGAAGGATTTTATTGGCCGGCTTTGTGCTTGAACTATTTTGCTAGCAAATCGTGCATCTCTTACTAGGCCAGGAAGAGTCAACACAAATGCAATTGAATAGCTAACAAAGTTTAAGCTGACTGGGCCGCCCCACACGAGTTACAGATTTGACGGCAAAATCATAAGAATTTATTCAAGCAAATTTTTGCTCGTTTTTTGTGTCATCATCAATGCTAACCCACGCAATCATAGTAAAATATAACGTATTTCAATATTGATAGGGATGACTCACTTTATAAAAGAGTAGATAGGGTAAGATTTCGTATGATAGAATAGATAAAGATTATAACAATTTGATAGGAAAAAATCTTCACCAAATAAAATAATCAATGTCTATGCATAAATGCAAATCTTGCCGACATTTTAGCAGTTGAACTTAGAAATAAATTTAGCCATTCAATTTATACAAAAATAGTTTAGACAAAGGCAAGTGACAACCAATGTTTACCAATGTCACCTTAAAAATTCAAGTTAAAAAATTCAATGTATAATTTGCAAAATAAAACATTTAAAATAAGTCTAACTAAACATAAAATCAATTTTGTTTGTTTAACATAAAATTTTAAGTAACTACCTTGTCTTCATAATTTTTTCTTTATTTTTAAATATTGACTATTTTTTTTAACTTTTTTAAATTGACGAATATTTATTATAAATTTAGTATAAAAAATGTAAATGGTAGGACTTTTTTTGACCACAGATGATTTGATTGTATTTAAAAAAAAAATATCAAACTAGGAAAAATAAATTTATAACTATAAAAAGTTTCGTTTGTCAAATAATACAATTGATATATGGATTATATTTAGTCTATTTTTTTAAATTTTAATCTTAAAATTTATATTTTTTTGCTTTTACTATTGAAATTTTTCAAAATTTATTTTAAATTTTTAATATAGAAATCAAAAAATTTATTTGTTGATTTTAAACTTAAAATCGAAACAAAATTTTTTTAACTAGATTTCAAATATATTTAAAGATGAATTTTAGAATTATTAAGTATTAACATTAAATTTAAAAAAAATAATTGTTTTAACAAAAATAAAAACAAATTATAATAAAAATAAAAAAATATTAACAACTAATTCTTAGATAACTAGTATTAAATTTTTTATATAAAAAATAACTTGCCAATCACTACAAAATCAGTTTAATTTATAAGATAAAATTCTGTGTAAAAATTTGAAAAAAAAAAATACAAAACAAAACAAATAAATTTTCAAATAATTGACAAATAAAAAATTTAGTTTTAAAAAACTTAAAATTTTTTAGTAAAAAAAAACTGAAAAAATCTAAGAAAATAGTAAAAAGGGTTTTGCACAAACACGTATTTCAAATGTTTGTAAATGACTGACAAGTTATTCATTTTAAAATTTGTGGACGCCAGAGCTTGTCAAATGTATTTGATTTAGAGAAATTGAAGAAAACAAATTTTAAATAAAACAAAACTGTAACTAAAATAAAAAGTGAAATAAAAATAAATACATTAAATAAGACATTGAAAAAAGTTACGAAAATTAGTCAAAAATCAACTTGAAAACCATTTAGGAACGGTGAGAAAATTTGTGAAAAATGGTACTAAAATTAAGAAAATATAGTAGAAAACGATACCAGAACAGCGAACAACCGGCTGCTACACCCAAGAAATCTTAAAACGACAGTCAAGCTGTGACCACTATGGATGTGTATCTTGCAAATATAGGCACCAGATGCAAAAAACAATCTATGGTTCAAGTTTGGCTAGTCAACACTTAGGTTAGCAACTGTAAATCTATTTTACTCGACAGAACCAGCGGTCGATGTTTGCATTGCATGTAATAAGCTAACGTGAACTGAATTTAGAATAGATCAGCTGGAAAAACAGCCTTAAGAAAGGTCACATCTCGATGCGCCATCAAACAACTGATAGATAATGGTAGATAAAAATTAAAGTTACCGCCGCAGGACAATGTGTCAGATTACAACTTACAAAGTGATTGAATACCACAATTGCAAAAAATTAAAACAGAATTGATCAAAAAATTCTTCATTAAAAAAGTATAATTGTAAATAGGGTAATTGTAAAACTAAAATGTATAGGATCAAACATTTTTAAGAAGCAGGTCTTAAGAACGCTCATTATGCATGCACAATAACCAACTAGTGATTAGTGAAATAGCATCTGTTTAGCTATCTTATGTTTGTCAATGGATTTAGAAAAAACGAATTGCCAAAAAAGATAAAATAGTCAAGTCAAACAAGTGCACAATGTTGTTGTGTGATAAGTGTGTTCATGAATTATAATCTTAATTTGGCGTCAAAGCAAAGTTGTCATTGTATCTGATAATTAGAACGGCAAGTTCAAGTGCCTAAAATATCAGCTTTGGTAGCTCATTATCTGCAGCTGGCTCTGCAACTGGTCAAACAATTTCCGGCTCAAGCATGTTAGCGCATGTTCAGTTTATTATCAATTCAATCAAGAAAACTGGATCTTTAAGGCGCTATAATTCTTTTCATTAGTCTTGTCAAGCTCTTCAGTTGCCCTTTTATAAAAAAGCCTATTTTTGCAGTTTTCCATCACTTATTTAGTAATCACTTGAATAGGAAAGTATCGCTTGATTTATAACACCATAAGTTGAATTTATGAACCAGTCAACTTTTAAGCAACTGATTACAAATAGGCAAAGACACCAAAATAAAAGACAATAGATTGAAGGACAATAAGGAAACAAAGATGAAAAAATGAGCAAGGTTGAACTGTATTGGGAAAGCAGCAAAAACTAGCAAAAGTGTAAAAGAAATCAAATGAGAAAATTACAATCTGTACTTGACAAGCCAGATGACTGTAGTGCTGACAGTATGGGTGAAATGAATGGGTGTGTCAAGCGGTCCAGTGGCCAATAATTGCGGATTAAGATGCTTAGTCAAGCATACTGCCAAGTGTTGCCAGTTTGTTTAATCTCTGCACTGGCAGTTCTGATCTGAACAAAAAAAAAACCAAAACTAAACTAAACGCAAGAAAATTAATCCAACTTTCAATTGCAAACTCTAAAACATATACAAATACATGTTAATACACTAAAATGACTTGCAATATTTTTTCATTCAATAAAGAATGACTTGCAAGACTAATACGATTGCTCGCATAAGGTGAGCATATACAAAAATAAATAAAAAATGAAAATCAAAAAAGCAAAAAATAAAATTTTACAAATAAATCAATAAGTTAATATACATTCTGCTTGGCGTTAAGCTGGCGTTAATCCTTAATTAAGTTGATTTATTGTTAATAGGGAATAATACAAAGCTTTAATAAAAGCTTAACACTTTTTACAAATTTAAGCTTTGCATATTCTTTTTCTTAAATGTCTATTTTTTATCACTTGTTTTGTTTCGTACCCAGTTTTTTATTAATTTAGTCAAAATCAGTAAAATAAAAGTTTTTTTTAACCTTCAATATTTTGAATTTTAAGTATTTAAATATAATTTTTTTTTCTTATTGCTCTAATGCAAAACTACCTAAATTGGATTGCGGACAAATCGAAGCAGTTTAAATCAATCGCAATGCAAATATTTTTTTGTTATATTTTATCTCATTTATTTTAGTTTTTTTCAATTTTTCAACCTATTTCAGGTTTAGTTTTTTTTTTGAAAAACACTTTTCAAATTCTAAAAAATAAAAATCAATTTTCTTTAATCAATTCAATAAAAAACAAATAAATTTGTTTTTTCAATCACATTAGACCAATGGTCGCACCGGAAATTATTTACACCATATTGCAAATAGTTACAATCCCCTAGCAAACTGCCAAAAGAGTTCCAATCTTAAAACAAGTTTAGTTTTTTTTTTTTGTTTTTTTTTGTCTAAAAATAAATCTAAAAATACTATACAAAATACTAGAAAAGACAAGACAATCGCCTAAGATATTTGAAAGATGAGTGCAACAATGTTTTATCTAAATTGAATTATGATGCAGTAAGCAAGCATAGACGGAAGTGGAAACGCAACAGAATTGAAGCGAAAAAAGAACATATCAAGAACTAAGTTATTCATTTGTCAACTCATTGCAATCGTAATTTTCATCCTTTTCATCTTTTAACTTTTTATCTTCTTTTTCTAATCATCTTCTTTATTTCATTTTTTTTATTTATTATATTTTTTCACTTTGTTCTTGTTTAAGATTGTAATATTTTGACAAGCAATTGTTTAAAAAAAAATAATAAAACATGAAAAATCAAATTCTAATAGAAAAACAAAAACGCATAGTAAAATTGAAAAATGTATAAAAAATAAAATAAATGAGCAAATAAGAAACAATGCAAAATCAATGGCAAAAGCAATTTTACAACTAAACTAGACAAACAAATCGCGATTCACTTGACAAACATTATTGCGCTTATCTTATGCATTGCTTTTAATGAAATCGATGCCAGTAAAGTATTTTGACCATATTCAAAAACAACAGGGCCAAAGTGATCACTAGTCAGAATCAACTTTCTAGACCATTCGTTCAAGATATTTCAGCATCATCAAACAGCTAACGCTTTTTACTTTAGTATATCCTTTAGTCTCAATCTTACACGTTTAACTTTTTACAATTTTGACTTTAATGTAAAAATCTTTTATATTCAATAGCTTTC
This sequence comes from Pyemotes zhonghuajia, assembly GCA_025170145.1. Taxonomy (NCBI): domain Eukaryota; kingdom Metazoa; phylum Arthropoda; class Arachnida; order Trombidiformes; family Pyemotidae; genus Pyemotes; species Pyemotes zhonghuajia. The sequence goes on along the minus strand of CM045846.1, from coordinate 17,170,343 downwards.
CTATTATTTGATTGATCTAATGACTAAATAAATTATTAGTAATCTTACCTCTTTATATTTTTTTTCAAGCTACTTAAAATATAAATTTTAAATTAAACATTATTTTAGTTAATGTAAATTCATGTATAAAATAAAGTAATTTAAACAGATATTAAACAGATAAAATGTGTAATTATTTTATTTGAAAACTTTTAAATGGCTAAAGTAAAAAAAAAAACCACAAAATAAACATTTTTTAAAATCAATAGTTGAAATTTCGATTAAACTATTTGAAAAATTTTAATTTTTCAAGTAAAACTTATTTATCTAGTAATTTTTATTATAGGTTTTTTTTTTATTTTTTAATGTTTTTAAAAATAAAAAATAAATTTACTTAAAACACTTTAAATTGCCAAATAAATAAAAAAATAATTCTTTTCAGTTTTATAATTTAAACTAATCTTTAGTCTAGTAGTAATCATTACCTTGTTATCAAATAAGTCACTTTTACGTTTATTTGTATTAAAAAATAATACAAAATAAAAAATTATCTAATACCAATTGTCCGTAAGCTTAAAATAACTCATTAACTTATTTAAAATAATCTGTGTAGTACTTGATAGACTCAAGATTAAAATTAATCAATTTGATTGTTTAACACTGATTTCAATTTGTTACATAATAAATTATTAAATAATCAATAAAAATTTGTTAACTAAAATTTTCTTAAATTTATTTCTTATATAAAAGTTTTAATAAAAAAAAAGTTTAATATTATTTTTATATATATTTTTAATTTTCAAAAATAATAAAATAAATTAAGTTGTTTTATAAATTAAAAAAAAAACATAAAAAAAAAATAAATTGTTCTACTTAATTACAATAATAACAATAATAAAAGCTTAAAAATCAAATTTATCTTTGTCTTTTTTAGATGAACATAATCTTAATAATAAACTAGCAACACTTGTTATCTTGATCATAGTTATACAAGTTTTTACATTTTACTTACCGTTGATCTAACACTTCTCAATTTCCATTTTTTTCTAAACTAACTGTTATTTTTGAAGACAATTGTTAAAAAAAAAATTAAATTAAATAACCGATAGAAATCTAACCTTCAATTATGATAAATTCATTTTTTTAGTATTAAATCTACCGCCTAATTCAATGAATTTTATAAAAATTTTTTTTTAAAAATTGACAGAGATTTTTATTTACTATGCATTATTTTAACTCATAATTACTATCTAATATAAACCCATTACTAAACTCAAAATCGCATAAATTTATTCAATAAATGATGCAAAATAAAAAAAAAATTAAGCAAATAACTTACCTTATTAGCAAAAATTTAAAAATTAAATCACGTTACAATAAAAGAAAATTATAAATGATTATAATTTTAACAAAACATAGTAACTTACTAAAAATAATTTTTAAATTAATGAAAAAAATTTAATTTTTAGATTTGTTTTTCAAAAAAGTAAAACAAAACCAATCTTGTCTAATGAGATCCGTATGTGTCAGAATGAAAAAGTTAAAAGAAAAAAAAAACAATCTTATTTAAAAAACAAACAAAACTTGATAGAAAATATAAAAAAATTATAAAATGTTAGAATAGCATTAGACAATCACATTCAAAATGTACTAAACTTGATGGAAAATTAAACGCAAATGTTTTATTAAAAATTTAAATTTAAAAAAAAAATAAGAAATGGTGATGAAAAAATATTTAATTGAAAAAAAATACAAAAAACTTACTTTAACAATCAGCTTTAATTGAAACATTAACTAAAAATTTACACAAAAAATCTTTACTTTAAATCATATAAAATTTATAAAAAATAAAAATTAGTAATTAGAAAAGTAAATAAATTTAATTTTAAAATATAATTTTATTTTAAATTAACAATACTTATTAATAAATTTTAAAAGCCACAAAATAAAACTTTAATAATTGTATTTTACAAATTTATATGATTTCAATTTGTATTAAAAAAAATATTAAAACATTTTTTAAATTAATTAAATAAATGGAATAGATTATTTTTGTTTAAATTTATTTAAAAAAAATTTTAAACTTTATTCAAAAATAAATTTTAAATTTTTTTGACATAAGCAAAAAATATTAATTTATTTTTAAATATCATATATAAATATATTATCACGTAATTTAAATTTTTTTGTAAAATTTTTACATTTTATTTGTAAAAACGCTAATTAAAAAATAATAATAATAATTAATTTTTTTAATTAACCTATAATAAAAATGAATAAATATATTTAATTTCTATATTTTCTTATCTTAAAAATAATTAAATTTTTTTTTATTAAATGCCTTTTAAACTATTTAAGTAAAAACATAATTATTTAATTTATATATTAAAATATTTTTCTATTTAAAAAAAAATATTTTTTGAATTTTAAACTTTTAGTTTTTAATATAATTTAAATATTTTCTTTATAAATTTTTTATTTGAAAATGATTTGTTTAAATCATTTATAACACTTATTTAATAGAAAAATTAATGTAAATACAAAAAAAAACCCTAAAATTCAACGTATTACTAATTTATTAATTTAATAATTTAGTAATTAAGTAGTAAAATGCTTGACAGCTAGTTGTTTAAATTGTTTATCGTTGACCTGATGCAATCATTTCCACTCTATTGGTTTTGTTTCTCAACTATATTATTTTTTTTTTCAAATATATGTTCAACTGTACTATAAGAAGGATAATATGACAATTTACCATAGCAGGAAGTGTCCAAAATCTGATGCTTTGAAATCAATCTTTTAATGGCCAGTTTTTCTATAGCAGACATTATATAAGCAATTAAACCCAACATAAATAATATAAACAATAAAATAATTAATATAATTAAACCAAATTCTATCATTTCAATAATTTTTACATTTATATATAATTAAAAAATTACATAATACAGCAATAATTTATATTTTTATAATTGTTTTCAACAATTATTTTAAAAAATACTAGTTATAAATGAATTTTATTTAATTTAATAGAATCCATCGTTTTAATCATTTTTTTTACTTTTGATTTTAGAAATAAAAATTAACGTGTTTATATTTTTTTAAATTTTGTTAAATATATATTTTTAATAGAATATAAAGATATAAATAAAATATAAGTATACTTACTGGAAATACAAATGGTATGAAATAAATTACACAAATTAAATTGAACAAATAAATATTCTTTATTAAGTAATGTTTGAATATATTTATATGCGGTTAGCAAGAGTTAAAACTGATTAAATATAACGAGTTTGCAAATTTTACTCATTTTCTTAAAAATAATTTCTTAAAAAAAAAACTACCAAAATATATAAGAACAATTGGCAATGACTTTTCTAATCGAGCAAAACAACTTCATTTTAACGTTGGACATACACATGGCTTATTGATTAAATATAGACTATTTTTTCTATTGTAAAAATGTGATCACTAATGACTGCTTTCAATCCAACTAAATTTTCAATTGTATATTTTACCAACAACCGATTGCATCGATGTTGTATTTATATTTTTTAGTTATTTTTCTTATTTATTTTTTATTTATTTCATGTTTTTTTTTGCTCTTTTAACACAGAATTTGAATCTTTATAACCATGTCTACAACTTACATAAAATCAAGTAATTGGCCCATTGCAAACCAATCATTTCATTTACTTAATGATTAAAAAAATTACGATTAAACAGTGACTGAATTTAGTAAGGTTTTGGCTAAAAAAGAAACAAATAATTATCGAACTAAATAATTAAAGTTGATTAAATTGGTCATTGCAGCTAGTTTTTGCTAGTCATTTTGTTTTTTTTTTTTATTTTCATTTTTTCAAATTTTTATTTTTTTACATCTTAATCTTTTTCACATCTTAAATCTAATGTTAAAAAAGTTAGTAAAATATCAAAAATTTACAACAAACATATCAAGTCTAAATTACATTTTCAACTTTTATAGAATCACAAGATACAAAAAAAAACACAAAGTGTGAAAAGCGAATTATTCTTCTTACTTGCCTGTTTCTAACAAACCATTGTGCAAAAATTTTATAGCTATTTACCAATGTCTAGCATCTATTTTTATTATATTTACAATTTAGTTTTTGCATTGACTTTTACTGATTCATTTAAACGCACAATGCACAAAATTCGAATGTATCAAATGTATCAAATGAATCAAATGTGAAAGATGTAGTGACAAATTTCATTCGATCAAATTGCTGGTTACACAATATAAAATGTGTACTCTGTCAGATATGTCAAAACTTAACTTCCGGTTGGTAATTTGTTGTCAATAAGTGACTAGAACATTTGTTCAATTTAGTACTTTTTAGCTTATTTTTACACATGTATTTTTACCACATTATGACCTACTACAATGTTAACGCCATCAATAATCACCCTTTTTATAAGACCAATACTTGACTCAATATTATCCGATGTCATGCATACTCATTTTATCAACAAGAAATCACTTAAAATCTTTAACTTACTATGCATTTTGCATATGCAATTTTTTATATTGATATTTAAAGAAAAAAATTTATAAAAATAAACACATAAACTCATTTTTAAACAAAAAATAAAAAGAGTAAAATAAATAAACTCATTAAAATCATTTTTTGTTTTTCATCAATTGTCTTTTTTTTTTCAATTGTATATTTTTTTTTAATAACCAAAGTATTCAAATATTCAATTTGCTGACTTATTTAGTAGATAAACAAAAAAACAAACAATAGTAAAATCAATGATAAAAAATATACCGGAACAAGTATTTACTAGCTTATGATCTCTAAATGGCGGAAGTCAAAATGTGTTTATATTGAAATTATGCGTTATTCATATAAAATTTCCTTGAAAAATAAATCATCATTAAATGAAGAAAGGAAAACAGTAAAAAAAATTACATATAAAATGATACAGTGATAAAAGTTTATTTAAATTAAAAAAGATAAAAAAATTCAAAATCAAATTAAAAAAATTTAACCAAGTCAGCTGATTATTTTTCGGTCACTAAGCAACTGACACTTAGAATAAAGAAAAACATCAAATAAACTGGGTGTGTCTAATTTGTGGCAAAGGCTAGTAAAAAGCGGTCAAAAAACTAATAGAAAAGGATAAAGAAGGATAAAGAAAAAAAAGAGTAGAATGATAAAAAAAAATAGAAATCAAAAAAAAATGTAGCAAATTAATTTCAATTAATGCAAACCCAGCATGCAGTAGTATTGGTCTGATATGCTTGACTATCTAAATCTAAACTAAATCCAGAAAGAGCTAAATCAAATTCATTGCATGGTATAACCACAAGCTTAATTTAAAGATCAGTGAGGACAGTAGGGTTCATTTTGACACAGGCAAACCCTTCTTATTATACACGCAAATTAAACTTGTCAAACTAATTGATTAAGTGTGCGTGATGTTCAACTATAAATCATAATCAAAACCAAATTGCAAGTGTTTGTTACACATGCAAGATATTGAACGTTTTCCTTCATCAGTATGATTTAATAAACATAGACACACTTACAAATACACAATCAAATCGAACATACTTGAATGCAAATCTTTCCCAATCACTAAGCATTTAATATATATTCAGTTTTGATTTCTGTACAATTAAAACCTTTTCGAATGTTAAAACTTATCCATCACAAATTAATCATTACAGGTTTGATGTATCTGATTTATTATAATAAAAAAACACTTAATTTAACCAATTATGTATTTTTTTTATAAATTTTAATCCTAATTTTCTAACGGATTGGATATCTGTGTAAAAAAACGTCAATTAAATATTGAAATATTAAGAAGAAAAAATTTACAATAAACTTAAAAAAGTCCAAATTAAATTAGGAAATTAATCGAACAAAAGTAACATGTTTAAATTATCAATGAAAAAAATGTTAATATTATACAATTATTTATTTAAAAAATTTTAAATTAAACAAATCATTTTGAATCATTTGAATGCGATTGGTAAATTTAAATATGTTTTTTCATTTTAACATACTTACTTAATGTTTGTAAACACCCTTTAATGTTTTGATCTATAAAAATATCAACTACATTTTAAGAAAATATAATTTGTTTTTCAAATGATCTATAAATCACCTTATAACAATTTTTTATTTTAATTTTTTTTCATTTCAAATTAAATTTTTACTTTGTAATTTCATTAAATAACAAAATACCCATTGTCAAATATTTAATGTCAAAAAAAATGTATTGTTTTTAAAAATAATTCATACAATTAGACTTCAGTAAGTCAAAATTGTAAAATCAACAATTGTATTATTTTTTTGTTTTTTGTTAGAAAAAAAAGAAAAATAATTAAGACTAAAAATTCTAAAGCAAATTATAATTTATTTAAAATATACATATAAAAAATTATAAATTAAAATAAAATTTAAACTTAAATTTTGTTCAAAAACAACCACAAATCAAAATTAAAATTGCAATTCAATAACGATAAACTTAAAGCAACCGCAACTAAAGTCATTACATACTTGTCCTTTGATTATCGATTATAGTTTTTCGAACAATCCGTCGAAAAGTTCAAAGTGTTCAAACCAGACAAAAAAGCGACAAAATGCCGCCCAATAACACTGACAAACACGATATCATTTTTCTTTTACCAATGTGCTTTTGATTTTGGAGCTTTTAAAAAACCATTTCTAACCATTCTGTAAACTAGCTACCGTAAGCGTCAGTTGTTTTCAGCTGGTTTAGTCGCTTTGCTCACTTTTGCAAGCTAGGAAAAGGTTTCATTTAAAAAAAAACTCTTGTTCAAATCACTTCTTTTTCTCTTTGTTCTTAAAAAAATTGAAATAAACTTTGTATAAACCTTTCTTCACTGTACAGGTCGTTTAATACAAACTGAACAAAAAGAAAAAATAACTAAAATCCAAATAAAAGCCACAAACATATACTTTGTGCAAATGCAAGAGCTCACATAGTATATGCAATAATGATGTGAAAAAAATTGATGCAAAAAAAAATAAAGATAAATAAAAAAACTAAAAAGAAAGTCGAAAATCCACAATAAGAAAGTAAAGAATGTTCATCTAGGAAAACGATGAATATACTTCTACACTTGTACACCAAATATTGCATGCAAATTCTGCATTTACCAATGTAAGTAATTTACATTAAAGTTGATTTAAAAGAAAGCCAATAAATAGCAAACATTCTGGCTCTAATCAAAATACGATCAAAACCTGATTTACTAAAGATGCAGAAGATTGAAAATAATCTGAAAATAATCCAAACTGATGCTTCTCTAATACTTTATTATGTGTATGTTTATTCAAATCTATTTTTTTTTTAGTATTCAATGCAAATCAGCAAACACCTCGATTTGCATCGCAATGCACTATAAAGTATTAAATTATCAACATTTTAACTTAAAAAGGAAGCGACTTAAAAACCAAAATAAAGTGTGCAAATGATTATCTAAAAAAAATAAATAAAATATAAAGTATCTATTGAAAATTAGTTGAAACAATGTTAAATAAACAAAAAATACTTTTATTGCTATTTCATTTCCGGTCAAACACGTTTTCACTTTAAATCTGATTTTTTTATGTTTATCCATTTTCAAAATAAATTGTGACTATTATTTCATAGGTTTTTAATTATTTCAACTGATTCAATTCACACATCAATCTATATTTATTTATTTTTTTTAATTATTTTTTAACTATTCTTAATTTGTAACATAACATTGAAAATAAAATTTTTTAATAAAAAAAAATTGATAGTACTAATAAAACATTTAAATAAATCAAAAATAAATAAACCTATAAGTAAACAATATAAAAATTTTAAACTTAAAAAAAAAAATATTAAATTAAATAGGTTTTTTTACTATTATTAGCTAATGACCACAAAGATTGTTTTAAAATAAGAAAATAAATAAAAAATTTTAGCGTTTTAAAAATCATTTAAAATGTTTTCATTTAGAAATGAAAAATAAAAGTTTAAATATATTTGAACAAAACAAAAAATAATATCTATTGAAGATCAAGTTGTATGAAAAAAAATAAATAAATATAATGAAACAAAGTTTAGTTGAAATGTAATTGAAATTGAATAGAAAACACATAGTTCAAGTGTTTTAAGTTAAAACTATAAAATCTCAACATTAAACATGTTTAAACAAAAAATAAATTAAAAAAATAAAGTCATTCTAAATTCTTAGCTACATCTCAGTTTTTTTCCGTTTTAATTTATAAATAGTAATTTGGTTGTTGAAACTGTTATTTTAAATTTAAAATCGAATTTTAAGTTGGATAAATCATGATTACGTATATTTATAAAATATAACAAAAATTGTTTTATATAAAAAACAATTTGAAAAATAAGTTAAAATTGAATAAAATTAAGTTTAAATCTAACATGTGTGTGCATAATATGCTTGGTCTGATGCCTTAAACTGTTTTAACATGATTAAAATGCAATTAAAATTAAATGCGTTTTAGTTGATAAAAAAAAAGGTCAAAATAAAAGAAAGAATATAACAAATTACTAGCATTTGGGCCTATTATATTAAACTTAACAAATAAAAGCAAACACAAGTGTTGTCTACTTTTATTTTCTTCAGTTTAATTTGCAAACGCAATTACACGCTTGGTTAACTGGACATCTTTTTAGTGTTTTACTTATGAGTTTTTTGCCACTTTCTCTTAATTTCTCCTTTTTCAGTCCAAGCAAATCGAGCCTGAAACAGTAGAAAAAAAGTCTAAAAAATGAAATAAACTTAAAGTGAATCAAACCAAAAAAACAACAGTGACCACATGTAGGCTGGTTGCGAAAAAAAGCCTGATAAAAAGCAATCAAATTTTTCCATTACAAACTCTATTATGACCAAACTATTTTTACAGCTTTTTGCATCATTTTTTTTCTAAATATCATCTAAAACAATGCAACTTATTCTAATTTTTTGAACCTAACAATATTAGCTTATTTGTTTTTGCTACATTGATCCATCAATAGTTAACCGAATCATGCCAGAAACAGCTGTTTAGTATTTATTTTGAATTCAAAGGTACGTTTATAATTCTTTTATTTTTACAATCAAATTCAGATCAATCGACTTACTCATCATATTCATGGTAAAAATAAATTATATATAAAATTTTATTATAATAGATTTTAATTACGAATATATTAAATAATAAAAATTGTTTAAATTTCATATTTTATTAAAAAATTAAAAAAAAATTGATAATTATTATTTGATAAATTTATAAATTTTTTTAGTATTGTTGATTTAAAACTTTATTAATTATATTAATTTATAAAAAAAAATTATATTTTATTTTAGATTATATATTTTTTTTATTTATTTTAATACTGATAATTCTTAATGATAATAGTGTAATTGGAAAAAGACTTAAAAGAAAAAAATAAAAACACGCAAATTGACTTTTACCAAACAAGATCATAATAATATTTAGATATAAATAACTAAATTAAAGTTTAATAAATGTTGAATCGTTTTTTTGAACTGAAAAACATAATTTTTATTAAGGATTAATTTTTAAAACAATTTTCAAATTAGAACAGTTCAATTTCACATAAACTAATTTTTTAATTTTTATAAATTTTTTTTTATTTATTTTAATTAAGTGAGTTAAGTTTAATTAAGTATTTTAAATTAATTGTTTATTAAAAAAATTAAAAAATAATAATACTTAAGAGTAGCATCAAATTAATTTATACAAATTTAATTAATAATTATTGTTAAACTATAAGAAAAATATTCATTCTTGGTTAGATATTTATGCATATTTTAAAATACGTAAATATTATAGTAAATTTTTACGTTTAAATATATTTTTTTTTTAATTTTATTTTCACTTTTTTTTTAAGTAAACATTGTTAACTGCATCTTTATTAATATTTATTAACAACAGATTACAGGATTTTTATAGAGAGTTAATAAAGTAATAATTTTATTCGTAAAAATGTCATTCATTTTTTTTAATATTGGCATTCTGTTTTTTATCCAAATTTTATTTTTTCTAGTTTAAATTCTTTTTTAAATCATTTAACTATTATTAATCATTCTTTATTTTAAATATTTAAAAAAAAAAAATTATACTCAATATTTAATTAAAAATTTAAAAATTTGTAGTTTTAGAAAGTTAAAGCATTTGTCTCTTTTGCTTTTTAACTAGAAACTTATTTTATTTGTTATGATCTTTGAATAAAAAAACAATTAAACAATAATTATTTTTTTGCGTTAAAAAATATATAATAATTAATTCAAACTGACAACAAAATTAAGAAACTATTTAACAATTAGTTAATACAAACTATAATATAAATTGAACTAATTTTAAATTTTTATCAAAGAATTAATTCGTTAAATATTCATGCGTTCGCATATATTAAGTTAAGATGACTATACAAAGTAATCATTCATTACCATTTTTGAATCACTATTCATTAGTAGTTACTGAATTCAAATAATTGTTGTACACCTGTTTTACAATTTCAATTTTATTATTTAAAATTCATAAAATTAATTTTTTTACAAAAAATAAAAAGTTTTAAATTATTTTTTTTAAATACAATTTTTTTTTGTATTTAAAACGTGTTTAAATTGCCCAGTGTTTATTTTTGGGTGTAATCGACAGGCGTGTAAGTTTAGTGGGTGTATTTTTTTAACTTAATCATTTAAATACGCCCCCATTAACTTAAAAAAAAGTTCAAAAGTAGCTTTTTTATTATTTATTTGTAGATAAAATATATACACGTAATAGGTCTAAAAAAAAATTAAAAATTAATATATAGTTAAGTAAAAGTGTGAAAATTTATATAAAGTTAAGTAAAAGTAGTAAAATTTATATAATTGTAAAAATTAGTATATAAAAAATAATAATAATAAATTTAAATAAAAAATAATTTTAACTGTTTTATATTTAAAATTTAGTTAATATTTGAATAATTATTAGTATAAAATAAAAAAATTTAATGCGGTCAAATTAAAATATAAATAAACAAAAAATATTTAAAAAAAATGTCGTTTATGATGATAAACTATTTTAATTGATTATAAAATAAATTTACATTTTATAAAATTAAAAAAATAGTAATAAATGAGGTATATTAAATTATTTGATAGAAAATTAAAAAATAAACACATTAATGTAAGTAAAAAATTTATAGTAGTCAAATAAGAAAAAATAAATTGTAATATTATAAACTATTATTATTCAAAATCATATTTAAAATAAATTGATATATATTGTAATTTAATGTAAGTTAATTATTTATAAAATTAATTTAATGACTTATAAAAAAAAACCAATTAATGCCTATAAAATTAAAAAAATAAATAAATAAATTAAAACCAATACATTTATTTTTTATTCAGGTGACAAAATCACATGTTAAAATTTGAAGCATATTAACTTTAAATTTTTTTTATCTTTTTTAAAAACATATATATATAATTAAACTTTTAATATTAAATTTGCTTAATTGAGTTAATTTTTTAATTATTAATTTATAATTTTTTTTTATTATTTTTCTTTTATATATATTAAAATTTAGATTTTTTTCTTAAATTCAGATATTTTAATACTTTTTAAATAAAAAAATTGATTAAATATAATATTTTTTTACAAAATAAAATTTATCAATTTATAAATATTTATACTTATAAAATATAAATAATCATAATCAATTTTTATTATTAATAAAAGCAAACTTAAAAATTTAAAATTATAATTTTAACAATATTAAAATCTTTAATTTTTAAAAATATAAATTATTTTATTTTTTTTTTAATTTTAATCACATATAAAATGTAGTTAGTATTAAAAAAAAAATAAATATTTATATTAAAAATTTTACTAATAAAATTAAAAAAAATTATTTTTAATAGCAACTTAAACTCATTATAAAACATAAAATTGATTTTTTTTTATCAATACAATATTTTTATTCAATGAATAATTTTTTTTTTTCAATAAAACATTAATCTTTAAAAAACAATAAAACCGTAATTGATTTAATATAATTAATTAAATTATTTTAAAATTTTAATAATCTGTTCAAACTTAAATTTAAACACAAATAAAAACAAAAAAAAAAATTTAGTTAAAATTTATTTAAAAATAATTAATCTTTTACATTTTTTTTATAATTAATGATAAAGTTTCTTTATACTAAATTTTACTAGTTTAAATCAATTTAAGATAATCATTTTAAGAACAAAACTAAATAAAAAGGTTTTTACTAAATGACTAAAAAGCGCATATTTGAAATCAAATAAAAAGATGGGTGCAAACATCATTAGCTTTTAATGGAGAAAAAATCGGTCGCTTACGGCAAATTAAATTCAATTTGCAGTTATTGTGCTTTTTAATTGTGCTGTTTGTACGTTTATCAATACAAAAATTATTTTATGTTAGTTACTAAAGTCGATTCTAAGGCGAGTCTCGGAAGTAAATCTAAAATCAAGATCAACTTAAAACAGATTTTAACTAGTTCAAATAAAAACTTCATTCACTTAAAGCTACTTCTTCCGTAAATTTTTTTAAGTATTTTAAAAACTAATGCATCAACTTAACATTAAAAACAAAATTAAGCAAATATAATTGTTTAAAAGTTAAAAATAATAAAAATACTTTTAAAATATTAAAACAAATTGTAATTACTTATTTTGAATTAAAAGTAAAATCATAATTTCATTTCAATTTATTGATTAATCAATAACATTCAAAAAAATAAACTTTCAATTAATATTATGCAAGTTTTTTCAATCATAATTCACAATTGTAAATAATAAAATTTTCAATTAAAATTTTCTCATAGGAAAACTATTTCATTAATTTGAATTGAACAAAGTTTAATAAGAAAAATCAATTAAAATTTATTTATAACCAAAATACTATTATAACTAATCATATTTATGTGAATAATAAAAAAGACTGAAAAATAAATGAACAAGATTTTCTACTCTTTACATGTTTATAAATATAATTTAGTAAATAAGTAAAATATATTATACTTTTATTTCAAATTACACTTCTATTATGCTTGCTAGTTTTTCTTAAATTTCATAAACAATTGCCATCTTAAAAATAAACGCCTACATTTTTATTCTTATTTCAAGTAATAAATCTTAAAAAAAAAACTCGACTTTTTTAAACATTGCTTACAGATACTTACTGATCAAAAGAGTACCCAAAAGTTCTTAAACTATTAAAGTGTTGCATGTACATTAACTACATGTCTGTGGAAAATCAGACAAAAACATATACACTCATATTTGCAATAATCTAACAAAATATAATGATAAGCATAATTTTGAAAACAATCAACTAGATAAACTAATAAAAGTGATTTTTAAAATAAATTTTACAAAACAAAATATATTAAGCTTAGAATTGCAATGACTAAAGATGCATTAAAAGATAAGTAAACAGTATAGAAATGCAAAATGCTGATTATACATTCGTTACATAAGTACATTTAAAACAAAAATAAAATACATTAAAGTCAAATAGACATATTGTATTCTACTTTCTTTTTTTTAAAAAATCTTTCTTAAACATTAAGTTCATTTTAGTAATTATGTCCTCAAATGTTCTGATTTTTTATTTTATAGTTTTCTATGTTTTAATAATATACCTGCTATTAAAACAATAGATTAATGTAGGCAAAGATGCCCGTTTTCCCACCTCTCCCTCATACGCAAACGAGCATCTTTAACCTTATAAAATTCAATGTAACAAAAAAAAACAGATAAAATATCTTGTTGTAATAGAAAGTAAAACAAATTATAACTTTAATATTTACTCATCATAGCAAAAAAAAAGCTATTTGAACAAAAAATTAATATTTTAAACTTTTTAAACACTTTTAAATGCAATATTTAATAATAAATATTAAATTTATTAATCAAAATAAATTTTTAAAACATAGAATATAATAAATTTAATATTTTAACTATAATAAATAATAATAATAATGAATAATGAATAATAAAATATTTAAATAAATAATCAAATCAATGTTCGAATTTTATATTATTTTAGATTATTTTACAAAAAATAAATATTTAAAAATAATACATATATTGTATGAATATTGTATACAGGATCATCAAAATAAATAAATTTGTTAATTAAGCATGATCTAGATTAGGAAAAAAAATCAAAAAGTATTGCTAATAAAAAAAAGATCAAAAGTGATCAAGCAAATAATTACATCTGTCCATAAACTGCAACTTAAGCTATGTTTTTAAGTCAGATTCTTGTCTTTTTACTTAACCAATCAAAAACCAATAAAGATTAGTCAATCGAATTTTCATTCAATTAAAACGCCTACTTTCAATTTAATTAAATCATTTTTTTTTTGTTTTATTTTACTCAAATTATTTTAAATGTTTAAATATATTAATATTGATTTAATCAAATTTAATAAAAAAAATTAAGTAAAAAATTTGTTTTGAAAAATATTCAAAAAAAAAAATAATAATAAATGAATGCATATTAATTTTCCAACCTAATTGCTTTTTATATATTTTAGAAATCAATTTAAAATAATCTAAATATATTTATTTTATTGATAATATTAAAATCCAAAAATTAAAAACATTAATTTTATTATAATTAAATTAAAAAACAAAATATAAGATAAAAGCAAAATAAAAAAAAAAGCTAAAAAAAAATAGAAACTTAATTAAAAAACACATTTTAATTAAATCATGAATTCTAGGTTAAAATAAAACCAAAATAAACACCCACGCCTGTAAATAATTAAGAAAAATTACTTTGACGATATAAACACGATTTTATCAAACAATTATTCAAAAAATGATAATTACAATTAAAGTAAATTTTAAATATAATGATAACAAACAATAAAAAACAATATTAAATTAAAGATAAAAAGACATAACATAATTCATTTTTAAGTAAGTTACTTCAGTTGTTTTTACAAATTTTTTTAGTGAAAGAAATAAAAAAAAAATTTTAAATAAACAAAATAAATATATTTTGTTCAAAATAATTTAAAAACCAATGTACAAAATGTAAAATAAACCAAATAATAAGTTTCATTTTACAAATATTAAAACAAAAATATAATAAATAAATTCAGTATTTATTTAATTAAATAGATAAAAAAAAAATTAATATTAAAATATCTTATAAAACATTCTGCAAAATGTAAAAAAAATTCCATTTAAATTTGATTTTTTAATTAAAGAAACAATTTTTTGACAAGAAAAAAGTGAAATTATAAATGATCAAAAGTTTAAACAAATAAACATAATCAAAACATTAATGTTTAAAAGCACTATTTAATTTATTAACATTAAACAAAATACTTAAATTAAAGTTTTTAAAAAAAATTTAGTGAAAACATAATGTAAATTTTTAAGTAAAATCATTATAATTCATTTTTATTTATTGTTTTTTAACTTGTCATAATAAAATAAATCAAAATCATAAAAAAGTAAAAAAAGGTAAAAATGAATAAAAAAATTAAATTTTTTAAATTTAAAAATTTTTGTTTTTTAATTGATTTAAAAAATAAATTAAATTTTTAAATTTTTCTATAATAAGCCATAAAATAAAAAAAAAAAATTAAAATAAAAACAGAAATCACATTAATTCGAAAATTATAATCTAATAATAATAATTTTATTAGATTATAATTAAACTATAAAAAATATAGAAAGACTTGTACATTTTTATATATAGTTATAAATAATAAAATGACTAAAAATGACACAATATTTTTTAAAAATATAAATAATATTATTAAAAAAAATTATAAATAAAATTAATAAAGTATTTATAAAAAAAATTAGTTATCATAAATCACATGTTTATAAGTTAAATAATTTATATATAGAAAAAAAAATTTCATTAACGGTATTTACTAGACAAAATTTATTAGCATTGTCATCTTATTTGCAAAGTTTTAAAACAAAAAAAAAAAAAAATTTAAAGAATTTCACTATTGCTTTAATAAATAAGAAATAAAATTCAACTTGATACTTTAAAAAGTAATTTGATTATTTATGTAAAAATTAGTTTGAAAAAAAAAAATTAAAAAAAAAAATCAAATATTCAATAATCAAACAAATTATTCAATTTTATGAATTAATCATTTTTTTGCATGCTTAATTATCATATTTTTAAAAGAAAAAAATTGACAATAATTTTTAATTTTTTTAAATATTTATCAAATTAATACTATGGAATTAAAAGAAAAAAAAATTAAGTCTTTAAAAAAATATATAAAAGCTATATTAATTGAGATATTTTGTGCAATTAATTTTAAAAAAAATTAAATAAATAAAACTAATGTACTCAATATTAAAAAAAAAAAACAATTTATGATGACATGATTTCAAAATTCGAATTTATTTTTGACCACAAATAACAAATATTGAAAATAAAAAGTAATTTCGAGACAATTTAGTTTCTTTTCCTATCTTATTTTAGCAAACAACATCAAAAAATAAATACACTTGGGAAATTAAATTTGAAAATAAAATCACAAAATAAAAACATAAATCTTTTAGTTAGACAAAAGTCAATCGAAAAAACAAAAACAAATTAACTATCAATAGAAAAAAATAAAAATGATAACAATTTTTAAACAGTGTCTTTAAATAGAAAACCGTTAAACTAAATCAGATTGATTATGAATTACAATAAACAACTAAATTTATTTATAAAAAATCAACTACAACTATACTAAAGGTTAATATAAATGCTAGTCATTGTTTGACATGAACATAATAGAAATAAATAAATACGTGTAAAACCGAATGCTATATTACACAATCAATTTGATAAAAAAAAAATGATGATGTTAAATTTTCACAATAAACTAGTCAATATCGTCTTTATTTTCATATCGTCTATTTTATTTGTTTTATAATATTCTTCGTTAGTTTAACTAAAATAAAAAATTTTCTAATGCTGATTACACATTTTCATTTCTTAAGATTTTATATAACAACTTAACAAATTTATAAGAGCATGTGAGTGTGAAAAACATATTTCCAATGTTTTCATGTTTATTATGTTAACAATGTAAAAAAATATCTTAAAAAAGAATATGATAATTTTATTAACATTATGCTTGTAAACAATCAAAACATGTATATTTATACTAGTCAAATGTTTTAAGATTATCATCTTAAAGCAAGCTTGGCATCTTTTTCATTGTATAATTAAAATAAACACATGTAAAATACTTTTTTAATATAGTTTAAGAAAATTATTTAATACAGTTCTTAGTTCTATTTAAACACAAACAAACGTGAATAGCATTATTATAAGTCGAATTAAACATTAAATAATTTTATATTTTTTTTTATAAATTAAGAAACAAAAGAATAAAAATGGTTAAATTCAAACTAAAAAAAAATATAATAAAAAGTATAATTTAAAAAATCTTAATCAATCAAAATATATATATATATATAAAAAAAAAGTGAAAAAATAAAAACATATTTAACGACAAACGTTAAAATAGTAAAAAAATTAAAACAATTTAAAAAAATAACTAAAATAATCGTTAAAGTCACTTTTCTTTATTCAACAAAAATGTACAAACAAAATTTAACAAAACAGTAAGATAAAATCAAAAGTTATGATTAATTATTAAAAATGTAACTTAATATATAATTAATTTAAATAAAAATACATATTTAATTATTTAGTAAAATTTATTTACTATATATTTAGTTAATCTAAAAATTATAGTTTTAATTAAATTTAACTAAAAGATTTAAGTTAAATTATTGAATTTTCTAATAGTAAAATAAAAAATTTTAACCTTTTTGATAAAATTTAAAAATAATTTTAAAATGTTTATAAAATTAAAATATTTAAAACCAAAATAAAAATAATAAAAAAAAACAATTATAAAAAAAATAATTTGTTTGTCCAGTTAAAATAATACTAATTAAAAAAAAAATAAAATAATGATTTAATTAATAATTAAATGAAAAAACGATAATAGTGTATTTTATTTAAAATATTTTCGTAAAGTAAAAAATTAAAAATTTTAAAAAAGAATTTTCTGATTTAAAAAAACAAGATGTACTAATTTATTGATGATCTTAAAATGTATTTAAATCTGAACATGTAAGTAATAATATAAATACATTCAAACAATTCGCTTATCAAAACGTTTTCATCATCACTTAAATAAAATTTAATTGCTCAAGGACAATATAATAATTTATATTATAAAACATAATCATTTATATAGTATAAAAAATAACAGGCTAACTGATGTAAAAATAAATAAGTCTTATAAAAACAGTACAATTGATGACTAAACATACCAATCACATTAGATGTAACCGTTTTTACAAATTCAAAACATTTCATTGGTAATATATATAAAAATTTATTCTTTAACAATTCCTAAAAAAGATTTGCAATTTAAAACATTTTAAAGCCAATGCAAAACTATGGTAAACAATTTTTTTTACTTTACCTTCTTGCCCTTACGTCATAGTTGTGAAAAAATGTATACAATTGTTCAATTTTTATTTTTTATCAAAAATGAAAAAATGGCAAATAAAATAAAAAATCATACTCATAAATAATAAATTGTCACAAGTGAGTATAAAAAAGTAAAAATAAGTGAAAAATAAGGCAACAACTTGTTCCTAATGTAATCAAATAAGAGAAAGCAAAAAATGTAATAAATTGCACAACTTCGTCTTAAATAAACAAAAACCAGATGGGAAAAAATGTAAGGGTGTTGGTGTATTGCGCATGTTTTAATGGTCACTTAATCCAAAGTTCTAAGAAATGTGACCTGCAACAAACAACTACCCAGATGCAACCAATCAGATTTTTTAAAGGAATCCAATGGTAAATATTACAAATGAGAAGTCGACATAGAAAATAGCTTTAAGTTAAAATGAAAAAAAATAAATGTTTTGACAAAGGTCATCATCGTTGCAAATAATGAAACAATTTATTGAATTTTTTGATATGTTTAAAATTTTCCACCAATTTCAAACAATTTTTTTATTTCTTAACTTTCCATTCTTGTTTTTCATCATACAATGAGTCAGCGACACTTTTGATTGCACAAAGAACTGATAAAAGTATCAAAAGCACTAATATAATGTGTGTTAAAGAAGAACAAACGCGTTTAGTTCATTTCGACTTATAGGCAAGGAAGAAGAAATCGGATGATGAAAATGCTATAAAAGCAGATGCCCTAGCGTTTTAATGGCAATCATTTATGATGACAATGAAAAACAAAATAAGAAAAACATTGGCTTTAGTCAAGATACCTTTTTTAAAACAACAAACTAAGTTTGTGCAAATAGGTATGTATCAAGATTGGCACCTTTTCTAGGCTCATTGGCCTTTCTATTTTTCAAATTACAAATGTTTGTCCAAAACACACGACTTATTTAGTTGAACTAAAGCTGCTGACTTTGCATCCGGTGCTCAAAAAACTAATTAAAATTCATCGTTTTTCTTTAATTTTTCTGTCGTCCATGTGGCAAAAGCTGGCTAAACATTTGGTTCACATTTTAGCTTTGAACGCAAGTCGAATTCAAGTTCAAACAAAATAATTCAAGTTCATTGTTCATTCGTTTCTATTAATCAAACTTATATTTTGAAACACTTTAATTTTCGCACATGAATAAAAACACAGTTCAAATTTGAAGAAAAAAAACTTGCGATAAAGCAGTCAAAAGCAAAACTAAATTAGTTAAGGTTTATATAAAAAGTGCAATAAAAATAAATACAAAAGAAAACGCGAATAGTTAAGATCTAGTAAGAAATCAAATAGTGATTATTTAAAAATTGAAGCATAGTGACAAAATTAAGAGGCGGAAAAAGAACATATCAAAAAGAATGCAGTAAAAGAAAGGTTAATTAAATTTGCATGAACTATTTTGAAATATTAAAGAGAAAATAAAGGATATAAACTATATCTAAGCAGCTACTTGAAAATTGAAAAACTGACCCAAAGGGAAAAAACGATCTTGTTTTTACCCATTGGCCTAAACAAATATTAGTGTTTAAAAAGTGACATGGAATCAAGCTTATAAAAATTTTCTTATTTTTATCAACATTTTTTAAAAATTTTTTTTTTGCTTATTATTATTAAGGTATTACCTTGACTGAGGCAATATAAAAAGTACATAAAAATTAAAAACTGTTGTTAATTTGTTAATATTTTTATAAAAAGCAATTTATATTTTATGAAATTTAACAACACTTCGTTTTTTTAATAATATGAAACAAAATTTAATTAAAAAAAAATTATTGATCAAAATTTAAAAAAAAAATTTTTGAGTCATAAATTAAAATAATCTTTAAAATAATTTTTGAAATAAACATACAAATTAAAAATTTAAAAAAAAAGATAAAAACATAATATGGCTATCAATATGAAAAAGTTTTAAAAATTCTATTTAATTTATAATTTATTCTAAAATAATGTTTTAAATAAATTTTTTTAAATATATATATATATATATATGCACCCAATAAAGATTAGAAAAAAAAAATCATTATATTTTTTTATTTTTTTTAGCAAGCAAATTCAGCAAAAATAATGTTAAAATCAAATTAAACTAAAAAATATATTAAAAAAATATAAATAAGTATTTTAATATGTAATTAAAAATAACTTTTGTTGTCGATTGTAGGAAGAATGTAAATCAGTAGGATCTGATTAGCATTCAATAATTGGGACACGATAGAAAAAGGGTTTATAACCCTGTCTTTATTTAAACGTTTAAATTTTAAAGTTACAACTTGGAAGAAAATCTTCTTTTCTTGACTGTCTGAGAGCAAAATCTCTAATGACCGTTTCTTTTTTTTGTTCCGTAAACAACCGGACTTGTTTACCAAAAACTTATCGATGTAAACTTTACCTTTACATCTATGGTCTCGATTTAGCAGACTCAGTACTCATTATTAATCACTTTAAGTCTGGTAGTGTTGGACTTGTGTCTGCTTGGTCCTACTTTAAGTAAACAACTGATAGCATGTCTCTAGCCAATCAATCACTATCTACATCATCTTTACAAGGACTGCTGCAGACAGTGACTAGATGTAAAGGTATAGCAGATCAGGTGATTTCTTGAGGTAGCATACTCTAGTCAACACGAGACTATTAGGTGTCCTTAAGTTTAGCGGCCAGTACCAAAACACTACGCAGTAGAATCTCTTAAATTGAGGTAAAGTCGAGTTGTCTAGCAAGGACCGGATAAACGTCGGTACTGTATGCTTGATACTATCGACTCTTCAAACTAAGCAAAGAAATTTCTGCTAAGACATAATTACAATAGACCTTTACGTAATTTTATAAATAAATATTACATCACTTTTATATTTTTAAAGACTAAGTGATAAATTTTTCATAATTTAAAATATCTAATAAATTTTAAATATTTTATAAAAAAAAAATCATTGATACTTATGTAAGCATGTTTAACATAGTTTAGGTAAGTCGCAAACTAAAAAGTTAAGTACAAATATTAACTAATTTTGCTGAAACACTTTAAACTAAAGAATAACTAAAAAAAGCTTAAGTTTAGACATTTTCAGCATTTTATAAAAAGCTTAACAAGCGAAAACAAAAATTTTAAACTATTGGCAAGTACCAATATAAGCCAATCTACAGTTAATATTTGATAAAACTTTAATGTAAACAGCAATCTTCAATATCAACCAAAGATAATTATTAAAAAAATATATATATAAAAAATACTATTAAAATAAGTAACTATATAGTTTAAATTTAAACTTAGTTGAAAGACAAAGATAAAAACAAATAAAAAGTAAAATAATTTTTTACCGGAAATACTAAAGTATCAAGCACACCTACAAGTAATAAACTTGCAAGATATGCACACAATGCAAACAACTTTATGCATTAATCATAAGAGTTATGCGATCGCACATTCATGCTTATCATTGCAAGTACTTTAAAACTTAAGTTAAAAAAAGTGAATAAAATGTAAATAAAAAATTGAAACAAAAAGTAAATCTGTTAAAAATCATAAAAATCACGATATAAGCATAAAAATATAAACAAAGAAAAAAAATTATGTATAATTTTTTTTTTTGAAGATTTGTAATAAAAGTTTATGAAATAAAAAAAAAATTATTTCAAATAAAAAAAATAATAAAAAATAAAAGTTAATTTTTTTTATAAAAAATTAAAATTAAAAATAAAATTATAAAATATAATAAAAAGGCTGAATTGACATAAAAAATGACAAATTGTAAGTTAAATGAACAACTTTGATGTATTGCGTAATCATTAACAAAATCAATATTTTCAACATATATTATAATAAAAAATCAACAAAAATTATTTTGGTCAAAAATAAATTAAAAATAAAACTTTAATATAAAAAAATAATTTAGTACCCAATGTGTCGCGTTTTTTTGTCATTTTAAAAAATAAACAAATCTAAAAAATATTTATATTATTTATATCTTATATATAAGTTTAGATAAAAAATTAAAATAATTTAAATTAAAAGATAAAACTTTCAAAAAATGACAACAATAAAAAAATATATTTTTTGTCAACCTTAATTTAAATATTAACTTAATTGAAATAGTAAAAATGCAAATCAAAACAAAAAATATCTCTAGAGTAAAATAAAATTTCAATATTTTCTTTCTTAAACTTTTAAAATTTATAGATTGCAAAAAAAAAGTTAATTTTATTCTTATATTGTTAAATTAGGTTAAATATTAAGTTATTTTATTTTATACAAACTTTATTTATGACTCAATAAATAATTAACAAAATTTTAATTTTGATAAATAAGAATTATTATAAAGTTAAATTTAAAAAATGTATTTTTTCAAAAATAAAAATTAATAAAAAATGTTAAAAAAAATATAATCACTTAATTAAAATTTGTTAGAATTTAAATTAATATATTTGAACAAAAATTAATAAAAAACCGGATTGACACCTAATTCAAAAAAGCTTAACGCGTTTTAACAGAATTCAAAAAAGTCTTAAACATAAATTCAAGTTAATAACCGAATTAACATGCATTAAAAAGATAAAAAATTAGCAACTTAATTGCAAAGATCTTACATATACAAGAATGCATCTGTAAAACAAGTACCCATTGATTTATATCATTTGCATGAGCATACGCATATAATTAGAATGAATACATTAAATAAAGCTTTTTTAACAAGTAAAAACTAGTACAATAATTAGTTTGTTGATCATGTGCTTAAATTATAAAAATAACAAGAGATACGCACGCAAACAACTATCTATAATAAATACATATTTATACAAAAATAAAAAAAGTATAATTCACATAGATAATTAACAAAAAAAGTTAAAATTTATTTTTTTTTTATGAATCTAAGTTTAAAAATTAAACATAATATATTCATGTTAATTGTTTTTAAAACCAAAAATGTGTGTATATTTAAAAACCTTAAATAAAACCAAAAGTATGAATTGAATAGAAAATAATAAAAGCAAATATATAAAGTATTATTAATCAGAAGAAAAATAATGATTTGCATTTTAGTTTGTGCTAGAAGCGGTCACAAGTTAAAATATGAAAAAGCCAAAGGCAAAATACAAAAATGGATGAATTTTTTACACAGGATTAAATACTAATTGCATAAAAAACTTCAAAATTACTAATAAATGATCAAAAGTAAAAAAAAATTAACAACCTAAAATCTAAATAATACACACTTTTTAAAAATAAGGTAAATTTACCGCTTGTTGACTTCAAAAAATTAGAAAAAGAAAGTTATATTTTAAAATAAAGTAATTACATTAATTTAATACTCTAATTAAAAATAACTTAATCAATGATAATAAATTATTTTAACTAAAATAGATTAATATATGTAATTATATGCAATTCATATAATTTGAAGTTCAAAAATTAAATGTAAAAAATATATTAAATAATTATGAATTTTATTCCTAAAAATTTATCTTTAATTAAACATAACATTATATAATTAAAAAAAATTAATAAATAATTTAAAATTAATACATAAAAATTTCAAGTATTATCAAGATTTTGAAATGAACAAAAGTTATTTAAAAGATATATAAATCATTAAATTTTTTTTAAAAAATTTAAAAAATAATTTATCAAGTATAACTTTTTAATTAAGTTGAAAAAAAATATACTATAAAATAATTAAAAAAAAATTTTTTCTTACTTTGTATTTAGGTTTAAGTTCAAACTCCTATAAATTCGGTTTTTAAAAGGCTTCAATTTTCTATATTAGTTATAATTTATAAGTTGGTTAAAAATGTATCAAATTCAAATTTCAAAAAATGTTTTAAATTAAACAATATTAGAAAGTTTAATGCTTAATAAATATAAAACAAAAAAAAAATTAATTCATATTATTGACAATTAAGTGCTGTTTGTAAATGAACACAGATCAAGATGTTGATGCTATTGAAAAGTTTATAAACTGCTTTTGCAATAAAAATTTTAAAATATAATAAAAAAAAATCAATATTTATCCAAAATAGTAGACAATACCGACTTAGTATAAAATAAATTAAATACAAAATGATATTCACGATTTAATCCATTTTACGTGGCAAATAGTTGATGTGATTGAAAAATAAAATAAAATTTAAAAAATTGAATAAAAAGTAACAAAAACAAGTTAAATAAAAATCAAACACATAAAATATAATAAATAAAAAATTATATTAAAAAAAAAGATGGTATAAAAAAATGATAATTTTAAAACCAAATAAAATAAAACCTCTACACACGTCGAAACTTGTACAAATAAAAACTATGTTTATAAGTTTTTTTAGTAAAAATCATTGATGGATGAATAAAAATTTTAGAACTTAGTAGCAGATCATAATGGAAAACGAAGAAAACTTTAGTTACAAAGTGAAAAAAAAGTAGATAATATTATTTAATCATTAAAATTAAAAAAAAAATAAATAAAAAATGCACATAAAAATAGACACTTAGACAAGTAGATTATTGACTTAAGCCTCATCAGTAAAACGGAATAAATTTTAATATAGACAAAACTCTTTAATCAAAAGATGGTCGTGACTAGGTAAAAATTTGTTTTAATACAGATTTAAACATAAACAATAACCGCATTTTAAATAATCATGTACACTGGATTAGACACTTGAAAAACAAGATCAGTTTTGAGCATCTAAATTGACTTTAGCGGTTTAGTACGATTGATTGAATCCAATTAAACGCATTAATACAAAGGCAAAAAAGTTAAAAAAAAAATAAATAAAACTGCCGAAAACAGTGTATAATAGTTAAAAAAAAAATTCTACAATGGCCGGTAAACAATCTTTCTGATACACCAAACTTATCTGTTTATTTCAACTTATTTCATCTACTTTGCATAACTTTCTTGATGCAAATTTTCAACCCAATGCACATTGCAATTTACACTATTATACACGAATTTCATTGCTTTAAATTTATTTTTACAATTTAAATCAATAAAAACAGATTATTCACAAGATCATTTATAAATGTTGAATTTGTTCCTTATACAATTGGCTTTTCACACTAATCATTTTCTATACACAAATTCAATATATATAAATTGTTGACATTAAAAATACTAAAGAAATTTCAATAATTACAACGTGATTAACTTTAAATTTAACTTTACTATGTTTAGTAAAGTTTCATTTACAAATTTTAACCACTATAAATATGCGTAAATGTGTATTTATTTAAATCACAACAAAAAATAATAAAAAAATGAAAGTTGACCAATAAAAAAAAAATAAATTTAATAATATTTGATCATATTTTTAATAAACTAAATTAGCTTAAATAATTTTTTTTTCAGAAGTAATGATTAAAGTCGAGTTTGATTAAAAATACTAGAAAATGTAACTTAATTAAAATCAAAGAAGACACGAATTATTACAATTATTAAAAATTTAATTAAATAAACATTTTTTAAATATATTAAAATTTTAAATATAATTGAACTAAAAAAATCTATAGGGAAATGTAAACTTATTAGAATTTTAATAAAAAATTCATTATAGCACAGGTAAGTTAAATAAAAATTACTAATATTAAATTATAAATTCTATTACTGGCTTAATACACAACATATAATCAAAATACAAAAAATCAAGTTTACCAAACCAGTGCTTGTTTTCAACTAAAAATCTCTTATAGTAAATTCCAAATAAATGTCGAACTTAGAACAGAGAACATGCGCAAAACAAAAAAAAAGTTTTTTTTATTTTTACTGTATTTATGGATTTAAACATTTTTCTAAATAAAATCCTGAACTAAACTTTATTTTAGACCTTATTATATAAACCACAATTTAGACTTTATTACAAATTCTATTGTGATTAAAACGCTAAATTCGATTCAGTCAAATGCAAAATGATGACCAAAACATTGTAACTAACTTTATAAAACAAACTATGGTAAAAAAAATAGGTATAATAAAAATAACTTTAAAAAAAAACAGTAAAATAAAACTTTTAGTAATATACAATACTATCAAAAAGTTACAAAAAGTATCATTATTTTAAAAACAAGTATAAGTTCAATAAATTATCTTATCTCAATTTTATTAACTGCTATAATTTTTTTTTTATTTGCTATATTTTTAATATTTTAAATATTAAATTTTTAATTAAAATTTTTTTTTTTTTAAAAAAATTAAGTCATTTTTTATTTTAAAATAAACAATTAAAAATCAATTAAAATTAATCTATCTTTTAAAATAAATATATTAACAATTAGAAAAAAAATAACCAATTAAAATTTAGGATCATAAAATATTTAAAACTTAAGCTTTTTAAATAAAAAAAAAAACAATTTAATATAAATAAATAATTATTGGTCAATTTTCACAAATTAATATAGATTAAAAATAATTTTTTTTTAAAGTTGTTTTCATGTTCATTACATATCTATAAAAAATAAATTAAAAAATAATTCAAAAAAATACTAAAAAAAAAATCGCATAATTATGCAACTTTAAAAAAAACATTGTTTATTTAAAAATGCAGTTTTAAAATCAGCAACTATGTAAAAAAAAAATCTAGTATAAAAAATATTAGTAAAAAAAAAGTTTAATTTTTTTAAAAAAGTTTTTAAAATAAAGAAAAAAATATATATATATATAAATTTATAAAGTATTCCCATTAAATTCCATTGATTACACAGCAAAATATTTATGAAAAAATGGAAAATTTATTAAAAATTAATGAGATACAAAGAAAACGATGGTATGCATAAAGATGAGAGTATTGGTGTATTTGGTTGTGTTAGAAGCGATGAAATTGAACAAATTATATCTAGTAAAAAAATAAAAAACTTAAACCGCATAAGCAATGCATATGTATTGATGTGAAAAAAAAAACAAATGAAAAATAAAATTGCCATTGGCAAAAACAAGACATAAGGCTCATATTAAAATATGTATTTCATCAAGAAATAGATATATTTCTATGCAGAAAAGACACCGATCAAAGCAGTCATAAACCCAAGCTTAACTTATAGTCATTGGACCAAAAGTAGATGCAGTAATAAAATGTGAAATGTTTTAGAGAAATGCAAATATTATGCAAAAACTTTATATAAAAAAATAAAGCGATGAACACAATGCATAATCATAGCACAATATATTAGAACACAAGGCTACTTTTAGCATATACTAATACCAATTAAGTTAACCCCATCTCATATCACTTTTGTGTCATTTTAAAATTTGCATCATTTTATCAATCATTTTAAAAATTTAAAAAACGTAATTGTATATTTATTACTTTTTGATTTTAGTTAAACAAATAGACTTCATCTAAATAAAATAGTTTTTAAAAATTATATCAAAAAAAGAAAAAAAAATGTTAATTTATAAACAGTTTTGCAAAAAAAAAAACATTGTAGATTTTGATATTCGAACACATTAAGAAAATTATTAAATTAAATAACAATATATAAAACCATTGAAAACGGACTTAGACTTATAAATCATGGACGGGACGCTTTTTAAAAACGATTCATAAAAACATTACCGACTCTAGAAAGTATGTTTTTGCAAATACAGTTTGATTAAAACTGAAATTTTATTGACTAAAAAATGAAGAAGACAAAGTCGCCTGTCAGTAAAAAAAAAATTTAATTTGCACATAAGTTCTGAATTGAAAGTAGTCAAAAAATGGTTACACATACATTACGAACAGCCACGCGAATTAAAACATTAAAACTAAGTCCAAAAAGCTTGAAACCGGACAAAAAATAACTTGAGCTGCACTTGAATCGTGCTCAAATGAATGAAACAAAATCACTCTCCTGCGCACAATAGTTTAATTGAACAACTGTGGTTTAAACGCAATTTAGATTGTTCAACCATGCAATAAGCACATAGAATGTCACTATAAAATACAGTGCTATTTCTCAGGAGACGCTACTCGAATTTGTCAGCTTCAATTTACAATTTGCATCAGTTGAAAACATGATGAAAATGAATTTGAAAAAATTGACACACTGTCCAAAGTTTTGGTCACTAGAGGCCGGTCAATTTGCAAGCAAAACTTTACAAAATTAAAATCAATTGTAAAAATTAGAAAAAAAAGTTGAAAAATTAATCAAAACTGACAAAGCGATTCTAAAAAAAGTTTATTAGCATATTTACTACGATTTGACTTTAAATGTAAATACATCGAACTTGAAAACAAAAGATAAAACAATATCTGTCAAAGTAAATTACTAATAAGCAAGTAAAACAAAAAACATTTGATGCGTTTATTTCCGGTCAAAACAGGAGAACAAGAAATAAAAACATTTTTGTCCAGCAAATCTCACTCAAGCAAACAATCTATGCAAACATGAACTAACTAAAGAGAAAAGATGAAAAACCAGTTTGATATGTGTTTGTCGTGTATCAAGTAAAGCAACGGTTATACAGCTGTTGATCTTATGTCAAGATATGTCACCATTAAACACAATTCGGTTCATCATGTGAATTGTCGTTCAGCTTGACCATCATTATCTGAGCTGATCAAAACACCGAGACTGCGCTTCTTGGTAATTGACCTTACATCTCTTGTCATTCTTGTTTTTAACAAAAAATTTGCATTTGATCATAATTTGATTTCAAATGTCATTATCACTAAATTAAACTAACCAAAAAAGATAAGATAAGATATTTAGTTGTAAACTTGTCCAACAAAAACAAAATAACTAATAATCATAAATGTTCTAAAGCTTTACTCAAACAAGTTATAAAATAAGTAAAATAATTATACAACTAAAAAATGAAAGTGAAACAGAAAAACATGATTAAACATAAGATTATTACTAGGAAACAAGCAGAGGTAGAAAAGAAGCAAAAATAGATAAATTGAGTTAATAATATATATATTATTTTTAAGTAAAAATTAAACAGTAAAAAAACATATAAAACAATTTTAAACGTTAGAAAAAGTAAAAAATATCTGATAACTTCAGCTATCTAAAAACAAAAATTTAAGTTCGGCCAAAATGTGACAGTGTTGATTGTTTTAAAACATAATTAACTACTGTGATTGTACATTGGCTTAAGTAATCTCATGACACGCATACAATGATATTCTCCGACACATGATCATTTGCTCAGCATCGTGTAAAAACGTCCAACGACAAAGACTGTCTACAGGCCAATGAACAAGGTCAGGGCTTACTAGTTAATAAGTAATTTTCTTTTTGCTACGTTGAAACACAATAACTGAAAATTTTGTGGTCTAAATTGAGTTTAGTTTTGAACAAGATATATGATATTTTACGTAAGATCAACTAATCAATGCTTTTGTAAAAAAAAATTATTCATTTGCTATTTGCAACATTTAATAAACAGACTAATGCAAATTTTATATAATATATGTATATTAATATAATT
Organism: Pyemotes zhonghuajia; assembly: GCA_025170145.1. Classification (NCBI taxonomy): domain Eukaryota; kingdom Metazoa; phylum Arthropoda; class Arachnida; order Trombidiformes; family Pyemotidae; genus Pyemotes; species Pyemotes zhonghuajia. The sequence continues at coordinate 17,140,422 of CM045846.1, read as the reverse complement.
TCTTTATTAAAATATAAAATGCGCAATATGAAATTTAAGAAAAAATCAAGAGTAGATGAAATCAAAATTTACTAAAAAATTTAAGAAGTCATAAAAACTTAAAAACAAAATTGATGATAAACATTAAAATATCAACGATAAAATCAAAAATGCTGCAGTCTTTTTTTAATAATAATTTTCTAACATAAAAAATATAATATAAATTTATAAATAATTTAAAAAAATTATTTACCAACGAAAAAAATAAAAAAATGTAGAAATAACAATTTTAATCTAAATTTTGATTTTTAAAACAAAGTCTTTTACAATAAAGTCGAGCATTAAGTCTTGTTAATAAAAAAATGGCAAAGAATTTTGTTGATTGATATTGAAATAAATTAACAAAAAAAGTATAAAAAAGTTAAAACAGAAGAGGACGCATGAAAACACGTTTCTTAGCTTGATGGAATGTAATTAATTAAATTGCTGATAAGAGCACATCGCACTAACCGATTGGATTTTAGTCAGCATCATAAACGCGTCCAGTTCAAGCGGGAAAATAAGCAAAACAAAAGAAAAAAAATAATTCAAAAAAAAATGAAACGGCAAATAGTGAAAAAAAGCCGCAAAACATTAACCAAATAAAAGCAAAAGACAAGAGAAAAGAGATATGAGTTTAAAGCGTACCAAATTATACACACCGGGCGCATGGTAAGATTATTCTCCGTAATTCGCCAGTTAAATAATGATTAAGAAGCAAAAAGAAAATTAATTAAATTCTGTAAATTACAAAAGTATAACAACTCTATTTAATCAATGGCAAGTCAATGAAACTTGATTTGTGAAGAGTAAATATAATAAATAAGTTAAGATTTAATTGTAAATAAAATGCAAAAATTAAAAATATAACATTAGTTGTAATACAATTTTTTTATTCTCTATTAGCTCAACTTTTGTCAAAATTGGCCATGAAAATTTAATATAAAAATCAATAAAATATGTTATAGAATCGTAATAAAAATTTTTTAATTGTTTATTTTAAAATAAAAAATAAATGTCAATTTTTATTCATTTTGTTTTTAAAATAAAATAAAAATTTTGAATTAAAAGACCGAGTAAAATTAATAATTTTAATAATTATTGCTAAATCCAAATAGATTAGTACGTAAAAATTAAACATTTTTAATTTAAACTGGTAATTTTTGTTAAAAATAAATTTTTAATATATTTTTTTATATAAAAATATCTCTTTATTTTTAATGTAATTAATGGATAATACCTTATAGAAATAATATTAAATTTAATTACAAACAAAAAAAATATTTTTTTCAATCAAATAAAAAAAAATATATTACATAGTTTAAATTAAATAAAAAAAATAAATAAATTAACAAATTATTATATAATAAATTCTATAAAAATTTATTTAAATTATTTTTTTTTTCCATTATTAACACAATAACTATTGAAAAATTCAAATATATATATAACAGTTGAATATATAAATTAATAAAGTAAAGTTTGACTAGCGTGATATATTTGATGAATAAGTGCACAAATATCATACATAAATTTGTTTTCGTTATCTTAGACCAAATAATTTAAAAAAAAAAAAATCAAACAGTGTTAATATTGTAATAAAGTACAAACGGTCTTATTTTTAAAGATTTTAATTGACAAAATTAAAAGTCTGTATTTGTCATTAGATAAAAATATTATAAAAAAAAATTTAATTTATTAAAAAAATATACAAGAGTAGTAAAAAAAAATAAGCAAAAAAAAGAATAAAATCAAAATGATAAAAAATAATATGAAAGACAAATATACATATAAAAAGTGAATATTATTACAAAACATTAAGAAATAGAAAGCAATTTTAGTTACGCCGTTTTTTGAATACAAATGCACGGTTCGATTGTTCTTTTTAAAACTGTTACTTAATATTATTTCTTTAGATTTTATTCCTTAATAATTTTTTCTTAATAAATTTTTTTGAACATTGTTTCTTAAAACATTGTTTCTCTAAACATTGTTTCTCTTAATATTGTTTCTTTCTTAATATTTTTAATGTTGAAACCAGGCGTAAAATTTTAACGCAAATCATTTGACGCCAAAAATGAAAAAAACCCTTGCAAGTCATAATTCAGATGCATAAAGATGTAAGTTGCTTTTGTCGCGGCAAAAACTTCTATTGCAAGTAAAATTAAAAACTAGACCCTAATTTCCGGTCCTACATTTTCAACTGACTGGTCCAGCTGTTCTAACATACCGGCCTGTTCTATTAATACAAAAGTCTGAATATACAAGTGGAAACAAATAATCAATAGCAAACCAGTATGAGAAATTAATTTCAACCGGCATACCAAACTAAAATCAGCATAAATACAAAGAAATGTCCATTTACTTACAGGCCGGAAGTCAGTTCATGCGTTTTGAAAAAAAAAAATTTCAGCCTGCAGCTTATTGATTTTTAGTACATTAATTATGAAACAAATCGCTAACCCTTCACAAAATCAATTTTCTATCACTTGATACAAAAGTTAACTATATAAACTTAATTATAAAACACTTTGCACTTTATATAAAAAATAATTTACTTAAGAATGTTAAGTTAGATATTTAAAAAAAAATTTAATTATAATTAAAAAATTAAAATATTAAAAAAAATATATAAAATATTTGAAAAAATATCAATTAAAAAAATTAAATTAAAAAAAAAAAATCATAATTAAAAAACGTATTACTGAATTGATATCACTTTTAATATATTTTAAGATTAATTATATATATATATAATATCAATATTAATAAATAGTTATTAATATTTCATTGCATTATCTATACTTGAAACATGCAGTAAAATAAGCTAACTAAAAATATATTAAAAAAAAAACATTTAAATTAAAAATAAAAAAGTAATTTAAAAATAATAAGAAAAATCTTACCATGATATGAAAAATAAGTGAAGCAATTATAATACATACGATTTAGAAGTATATTATCGTCCTTATAAGCTGTTTAATATGATATGTCAATGTAATTTTTGTTGATTTAAGTAAATTAATTTTGATAATTATTTGTTGAGTATTGATAATAAAATCCTAAATTAAATTAAAAAAAATCTTTGTTTTTAAGCAAAAAGCTTAAAAAAAATTATTTGAAACAAAAAATTAATCAAATAGAAATATTAAAATTTTACTTAACCCATTTTATAAACATAATTTTTTTTTTGTAATTTAAAATTAATAAAGCATAAAATTTAACCACTAAAAATAAATAAAAAATATATATTTTTTTTAAAACTTCATTATATAACTATAGTTAACTTTCTAATAAAAATTAAAAAATGTTTTAAAAGTAAAATATATTAATGTTTAATAAAAAATAATTGAAAACAAAATAAAATAAGCTTTTAAATTGTTTAAGTAAATCAATATTCAAACTAAATATACAAATAGCTTACTTATAAATATATAACATATTGAACATGAATGATTCGTTTATAAATAAATTGATGATGTTAATGAAAATTTTAAAATAAAGCTAATAAAAATTTGTTGAACAATCAATTTCGCATCAGACTGTAAAAAAAAAGTTAAAAAAGATAAATGTGAAAACACATTTAAAACATTAATTAATTTTAAAATCAAACCTTTTAAAAAAATTAAAAAAAAACATTTTGAAAAAGTTTAATCAATTTCATTTTAAAACTGAATAATCAAACTTTCAATTGTTTTTTATTAATAATATAAAATTGAATCAAAACAAATTTAGTTTTTATCAAAAATAATATTTTCTTATTTTATTGAGTTTTTTTATTTTAGTTGTTCTAGACTTTTAATTACTTAGCATCACAATATAATAAGTTCTCTTTAAAATAAAAAAATATTTAAATAACATTTGTCATGGTTAGAAATGGTAAATAAATTGTGAAATAAATTTTTCAATACAATATTAGTAAACCAATAAAACAAATTGTTATTGATAAAAAAAAAAACAAATAAAATATAATGCTGATAATTAGATATAAGACTTTGTTCAAGTTTGGTTAAAAATGGAAAATCCAAACGACTTACGGACCAAATAAAATTTTAAAAATTCTAATATTAAAAATAAATTTAAAAGTAATTAAAGGTCCTTTTTACAAAAAGTAAATGCATCCTGAATAAATCAGATTGCAGATTGTGGTTTCCATATACAAAGTACAATAAACTCAATTGTGCCTTTTAATTTATTCTAAATAGTAAAAATATTGACAAACAAATAAACTGTAAAAAACTGTAAGATAAACGTTGAAAAATTCAAATAATTGCGTTAATAAATTAATGAAAATCAATTTTTACTGTTGATGTGAGACTATTGTTATGGCACAATTTAAAATTACAATTTATATGCTATTCAATAAAACCTTAAGAAAATTGTGGTAATTTTCAAAATTGATAATTGTCGATTTGGGCAATGTTGAATCAGTTGAAAAAAAATCTGATTAGTTTAATGCACAATTGAAAGCAAATAATGGTTAAATTGATTTGAACTAAGTCCGTGCTTGTTTAAAAAAATTCATGATGATTACCAACTATTTTGCTGTTGAATCCAAAGTAAAATGTCCAATGTTTATTTTAAAAAGTGATACATTTCAAGTAACTAACTCTAGTCCCTTTCATTTTGACCAAAAGTGGAAAAAATATTATAAAAACCACTTAAAAAATGTTAAATAGAAAAATCGATGCTTCCTTGTCATAAAAATTAATTATTTATAATATAAATGTTGATTAATATTCAATTAAAAATAACCAATAGTTTATAACAATTTTAAAGTATGGAAAAAGTAATCTTTTAAAAAACCACACTTTTTACGCAAAAACTAAAAGTGGAAAAATTTAACCTAAAAAAACCACTGTATTTCAAATAAAGTGGAAAAAGGCTAATTTAAAAACCACTTTTGCATGATATTTTACTCTAGTTTACAATTAATTTAAAATCCATTATCCATAAGTTGCATATTTGACCATATTCAATTTGACTATTGAAATAAAAACTATTTAAGTGGAAAAAAAGTAGCTTTTTGTAAAAAACCACTTAAGAAAGACTAATTTTGTAAAACAACAAGTAGTAATAAATTATAATAAATCTTGATTCGATGTCAATCAAAGCTGTAAAAAGTGATGCTTAATTATTGAACAAGTTAAAATATCTTTAAAGATGTTTAAATCTTGGCGCAGGCAAAAAGTGAAAAATTGATATATTTAAAAAACACTTTTATAAAAATCATCTAATTAAATAAAAGTTGACAATAATTACAAACCAAACGTATAGCAAGTTGCAATAAACACAATTAAAAATCGAAAATAAAGCCAATGTACAATTAATTTGTCCATATCTGAATGTATATTTACGTTTCCTTTTTTCAAATACTTTTTCTACAATCTCTTTTTCTTTCATTCTTCCTAAATTATTTCTAGTTATATTTAAAACTTTCAAACTTTTTAAACTCTTCAAATCTTCAAAATAAAATTCTTGAATTTGATTATCATTTAATCTAAGCTCAATCAAATTATTTAAACCAATAAACGTATTAATAGACAAGTTGCGAAGTTGATTAAAACTAAAATCAATAAATTTTAGTAAAGTCATATTACATAACACCAAGGGTTGAATTTCATTCAAAATATTATTCCTCATATCCAAATATTGTAATTTGGATAAACCATCATCAAATACATTTGTTATCATAGAAACAAAATTGTAGCTTAAATCAAGATATCTTAATTTATATGGTATATATGGAGACTTTGGAAATGTTGTAGGTTTAATAAAAGACATTTGATTATGACTTAAATACAATTCTTCTAAAGATAATAAATCATCTAAAATACCACTAGTTCTATTTTCTAAAGAAGAAAGTTGATTCCAAGATAAATCTAAAGATGTTAATGATACCAAACTATTAAAAACACCTGGTTTTAAAATTCGAATTGCATTTTTACTTAAATTAAGTTTAAGAAGTTGTAAAAGTCCATTAAATGCATTTATCGAAATATTCGCAATTTGGTTGTTTTGAAGCGAAAGTTCAAAAACAACAGGCAATCTGCCAAATTGCTCTTTCTTTAAACTTGTTAATTTATTTGAATCTAAATATAAATATTGTAATGAAGTTAAATCTTGTAATGGATAATCTGGAACTTCGGTAAACTTATTATGACTTAAAGAAAGAGTTCTAAGTGTTATTAATGATTTAAAAGCATCTCCATTGATTGACGTCAATTGATTGTAATCTAGGTGAAGCTCAAGCAATGAATTAATCATTGGAAATGAAGAAGCCTGAACTTCTTCAATTAAATTATGTTGCAAATATAAATAATTTAAAGCAACCGGAATTGAGAAAATTTTTTTCAACTTATTATATCTGCAAAAAACTTTTTTCAATGAAATTAAACCACCAAGTGTACCCGAATTAATATCCATTATTTCATTATGATCTAAATTTAATTCTAATAATGTGGGCAATACACCAAACGCACCAAAGCCCAATCTTTTAATTTTGTTGTGTTGGAAGAAAATAAATCTGATGGAAGGAAACCTTTCAAATACTGAGCCGCTAAGTGTACTAAACTTATTATAAGTTAAATCAATAGTATGAAGTTCATATAATTTTTTGTTTTGCCACGTGAATGACTTTCTATTAAGATTTGTAATTGAATTAAAACTCAAATTTAAAAAATTAATCCCAGTCATATTTGAAATCATAATTTTAGTAGAATCATTGAATTTGTTGTGCTGCAAATACAACTCATATACATCACTGTCTTCTATCATATCATCATCAATTTCAGTGAGATTGTTGTTGGATAAATCAAGCAAAGTAATATTAGAACATTCTCGAAAAGCTGTCTTTTCAATTTTATTTAAATTATTATGACTTAAATTAACTGCAGTTCGATAAATTCTTTGAAATGCTCCACTAAAGACGCGCACAATTTTATTATTTTGCAAACTAATCCTGTCAATCCATTGTAAATTGGTAAACATATCTTTGGTTATATTAACTAATTGGTTATAGCTCAAATCAATATTTCGAAGTCTAGTTGTAGAACTAAATGCATTCTTTGCAATAGACTGAATTTGATTTCCAGCAAGAAACAAATCTCTCAAAAAACGAACTCCTTTCAACAAGTAAGAATCAATTTCATTGATTCTATTGTTTGCTAAATTTAAAGTTCGCAGTTGTGGATTACGTACAAATAAAGATCTAGGTAATTTACTAATTACGTTGTTTGAATAATTTAGATGTAAAAGATTGGCAAAGTCATTTAAATCTTTTTTATCAATTTCTTTAAACTTGTTGTAAGATAAATCAAGATAAGTTAATTTTTTTAAAGCTCGAAAAGCATTTTTCTCAATTTTAGTTAAAGCATTTCGGGACAAATCAAGAATCTCAAGTTTATCTAAACCATAAAAAGCTTCAGCTTCTATTTTGTCAATTAAATTATTGCTTAATGATAAAATAGTTAAATTTTTATAGGGTGAAAAAATTTTTGACGATAATTTAGTTAGCTTATTAAAACTCAAGTCAAGCATGGTTAAGTTGTAAAGTGAAAGATGTAAATCAATTGGCAATTTTTCTAATTTGCCATGTATGGTAAGTTGTTTAATAAGGCCATTTAAAGGCGCAAAAGTTTCTTTTGACAATAATTTAAGTGATGAATTTAATAATTTTAAATTATAAATTTTCTTATTTTGAAAAATGTTTTTTACCAACTCGTCATCTTGTAAATTAGTGATTTCAAGTGTTTCAATCGGAATTATCAATGTATTTAAACTTTTTTTGACAATGCTAGAGCTGCTGCTGTTGCAATAAATGGACACACCAAATATTCCATCATTTGTACAATAACATGGTTTAAGATAATCTGAATTAACTTTTTTACAATCAACTTTTTTAAATTGTGCATCGGCACAATTTAAACACAAAATCCAAAAGATGAATAATAAGACTAGATTTAAATCTAAGAACATTTTTAACATATGTACATTAGAGCTAGTGATAGAACATTAGCATCAGCACTTGATAGAACATCAATTGTGTCCATTAGCAAATTAGCTATAAACGGCTCTAAACAAAGTCTAGTTTAATTAATTTAACAGATGTTTCTAAATAGTATAAAATATTGAACCAATTCAAATTTAAATTTACGAATCAATTATCGATCAAACTGATAAGCTATGTGCCTTTTTAGTGGTATAATATGTTTTAACAGTGGAAATTCAATTTCGTTGTGTAAATAAATATTATAAATAAAGGTATAAAATGACTATAAAAAAGTGATAAAAATAAAAAAGCAAATACAAAACTCTAGAAAAAATTTTGCACAATATAAATAATTTAGATGCTCAAGTAGAAAATAATTTCCAACCGAACTCATCTTCACAAAAAATGATTACAATTTTTTGGAATACAAAATATAAGGTTCGCACACTGGGTGTATTTTACAAAAATTCACAATTTAACATAAAATGTGAGGACAAAATCATTTAAGAAAAGTGTAAATAAAAACACTGTTTTGCACAATATAAGTTACTATTTAACAAAATGGTTGAAATAAGTCTACAAATGCCAGTGTGTGCGTGTTTGTGTTAACAAACATTAAAACTAAACATCCACTAGAAAATAGTGGTTGATGGAACCTATCGTTTTGATTTGCATATATTTTAAACAAAACTGTAGTATTAAAGTGGTGTTTTACACAAGTGAAGGCAATAGTTTGAAAAATGGGCCAAGTAAATAAGGCGCAATAATGTGTATTAAATGGCAAATACGTATTTAAACCGGCCACAAAATGAAGTTTCTAAAATACACGATAGCCAAGCCATTAACTAATCTAAGTAAAACAAGTTTCAGTCGAGTCAGTATTCTTAAGTTGGAACCCAGCCTTTTCTAAACTAAAAATCACACCTGGATATATATTCATATATAATTCGTACATATTCAGGCATATATTTCTAAAAAATTCGTAACATATAATGAAATTATTAGTTTAAAAAACAAGTTTAAAAAAAACTTGTTTAAAATTACATTATAATAAGAATTATATATAAAAATGTATATATATAAAAAAATATATATATATATATAAAAAAAAAAAAAGTTAAGAAAAACCTGATTATTTGATACAAATGAACAGTTCGCGTTTTCAAATTAATTACAGAGCAATTAATCGAATAATGCTTGCCCATGTTCAACCCATAATTGAAATGATTAATTAAAACCACATGATTTTGTTGCTGAACTAGGCTTGCAAATTATCTATCAAATGCATCTGATTAAGATGAAATGCCTAAAATAGTGATAAGCCAATATTAGTACGACAAAATGACATCATCGATCCATTGATTTAAGTAATAATTTATATATTAAATATATTCTTATTATTTTCTAATTCCCTTTTTTTTCAAGCTTTCTTGTTCTAAAACAATAGAATTTACACATTTGGTGTATTACAAATAAAAACTAAATAATTGTCGGTCCTGATTAAAAAAAAATTTGCTTATACAAGAGTAGTGGTTAACATTAAATTAGAAGCAAATAATTTCTACAAAGACATCCCCAATAACAGCCTGAGCACAAATGGTTCAGCAAATGTCAAAAATTGTATATATAGAATAATAATTTACCAACAATGTGCAGATCAAAAGCTTTTGATCAAAATTAAGCACAATAAGTTTGGATTTTAAATTTTAAAATACATAAGCGAAGATCAAATGTTTCAATGACTTGTAATGAGGAGCTTATGAGAAGCATGTTGGAATTGTCAATAAAATTAAATGCTAGAAATAAAATGCAACACACACGTCTTAAGCAAATAAACTGGATTTGAGCCTGTAAAAATTGAAGAAAAAATTTTTAGGATAATAAAAATTGGTAGTTGCAATTTGAATTTTGGCAAACGTGGGTCGCCTTTTGAGAAGGGTTTACTAATTAAAGTAAACCGAATAGGGCATTTCCAACAGTGATTGGATCATTCACAAGTTTGAGGGCACGCCTTTCGGTCTTAAGCCTAGACAACAAACTAAACGTGATGATGGATCGCATGAAAGAAGCCTGTGTGGAAGATTAGTGTAAGATTAAGAACTTGAAAAACAATCGGAGTGAGGAAAGTGTTTTTGGAGTTAACGCTGAAAAGTGTGAAGACAGACCGCATCTGGCAGCGACGAAAGAAGGCTCAACAAGAGCATTGCGCAACATCGGACGAAATCAGAAGAAAGAGAGGATTTGGCTTTGAGAAAACAATTGAGTACTTACCCAGTAAAGAACGAAGCAAGTCCAGAGCCAAAACGTGTACCCTCAGACCTGTCTGCAGCAAACGATTGATGCTGAGGCCAAACAACGGACCAGTTACTGTTCGCTAAGTTTTCTGACAAAGCCTAGGCGCAGGGCCACGATCGGTGGCCAAAGTGTGGTTGTGAGGCATGAGTGCCGAAATCACAGTCTGGTGTTGGGCCACCAAAAAAAACAAGCTAGCCGACAACTAGAATGGCACAGGCCTGATCGGATCTGGCAGAAGCTGGATTAATAGAGATGCACTTCTAAAGGTTTGGCTTTGGTTGGTCGCAAACTCGGAAGTGTCAACAATAGAACTTCCAAGACGCAAAAACCCCTTGGTAGACGCCGAAACCAACGGCATCGAGTCAAGTTCGCAATCACATCGCTTCAGATCGTAGGCTTTGTCTCTTCTACCAACAAAAAGCTCGGTCAAGTCTGGTAAAACAAGTATGGCCGGATCACGGCCGAACAGTCTGGCAAGAGTTCCGGTCTGGCCCCAGAAAAAGCGTCCGAACAAACATGGTCTGATAAGGTGAGTTCGCGAGTCAAACAAAGAACTGCTGTGAAGCAGATAGAAACGCACTCGAACACGGCCAAAAAGCAACTCAACGGCTAACTACGTAGTTGTTCGACTTTTATAGCCAAGCTCAGCACAAACCAAAATGGCCGACATTAGCCACGCCTTTCTCTATTCTCAAATTTAAACCAAGCATAAGCCTACGTCTGACGTACAAATAGGCAACTCTATTTTCAGTTTTATTACGCCAAATATTATCGATTTAATTTATGCAACTCACTCCACAATATGTGATTATTTTAACAATCCACAAGCCATAATCCACATAAGCCAGAATTCACAACTCAAAATCCACAAACCAAAATCCACAAACCAAAATCCACAACCCAAAATTCACAACCCAAAATCCATAACCCATAATCCACATAAGCCAGAATTCACAACTCAAAATCAACAAACCAAAATCCACAACCCAAAATCCACAACCCAAAATCCACAACTCAAAATCCACAAACCAAAATCAACAACCCAAAATTCACAACCCAAAATCCATAACCCATAATCCACATAAGCCAGAATTCACAACTCAAAATCAACAAACCAAAATCCACAACCCAAAATCCACAACTCAAAATCCACAAACCAAAATCAACAAACCAAAATCCACAACCCAAAATCCACAACTCAAGATCCACAAACCAAAATCAACAAACCAAAATCCACAACCCAAAATCCACAACTCAAAATCCACAAACCAAAATCCACAACCCGAAATCCACAACTCAAAATCCACAAACCAAAATCCCTAACCCATAATCCACAAGCCAGAATTCACAACCCAAAATCCATAACCCATAATCCACATAACACAGAATTCACAACTCAAAATCAACAAACCAAAATCAACAAACCAAAATCCACAACCCAAAATCCACAAACCGAAATCCCTAACCATAATCCATAAGCCAGAATTCACAACTCAAAATCAACAACTCAAAATCAACAACTCAAAATCAACAACTCAAAATCAACAACTCAAAATCAACAACTCAAAATCAACAACTCAAAATCAACAACTCAAAATCAACAACTCAAAATCAACAACTCAAAATCAACAACTCAAAATCAACAACTCAAAATCAACAACTCAAAATCAACAAACCAAAATCAACAAACCAAAATCAACAAACCAAAATCCACAACCCAAAATCCACAAACCGAAATCCCTAACCCACAATCCATACTCTTATGCTTGTTTTACTCATCGAACTTTACACAATCCTTTGTTAATCAGACCAGACAAGATACCGGTGGTTCTCTTAATTAGTTAATCTTGAACTGTTTGTTCCTGTTTAACCTAACATTACGTGCCATTCTCTTACTAACTACTCGACTCGCTTCATATGACAAACAAGTGCCGGCAAGGCTGAGAATATTCGCGAAGCAAACTGTTCTGTACTAACAACACAAACATACATTTTAACCATTTGAAAATCGTTTTTAAGAATTGTTTCACAATGCACAATAATTACAATTTTGAATGCTATTTTTAGCATTTTGCTAATTAAACATCTGTCGATTAGCTAACTGTGGTCAATAAACAAATTCAATGTAAACATACGACCATCAAGTATTGAATTGAATCAAGCAGCAGAACAAATTCACCATTTAGCCCAATGATCTAATTTCACAAGCAAACTTCTGTTCGACCTAAACTTATACAAGCGTGTAACTGTCTCTGAACTGTTCAACTGTGTAATTGGCAAACTTAATTGAATTTAAATTCAGCAAAGTTAAAACTGTTCTTTTAACTTTCTTCCAATCGCACTTGAAACAGTCGAAATTCTGTTTTCAACATGATCATATCACGAAACTGGCATTATGGCTTCAATGAGCAGATCTCATGCTTTGTTTATGGAATTTCCTCTGCTAATTGTGGACACAGTCAGAGTTTCAATTTGTGTACTTTCTTATACATGCTCCTTATCCAAACAACAGAACTATGTTCGCAATGATTTCAACTATTCCATTCCCATCAACTATTTGCTATTGTTACTTGATTGTGTTTTATTTTATATTATTAATCAACGAAAAATTCTGCTTATTATGTTATTCAGATTAACTTATTTATTATTGTCGATTTCTCTTTTAGTCATTCTCATTCTAAATCCTTTACTTCAAAAATCTAAATTTCGTCCTAATCATCAAATTATAAACGCTTACAATTTCTCTAATAAATATTCAACCATAGACACTAATCAACATACTCTTCATAAAATTGATCATCATAAACAAAGCAATGATTCGAATTCCATGATTAAAGTAAAAAAAAAAACTAAAAGAAGAAAAACAAAACCAAAAAACAACACCATTTCTAATCAAATTCAACTCTTACATCATTTAAATCATCCTCAATCAATCAGCTTCAATAAATTTAATTTTTCTACAGTTAAGCAATTATCCAAATTTAATCACAATTATTTTAGTAATTCCATTTACTTGGAACTTTTTCTCATCATTATCTCAATGACTTTATATATTTTTAATTTGTTCACTATGGACGCCAATCATCTTAAAATTTCTACACATTTTTCGTCGTCAAAACAACTTATGACAACTAGCTTATGATTTTTTCTATAAGTAATCTACACAATTAAACTTTTATTTATTTACCATTTACACTTAAAGTGAAATTTTTTAAAAATTAGTTAATTTTTATTAGAAACAAATTTGTAAATTATGTAAATAACAATTAAAAGTATAAAATACTTGTTAAAAAATTTATGGAATTTTGTATTTTTTTAAATAAATTAATTTAATTAAAATGTTAGTCAATTTTTTTTTTTACTTCAATTTAAATTGCTCAATTATTTGTTCAGTTAATAATTAATTACGAATCGTAAAATAACATCGTTAAACATAAATATCTATATAAATAAAGATAAGTTTAAATATGAACAATATTATTAATTATATATTTATATATATGAAATTATGTTTATAATAACGAAAAAAATCAATTAAAGATGCTTGTATTTAGTAAATATCATGTATAAAACTCTAATTAAAGATTTTAAATCTGAATGCACAATATCTTCAGCTCTAACTTTTTGTTGAATCTAAAAAAAAAGTTTTAATAAAAATTATTTTTTATACAAATATTTATTCAAATTTTATTTACCTGAATACCAGCATCTTCCATTAATTGAAAAGCAATATTAACATTATGCAACTTGTGCATTGGAGAAGTATTAATATAATTTTCAGGTTGTAAAGCTGTTTCTTTTTTACGTTTCGGTGTTTGCAAATCAAGTTCAGGTTCAGTACTTGTAGTAAAAATATTACCTAAAATTAAACAAATAATTTATACCTAAATAATTTTTTATATTTTTTATTAAACTAACCAAGAGGAACAAAATATCCTTCAAGCATCCCCATTAAAAATATTATTAAAAGTCCATCACTAAATTGAGCTGGATCCAATTCCATTCCATTAGGTCCAGTATAACATTCAATATTAATTTTGCTTAAATGACGATTCACAAAATTAATTAATGATCTTTTAACCAATTGTAATTTGTCAGGAGCATGTGTAAAAAGCGAATCAATAGCATCTTTTGGTTCAATATTTAAAGCAAGTTCTTCACAAATTCCAGTTAATTGTTCTGAAATGGTTCTTGTTATAAGTTGACCTCCTCTTTTCTATTTACATAATTAAATATAATTAACTAGTATATAATAAATAAATAAAACTACTTACTTGAACTAAAATGCAATTTACAAAAACATTTTCTGGAAGTCTTATTGGTGCTCTAAAAGTTCTTATCAAAGCAACTAATAAATGAATTAACTCAATAAGATTTTTATTGTGAATTCCTTAATTTAAAAAAATAAATTAAAAAATGATTATATTAAAATTAATTTGAATTAATTTGAGTCAAACCTTCAACACTCCATTTTGTACCATTATATCTAGGTGAAACACCTAATAAACGGTTTGATGTTTCTAAAACTACACGAAGTTTATATTTTTGTAAATCCTCATTTTGTGTGACTTCAATTACATCTAACTGTTGTCCACTATAAATACAATAATTATTTAATACAATAATGATTATGGATGATGAGTGACATTTGAATGAAAAATAATTAAGAAAAAATACCTCAATTTTTCGACTAATTTTCCAAGAATTTGACCATCATAAAGATCATCTTGCAAATTTTTTACTATTATACGTTGTTGACTTAATTCATCATTAATCCAGTTTTTTAATAAATTCAAAAGCGACTGAAGTTGCTTATTTTCCAGTTGAGAAGGTTCGATTGTTTTACGTTCTTCAGACTCTTCTATATTATTTAAAATGATTAGAAAATTTAAATAAAAATTTTTTTACTAGAAACATACCAATTAAGTAGTCGTTTGGAGGCAAATTATCAAGTACAGGCTTAACCAATGGACCCTCAATAGCATGTTTTCCTTCTTCTTCTAACTGTTCCACTTTTGAATAAATACAGTTTAAAAAAAGCTAAAAGAGCAAAATTAAGCATAATAAATACCTTCTTTGATATATTTTTTTTTCTTGCCCAATGTACCAAACAAAGAATCAAATCGACACATATTTTGGGATGGTCGATTGATGTCGTTCTGACTGGATCGACTTTGCTGGTGAGAATACACTGAGCTCATTTTCAGGTAATAGATTATCTCAAAAGTAGTGGAAGAAGATTAAGAAATGAAGCAAAATCAAATATGGTTAAAAAATTAATAGAACAAATGTTGTGTTTAAGTGGCACAAAAAGTTTAAATCTTAAGAAACAGTCAATTGCCAAATAAAGTAATGCAAGCTTAATGTATTTCGAGTTTGGCAACGAATACGAAACTTTTACGACTGCAACGCTGCCATCTAGCACTCGATCGGTTAATATTAATTAATTATTAATAACTCGTCGCTTACAGTGTACAATTTTTTATTAAATACATTTTGCATATTTCCTTTACAAGTTGTTAGTTTAGGTTTGGAACAAAACATGCTAATCATAATTTATCTAATCTAAACGTTTTATTTATTTTGCTTCTTTTCAAACATTTTGTACAAAAAAAAAAATAAACGCTAGAAATAATTAATTTAACTAGGTTCTCAATTGAATTTGCTTAAATTTAATTATTTTCTTCATTAGCTAATTTGACGGCTTTTTGTTCTACTTCTGCAATATCGCCAACCATATAAAATGCAATCTCTGGTAAATGATCTAATTTTCCATTCAAAATGCTTTCGAAGCCATTGATGGTGTCTTCAAGAGAGACAAATTTACCAGCTTGGCCAGTAAACACCTCGGCCACTTGGAAAGGTTGAGAAAGAAAACGTTGAATCTTTCTTGCTCTGGCTACAGTTAACTTATCTTCTTCGCTCAATTCATCCATACCTAAGATGGCAATGATATCTTGTAAAGATTTGTAGTCCTGAAAGACAAGAAAAAAATCAAAATTTATAATATTTTCGTAATTGCACAAATAAAATACAACTTGAATTTACCTGTAGAATTTTTTGCACGCCTCTAGCAATGTCATAATGTCTTCTTCCCACAATGTTGGGGTCCATGATACGTGAAGTAGAATCCAATGGATCTACAGCTGGGTAAATACCTAATTCAGCAATACCACGAGACAATACAGTAGTTGCATCTAAATGGGCAAATGTAGTAGCAGGAGCAGGATCAGTTAAATCATCAGCTGGCACATAAATAGCTTGTACAGATGTAATAGATCCTTTTTTGGTGGTTGTAATACGTTCCTGCATAGAACCCATATCAGTAGCCAAAGTTGGTTGGTAACCGACAGCAGATGGGATACGACCCAAAAGAGCAGACACTTCAGAACCAGCTTGAGTAAATCTGAAAATGTTGTCAATAAACAACAGTACATCTTGACCTTCTTGATCACGGAAATATTCGGCTACAGTCAATCCAGTTAAAGCCACACGAGCACGGGCTCCTGGGGGTTCGTTCATTTGTCCATAAACAAGAGCTACCTTGGATGATTTATCCTTCAAACTGATCACACCACCTTCAATCATTTCGTGGTAAAGATCATTACCTTCACGAGTACGCTCTCCAACACCGGCAAACACTGAATAACCACCATGAGCTTTGGCCACATTGTTAATAAGTTCCATAATTAGTACAGTTTTTCCTACTCCTGCACCACCAAAAAGACCAATTTTACCACCTTTAGAATAGGGGGCAAGTAAATCTACGACTTTGATACCGGTAACCAAGATTTCTTGTTCCACACTCATTTCAGTGTATTCAGGAGCATCTTGATGGATGGCCAAAAACTTATCAGTTTTGATAGGTCCTCGTTCATCGATAGGTTCGCCAATGACGTTCATGATGCGTCCTAAAGTTTCAGGACCTACTGGAATTTTGATTGGAGCTCCAGTATCAACAACATCGTTGCCTCTGACCAAACCTTCGGTACCATCCATAGCAATGGTTCTTACCACATTTTCTCCCAAATGTTGAGCTACTTCAAGCACTAATCTTGGTTTTCTTTCGACCACCTCTAAAGCGTTAAGAATTGAAGGCAACTCTCCTTCGAATTGCACATCGACAACGGCACCGATAACGGCCACAATTTTGCCGCCCTTGGATCCTGCTTTGGATTGGACAGAGGCATTTCTTTTTTGCTCTGTAAAACGTGTATTTAAGAAATTCAGTTAGTTTTATGTTTACACAAATCCAGTAATTGCTAAAAGAATGGACAACTAAGGTCGACTTTGCGAACACATTGGGAACAGATGAAGCAAGTGTAAACTCGATACTTACGGTTGTAGGCTGCTGGAATGAGTTTGTAAGAAGCATTGTTCAGCTTGGCTAGTCCTGCAGCCGGTTTGGCTGACTTGATCACAGCGGAAGCTGCGGTTTTACAAACACCTAACATTCTCACAAGTTTAAGACAATTCGGACGACTTAGTAAAATAAAAGAGCAGAGATGAAATGGCTAAGCTAGTTAATTTAACCTTTTTAAAAATCCTGTAAAATTCGTCCTTTACAAATGCTAACCTACTACTGGCAAAGCTAGAAGGGGCGTGGAGCATCAGGGACTCTTCACTAATTACCTTCTGTCGCTGCACATCTTTTCAAGCAAACACAATTTTTTCATCTTAACTTAAACTTTATTGAGCATATAAAGAATAAAATCATAAAGCTTCTCAGCTTTTAACTTAAAAAATATAATATTTTATTATTCATAAATTAAAGGTCGTTTCACCTTACTTTGTAGACAAAATTCCTGACAAACTACACCAGCATATCTCTTTCACAAAAAACTTCATTCTAAAGATATTTGGTAAAATTTTCCGGAAAATTATCCAAAGGATTTAGTTCAGCCAGTGTTGCGCTAGATACTGAACTTAAATCTTCATTTGAACTATTATTGTTTGCGTTGGAAACATTTTTTATGGCCAATGTCTCTGCGTTGTATTTGATCACCTTGTCCTTTATGTTTTGTATCTGGCAAATTCTTTGCACCCAATTAGACAAAAATGGAGACACAGAAGAACTCTGTTTTTTACTTTGATTTACTAATGAAACCAACTAAAAAAAGACGTTTAAAATGCGGTTATTTAAAACATCATTTATTTTCAAATTTTAAACTTACGCTAGCATTTAAACTTAGTTGTCGAACAAAGTGAGGCATATTGTGATCCGAAATCATCACTGGAGAACTGTAAAATATGAATTCTTTCAATTCTATAAAAAAAATGAAAAATTTAACATATTTGGTAACAATTTTCTATCATTTTAAATTCTAATGTTTACCTGGAACAGTTTGAATATGGACAAAATTAATCTCATTTTCTAATGGAGTTATCACTACACATGCCTTTAACCACTGGCCATCACCCTTTCAGAAAAACAATTACATAATTAAAAAAAAATCAATTAAAAAATATCATTTTTCTTACTTTTATTGTTGAAAAATTAAAGTCTTGATTGCTATCATTATAAGCGATGCATACATGATTATTTCCAATGTGCCGAATTTTATTAGTACAATTTAAATCATTTATTTTGTTTGGCATAAATGAAGCCACATGGAAAATAACTTGAACTAGACTTTCATGATGAATACATGCAAATTTTCCATCTTCTCCATCTTGTGATAGTCCACCAATAAAAGTTTTTTGAGAATCCAATTCATTTAATCTTACTAAAGTACCTATTCTTTTAATAAATTTCATATAACGTTCCGATCCATATTCATTTCTAAAAATTGCATTACGATCTTTACATTGATTTTTGTCAATATAAACAATTCCAATTTTATATGTTTCATAAGGTGTGTTTAAATCAAATAATTTAAGGGTATTTTCAAATGATTCATTTTTAGGCAATAACAAAGGTGATTCTGAATTGTTTCCAAATGTACCTTGATGAAAATATTGTAAAAACACAAAATTTGGATGTAATTTACAAGCTGATTTTACATCATTTTCTCCAAATCGCAACCAAGAATTAGGCATTCGATATTCATTACGTTTCATGTCATGGCTAGTAAATGATATAGTATTAGATCTGCCTCTAATTGTAGATTGAGAACTTTGTGCAGAAGATTCACTTATTTGAGATAATTTTGATGAACTTGTAGCCAAAGAATTTGTTGACGCTAATCCCTGAGAAGCAACGGCAGCTGCAGCTGCATTTGATAATTGAATTTTAGGATTCGTAGGTCTATTAATACAACTTGGATTATATTGAGGAAGCAAATCCACAATATTAGTTGATTTAAAACTAGAATTTAAAGAATTTTGAAGTTTCATAATCCAACTTGTATTTCCAGTTGGTCCTCGAATCAAAATTTGCGCCCAACCTGGACACCAAGAACTGCAAAAATTTGAAAATTGTAAATTTTTTTCAATATGTGAATCATCTCGTGAAACCAATTTTCTATTTATTGAAGAGGATGATGCAACTGGTGTATACGCAGATTGATGTCTACGTCTTGAAGTCAAAAAATTATTTTGATTTTGTCCTGAAAATAAATTACTAACATTGTCTACATTTAATTGCTCTATTGGTTCTTTTGAACAGGTTGAATCAGTAGCTGTGCTAGATATGGTAGAATCACTAAAAACATCATCATCAACATTTGGGCATTTATTTAAAGCTTTTGGATCAAAAATATTTAATTTGTTATGGCATTTTTCGCAAAGGTCTCCTTTAACGGCTTTTGAACTACACGAACTAGTTGTTATTGTAATTAATTTGTGCCCTATTACCCAAGTGCTAGTCAAACCATTTTCAAATAAAAAGTTACTTAAAGGATCAGAATTAGGCAGAGTTGAACAATTGCCGGCTACATATCTTGAAAGTAAATCAATAAAACATTCCACTAATTGCATGTGAATGGCTTCTTTTTTGTGATCATGTAAATTCTGTTTTGAACTAGGACTGGAAGGAACAGGCGATTTGTCGTGATTTATGTTAAAATTAAACACATTTGAATTATGATGAGTTAATGCAGGAGATGGCAAAGGTGGTGAATTATGAAGATTACCATTACTGACGTTAGAATTAGATGTAATATTAGCGTTGTTAGTACTTTGTGCTCCTGATAATCGTGTGTTCCCAGTATCTTGGGGTCTTTTACAAAAATCGTTTTCAGTATTTAAGCTCGAACTGCGCTTTCTATATTCTTCATTGAAAGGTATGTTTTCTTTAACTTGTTTAAATTTAATATTTTCAGGCAATTGACGAATTATGTAATCTGCTACAACTTTTCTATATCTACAGCTTAAAAACCACATGGCAGCAACACGATAAGCAAGTGCTACACTATACTCGTCAAACTTAATTGGATTTGTATATGGAAGAATAATAGCAAAAATATATTTATATTGGTCAATTACAAAAGACGAATATAAATTTGGCCATAAATTTAAAATTGACAGAAATTCTAGTTTAGGAATAGCCAATTGTGAACTTGATGATGTTTTTGCTAAAGTAGATAAAATTATTGGAAGTTGTTTTGAAGTAGCGTCTGGCATTTCTGTGATGAAAATTGTCAATCCAATAATACATTGCTGAGTGCATTGCTTTGAACTTAATCCATTATGAGTATAAATGACAATATATTGTTGATCAGTTGGATTAATGTAATCTCGGTAAACTACCAAGCTTGTAAAAATTGGAAAAATAAAACTTTGTAAATCAGCTGATTTAATTGTTTTAGGTAAATTAATAAAGTTGCTAGATTGAAAATTGGTAAAATCTTTGCTTAGACTGAAACAATTTTGACAAATTTGGTTAATTGTTTGCTCATAATTTGTAGAATAAATGATTGTTTGATTTTTGAGTAGAGTTGGTAAATTTTCTAAAACTAATTCCAGTAAATTCCAATCCCGTTCTTTACTTAAGCAATAATTTATAAAGACAAACATATCCTCAAAGCTAAAATTAATATTTGCATTATAATTAGTACCAGTTGTGTTGATTGAATTAGATGTTATTTGATTTGCTGAAGAACTTTTTTGAAGATTAATTAATTTTTTGCAAGTTAAATGTTGACTAAACTGTAAATTTTTTTCTAACTTATTTATACCTATATAACCATTGTAATTAACGCGTATAGAGAGCATAAAATTTAAAATTTTTTGCCTTATACTAAATGAAACTTTTTTATAATGATGACTTTCAATGTAATGGGAACACACATAATTAGCTAATAATTTAAATGATTCGATTGCTGATAAATTATTTTTTTCATAAATTTTTTGTTCAAATACTGTAATTAATCCGTTTACAATTAAATTTATTGAATCTTCATCTGAAACAGAATCATTACTTGTATCAGAACCATTTCTTAATCTGCTTGCTGGTTTTTTCAAAAATTTTGAAATAATGCTCATTAATTTGCTAGAAGCAATATTGTTAATATTTTGTTTTAGTATTTCAATAATTAATTTTATTATTTTATCCTTAACTCTTGCATCACTTTCGTTTTCTGAATCTTTAAAATAGGGCACGATAATTTTCTCAATAATAACATCTTCATCTTTATCACAATTTATTCTTATTCTAGACTCTAGAACATTAAGACACTTTATACGAGTTGAATATTCATCGTTCTGTTTGAAAAATTGATCCATCATTTTTATAAGATCTGATAACCAATTTTCAGAATTTGGATTTATTTTAATTTTATAATTTTCAATAATTTTGTTTATCCTAATAATTAAATTTTCTGGATAATTACAATTAAAACTGCACAATTTTAAATGCATTTTACAATAAAGTTCTAAGAAATTAAACATCTTATCATCCCAAGTAAAATATTGACTGATTTCATTTAATTTTTCAATATTATCTACTATTAAACTTAAATCATCAGTTATTTTATTTAAATAAAAATTGTCCAATTCTGGTTTTTGTTTTAAAAAATCTTCACAAAATTTAATAAGTCTAAGTAATATTTCCCAAACATGATTCCAATATACTATGGGTAATTTAAAACTATAATCGTTTTCATCTGACAAATTATTAGATTCTAATTTTTCTGATTGTAAATGGATTAACATTTTAACAGCATTAGTTACATGAACAACAATATCATAATTATTTAAAATTAAACATTGATTCAAAATTGGTAAAATATGAGAAGGCTGATATTTAAGTTTTTGAGTTTTAGACTCTTGATTCCATAAAGAATGGGAAATGAAGTAGACAGATCCACAAATAACTGGTATTTTAGTATGATCATTAAGTCCAGATGAAATATTTTCTACTAATAATTTGATTACAATATGACAAATATCTGTATTAACCAAATTTTTCATAATTTTAGAAGACATTTTTTTTAAATTTTCATTATTCACACATATACAAAGAGCGACAATATAAGATTGCAAAACATCAGAGGGTACAAAGCTGTACCTAAAAATGATGTCATACAATTCTAAACAAATTTTAATTTCAGGCAAACTAGGATCTTTTTCATAATTGAGCAATATCATCTGATTAGTTTTTTTTACGATACTAGAAATTTTATCTTTATTAAATGCAGAAGCATTGTAACGAATTAAATTAGAGACCAAGCTTAAAAACTGATTAATTAACCCAAATTGACATTCAAAAAATTCGTCAAACCAAGCTACTATGATTGAATCAATGTCAACTCGAAAACGATTAACATTTTTGCCGAAATCTGTTAATGCATTAAATAATTCTAATAAGGTTTGTTTGATTTCAATTGAAATTTCTTCATTAGAGAATTGATCCTTGGCCAGTTTTTTAGATGGAATACAAGCTTTTAGAACAATAAAAAGCATTTTGCGTAAATCTTCATCAAAATTGTCATAATGTTGTTCAGTCAATTTGACATACATTTTTAGTATTACCAATCTAATAGTAATAAGTTCAAGCTGCTTGACTTCGTGCTCATCATTTGAGGGCAAATTGTCAGTGGAGAGGGCAAGTTGAGTGTGGTCCATAATTTCAATGGTATCTAAATCAAAAGTGTCAATTGTTTTATTGATTAAATTTTTGGCATCATTATAACAAATCTTATTTTTAAGAACTACTTCAGTAAGGTTCTTGATTAATTTAGTACGACTGGAAATCTGGGTGTTTTGTTTAGAGATGTCTCTAAAAATGTCAGGTTTAATAGCATGAATAGGTTGCTGTCCATTATTGTTACTGTTGCAGCAAGAATTGTGGTTAGTAGAACAATTAGCTGAACTGTTGCCATTACTTTGACTGGGCTGACAAAATTGATGCAAGTGGTGCTCATCTTCACATTGTTTGGAATCGCAACTCTTGCTTTTGGAATTAAATACCCAAGAGAAGAAGGATTTTTCTTTGCTTTGATTCTGGCCACAAGAACTGCCAGCCGTAGAACCGTTTGCCCCGGAATTGGTTTGTTTAGACATGGTTTGGTTTTTTTAACAAAATTTGCTTAAATTGAACTGTAAATATAAAATACATAATTAAAAGTGCTTCTCAGTTAGCTGGTTAGTTAGTTAAGTTGGCAAGTTGTTAACCTTTAAAAATTAACAAACACTATTATCTATTTGCAATTGTGTATTTTAGAATTCAGCCAAACAAACCTGGTGTGTGTTCAGATGAAACTAGGTTCAAAAGCTGTGAAAACAAGTGAATCTTAAACAAATAAAGATATTTTAACTTGAATCATTGATCTCTTGAGTTTAATTTGTAAACTAATGAAGAAATAAAGCAAATTAAACGACTGAGAAATGAAAAGACAAGAAAGGTGGCGAAAAAGATAATGTAATGCAAAAATAACTAAGAAAAATGATTGAGAAAATAATTTGGAAAAAAAGATGAAAATAATGGTGAGAAAAAAGAGAGTAAAGAAGAGCAAAAAAGAACAAATAGAAAAACAAAAAGAATAATAAAAAGCAACAAAAAGAATATTTAAAAACCGTGCTTTTTACTTGAATTTAAATTGCATTTAATTGTTTTCAATTTGAATTTGCCTTAATTGTACATCTTTCGATATGATCGACAAATTAGCCGATTAACCGTCATCTTCCATTGACAACCGAAACACAACATGTGACGAATTTGAATAATATTTTAATACTAATTACACAGAATTAGTAAAAATTGTTTAATTCAAACTATTTTCGCTTGACAATTATTTCGCACACATGTGCAGCTGACAAATTCAAACTTTATTACCTTAAACAACTGAGCTTCTTAAACTGTTCAGGAATTGGCAAACACTTCACAGCCGATATAATTGGTCCAAACTGGGCTCATGTGAGATTGAGCTTAACAAAGCCAAACCTAACAAATTCAATAGTTAAAGGCAAGATATAAACATTTGCTGTGGCATGAATGTAAGTATGTTTATGAGTTGAATTACACAACTTGCACTATTTTCAATTAAATCAGACTTGAGTTTTTATAGTTTTTGAAAGCATCAAACAAAAATCAAAATAAACACGTAATTAATGATCAAATTAAACAAATCAAACTCGAACAAAGAGAAGAGCGAGTGAGCGAATGCTACTGGCAGTCGGTTTGCCCACAATTAAACAAATGTCGCTCTGTTTGTTTCGGATACAAATCGATGCAAGCATTGTGGAGATGGAAACCAGCGACCAAGCAAGCTAGATGGCCAGCCAAGCGACCACCTAAATGAAGACCAAGATGTCTGACTTGAAATTTTCTGTAGAGACAATCACCACTTGTGTAGGGCTGAGAGGAGAAGCAATGAAGTAATCATGGTGATCTGTTTCATTTAAAGATGTTTTCTTCGATGTGAATGGATTACACTTTGATCATAACTCAATTGAACAATTGCCAAGCAAAAAAGAAACAAGCACAGAAACAACAACACTGGCCACTTTTGACCAAAACAATGGACAGAAACCAGGAGAAGAAGAAGAACGCGAAGGAACAGTTTTCACTCTCTCCTCTCTCTCCTCTCTCTCTCTCTCCTCTCTCTCTCTCCTCTCACTCTCTCCTCTTCTCTCTCTCTCTCTCTCTTTCTCTCTCTCACTCTTTTTCTCTCTCTCACTCTCTATCTCTCTCTCTCTTTTCTCTGTTTGCCTGAACAGCTGTTTTCGCCAAACTGACTGTGGCGCCTCTTCTTTTGGTCGTCATGAACACCATATAAACATTCTGTTTTTTAACACGCATGTTCGCAGATGCTTGTCTGACATGTGCTCAAGTTAATCAATGTTAATTTAAAAACCAATTTAGTTTTATTTATTTTTTTAAACTCCTAACCCATTGCTAAACTCCAAATCCATTGCTAAACCCCAAATACATTGCTAAATTCCAAATCCATTTCTAGACTCCAAACCCATTCCTAGACTCCAAACCCATTCCTAGACTCCAAACCCATTCCTAAACTTCTAATCCATTCCTAAACTCCTAATCCATTCCTAAACTCCTAATCCATTCCTAGAATCCTAATCCATTCCTAAACTCCTAACCCATTCCCAAACTCCTAACCCATTCCCAAACTCCTAACCCATTCCCAAACTCCTAACCCATTCCCAAACTCCTAATCCATTCCCAAACTCCTAACCCATTCCTAACCTAAACCTAAACCTAAATCTAAACCTAAACCTAAACCTATAACCTAAACCTAAACCTAACCCATTCCTTAACACCAAACCCAGTCTTCTGGCCATCCATTTTGCTGTTCTCGTACATCATCGTAACCATCCAATCGCCATATCCAGTCACCAGTTCCATCACACGCGTCATCCTCATCCTTGTCATCAACTTTCGACTCTGTTATCTTACAAAACATTTTCGCATAAACAGCTGTCAAATCTTGCAAATATTTCTTTACGACTAATCTCAAGTCAATTCTCCTTTAATGAATTAGAACTTATTTATACTTATTTATCTGCATTTATAAATGTTCAATCTGTTCAAGTGTTTTGAATAAAAATGTTTAGAATAACAAAATGAAATTAAACTTACAAAATGAAAAGCACAAAACTAATTTAGCCCTTTTGGCTAATCAATTTGCAAATAGACATAGGTGTCGCCTTTTTGATTAATATGCATGCTAACACATGTGCTAGTGGCTAAAGAACTTTTGCTTTCTAAATCTCTCTGGATAAAATATGAATTTAATAACTTAATCATAAGCACACTAATTTGTTTTGATCGAAGGTTTAAATTAATTTTCCAGATGTCAGCATCTCTACTTGGCAAACTTTTAGCGCTATTTTATGATAGATACAAAATC
This sequence comes from Pyemotes zhonghuajia, assembly GCA_025170145.1. Taxonomy (NCBI): domain Eukaryota; kingdom Metazoa; phylum Arthropoda; class Arachnida; order Trombidiformes; family Pyemotidae; genus Pyemotes; species Pyemotes zhonghuajia. Next base: position 17,113,869 of record CM045846.1, on the reverse strand, counting down.
AAAACAAATTGGAACAAAATCGCTTGCATTAATGTTCTCTCTTTATTTGCCAAGTATCGAATTAACTAAATTGCGAAATTGTTTATTTTCAATTTAAACAGATAATCAAGTGTCTGAACTTGGCTTAATTGCCATATAAACTGGTGGTTTATCCTTGGCAACTGTTTGGCTTGTAAATAGTGAATTTGCCGCATTCTGGTTATTAATTTTGACTGCTAACCTTTCTCAATTGTGGCTTTTTCAATCGTTTTCAAACAAAACAAAAATGGGTCTTTTACAAGAAATAGAAGAACATTTCGGAGTGAAAAGCTTATATGAAGTGTTTGACATTACCTCCGATGCAGCAAGTTCAGAGGTGAAAAAAGCTTATAGAAAATTATCTCTTAAACACCATCCCGATAAGTTCGCCAATTATGGACAAGCCAAGATTGAATCACAAACTCTTAAATTTCAAATTTTAGCTAAAATACACTTGGTTCTTTCGGATGAAAACCGCAGAAAACTGTATGATGAACAGGGTGTGGTTGAAGAGGATGCTCATGATTTAGATTGGAACAAATATTGGCGCACCTTATTTCCTAAAATCACTAAACAAACTATCGATGAATATATGGACAAATACATTGGCTCAGATGAAGAGCTGCAAGATTTAAAAAAATTATACAATCGATTTGAAGGTGATATGAACCGTATTCATGAATACATGATCGGCTTCGATGAAACCAGGACCAGAAATATGATTAATGAACTAATTGAAAGTCAACAATTGCAACCTTTACCCAAATTCGTAAATGAATCTCGGTCTAGTATTGAAAAAAGGAAACGTAAATTGGCTAAAGAAAAGAAAGAAGTGGAACAGGCAGAAGAAGAGGGCATGGATAACGATCTGGTGATGGCCATCTCACAGAATATGGCTAAACGGGAGTCAGGATTTAATTCTATGCTGGCTATGATGGAAGCTAAGTATGGTGGCAAGGAGAAGAGCAAAAAGACCAAACGAATGCGCAAATAATTCATTCAATATTGTTTAATTGTAAAAATTAATTAAATATTGAACATGTCTGATCATTCAACAATGTTTGTATAAGGCGTAGTTTTCAATTGTTTCATTAAATTAGTAATCATTTTTCATTTCTAGTAAACCGAAAAAGGTTGTTTGATTCGAAGTGGTAATAAGCAATAGTTTTTAAAATTGATTAAAACAATTCCTTGCTAAAAAATTTTTTTTTTCTTAATTTCAACATGTTTTGTATTTTTAATTTTACAATTAAAATTTAATTCACCATGATAATTGAAATTCAATTTTTCACTCAAGAAATGTTTTAAGTATTTTTTTTTTTGAGTTTTTACCATGTATGAAGATTTTTTTGAGCTGAACGAGCTCAATTCACCTCAGTTAAAAAGCATCAACAACAATTGCAAAGTTTTTTCTTTAGGAAATTTAAAACTTTTGCCTTTTCGACAAAGTCCATTAATATTAGCAATTAGATATTTTTACACAATAATAAACATTTATTTTGTTTTGTATTTTGGAGCCAATGCTTTATTAGCGAACTCATTTTTTAATAACCGAGATGTACAAGTGATTTCCATGGGCAAATTTATGATAATTTTATTTATTATCTTTTGTATATTGAGAATGTTAATTGCAATTTATGCCTTGTTTTTTATGATATTCTGTAAAAGACAGCATCATTTTAATAATTTTATTTATTTTACTTTTTACACTAGCTGTGTTCTAATCTTGGCTGGTTATTTTGTAATTTGCACAGATCATTTACTTGCAAAATTTTCTCAGGTGCTTCAATTACACATGCAGCAAATTAATCGCACATTTGCTAGAGGAACTTGGTTTTGGACTGACTTTACGCAATCCACAGACAAATGTTGCGGTTTGCAAGGTCCAATTGATTATAATAAACTAATTTATTTAAAAAATAATTCTATTCAAATTTATCCTTTTTCATGCTGTGAAAATTCTCAAACATTTCAAGTTTTATGCAACTCTAAAAATCCGACTTTATTTCGAACAGGATGTCTAAAAAATTTGATTCGACAGCGAAACCAGAAAATTATAATTCCAATAATGTCTATTTTAATATTAGATACATTTCTCTTGTTTTTAACGTTTTATTTGTTTAAAAAAGATCGATTCAACTCTAAACAATTTATGTTGGAAAATCAAAATGATTTTTTACAAAGACAAGAAAACACAATGATTCAACTTTTGTTAAATTGCAATTTTATCACCAAACCAGAACAGAATTTAATTAGAAAATTGTTTAGAGATGCAATAGGTATTGAATTAACTAAAAATACTAGAAACACAATGGAAGGACTGAATCTAGCTATTAAAAGAATAAATTTAAATTCATATTTAATAAAATCAGTAAATGCAAATTTGAGTGATTTGCAAAAAAAAATTAATATTAATCAAAATTTAGTGAAAAATAAAACTTATTTGAAAGAAGTTAATAAAAAAAATACAAAAAAAGTAAGAGAATTGTTTAAAAAAGCTAAAAATCAACTATTAATGAAGAGAAATGTGAATAGCAAATTAAAAAAAAAAGCACCTAAAACAAGAGACGCTTTAAGGGAAATAAAAAGGCATTTAGAAACAAGAAAGTTACTGCAAAATGTGGCAGAAGAAGCGAATAATTTAAGTATAAACAGTTTAGACGTGAAAATTGACAAATTGACAGTTACAGAAATTGTCCAAGATTTGAAAGAAAGATCAAAACAATTAAGTAAAGTGGTTAGAGAAAAATGAACAAAAGTTAATTAAACTACTTAATTGGTAATTGAATTGTTTAGAAATGAAAATATCAATTATGAATGAAAAATTTAAATAAGTTTTGAATGCGTTGCCAGGAGGTTTTCGGTTTTTTAGTTAATCTGTTAGTTGCATAGCTAGCTTAGTGTTCGGGTTCATATATTATATATGGCATTATATTTTGTATTCGTAATTATTTTAGGATAAAAACTTGAAATGATGAGTAGTATTTAGCAGTAGATGATTAATGCTAGGTATTAGCTGGCTAATATTTGGCATTAGCTGGCCAATGTTTGGCAGTAGATGGCCAATGTTTGGCATCAGACGGCCAATGTTTTGCAGTAGATGGCCAATGTTTGGCATCAGACGGCCAATGTTTTGCAGTAGATGGCCAATGTTTGGCATCAGTTGGCCAATGTTTGGCATCAGACGGCCAATGTTAGGCATTAAATAGTCTATGCTAAATATTAAATAGCTAATGACTGAGCGTTAGCTAGTCCAATACATGACTGGTTTATTTGGTTATTAGGGTTGACGGTTTATAATTATTCAAATTGAAAACGCGATGGAAACAGGCTTATTGGACATTGTTAGAAAAAATGTATTAATGGTAGTATAAATGCAAATTCATAACTGAACTATATTGCAATTATATAAGTTTCAAGAAGCTATATGTTGTTAGTAGAAGCAAAGCAAAACTATAGCGTTTCAAACATTGCGCGTCAATGTTAAAACGCACTTTGTCTAACAGCTGATTTTTGTAAACAAAAAGCACAATTTTCTCGCTTTTGTAAACAAACTCGAAATAAAAGCAAAAAAGCTGGCCTCACAACCAGTCCCTTTGTTCTGAACCTCGCTTTAAAGTGCTCGTCTGAAACACTTTGTACATTAAAACCTGTGCTCACTTCTTGTCCAGATTGTCTTTTCAATAAATTGTCTTGTCAGTTTGGTCCTTTGTCACTTAAGTTTGTCCATAGTTACATGATTGACAAACTCGCATGCAAAGTTTGCGTGCCAACTAAATCACAATTTAGGCAAATCCGAATGACCACTAACTGCTATCAAAATTAGACCGTCGTCATCAAATCTGCCGTATTTAATTGCACTCAATTTCTCAACAACCACATCCTTCAATTACCTCCGACTGGAATGCTCACTGTCCTAATCAAAACCAAATAAGTCGTTCGTTGATCATTAACTGGCTCATAGCTTGCGTCGTGCCGAACTAGTCCGATTTGGAATAAACCAAATAAAAAATGAATTGCTTTGTTTAAAACAAAAAGAGAAGTTGTGTGCTTGAAATTACTATCTGCTATCGTGGTATGAATTAATGAATACTAAATAGTAGATTTTAGGTGTAAAAAAATTGAACTTGACTGTTTAAAATCAGCTTGTAATGTTTAGAGACAATTATCAAAGTTTTACTCATATACAAGATGATGATGATGTGGTCATCAACGTGATACCTCAAGCCAACAATAACGTTTGCCTATGGGAGCATTTTATTAACGATTTAGATGTTTTCTTTAGTAAAATCTACAAATATCATCGATATGGCGGTTTCAACGCACTGCTGGCCAAATACATAGCTCAATTAGTGCAATTTTTATTTGTCGTCTGTCTCACTATAATATTGACTAGTACAATAGATTATGATACTTTGTTCCATAGTTCAAAAGAAGAAAGGACAATTGAAGATATTTTCATACCCTTAAATCAAATCAGTTTAAGCTTGTGGGAATGGATTTTTCTTTTTTTCTCACTAATATCATTTTTGTTCAAATTTTTAAAGTTTTGTCGTAAATTGCAGGTCTATTTTGCGATTAAACAGTTTTATGCAGATGCACTAAGAATTAAAGACTGCACCTTATATACCTGGCAAGAGGTACAAGGCCGTTTAATTGAGGCAAAGCGAGTTTGTCTGTTCCAGGGAACAAATATTACAGAACTAGATGTGCACAACAGAATTTTGCGAAGAAAGAATTATATGATTGCTCTAGTGAACAAACAATTGCTGCCCATTTATTATCAGTTACCATTTATTGGAGAAGGCATCTACATGCCAAAAGGATTGATTTATTGTTTCCATTTGTTATTTTTTAAGGCACCAGTAATTAGTATCTTTGAAAAAAGTTGGAAATTACGTGATGAGTATAAGCAGTTCAATAAAAGAGAAGAGTGTGCCCAAAAGTTTCGGAAAAACTGCTTAATATTGTCAATTTTAATGTTCATCTTTGGTATTCCGTTCTTATTATGGCAAATACTTAATCTGTTCTACTCGTATGCAGACCAAATGAAGACAAACCCAGGAAGAATTTTTTCGTTCCGGACGTGGTCTAACTACTCAAAACTTTACTGCAGACATTTCAATGAGTTGGATCACCAGTTGGAACACCGACTGAATAAAGGCTACAAACCGGCTACCAAATATATGAATTCATTTATATCTGCTACAATGGAAGCAGTTGCTAAGCTAGTACTGTTTGTATGTCGAGCCCTTTTGGCTGTGATTGGAGTATGTACTCTTTACTCGGAACACGTGTTAGGAGTAAAACATATGTTAACCATCATCGCAGCTTTGGCCTTTGTCGAATTTGCTTGTCAAGGCTTCATACGAAATGATATTCCACAGAAGTACAATCAGGCTGAATTGTATGCTCATGTTTTACAACATATTCACTACTTTCCGCCCAAAAACATGCCCAGCTCTTTGCAGACTAGGGCCGAATTTTCCTTATTATTCAGTTACAAAATTGTATCTCTTTTTGAAGAATTGCTTAGTCCTTTAGTTTCGCCATATGTGCTGTACAAACACATGCGAAACAAATCTTTTGACATTGTGGATTTTTTCCGTAATTGCTCTATTGAGATTCCCGGCATTGGTGATGTCTGCTCATTTGCCATGATGAATATTGAAAAGAATGGACATCCCGGTCTTAAGAATGTGATTGATCCGGACCCAATGCAACCTAGCACGTCTAAGAGCACTGTTTTTGAGACTGATAATTTGCACCAGACCGGCTTCAATAACATTAGTTCCAACAACGCCAAACTCGAACTGAGCTTAATCAATTTCAAGTCGTCTAATCCCACTTGGACTCCTTTCAATTCTCAAGCAGACTTTATCCAAAAAGTAAACAGTCAGATTAGCGTTTTTGCAGATGAAGGAGCGACTCACCTCATGTCTAACCCTTTGAACGCTTCGCTGGTGCCACGCACTCCTCATTCGTCTCTTATTAATGAAAGTGTGTTCACGTCCAGAATTGAATCACCTGAGCAAACTATGACTTTAAGTTCACTATTTTTGCAAAACAAATTAGCCAAACTGGCGCAAAGTTGTCAAGACACGGAACAAGCTCCGCTCTTGTCCGAATCAAATCCAATGACAACTTACAAAAGCAACACTTCAAATTTATAAACAAAGTTTCAAAAGTGCAGAATATTACATAAAATATTTATTACATGAGATGTGAATATAAATGTAAAAATACTGATAACAATTTATTTACTAGTTTTTTAGTTGTTCAATTTTGTAAATAAAAAATTCACAAATAAAGAAATGAATATTACGTCTGGCTGGCAATGATATGAGAGCGGTATGTGCTTAGCCATTTGGTTTAGTTTCTTGGTTTAGCTACTTGGTTTAGCTACTTGGTTTAGCTACTTGGTTTAGCTACTTGGTTTAGCCATTTAGTTTAACCATTTGACTTGGCCACTAATTAAGTCCGAGATAGTCGTCCATCAGAGTGCCAATGGCAAAGATGTCTGTTGCATCGATTCGCAGACCGACTATTTTTAATCTGAGAGTGTCTTCTTGCTGGATAACAATGTCTTCGTCGGCAGTTTTATAGCAGTGTGGGTCAGTGGTAGAGTCAAACTTCATGTCTTCAGGAATGGAATGGCGAGAAATGAAGCAACTTAAAGGTCCGATTTCAGTAAAGATGCCGACTTTGTTTACCTGAGTCACAACACCGTCTAGCACCTCACCCTTAAACGGTCTAAATACGATTGCCCGATACTTGATCTTGTAAATGGCAAAACCAGTGTTGTATTGGATGAGACCATTGCCAATATGGTCAATAGTGGTTACAGCTACCACAAAACCATACTCACCAGTGCAAGTTCCCTCCACCTCTGTGAACAGCTTTCTCTTCACAGTTTCGAGCAATTGAGGTCCGAAATAGCGGGGGTGCAGTTCAATCTCGTGTTCTAATGAGATGTGGTAAAACATGTTGGCAAGGGCAGGTGGCTAACGCAAAAAGCGGAACAATTAAGATACTTTGTCAAGAAAACAAACTATCAAAAGTAGGAGCAAACACAATTCAAAAGTATACTCGCCAAGGGAACATATTCTAAGTACATGTGGCTCAGGCAAAAACAACACTTGTTTACATATTTAATAGTCTGGAAATTTAATTTCAACACTAAAACAATTTTTCATCATTCATTCTATACAGGTTTATATACAAGGCACTTGATATATGTGATGAACTCCACTTTCACAATAAATACTGCTAAGTGATTGATGATCAAATGGCAAATAACCGGACCAGTTCTAATATGCTGAGACAAGTTAAAAATGTTTGTCTCTTCTGGACGTGGGCTGCCTTTGTTTGGCAAGCAAGGAATTGTGTTTTGACACCAACTGTTCAGATCCATTTAACTGGCTTATACTGTTCACTTGTTGCGCTGTTCGGTTTGTGGCTGCTTTCCTGTGCAAATTGAAAGCCACATTATGAACTGCCACCGTCAGCAGTCTCGATTCCATCTCCGACAAGTTTCTGTCTCTCTCTATTTCTAATATTAATTCATTTATCTTCCTATCTTTTTCTCTCAATGCTCTTTTCAGTAAATCCACGTTATTACAGCTGTAAATAGACTCCCCATTCACTTTGTTCTGAGGTCCTGCTAAATTCATTGTGTTCTTCTCACAATTCTGCACCAAATTACCCATTTGATTTAAGTGGCTATTACTAAATGAATTTATATTTGAGCTACTTGGTGAAATTGAGCTTGACCCAAGCGAACTTAAATGAACTGATATCGGTTCCAACATGTTTACTGCTTCTTTGGCTTTTAAAACGTACTTTTTATATTTCGCATCGATCTCATTGAACTCATCGTCCTTTTTACTCAAATCACCTTGCAATTTTGTCAATTTCTGTTCTAAATCATAAATTTGGTTCGTTAAAGTTTCAATTGTCTTTCTTTTCTCTTTCTCTTCCACATCTTCTTGCTTTAAAAAAGCATTATCTTTTCCTAATTCATCTCCGTTTGTTAAATCACTTAATTTAGATTCAAGTTCAATAATTTTACGATTTAATTTTCGATTATCAGATTCTAATTCTTCTGCTCGAAATTTAGCGTCCTGATAAGACGTTTTAAGTAATAAAACGGCTTCTTGATTTGTTTGTTCTAGTCTATTTTTTAACAGTTTATTTTCATGTTCTACACGAATTAATTTTTCTTTAAAGTCATTTGACAATTCATTTATTTCGAAATTTAAACAATTTTTATTGCTAAAATTTAACTCATTAAAATCTAAACAATTATCAACATTCTGAATTGAATCAACTTCATCAAATAAACTTGTATTATTAGATTCATATTTTTTTAACTTATTTTTAATATAATTTCTTTCTTTTTCTAATTGATTTTTCTCTTGGTTTAATTGATCATTTTTATTTATTTGGCGTTCTAAATCAAATTCAAGCTTATCTGACTTGTGAGTTTTTTCAATAATTTCTTGATGCAATTCTTGTATTTGTTTTTTATAATCTTGTATTTGTTGCTTAAAAATAGAAGGTTTTTTTAATTCTTCTTCTAATTCAAGATTAGTTGCGACAAGTTGCAAATTTTTCTCTTCTAATGCTTTAAATTCTTTTTTCAAATCTAAATATTCTTCAAGTCTTTTTTTATAAATATCTAATTTCTGTTCATATTTGATTACTTTGTCAGAAGAATGCCTGTAGACATCAAGCTCATCTTGTAAAAATTTAGCTTCTTTGACTTTTCTTTGCAAATCTTCATTTGTAACTCGAAGTTGTAATAAAGCTTTTTCCATAAGTTCTAATTTAATTGCATTCTCTTCTTTTTGATTTTCACATAAAATTAAATCTTTTTCTAAAGTTTCAATTTTATTTTGTAATTTTTGCACATGACGATTTTTTGAATTTTCATTATTTAAAACATTAAATTCATCTTGGTTTTTTTTAATTGACAAAGTTTTAAGTTTTTCTAAAATTCGTTCATTCTCCTGTTGAAGTGTTAATTTTTCATTTTTTTCTTCATTTAATTTTTTACTTAATTCAAAATTTTGTTGTAAAATAGATTCTTTTTTTTCATTAACAATTTTTAAATTTTCTAAAGCTTTATTCAGTTGTTCTCGTAAATCTTTTTGGTAATTTGATGTTTCAAAATTTAATGAATCAATAAATGAGTTATTATTGACATTAGCTAAATTATTTTGATTGTTTAAAATATTTGCGCTGTGGGAATAATCATTTAAACTAACTCTTCTATCATTTTGATTGGTCATAAGCTGTTGAATAGCTTCCATTAAATTTTGTTGTACATATAAATCTAATTTAGTAATATTTTCAATGTAAAGCTGTTTATTTTCACAATTTACTGCTATACCTAACAATAGTTGTAATAATTTGCACAAATGGTTTGAATTTTCATCTCTTCCTATTTGAACTACATCAGGAAGTTCAATATTTGGATTCACGAGCAATACATTTTCATAATAATCTAATGTTTTATCAAGTATTTTTTTCAAGTTTGATACTCTGAGTCGCCAATTGTCAGGACTAACATTATGTTTCAATTTCGCCAACCAATCTAAATTAAAATGTGTTGATGCTCTAAAAATATAATATTATTAGTTATAAATTAATATTCTAAAAATAAAATTTGAATAAAATTTATTATTATTATTATTATTTTTTTTATTTATTTATCTATAAATTGTTTTTCAATGCAAACAAAATTATGCTTTAGTTTTAGAACCTGTTTTAAAGTTTATTCTGATTCGAAATATATTCAAAAATAAGTTAACCCTTAAATTTATGTTTATATATTCTTTGAAAACGAATAAAGCACCTTAAGCATTTTTAATTTTCATTAAATGTTTTTTTTTTTTTAAAAAACCTAAATCAAAATATAAATTTTTAATGAATTTTTTACTAAATGAAAAATGAGAAAATGGGAAAATGAAAAAAATAAAGAAATTAATTAAAAAGAAAAATAAATTTAAATATTAGTTTAAACTAAAAAGATAAATGGGCACATAGAATCGAATATTACTTACATGATAGATAAAATTTCTGCTATTTTGAATCCGTCATATAATTCATCTATTGTTTGACATTTTTCACACGGTTCAAAAGTTTTAATCTAAAAATCGCAAAAGAACAGTATTTAATTAAATAGGCAGCAAAGTGAATTTATTTGAAAATTTGAGAGTAAACATTAGAAGTGAAAATTGAATAAGCAAAAATGAATAAAAAGTAGAAATTGATTTGCAATTAGAAACTGTTAAATAAATAATTATTTACCCAGTCAAATAAACTTTGCACAAAAGAATTCATGATTGATTGTCACAAATCGAAAGCGATTGTGTAGAGAAACTTAGCAAAACACTGAAAAAGGTCTTGACAAATGTGATACAAGCAAAGAAAGTTGACTTAATTGTTTAGGAAGCACATTTAATTATATTGATTCGGGTTTGAAGGAGAACAACAGGTCGGTCCGCAATACGTTGTCACACAGCAGTTAGTGAGATTAGTAAGTTAAAAACATGGAGCATTAATTAGATAACCAAATTAAACAAATCGACAGCTAAATACGAGCTAAAACAATACAAACAATGAGCTGCTGATGGCATTTTCTTAGGTAACAGCGAGTTGCCTCGTATCCAGCCAAGAGATTCAACAAGCAAATAGCGACTTACCTGTTGCACAAAAAAAGATGAACGTACCTTTTTTGTTTACGTTCTAGAAGGCATGCGCGGTGTGTCAAACGTGCCTGTCGCCATCTAAACGCATGTTCATCGCATCCAACTACTTATTGGTTGCATCTGAATCATTAAATACTCGATTATTAAACGCTCAATTATTAAATACTCAAATATTAAACTCGAAATTATTAAACATTCAGTTATTAAATCTGAACATTAATTGCTGCACTGTCGGCCTCAATTGAAATATTAATCATGAGCCCACAAGACTCCGACAGCGGAACAGTCGCGATCATTAATTTAATTATTAATTTCCAGTAACTCAAAACCTGCTCAGCATTGTGTTTGGCCGTGCTTATAGTTTGCCATCTAATAGCTCGCCATCTAATAGCTCGCCATCTAATAGCTCTCCATCTAATAGCTCGCCATCTAATAGCTCGCCATCTAATAGCTCGCCATCTAATAGCTTGCTATCTAATAGCTTTCCATCTAACAGCTTGCCATCTAACAGCTTGCCATCTAACAGCTTGCCATCTAATAGCTTGCCATCTAATAGCTCGCCACCCGATAGTCTGCCACCCAATAGCCCGCTTTCCAATAAGTTACCATCCAGCAGCCGGCCATCTACACACATCCACCACACATGTTCCACCTTGTAGCTTGCTATTCAATAGTCACCATTCACTTATTCCACATTCGATAGTCGCCATTCACTTACTCTACATTCAATTATCGCCAACCCTACATCCACCACTTCATCATCCAATAATCTAACATCCCAGTCCTTCCATCACACTAAACTTCGATCTATTTTGCCTTTTACTCGCTTAAACAACTCCTCCAACACTAGCCTTAACACTATAACCTAAACCCCAATATTTGCACCTAGCAGAGCTCCATCTTTAATAAATTAATTTATTAATTATTTCAAAGTAATGCCAACAATAAGCTTTTATTAGCCATTTAGATTCAATAGTAAATCAATCAGAAACATATTTATTACTAATAACATAAGTAGATGTTTTCATACTTTTCCAAATATAATGCGCTTGAAAAACATTTAATTAATCACGATTCATGAAACCAATCTTTTGCATTCTAACAATCAAGTACATAAGTATGACAAATTGAATTTTTTCCTAGCTTTTTAATTGCGCAAAGTTTCAGACCATCCACTTGAAAACGAAATTTGTTGAGCGTTCGATCTAGTTAACCACTGTTTCAACAACTTTAATAGGCAAGGTAAAGGCAGAAGATCAAGAGCCAAGGTAAGTTTGAAAGGTAAAAAAAGGTAAAAGTAACTTAAGTATGTGGGAGTACAAAAGAATGATTGAATCAATCAACTGTGACTAAAAAAGTAGAACCAAAACAGGAACAGGTGGGCTCAAACTGATTGCCATTCGACGGACAAGTGTTTTAACCATTCGTTCATATCCTCAGTTGAGCCAGTGTCTTAAACTTGGCGTCTAAACTGTCTTTAAGATTAGTCGGTCACAAGTTAATTGCTCGTACAAATGCGGCCGGTTGTCGAGCTGGATAAAGGTGGGCGTGCAGTTTTCATAGTACGATCGAACTGTTTTTTTTGCTTTTACAAACGAAAATTCGCTTGTTTACAGTTTTATATGGCAAAACGCGAGGAAAGAACCATGAGCAAATATAGAGAAAACAATTGCAAAGAAAGTCGAACGAAAGCTAAATGATTTTCAAGTGAAGTAAATATCGTTTCAAAATAATTATAATCAAATGTGTTCTTACTGATCAGTATTGATTAGCCTAGTTGTTGATCAGTCTGCTTGTGATCAACACTTGCCGATTAGTCAAATGCTGGCTTAAGAAAAGCTGATTTCTAAAAATTAACTTGCTCAGAAACTAATTAGTCCAAAACCAATTAGACTCCCCAACTTTTAACCCATACAATTTGACAAATACCTAAATCATAATTTCACATCGATAACAAAAATCTACACTTAATCTATTGACCTACTGCTCTTTCAATCTGTTTGGTCGTGTTCAAATCTGTCAAATCGATTTTTAAATGTGAAATCAATGCTCCAGTATCACTTTAATTCTTAATCAAACATAGTGTTCTAGTAATTCATCCAAAATTTTTCTTTAGTTCTTAATTGTTCAAACAGCCGGCACAAATATGCTTAAAAAGTTTGCAAAGTGATACTTTTTTAATCCAGTGCAAAATGAAAAATCGTAATTCAAAAGCAAACAGTCAAAACAACTTTTTGCTCACCTTAGCTACTGGAATCACTTTTGGATTTAGTTTTGCTTGTTTAATGTTGAATGTAATGACCAAAGATCAACAACCAATTTTACATCCATACCAACCATCATTGCCTAGTCAAAAAGAGTATCTTCAAATGCAGGCAGATTATGCTGAACATTTTAATAAAAAGCATTCCTATCAGCCCAATAAATTACTGTTCCAAAATTTTAACTTTCCAGATTTTCCTATTCAACTTCATACCCATCAAAGTAAGTGTATTTAACTAAAAAAAAGAAAAAAATGCAAAAAAAAATTTATTAAATTAATTTATTTAATATTTTTTTTCATTTTTACATAATTTAATTTTTTCATAAATAGGCTTTTAATCTTAATTTTTTCATTGTTTTTCTATTAGAAAAAGCAGACCTTGCAGGTAAACTATATCACAAAGTCCGTGTTCTTTGTTGGATTATGACTAGTCCATCCAATCATAAAAAAAAAGCCATCCATGTGATGCATACATGGGCTAAAAGATGTAATAAATTTTTATTCATGAGCTCTGAAATAGACCAAAATTTAAAATCAATTAAATTAAATGTCAGTGAAGGAAGAAACGCTCTTTGGTCCAAAACTCGAGCAGCCTTTATATATATTTATAAAAATCATTTTAATGAAGCTGAGTGGTTTGTTAAGGCCGATGATGATACATATATGATCGTTGAAAACATGAGGTAAAAATTAAAAAAAATTAATTTTAATTGATAAGAGCTAATACTGTTTTTTTTTTTCTTTTTTTTTCATTAAAAATTCAAGGTATTTTTTAAGCAATAAAAACTCATCACAACCTGTTTATTATGGTTGTAAATTTAAACCATTTGTTAAACAAGGATACATGAGTGGAGGTAGTTTTGCTATTGTTCTTTTAAAAAATTTTTTGGATACTAATTCATTTCAAAATTAATAATTTACAAAAGGTGCAGGATATATACTATCTAAAAAGGCCGTAGAAAAAATTGCAAAAGAATTTCATCTGAACGATGAAAAAAAAAAATACACTAATTGTGCTCCAGCATCTGCCAGTGGTCCTGAAGATGTTTTAATTGGAAGATGTCTTGAAAGTGTAGGAGTAATCGCAGGCGATTCAAGAGATAACAAATCCAGATGGAGATTTCATCCATTTTCTCCAGAACATCATCTTATACCTCAAAAAAATAAAGATTTCTGGATTTATCAGTACACTTACTATCCAATTAAAGAAGTATAAAAAAAATTTCAGTTTTCATAAACCTAAAAATTTATAATAATTATTTACAGGGTATGGATTGTTGTTCAGATTCAGCTATTTCTTTTCATTATATATCTCCAAACATGATGTACGTACTCGAATACTTAATTTATCATTTAAAACCTTATGGTGTAAATCAAATAGAAAATATTAAAATTGTTCATCATAAAAACGATCAATTGCCGACTACTTCAAACGCAAATTATCCTGAAGAGAAAAAAAAGTTAGCTAATAAGTCATGATACAATTATAAAAAATTGTAAAAAACTAAATTAAATTTTTGTAAATTACCTAAATACATATACACTTATGTATATATATATGTATATATATATATATATATTTTAAAAAGATTAACAAAATTTGAATTATACTGTTTAATAGGTATACTTTCAAAAAATTTAAAGAAAAAAATAGATTTTATAAATTAATTTTCTAGTCAAATCGTTGAGAAAACTAAGGTTTTCCATGTATTTATAAAAGCAAACTAAATCTCTATATATATATATATGTAAATAACGTAAAAACTTACTGTGATTAAACTCCTTTTTTTTTTTGCAATTTATGATAGTTACCTGCTTCTTATTTATTTATTTATTTATTTTTTTTTTTTGTAGCTCTTCATTTATAAAGTTTCTTCTTATGTTTGTCAACTGAGAAATCTTATTTTATAAGTATCTTTTTTTTTTTTGAAATACTTGTATGCGTTTGTTCTACATATGGAAAATATAATGAGCGCATTGTTGAATTATTTTTTATATTCTTCCTTTATACACAAATTATTTATAGAGATGAAATTGTAAAATTGTAATAATAACATCTTTCTTGACAATTTAGTTTTCTTTAATTAATATTTACTGTTTTCTTCTTAATGCTTAAATATGTGAGAAAATACATGTTTAAATTTCTTCTTATCTTCATTTTTTTTTTTTTTATTTTTTTTTTTATTTTTTTTTTTTAAATGATTAATTTAATCCTAATTATCCAATATACAATAACTAAAAAAATATTTTAATGCCATTTTGAATGAAATGTTAATTAAAGTTTCTAATATCTTGGATATTTTCTTAAAAATATTAAAATAAATAGTGCCTTTTCATGCTCCTATCTTCATGATGATATGATCCTAGAATAAATAAAAAAAAAAATTGAATAATGATGAAAAAAAATAATTAAAGAGATAAACTAACTTGGTGATCGGGATCTAGATCTAGAATATCTTTTCTTATAAGCAGGTGACTTGTCACGGAAATCAGAATAGTCTCTAGAATAGTCATTAAATCGTGATCCGTGAGATTGATAGCCCGATCTAGGCTTAGTTGTCCTGCGAAACAGAAATAAAATTAGCAAAATGGATAAAATATTTTTAAAAAGATTAGTTAATTTAATTTGCCAAATTGGGAGCATACCCATTTCTGCCCATGTAAACTCCAGGTGTAGGTGTATGTGCTCTTTGAGTTAAAGAAAAGTCCACTCTTATCTTTCTACCGTCAATTTCTAATCCATTGCATTTGTCTTTGGCATGCTTGGCAGCTAGAACACTTTCATAATAAACAAAAGCAAAACCACGTGACTTGCCAGTTTGAGCGTCGTACACGACCTGGACATCATCTAATCCGCCAAAGTCGCCAAACACGTGTTTGAGCTGTTTTTCTGAGGTGTAAACAGAAAGTCCAAACACTCCCAGACATCGGCCTTCTGGAGGATTTTCCCGATTGGCCAAGTTATTATTGTTGTTATTAAAGTTGCTTCTATTGCGTCCGAAGCGGTTAGAAAAGCCAGTATTGTAAAAACCTCCAGAATTGTATCGATTGTTTCTGGGCTCGTACCCGTATCCGCCTCGACCTCCGTTGCCATAATATTGTGAACTGTTGCCATATGAATTTGTACTTGAATGGTACACATTCCGTTTTGGACTAGTCGAATTGGATCGTTTTTTCCTTTTGTGGTCTCTGGCCCTAGAAGTGGATCTACTTCTAGAACTGGGCTTTCTACCTGAAATTGTTTTCAAAAATTTAGTTAGCATTTTTGAACTTAAAAACAATTAAATCAAAGTGAAAATTAGCTGAAAACAGGGAGTAACCTTTTTAATTTGATTTCAAAAGATTAATCACGATTAAGTTTAAGTCAGTAAGCTAAGCAAATAATATATAGCAAAGACTTGTTTTAATAATAACTTCATACAAACGTGTCTATTCAAACTAAGAATCTTCACAATTGAATCAACAATGGGATAATAGAAAGTGAAAAATGAGAAAGATGTTTTCGCTTTAATTACTTCTCGGTTTGGAATTGGATCGAGATCTGGATCTCCTAGAGGTAGGCGACGATGGGGAGTCGCACCTGGTGCTTCCGTTTTCCAGACGGGTCGGGGAACAGTCCTGATCGCTCATGTTGAACAACTAAAGAGAAAATCATGATTAGTTAAAAGAAATAGAAGGTGATTAATTAAGAAGCACCGTTACTGGAGAATACACCTTGCACACAATCACAACACTCAGACACGTTGATTTAATTGCACTTAAGCTGTGCGTCTCCACTAACATACAATGGGTAGCAATCGGCAACTGCACAATTGATTGCAGCTGTAGACGCTATGATTAAGATAGAGTTGGTCTTCAGCACCACACCTCGCCAGCTAGATGTCGACTAGATGTCCGAATCAAACTGTAACATGGACCGGGATATTTAAACAAATACACTACGGTACACTATTGGTACAAACACTATGGGATAGTGTGTTGTGCAATTGTGCGTGTTCACTTGCGCCGATTGTTATGTATGTCGGAAAGCGTTTAAATTTGGCGCGTAAACGGACCACATAAGCCAGCGTCCAACGGTTGCAGTTCGGGTCTGGACAGTCCTGAAACTGCAGACAAGCAAAACTGCGGACAAAACACCACTGAATTGGATCCAATGCCTGTTTTGTAGCAGAAAGTGATAGTAAATGTAGTATAAGCAAGCCAGTGGTGGCCAAAAACAAATAAGTGCAAAGTGTTGAGGATTGTAAGCAATGCTAAGAAGCGTGCCAAATAATTTACTTAAAATGGGCCACAACAGACCCACAAAAAATGCACAAAAGGTACTCAAAAAGACTACAAAAGGTCACAGAACAGACTTAAAGGGTCACAGAACAGCTACAAAGGGGCAGAGAACAGCTAAAAGGGCCACAGAACAGTTACAAAGGGACACAAAACAGCCACAAAAAGCCACAATAAGCTAACAACAAGCCCAAAACAGGTCCAAATAGACTAGAAAAGGCTACCAAACCTGCAAAACACACCAACAACATTCCTAACAATAACAAGGCTCACAACAATCACAATAATCACATATTCACAACAATCACAACACAGCCACACAACAACCCACCACATGCAGACAGGCTCACTGGCATTCGTACAAAAGACTCGTATTTGATTTTGGATTAAGAAAATGGATTACTTGGATCGACGGATTAGTGCTGATGGATTCCGCAGCAGAAGAGATCAGATGAGTCGGATAAGCAGATGCACTTGTCCACACAATCACCACATTCACTCAGAACAGTACTTAAGGCTGCAAAAATGCGTTCTGCAAGCCGGCAAAATGGAAGTGCTCAGCCGTTTTCTCGGCTGCAGCGTAATTCACACGCTGCCAATCCTCACTGCGCACACCAGCTGTTTTGAAAAGAGTGTGCGCACTCGCCACCAATTCAAAATACTTAGCGCGCTAAACTGTTGAATCTTTTCTAATCCCTGTATCTTAAAGTTTTGTCTCTTTCAAGCTCTTTGTCTTTCAAACCTTTTTCCCATTCAGGATCCTTTTCCCTTTCAGACCCTTTTTCCTTTCAAATCCTTTTCCCTTTTAAACCCTTTTCCTTTTCAAACTCTTTTCTCTTTCAAACCCTTTTCCCTTTTAAACCCTTTTCCTTTTCAAACTCTTTTCTCTTTCAAACCCTTTTTCCTAGTTAAACCTTAGTCTTTCTTTCAACCTAGTCTCTCTTTCAACCTAGTCTCTCTTTCAACCTAGTCTCTCTTTCAAACCCTAACCTCTCTCTCAAACCCCAGCCTCTTTTTCCAAATCTATTCTCTCTCATTACACACCCATCTTAAACTCATTCCTTTTCTAAATAACCTTCTAATGCTATTTTCAGAACACTTCATCTTTCATCTATTTACTAGTTGCTATTGGTAAAATACTGAATATCATTTCAACTTTAACTAATATTTGCATCAATTTCAACTTTTATATTTATATTATCAACTCAACTCACATATTATGTAATTATCATTTTCAAACTAAATCTCATTTAAAAGCATAATCAAACAAACTTTAAATCATTTCACTCTACTCAATGAAAAGCATATCTTAAAGAAAAAAATTTCATTTTTAACTTGGATCTCGTCCATAAAAAGTTATGTTAATAATTTAAAAAGTACATCTTTCCTAATCTTCAACTATGCGTTTAAAAATTTATTCAAACTTTAAATAATGAAATAAAGTTATTCACCTATGAACACAAATCTAGATCAAGCGTTAAAAATTAGTTTTCTAACACAAAATTTACATGTTCAATGATTAAAATTAAAGATAAAACAACATTTTAAATCAATTCTTAAAATACAAAAATAATTCATTAAAAACTAACTTTTATCAAATTATAAAAAAAATTTTCTTGTATATTTTATTTGTTTAATTTTTTCAATCAAAAATTTTAAATACTTTAAAAATATTTAATTTTTATATTTAAACTAAATTAAATGATTTATTAAATTAATTATTTTTTATTTTTTTTTTTTTGCTTTTTCAAATAACTCAAATGACAAATTGCATTATTTAATATATAACTTAAAATCTGAAAATTTCAATCAAACAATAACTAATTATTTTATTTGACAAAACATTTCTTTCTTAAACAGATTTTTTATTAACGATTTGTCGCAATACTTTTAAATATTTTAAATTTTTAAAATTTTTTAAATATTCTATCTTTATTAAACAATAAAATTATTATTTATGTTCCTAATATTTAATTTAAATAAAAATGAATTTTTTTTTTTGAAATTGAATAAATTTGAAATAATTTCAATTATGAGCTATGCGTTTTGAACTAAATATAAAAATAAATTTAATTTTCAAAATATAAGTTTAAAAAATATAATTTTTTAATCAACTTATAAAAGTTATTATGTTAAATTTTTTACAAAATACAGATTTTCTTTTCAAATAAAAAATCTTTATTTATTGAATAAAAAAGTAAAAAATTGTAATTATTTAACATTACTTACATGAAAATATGAAAATTAAGATAAAATCTTAAATGCGAAGTCCCAAAATTTAGTTAAAATTTAGCTAATTTTAGTTAATATTTAATTAAGTTTGTCTATTTTTTTAAAAACCAGTAAACTAAATCTCGATCTCTTAATCAAAAAAGATTTAGAAAAAAATTTTAGACAACTGCTTTGAGCATGTTCATCAGCCTTTAAATTTTAAATGCTCTTTTATTAAATTAAAAAGTCTTTATTAATAAATATTATTAATAAAGTGACTGATTAATAATTTTTCCAAAAGCATAGTTTAATATTTATCAAACCACTGTTTTCAGTTAGGTCTAGTTTACGTAAACCAGCTGCTAAAAAAATTTTTTTTAAGATTCTTTATTTTTTTCAGTGGCGTTTAACAGTTTGAATTTGGCGCTTCTCAGTTCTTACCTAAGCTAAAAAGGTAGGGATTTTTTTTTCTAGTCTTTTTTATTTGTCAAAAGATGGAGAGCCTGTTTTTTTAAAAAAGAAAATTTACTCCTACATAATTAATTTTTGTTTAAATATTATTGCAAACTTTTTTATTTTTCATTTATCTATATTATTAAAAATAAGTATCTATGTTAATTTGACAGTTATTTGCTATAAATAATGAGTTTCAAAATTTATTACTTAAATCCAATCATAATTTTTAAAAAAGCAAACAATGTTTATATGTCTAAAAAACTGATGTATATTTTATAAATTTAAGTCATTGTTTTCAAACATATTAATTTAATAAATATTGAAAAATTTTTTTTTTAAATGAAATCATATCATGATTTAATAAATATTTGTGTTTGTATGTAGTAAATCCTACTACTTTCTGTCTTTTTTGCTTATTAAATAAACTAAATCTGGTTGTTAAAGAAGATAGAATTGTAAATGTGTAGTATACATATGCTAATGCTTTCACAATATATTATAACATATATCATAATATACAACAATGTTGTAATAAATTTATAATTAATATATAAATTTCTATTCAGATTTAATTTTTCAAACGATTAATTAGAGATTGATCAATTGTTGAATACCTGATTCAATGCAATTTGGCAAACAATCAAAAACACATTCTAATATGTGATAAAATTACAAATCTACTATAAAATAAAATATAAAATTAATTAATTTTTAATTTTAAACAAAATTAAATTTAAAGAATATTAATCATCTTAGTTCAATAATTAAAATTTTTAAGTTATAAAAATAAACTTTGGAAAAATAAGATTAGTCTCATTATTATAAAATTACTAAACGTCACAAATAGTTATAATATTTAAATTTTTGCCTATTAAAGTTGCCTAATTTTAACTGTTTTTGATTGTTTCTTAACTCACCTTTTTTATAATATTAAATTATCAATCATAATAAAGAATTATTTGATTAAGTTTTCTTCTTTATTATAAATTTATTTTAAAAATATAATTATTCATTACAATATAATTTATTTAAAAATAGATAAAATTAGCCAATTGAAACATTTTAAATTTTAAAATATATACCAAATCTTGGAAAAAAAATGCCATCAAAATAAATTTTTTTTTTTTTAAGATTATTTTTGAAAGAAAAAAAAATGGCGATGAAACAGATGATTATTTAAATTTGCATAAATCATATAAATAATAATCAATAATATTTAAGAAAAATAAGCTAATATTTATTTAGTTTTTTTAATTATTATAAGTAATACTAAATATGCTGTCTAATATAATTAATTAACAACATAATTTTATTAAGTATAATTTGAAGGTAAAAAAAAATTCTTGATTTTTTAATTAATAAGTTTGTATTTAACTTTTTTTGTAAATTATTATAATTTATTTTGTCAAATTTTTACAATTATTTTTAATTTTACAAAATTAATATATATTTTTTATATATTAATAAAATAATTAAAAAAAACAAAATATAAACTGCAATTAATGAGGAAAAAAAAATTTAAACAAAATTATGATTTAAAAAAGATTCTTAATAAGGCCATTGATCGTATATTTGAACGTTGGCACGTTGATTATAAAAGAATGAAATGTGATTAAGTTTTATAAAACGACAACAAATAAAAAATTTTAAGCGTTTATTAAAAAACTTTAAATGTTTTTCATATAATTTTTGTAATTCTTTTTGAATATTGGTATTGAGAAAACCGTAAAGCACTGCATTTGAAATGCTGCTAGACATAGCAATCAAATGGCAAATGGAAAAAATAAAATAAAGCTTATTAACTGAAATTGATACTCTAATATGATTTAAATCTAAATACAAATTATACAAACTTAAAGGAAGCCAACTAACTGTAAACACAATGGTTCCAAGAACCAAAATCAAGGTTACTTTTGTATTCCGTTTTAATTCTCTTCTGATATATTGGAACACTTTTTTTTTTGAAAGAAAAAAATTTAATTTAGCTAACATTCGTCCATTATTGGTGACTTGTATAGCGTTTATGTTATTATCACTAGATCTTCTAAATCTACCGATTTTGTTTTTACTATCGAGTTTTTTATAATTGTTATCACAATTATTCAGATTATCACTGCTTTCTGATTTACTAATTTGATTCCAATTAATTTTTGTTAAATCTTGCTGTGAAGCATAAGTGGTATACAACTCACAAGATTTACTTAAAGACGATTTAAAAGTTAATAATGTTTTATTCAACTTATCATTATACACTTTTTTTGCGTTTTTGTATATTTCATCTACAACTAAATTAGTTTCATTTAAAGAATGATTGTCTAAATTAAATTTGTCTTCCATTTTAGCTAGATTTTTTTTTTTAACCAATTTGTCTTTCATATCATCTTTTAATAACTCTTGCATATTTTTATTAATTTGATTTTTATTTGTAAAAAAATTCAAAAAATCACTTTGTTCTTTCAAAAAAAAGCTTGAACAAGATGTAGAATAAGTTTTATTATTGTTTTGTGTTAATTTTAAACTATTTATATTTAAGACTTCTTTTAATTTATTTTTTTTTAACTTGTTTATTTCAAAAGTATGAAATCTAAACTTTTTGCATCGATTTTTTTTTGTTGAAATATTATAATGACTAGATAAATTACTTAAATCAAATGAACCGCTTTTACAAATTTGATTACTTTTTTTGATTGAATTCAATCTTTTAATAAGTTTGAATTGATTTGTTTTTTTTTGCAAGACACCCATTTTCCCAAAATCAAATATATTAGTTTGAACATTGTTTCTATATGAAAACAAAGAATTATACTTATTTTTAGACTTCTTTAAATAAAATAATTCTTTATAGTTAACTGATTTAGTGCGCTTAAAATTATAATTTTTAGTCAATAAAGTAGTTTGTTCTATTGATTTATAATTATCAACTGATTTACATCGATTTATGGAATGACAACATTTAATTGATGAATATTGATTTTTACACGAATTTTCATTTAAACAAGTGTCAATTGATTGATTCAGCTGATATTCAACAAAAGATTTAATAGATTTAAACTTTTTATACCAATCATTTTGATAATTACTTTTATGTGTGTTTTCTAATTGGCATTCTAAATTGTGACTTGAATTAGTTTTTAAACGACAAAATGGTTGATAACAAATGTGAATTTTAGAATTAAGAGCATTAAAACTGTTTGAATGTTTAAATTTAGTTGTTTTTAGATAATTAGCTAATCTTGAGTTGAATTTGTTTTCCGTTTGTTTAAATTGATTTAACTCAGTACAACTAGAACTACATCTGTTTTGTGTATTATATTTACAATGACAATTTTGAAAATTGCACTGATAACAATTTCTATAATTGAAAACTGTATTTGTTGAATAAGGCGGAGACTTATTTTTAGTTATTAGTTCATCTGAAAAAGTAGATATAAAATGCTTTGTAAAATAACAATCAGACAAACAAGGACCAGATAATAAAGAATCAGGCAACAGTGAATCAGGCAATAGTGAGTTAGGCAAAAGTGAATTATGTAGAAATGAATTAGACAAAAATTGATCCTCATTTGATTGATCATCTTCTATTATAACAGCAGTCGTTGTTACTGAAGTTGAATCAACAATTTTAGATAACTTACAAACAGATGATACTGTTGGCATAAGCGCAGATTGAGTTGTTTTTAATAAACAGTTACAATGTAATTGATTAGAATAGTTTGCACAATTAATACAATTATTTTTTAATGAATTGCATTTTATTCTAGCTTTGATAAGATTTGTATTGAGAAAACATTTGATTTTATAGTGAAAATGACATAAAGCACACATAGGTAAAATAAATGCAAAAACAAATGTAGCCAAAGTATATACAATTCTCATTGAATTTGGCCATTGTTCTACACACACTTCATAAGTATAAAGATGAGGGATTCCTACTGTAATTAGTTCTTGGTAAACTAACAAAGGAAGGCTTAAAAGAATAGCTAAGAACCAGATAAAAAAAGTGAATAAAAACTGGCTACAGTCTCTGTTTTCAATAGATGGACAATGGCATTTATTTTTAGAAACAAAATTATAGGCTGTCCTTTTTTTCATATGAGGATTAGTAATACGAAGATAACGGTCCAATGAAATTACTGTAACTGTTGTTGAACTGACAAACACTGAAACTCCTTGAATAAAAGGAATCAATTTACAGGTAAGTTTACCCAATGTCCAAACTTTGGAAAATAAAGCGTTTAAAGTGAACGGCATGCAAATGGCAGCAGAAGTAATATTTGCTATAATTAAATTTAAAGAAAGTAAAATACTTGGAGTCCAAAGACATCGGCTAGATAGCACTACACTCAAAATAAGTACGTTTAAAAATACGGCCACCACAATCATTGTAACATAAGACACAATCAAAATTGTTTGCATGGATTTGTTTGCTATCCATTTGTCTTGCAGATGATTTTTGATTACTTCAGATAATTCATTAGATAAATTTTGTAACATACTATAATTAGTATTATTTAAAAATAAATCTAACTTAATTTCGTTATTTGTTGTGATGTTTGCTAAAGCAAACTGATCAGGAAATTGAGAAGTCAAAGAAAAATTTTGATTAAAATTCATGATTTGCATCAAGTTTGTAATCTTTTCAGCTGATTAAAGTTTGCAGATGCAATTCTATGAAAATTAATTTGCTTGTTGATTTACGTTGTTATCTATATTTTCTTTGCTATAATAAGCATTGATTTTTTATAAACATTTTTATAACATTTACTTTTGATTAAGTTTAATTTAAATAAGCACTTTTGGCACATTTATTTTCAAGATAAAAAAGATTTTATTGTAGCTTTTGTGTCAATCAATTCAAGTGTGTCGAGCTTGTTTTTCACTTTCTTGTTTGAATTTTTGATGTTTCAATTTATTTTATTGCAAGTTAAACTTGTTAGAGTTATTTTTACCAATGGAATCAATTTATTTGTATCAATATTGCTCACTATATTAATTTAAATATTAAAGATTTTTTAAAATTTTTATTTATTAATTAAATAAAAAAAAATAAAAAAATAAAATAAAAATATTTTAATTAAATTTATTAATTTATGTTTTAAATTGTCTAAATAAGTAAACAAATTAATAACAAAATAAATATACAATTTAAAAAAAATAATCTATTGATAAAAGTATTTAAATTTTAAAATACATATGGATAAATTATTTTGATTTGTTTAGTTATTTGCATAATATAAATTTTATTGTCGTAATATACATTTACTAATTATATAATTTAAAATGAAAATAAATACAAACAATTTCAATATAAATAATTAGAATTTAAAACACAAATATTTAACATAAAAATATATGTCAGTTAAAATAAAAATATTATATTTATAAATTTTGAATAAAGTTTTCAAAATTATAATTATTAAAAAATAAAAATATCAATTTCTTAATTTATTGAAATATAAACTTTGAAAAAATAGTGATTAATTAAATTTGATATATTAAATTTGTAATTTACTAAAATAAAAATAGACAACATAATTGTTCAATTAATTCGAAATATTTTTTTAATAAATACTTGACATTCACTTAATATTAAATGAAAAAAAATCAATCATCAAATTGTCAAGAAATAAGCTTATTGATTAAATATTTAAAATAAAAATTAATTACATTAAAATGTAAATATCAATTAAAAGAAAAATTAATTAAACTAAGATAATAATTGAAAAAAAACTTTTATTTTTTAAATTTATAATATAGATAAAACAAATATTAAATTAATGAATTTATACACATATAAACAGAAAATGATTTTAAAAATTAGTTACTAAACGTGATTAAAATAAAATGGCAAAAACAAGTTTAATATCTAACACAATTTCACACAAATAGATAAACAATTATTTTTATAAGATAAAAAATTGAATAAAAAAACGGAAACTAATATCATATTAAGCACAGATTAATTATATTATTTACTTGAACTTGTCATTTTGCACCCAAACCAAGCACTGGACCAAAAGGTTTGTCAATCTTAGTATTTTGTCTATGTTCAATAAAGATCTAGATAGGAATCCAACTTTGTGTCTTGATTGGCCAGTCGCAGCTGATCCAGTTAAATAAGTGTTTGCCTGGCGTGGTTTCGGTATATTCTATG
Organism: Pyemotes zhonghuajia; assembly: GCA_025170145.1. NCBI lineage: Eukaryota > Metazoa > Arthropoda > Arachnida > Trombidiformes > Pyemotidae > Pyemotes > Pyemotes zhonghuajia. Next base: position 17,087,774 of record CM045846.1, on the reverse strand, counting down.
TCATTTTATTCGGAGCATACACGCCCAATGCTTTGAGTTGGTAGTTGGCATCAAATATATGATGTTGAAAAACCGCATATATTTTAAGGCGTGACAAAATCAATAGATATTTTTATTTAAGATACATTGAATCTTGTGATTTTGCTTGAATTTTTTTATATTTACTTTTTAACTTTTTGTTTGTACTAGTTGGTCTTTTTGACTGTATTCAAGTTAATCGTTTAAGAATATGAAATAAACTTTGAAATATTTTAAAACTATTAGTTTTAAAATTTTCACTATAAATAAGAAAGTTTTATCTAAGTTTTTAACTTGGTTTTAAACAGAAAGTTTTTTATTCAAAATAAATGTTTAGTATCTATTTTATAATGCAAAAAAATGTTGGTATAATTTTGTTTATTTAGAAATTTGAATTCAAAGATAGATGAAAAAACTAAAGTTTAATTATGAAACGAAAATTGAATTATTTGAAATTAAATAGAAGACAATGTGTAAACTATGTATTAAACTTATTATTTTGATCACTCATGTCTTAATTTAATTTTTTTTTTTTATCGAGAAACTATTTAGCATATAGCATGTTTTTTGGTTGTTTTTTGGTTGTTTAGAAAAAAAAATTTAGAAAAAATTTTCAAAATTGATGAATTACTTTTATAATGATGTTTTCTTATTTAAATTTCGCTAGTTTTGGGTTTTAAAACTAGATATGAATTGTGATGAATTTTGAAAATGCGTTAACTGCGGTGGAATAGATGTTTAAAGAGTTGGTTTGAGAGTTGCTTTGAAAATGTTTTTTTTTGAAAGTAGTTTTCGAGGGTTTCTTAATTTTGGTTGTCTAATATTGGGACAAAATATGAAAACATATTCGGACGATTGACAGAGTTTGACTACATGATCACCACCTGATAGACAACTTTTAGCGACACCTGACGACACTTGTTTGCTTACGATGTAAACAATTGCGTTTAAATTTAAAACAACCACGCAATCTATTTAACCCATGTTCCGACATTAAACTGGAAGCAATCAAATCTGCAGTAATTACCAATAGTTGTTTACCAGAGTGACTGAAACAAGGTTTTGTGCTCAATGTGTGCTGTTAAAGCAGAGGATTAAGTTTTGATCAGTTGGCTAAGATTTGCTCTTGAAGATGATGCTCGGAGGCACTTCATCCGAATCCAATCCAAACGCTTCCTGGCTAAATTCAAGGGGCATGTGGTTGTCCTACTGTTTCGGGGTTCTGCTAATCCACTTTGCTTTGCTTTCCTTTCCTTTCCTCACCATTGCCTGGACATGGACATTCACCAACCTTATTCATAACACGGTATTTATCTGTTGCTATTTAATTTGCTCTTCCACCAGCATCTATGTGTATGCTCTTAAATGTTATTCGCAGTATAATCTTATATTCACCGATGAGTGGTGAGCTTCGTTCGCTCTCTGTCAATCATCCAAATACGATTTCACACAATCATAATCTTAATTTATCAAAAGCCCAATTTTGTTCCTCTCGATTCAGTTAGTTTCAATCCTAAACCTTTAGAGTTCTTTAGTCAAACTCAAACGGATTTAGAAATGTTTTTAGACAATCGATTCACAACATTTTACTTTATGCAATCTTCATTCCCTAGTAGATCTTTCTAATCCACGCAACTCAACACTAATTTACACAATTCTACACTAATCCACACATATTAAACAAATTTAATCGAATGCACACCAATTCACGCAAACTAGCACAAACTCGCACAAATTCACACATACATTCACCCACGCCAATCACTGAAAATCTACATCAATCCACCTAAATTCACTCAAATCCACTTCTAAATTTTGTATTATCAATATATCAATAGTTTAGCAATTAATAGCTGTAGTCAATCAAAACCTAAATAATCACTATGAGCTAGTCCTGTTCCAGTCCTTGTGTTTTTAAAACAGGTTAGCCAACTTCTTTTTCTTGATTCATCAATTTGTTATACCATATTTTTTTACATATACATTAAAAAATATACAAACTTGCAAACAAATACACATAGACATGCATACATTTACACACACGCCTACATTCACTATAATGATTATTTTGCTACTGCTTAGCAAAACACACCTGTCAAACTCAGTTAAAATTAGTTAATGCATGCAAAATGGCTTTTAATAACACTAAAATGCCCTTATTTTCTTTTAATGATTTCGCTATTTTTGCGTCTAAAACACCCGAAATCATCAACTTCAATTAGTGCCAATAAGCTTCAAAGTCCAATAATTTGATCCAAGTGGATCTACAAATTAGCTTAAATAGCATCCAACATATGCAATCACTATTTTATTTTTTTATATACATTATAACGAACGTTTTTAATTATAAATAGTATGTATTAAACTTATGGTTTATTTTTATCTATTTATTTATTTTATTTATTTTAAAAACACAAACATAGCTGTTAAGTAGCTTTATTAGATACATCAAATATTTATACATTGAACAATAATTTGTAGTATATGTGCTAAGACAAATTAAGCTTATATCAGATATTTATATTGTAATTTTACATGCTCATCTTCTAAACAAATTTTATATAATTAGTTGCTTATCTTAGAAAAATTGCCAACCCATAAAAGTTGTATTTTCTTAAAATGATTATTTCCAAATTAATATATTTGATATTTGAACAAAATTAAGCTAAAACTGTGATTTGAATATGAAAGTTAAAAAAAGTTAAAACGATTTAAAATAAAAGCGACATCCAAAGATGTCTTTGAACTATTTTTTTTTTATTCTTCTATTTATTTGCTTTTTTTAACTAATTTTGGCATAATTGAAAAGCTGGACAAATTAGACCGAAAGCCATTTTCGAGTTTAATAGTTAAAATTTGTTAATTAATCTAATAATTTTTTCTGTTTTTTTTTTGTTTCAGGCCATGTTCATCTTTTTACATCTTGTAAAAGGTAAAATTTGTTTAATCCTCAATTAAGTATAATAAATTTTTTTTTTTTTAGAAAGTCAAATATTTATTAAACTAAATATTGACTTAAATATTAACGATGTTTTATTTTTCTTATGCTTTAATCTTAATTTAATAATAATTATCAATTGTATCATTTTCAACAGGTACTCCTTGGGAAACAATAGATCAAGGAGATGTTCGGGATCTGACACATTGGGAACAAATTGATAATGGCACTCAGTTTACTGCTACCAGAAAATTTCTTACAGTTTTTCCAATAATTCTGTAAGTTTAAACTTTATCAAACATTCTTTTTATTGCTAATTATTTTCTCTTTTTAATTAGTTTTTTTTTGGCTAGTTTTTATACTAAATATGATTCATTGCATTTTGTTATCAATTTTACATCACTAATTTTAGTAATTATACCTAAATTACCGCAATTTCATAAAGTGCGAATTTTCGGAATAAACAAATATTAATAAAAAAATAGAAATTGGTAGGATTTTTAGAGATGTTAAAATCTTATAGCAAAATATTTTTTGTTTTATTTTTTATAATTTTTTTTTTAATAGAAAAATATTATATTATAGTTACGATAATATTTATAATTTTAGATAATTTTTTAAATAATAAATAAATAATTTTTTAAAATTATCTTTAAAAATTAAATATATTATTTTAATATATTAATCAATGTTTTATCAAGTCATTTAATGAATGAAAAAATAAAATGTATTGATTAAATTTCTTACATTTTGCAAAATATAGAGCTTCAATTTTTTTAATTTTTTTAATTTTTTTATTTACATAATAATTTTTATTTCAGTTATAGTCTAATATTTTGAAAAAATTTAAAAAAAAGTAAAACCTAAAAAAATAATTATCAGACTTGAAAGGCACTATTGTTTACAATAGCCAGAGTTTAAGTAGCAATGTAAGGTAAAAAATTAAAAATATTATGAGTGTATATAAATATAAATTAAAATAAAAATATAAATTGCTTTATAAGCCAACTAATCAAAATTTTGTTTTGTTGTAAGTTTTTGAAGTAAATTTAAGTCAGTTGAAACAATTGATTTATTTGAAAATTTTAAATTTGAATTATCATTATCTTCAAATTCTTCAATTCGATTATCAGTTAATCTGCTAAATTCGATTTCTTCGGACATATTATCTATATTAAGGCATTTGCGCGAAGGCGCATAAAATATAAGGAGAATTATTATATAACAATTCCACATAGCATAAACAGTAGTGAACATGGCTGATACCCATTGAATAGGTTCTCGAAAATTGTCTTCATCTATTAAATTAAATTGATTGTCAGCACCTTGACTAAATAGAAAAGAGAAAAAAGTAAAAGATGCACAGCATACAGTTGACCATAATAAAAATTTGAATCTATAAATTACACCTTGATACAAAAGTCTTCTAGTAGATGACATAGCTGGTAAAGACGTCTGCTTAGAAGAAATAGTCAAAAAAACTTTATATATATAAAATCCTAAAAAAAATAGATATATAACACTTGAAGTAAATGCAGTAAGAATAAACATAATTGCTATTTTTGAATCAGTTTCCCAGATAGTGAAAAATGGATCAAATGCTTGAACACCTCTTTCGGCTGAGTCGAATATAAATAATGCTGCTGATGCAACAACTACAATAAACAATTGAATATAATATTTAGATAGCTTTGATTTTTTATTGCCATCCAAAAGATGTTCTCCTGTAAATATAATCCAAAAAGAGAATAAGTTGCAATAAAGAAACCCTTGTCTAATATCATTTAAAAAATTCATAAATGGCAAATCTAAAAACAATGTTAAATATTCAATAGGAAAATTTAATTGTGTTATCGCAAATCCAATAAAAATTAGTGTTTTTTCGATTAAATTTGTTTCTCGGTGAAGCTTCTTTAACCTTTTACAATACCAATAAAGTGTAGAAGCAGTAATGATAAAAAATGTAGATTTTAATAAAAGCCAAATTTTGGTAAATCCTCCGTTTTGAATAATTGCAATCATATTTAAATCAGTTAATACACCGCTAAATTTTAAGAAATTTTCTTCCCCAATTATCTGAATATTGATTAAATAATAATCATAATAAATTGACTGAAGCTCAAAAAGTTGCATAACATGACAATCAAATTTTTTTCCAGAAATTTTGTTTTTTTTAGGCAATGAGCATTTAATAAATCTTTTAATTAGATCCTTTTGAAAATAAGTTTTCCAGTCGGCGTCATTTTTATTTTTAACCGAAACTTTAACTTTAAGATGTAAAGTGCCATTAATATTATCGTCTTCTTGATTAGAATAATGATCTAAGGACTTGTCGTAAATAATATCAGGAACAATTAAAGAAACAATATTAGACATCCATCTAGAATAATCTAATTGCACTCCTTCTTTGGGAAAAGGTATCTGGAAAGCAAACACAACAGGTTTTTCTCTGTTGGACAAATAAAATAGTTTTAAATAATGCAAAAAAATTATCAAACAAAGTAATGAGAAGAACGGAGTGGACCTACACTTGATCATAGATGATATTGCAGTTTTTTTGTTCAAACCTTTCTCCCTTTTCTTTGTGTCTAGGAATAGCTAGTTGATTATAATCATTTGGAATGCATTTGGTAGCCAGCATTTGTTCCACATTTGAAGGAGCAGGAGCTAGAAAAAGCAATGATGATAAATGATAACGAAAAAGAAATCGGTACTTACTAAAAAAAGCGCCAATAATAAATGAAATGAGTTGGATGATAAAAAGAACTGTAATTACAGCAATTATTTTTTTGTTTGAAAGGTTTTCAATAATAGTTCCGCTCATTTTGGACGAAAAGTTTTTTAGTTCAAATGGCTTTTTAAGTTTGCTCTTCAACAAGTGCTCATGTTTTTAAATCGAATGCAAGTGTTGCAGTTGAATTTTATAAGTTAAAAAAACCAATTAAGTGTAAATTTAAGTAAATCACGTAAAACTGCCACAACATCTGAATGTAAAAACGTAAACAAAGACATTTGCATACATTTCGCAATTATAAAAATTCCCCTGAAAACTTGTCATCGAACTTTGTTGACCAATTCTAGTCAAATTCTGGACAAATTCTTGATTGTAATTGATTTATTCGATTAATTATTATTTTAATTAGTTGAATGATTTTAAATAAATTTAGTATTAGAATGCTATTAAGCTTTTTGTTCTTGGCACTCTGAACTGTTTTAAACTTAAGCTGACAAATCTGATTTATTGATTATTATCTTAAAGTTTTTTATAGCTTGGATTATAAAGCTAAAAACTTATTACTTTATCATAGCAAGCAAGCATACAATTTTTAAAAATTAAAAAACTTTAATCAAAAAATTGACTGATTTGTCAACAGTTTAGGTTAGAATGATATTGTTTATCTTTAAACAGGTCACGCACTAATTTTAAGCCAATGCAATTGGCCTCAGTTTAATCAAATATTTTTACTTCAGAAAAAAACTAATTATTCATTATTTACCAAATCAACATTGTTAATGGATGTTTTTTTTAATTTAATTTAAACTTTTTTGGTGAACTTTTAATAATTAATAACAAATAAAAACCATTTCAAATTCGGCAACTATTCTAGCTTTATTTTTTATCTTTCAAAATTCAACTAGTCATTGCAAGAGTTATTATATTTTTATAATTAACTTAACGCTTTCTTTTTTTTAGTAATAGATAGTTTTAGCCAGTAAAATTTAATTTTTTATCAGTTTTAAATTAAAGTAAGTTTTTGCAGCTTAGCAAAAGATTAATTTTAATAGCTTCAGTAAAATTGAACAACTTATAAAACGGCATTTGTTTTATAATCTTCTTTAGACGTATTTTTTTAATGTTTTTTTCCGGCTACATTCGTTTCAATATTTTTTGTTTTTAATAAATAATGAAAATAAAATAATCTAAAATATATTTTTTAATTTAATTTTAAAACTTTTATTCGTCATGTTAAGATTTAAAAAATAATTTTTTTTTTTAAATTTCAATAAAAATAATTTTAAATGGCAAAAGCAAATTAAACTACTTGAATAATTTTATTTAAGAAATCATTAAATTTTTTTTAAAATATTTAATTTTTTTTTTAGTAAACATATAATAATAAAGTATTTGTATCTTTATCAGATAATTGAAATTTAGCTTTTTATCTATATAATAAAAAAAAAACTAGTATTAAAAGAATAATTTGTTCACTTAATTTGTTAGGAATGCATTTTTATTAAAAATTTCATCTTGGAATTTTTTTTTTATAGTAAAATTATTGAACCATTTTTGTTTGAAAGGCACTTTTCATGTGGCAAGAAACTTTTTCTATTAACACCTTATTTATAATTGACTTTTTTTTTTAATTATTTTTAATTATTATTTTTACTTTTTTATTATTATAATTTAAACACAAAAAATTAAAAATATGTAAAATATTATAAAATAATATATAGTACACTTTTTTTTCCATTTTTTATTATATCTATTTGAATTATTTTTACAAATAATTTTAAATTAAAACTTTGAAATAAATGCCAATTTATTTCAACTTTAATCTTTAAAATAATTTTTCTTAAAATGTTTTTGGATTGATTAAAAAGTTAAAGGTTAAAATATAATTAGTATGAAATTATTGAAACATGTGTAAATATAAAACATAATTTTAATTTATTTTATTATTAAATGTGTAATTTTCTGATTAATTTTAGTTATTCAGAATGACTAAAAATAATTTATTTTGTATCATATATTAATGTCAGTTTTAAAATAGTTAACACTAATATTCAGAATTTAAAATTTGAATTAAAATAAATTAAATGGCTAATAATTTTGTTAGTTAAATAAATAATAAAAACTATCAAAGTATTGTAAATATATGATTTTATTTATAACTTATCGTATTATTAATTTATTATTATTTATTTATACTTATAAATTTTTTGCTGATTAATTAACTAAAGATAATAGTTTAATTCATTAAATAAGTGATGCTAATTTTTTTGCTAGAATCATATATTTATTAAATTTTTTTTTAATAAGGTAATTTTTTTTTTAGTTTACATTAATAATAATACAATCACAATTACTAATTATTACCAAAATAAAATATTTATAATTATTTATATTAAACACTACTATTATACGTAATAAACACTTTTATAGAAGTTTAATTTTTTATTTAACTTATGTAAGAATAAGCATAATTTAAGCATTTAACAACATTAATCAAAGTTTCAACAACGATTTCTATTTAAACATGTAATATTTTTAAAAAATATTTTTAAAAATTACATATAAAACGTTGCTTTATCTTATACATTTAATTAATAATTGCAAAGCTGTATAAACAAAAACCGTTAATACATTTAATAATAAAAATAATTTATATCACAATTATAGTAAATTAATTTTTAAAAAAATTACATGCGTTTAAAAAAGTACTGCAGACTTTTAATTGATAAAGCACTAGAACTTTTGTAAATCTGTCTAAAAGGAGAGACGTAATACGAATTAAATATGATAGTAAATGAAACTTATTACTACTTAAAACAACATAACGATAGATGTGGACTATTGGCCGATAATTATCTTCTAATACTCATTATTAATACCTTATTACGATAGGCAACCTTTTGGGTAAACCTAGGTTTTTACCAAAGAGTTGAGTTGAGAAGCTCTTAAATGAGAATATTGAGTTAATTGAGTTTTGATTATTGCAACCTGTACTTGTGTCTACATTTTTCCTAATTGCTTAACTATATAATAAAGTTACAGAGTAAAAACCTTTAGTCTTGTGTGTCTTATTTATTTCTATATCTAATTCTAATCTTTGATTTTATTGAATAAATACAAATAATTTTACAAGTAGTTGATTTTAATACACAGGTAATTTTTTTTTTTAAACAAGCAAATAGTGAACGCTATTAAATATTTATAAAAATGCCTATATTATTTTTAAAAAAATTTAATAAAGCAATAAAAAAATTATTATTTTTTCTAAGTGCTACAAACAGTTTAAAAAAGTTCATTTTTTTTTTTAATTTTTTTATTATTAGGTCTAACATTAATATAGTTTCAAAACAATTTTTTTTTAAACTTTCAAATTTTATTAATTGATTAAATTATTTAAAAAAAAAATTACTTAAATAGTTTTAATTATAGAGAAAAGCTAACTTTTAAAGTTATACATAATATTAAAAAAAATTTTGCATTAAGATTTTAAATATACAATTTTAATGTTAGGTAATATCAAATTAATAAAAAAATAATTATAAATAAAAATTAATATTAAATAGGAATTAAGAAAACTATTTTATTTAGTTTAAAAAATTTAACTGAAATATAAAAAAAAATACATTCTACAATAAAGAATATTTATATTTAGATAAAAAACGGATAAAATTAGTTTTGGCAGGACTAGATATTTAAAGAAAACATTTTAATTATGATATTTTTTCAAGCAATCGAAGTCTTGCATTTTTTAATTTGATAAATAAATGTATGGCTCTTAAATAACGTTTACTAAATACAATAGTTATATTAATAATTTTTTAACAAATAATAAACAAATGATTTATTATTGATTATATATAAACACATTTAAATATAAAATATTCACATAGTAAATAAATTGCATAGACAACTAATTTCTTATTGTTTCTCGTCTTCTTCTCAAACCTAAACCTGTAAGACCACCAAGATTGCCAAGACCTAATCCTTGTCCTTAAAAAATAAATAAAATAAATAAAATGAATAAAATAAATAAAATAAACATATTTACCTAATCCTCCTAAACCTTGTCCTCCAAGACCTTGTCCACCCCCTAATCCTCCTAAATTTCCCAAACCAGCAAGATTACCAAGACCAAGATTTGCTAATCCACCTAAACCTTGACCTGCTTGTTGTCCACCCCCAAGATTACCCAATCCTAAATTTCCTAAACCTCCAAGTCCTTGACCTCCACCAAGACCTCCAAGACCTTGGCCACCTCCTAATCCTCCTAATCCTCCTAAACCTTGATTACCACCTATAACATAAAAAAATATTTTTTTAAAAATTAAAAATTTTTTTTTTTTTTACCTAATCCTTGAAGACCTTGGCCACCAAAACTTTGACTTCCAAAATTTTGACCACCACTTAAACCTTCTAAGCCTCCTAAGCCTCCTCCGTCTCCACCTCCAAGGCCGCCAAGACCTCCATCACCGCCTAATCCTCCTAGTCCACCAGCATCATCTCCACCAAGACCACCAAGTCCACCATCTCCACCTAATCCACCTAGACCACCATCTCCACCGCCTAAATCACCTCCACCAAAATCACCTTGTCCATGTATAACATAAACTGATAATAAGATTAAATAGATTGTTACCTAATTTAAAATATAAATAAATTGATATAAAATAATAAATATTAAAAAAAAATACATTATGTAAAATTTATTTAAAAACCATAATACATACCAAAAATTTCATGATTTTTAAATATTAAAATAAAGTAATGTACTATTCTTTAAAACTTCTGTTTGTTTATTTTTTAAATAAATAAATTTATAATATTTTTTTTAAATTTAAGATCAAATAAGCGACTGGTTCAAAAATCAAGTTATTTTAAGCTATTTATATGTTTTTGAAACCTAAAGATTTAAAAAATTATTGTACAAAATGTATTGCAACAGTGAACACTTGTTTGAAAACAAAAGTTTTAAAAAGTAAAAAAAAAAACAATTAAAGTTAATTAGAAAATGTCGGTTTCATAAATTTTGACTGCCAAAATAAAAAAAAATAAATTTTCCCATAATTTCAATCGAGTATGCTGGTTTTATTAAAAAAAAAAAAAAAAAAAAAACTTGGTACCCTTCATCGTCAAAATAACAAGAGAGGAATTTACCTGAAAGATTTATCCAATTATACGTAACTGAATAAAGTCAAGGTTAAAAACGAATTTTGTTTGCATATAAATTATTAATGTTTAGTTGAAAATTTTTTACAAAATTTTATTCAGAAGAAAGTCATTTAACAAAGCAAGAAATAAATAAGTAGATTGATAAAAAAATTATAACAATTAATAATAAATTTTAATTGATATTAATTTATAAAAATAGATAACAATTGATGAATAATTTTAAAAATATAAAAAGTATTTTAATTTAAAACTAAATTAACAAAAACAAAGTAAATGAACAAATTTTAATTTAAAATTTTAATAATAATTTTATTTTTTTTTTTTGGTTAAAAGTAAATCGATTGAAATTGTTTCAATGCGGTTTTTTTATAATCGATTTTCATGAACAGTATTTTAAATTATTTCCTTTAAGAGCTTGAATGAAAAATTTATTAATAAAGTAAAAAAAATTCAATGAATTTCCTTTTTGGTTTTTATTTGTAATTTAGCTTTGTATTTGTTTGTATTGCTGTTCATTGAACAAACTTAAAGGAAGATTGACATTTAGATTGTTTAGCTTGTTTCATCATAATAATTTAAATTTAGTCGGAAACAGGTAAATTTATTGTTCAATAAGTCAAAACAACTAAGCAACTATTTCTTTTTAAATTTTTATTACCTTAAGTTGGTAATTTTATAACTCTACATATATCAATGACATTTTTTTTCTCAAATTAATTAATTAGTTTATATAAACTTATTTTTTAATATTAATAAGAAATTTAAATATTAAATAATGCTTTTAAATAATTTAAAATTTATTTTATAATATTTTAGTTTATGATAAAAAAAAAATATAAAAGTTTAATTATAAAAGACAATTTTTCAATTGATACAAATTACAAAATCATATAAAAAATTTAAATTATTTATAAAAAAAATATTTTAAATTTAAAAATTATGAAAAAAAAAATAAATTAATATATTAAATTTTTTTTTACGTAAGTAAAAAATATTAGTTTATCCTGTAAATCGAACACATCTTCTTTCACAAGCTGTAGCTGTCGGAAATCGATTTAAATTGCCTCCACAACCAGTATAAATAAATTGTTCACAACGATTTGCTTTAGCATTATAATAATATTTTAATTGACGACATGTACAAGTTCCCATTTCTACACGTTGTAAACAAGCTCGATGCGAAACTTATTTAATATAAATTTTAAATATTAATAACTTATATTTAATTTTTAAATATTAATTAATTGTTTAAAAAAATTTATTTTCAAAGATAAAAATCAACTTACAATTTTGTGCATGAGCGCGAAATATAAGTAACATTGTGACTATTACAAAATAAAATAAAAAAATTATATATAAAAAAAATAATATTTTTTATATTTAAAATGGACAACTTTTAACTTACAAATAAGAAAAACAGCAGATATTTTATAATAGTTCAACTTTGTCATATTTTTTTTTTTTAATTCTCACTATTTAAATAAAATTCCTTGAAATTGCTCTATTTATTTTTATAAAAAAAAATAATTAAAAATTAGTTATAAATTATTATATAAATATTAAAAAAGTATAAATATTAAGAAACTCTATTAAATTTGATTAAATTACTTAAAAAAATGGTTTGCTCATGTAAAGTGAAGATATTGAAAAGATGCCTTCTACTAATAAATTTTTCTTTTTATACATTTGAAAATATTAATTAAATTAAATTTTAAGAAAATGAAATACCAGTTTTTCCGGTGTGACTTTTACTAAATTCAAAAATTTAGATAAGTAAAGTCAAAATTAAATTATTTTAAAAAAATACATTTAAACATTTAAAATGAAATTTTATTTTATCCTTTTTTTCAAAATAAATTTTTAAGCATCTTTTTAAACATCCTCTTTTGATAATTTAATAAAACATGATTATGTTTATCTTAAATTTTGAATAACTTAGCAAATTTCGAGTATAAACTTTCGTTTTAGTTCTAAAGGTTTACATATAAACACTAGCAACCAGACATTTAGTCACGTAACTGGTTACAGGCACAGTATGTTTGCGGTTTTAAATTCATTTATTGCAACTATTTCAAGTTTATCTTTTTTAATTTATTTACGTTTTATCATTTTCTTATATATACAATTCCATTAATAAATGAGTTTTTTAATTTATAATTATTTTGTATTTGTCTTTTTGGGTTTTTTTTATTATTTAAAATTGCCAAAATTATTTATACCAAAATAATGGACGCATAAATGAAAATTGATTTGAAAATGACAAAAAAAAAGTAATAATTTTCATTCAAAAATAATTATATTTGTTCGTTTATTTAAAATGTTCATTTTTGTGTTTTACTAATATTTTTTAAAACTTAAATTGCAAGGTTAATTTTTTTTTAGCATTTTTCTTTATAAATTTTTTATTTGTTATTTATAACTTAAATTCTATTTTAATATAATATAAAATTGTAATTGTTTTTAAAGTTTTATTAATAAATAATTAGATTATTTTAATTATAAATTAAAAATATAAATATAAAATATAACAACTGTTTTATGATAATTTAATAATTAAAGATAATTTAAAAAATTATTTTATTCACTTACTTTATCGAATACGCAAAATCTAGATAATGACAAAAAAACGTTTTTTTTTTTTATAATTATATTAAAATCATTGGAAAAATATTTTAATTAAAATTTATAATATTTTAAAAATTAATTTTTATTTAATAAAATACTAAAAATTTTGTGTAATTAAATTAATTTTAATAATATTTTAAGTTTTTTTATTTTTATTTGTAATTTAACATAAATTTGAAGTTATATTAATCATATGTAAATATAATGTGTATCAATTAATGACTTTAAAAATTATTTTTTGTTTTTATTTAAAAAAAATGCAATATTTTAAACTCTCAAAAGTACGTGTAATTTTATTTATTAATATTTAATTAATATTAAGGTAAATATTATTTTGTTTTTTATAATTTTTTTTTTTTACCACATGTTTGCTTGTTCTCCAGTCAATGCTTGTAATAATCTAAAACTTCTAGATGGAATATTAGATCCAGAATATCGTTGAGGACTAGCAGGTTGTTCCTGTTGCGATGCTGGAACTTGAGAAAACATTGAAGTGGAACTCCAATCGGACATTTTTAAAATTGGATCTGTAAGGTATGAATTTTCTTGTGATATAAATTGGTGGTGCATTCTTGAAACATTATTTGTAGTATTTTCATAACCGGATTCGACTTTTATTGGAATTCTGACCTCTCCTCTAACGCGAGGTCTTTCTATATGATTTAAAGAACCAAAATACGGAGGCAATTCCGAATCTAAACCAAAAAAAAACATGATATTTAAACAAAAATAATTTTAAAATAATTTTAAAGTTTTAAAAAATAATTTTTTTAATAATAAAATCTATATTTAATAATTTTTTAATTATATATAAAGATTGAAATACAAACAAAATTACCTGAAGAAAAATTATTTGAATTATAATTTTGATTTTGATTATTTATTACTTTTAATTTTTCTAATTCATCTTCAATTCCAGCAGTTAATTTTTGCAAAATTTTGAATGATTTTGATTGAATCGGTTGTTCTTTTTCGCAACCAATAAATTCACTTTGTTCATAAATTGGTTTGTTTAAAGATTGTTGTCTTTGTGGTAGAGGAGGAGCAACAGATTGATTGTTGTTTTGCATATTACGAGTTAAACTAATTTCAGATTTAATAGGATTTTGATATTGATTGTTTTCTTGTTGATTAAATGTGGAATAATTATTAGATGTCAAATTATCAGAATGCAAACTTTGTTGATTTCCTACATCAAAACTAGTTTGATATTTTTGATTTTGACTTGGCATCCACATTTTAGGGATCGAATTGTAATTATTTGATCCGAATTGAGATTTGCTTGGAACTGTATTAAAAATTTTTTCATCGTTTATTTCTTGCTGAATATTAATTTTTCGAGGTAAACTAGTGCCCAATTTTTGATTATTAACTTGTTGAACTAAAGGTTCATGTTGATAATAGCTAGTATATGTGTTTGGGTGTTGATCATAAGTGTCCTTATTATTATTGTAACAATCAAATTTATTATAATTTTGAATTGTTTTTAAATCAGGTGTGTTCATTCGATTACGCTGTTGATTTATAAGATAATCAATATGTTCTTGTGGACTCATTGGCCTTTCATGATTTAATGAATTTTGTCTGATAGGCAAGGGAGGAGGATTTTGTATCAAATTTCGATATTCATTTATATTAACTTCCTGTTGTGGTTGTTGCAAAATAGATAAAGGTATCACTAAAGCTGGTTTAGATGTACTTTGAAATTGAGGAGGAGACAAAGGTTTAGTCTGATGTTGATTGGATAATGTAGATGGCAATGCAGGGTCTGTGATCACATCTAAATTATCAAGTGATTTATTGTTCTGCAAACTAGAATCAATGCTTTCAATTTTATTGTCATCATATTCATTATCATCTTTCATGTTTGCCATCAATCTTTTTTTCATTCTAGGTGATTTAATTTGACTTAAATCAAGTTTGCCATTGTCACTAATTTCAAGAACGTTAAAAAATATTTCAATCTAATTGAATTTTAATGTGCTTTTTAAAAGCAGATCTCATTTATATGATCAAAACATAAAATTAATTTTTTTTAATCAAACACCTTACCCTACAGCTAGTGGTGTGTAAGTAAAAGGTTTTTTCTCTCTTTTCATTGTGTTCATTAATTTGTCAGGTAGATTAGCATATTGTTTTTCTTCCATTGTTTTTGCTGATTCTTCTTTATCTTTTTTTTCTTTGTAAGTTGGAATTTTGATGGCTTATAAAGAATAAAAAATATTTTTTGTTTTATATTTAACTAATTTTAAAATAAAAACAATAAATCTTACCTCCATGACTGCCTAAAAATTTGAAATTATATAAGTGTTTTTAATGAATTGATGCATATATTTTTTTTTTATTAAAAAGTTTTTAAATTAAAATAATTGACAAAATCATTATAATTTAATGAGAAAAAAAATCAATATTTATTTTATTTTAATAAAAATTAAAATTTAATATACAACCTGGCATTGGTGGTGGTATTGGTGGAGCATTTGGAGCTTTAATTTTTGTCATTAAAATTAAATAAAAAATGATTTAATTAAAAACTTTTTATATAAATATTAATAATTTTAAAGTTCATTTTACAAATACATTTTTTTTTATAACTTACCTAAATTCGAAGATAGTGGTGGTAACGGTATTTTTTCTTCATTCATTATTGATGTAGTTTTTAGTTTTATTTAATTTAATTATTTTTTTAATTTTTATAAAATTTTAAATTTAAATTAATTTAATTTTAAAATTTTTTTATTTAAATATCATACTTTAAATAAATTAAATATAAAAAATTATATCTTTTTAAATTTTTAAAATGACAAATAATTTTATTGCATTGCAAACATATAAAAAAACTATAATAGTTGATATATTAGAAAAAAAATATTATAATTTAGAATATAAATAAAAAAATCAAATCAAAAATTTTATTTTTACTTTTTTAAAATATTTTTAAATTGTTACACTTAATTTATATTTAACTAGATCACTACACAATGTCTAAATAAACAATGTAAAAAAAAAAAAATTTGCAAAATTCAATATTTAAAAAATTAAAAATTTATATATAGTTTAGCAAATTTCATTAAAAACCTTTGCTTACTTTAAGAATGAACAAAACATTTTAAAAGGAAAAAGATGATAATATGATGATAACCATTTAGCTTGTGTTCTGTTGATTACCTAAAACGAATGTAAATATTTTAAATATTGAGACATATTTTTTTTTGCTGAATATTCATGTAAAAAAAAAGATTAAAATTTGTGAAACAAACATTGTAGAATACTAAAGCAAACGACACAACAAAAATAAGATGTTGAAAAATGATGGTTGATTTGGGTTTGGCTAAATTTTGAATTTATTCTTGCATATCTATCTTACTATTTAAAGCCAATTTTTTTTTTATATAATAATCCATGTGCATTTGAAAAAACACTTGATTTTATCCTTTCTAGCATTTTTAACTTTTCTAAAAACTTAAATCGAAAAGTAAACAGTAAAAATTTTTATCTATGTGCTAGTATGTCACTGTTATTTGTATATGTGGCATATATTTAGGCAAACGATTTGGTTTTATTTGTTTTAACTAGATTAAAAGTAAGCTGAACTTAATTTTTGTATTTAGAAAAAATTTGGTTGATCGTTTTATTAATGTACTCATTTGACATTTTTGAAAGATAGAAATAACAAGGTCTACTAAAATCCTGATTGTGAACAATATAAATTTAAAATTTCTTTTTCGCTTTCATTTTAGGTTAAAATAAATTTGTACTAATTTTTTTTTAACATTGTTTATTAATTATATATTATATTATATATTAATTTTTATTTTATTAAGTTTTAAATAAAAATTTTATATTAAAAATTATTTGTAATTTTTATTTTTTACTGAAAAATTGTTTTGTTATTATTTCTAAACAATTTAAATAATTTTATTATCTTAAACTGTTGACATAATGCAACTTTGACTTTCAAGTTTGTTTATGTGATGCTTAAATTATTTTATGCACTTTAATTTTTATCTCATTGGCAATGAAATTTTAACTTTAAGTTTAAATTTGAGTGTGTCTAGGTATTCATTTTAATCAGGTTTTTAAATTACTCTTATTTACATTTCAAGCAAATTTTTAGCATGGAAATATTTAAAATTATTTATCTATTCGTTTAAAACTGTTTTTTTTTATAGCATTCATCTTTAATGACTAATTTGTAATTGAACTTAAGCCAAGCCTAGCCGGTTTACTATACATTATATGGGTTGAGGTTGAAAATATTCATAATAGGGTTAAAATTTGAACTTGTAGTTACTGGCAGATTATCAAATTATATTATCCTTATTAACACGTCAACATTTGTAAACAAAACCAGATTTAATTTAACTTGATAAAAATAACACTTTTAACATTTAATTTTAATTATGATATAATTATATATTGTTAAATAATGATTTATTTTAGGTTTAGGTTATAATTTATTTTAATTTTAAAAATATTATTTAATTCTTATTGACTATTTAATAAAAAAAATATTAATTTTAAAACAAAAAATTAATTCATTTTTAAGAGAACTATTAGTTTGATTCATAAATTATATTTATATTTTTATGTATTTTTTTTTTTTAATACAAATGGTCAAAATATTTTTTATCAATTAAATTGTTATTTAATATATAATTTAAAAAAAAAAATAAAAAATAAATTTAAAATATTAAAATATCAAAAATTTAACTTAATGCTAGTAAATTTTTAAGATACATATAAGTGCTACATAATAATAATTTATGTCACTTTTAAAACAAAGAACATCCTTTTTATATACATTTGTCATTGAGAACTTTAAAAAAAAAAATTGAGCATTTTTACTTTAAATTACGTTTTGAGTCGATTTTTTCAATTTAAAAAAGTATAATAACATTTTTAAATTACATTACATTAAAGACAAATGATAGTTGTACTTTATAATATTAACAGTTATATATTTATTTGAATTTAAAAACTCATATGAATTATAATAAAATTCAAAACTAGTGATTGATTAAGTATTGTGACGAGTGATCCATATCAATTAAATTTGTAAAAGTGTTAAAATAAGTGACACTTGTAAGTTGTTTATTTTTATTTTTTTTTATTTTAAAAAATTATTAAATTAAATTATTTTCCAAGTTTTAAACTTATTTAATTTTTATTTTAATATTTAAATATATTATAAATTTTATCTTTTATTTATTTTTGTTTGATTCAATTTAATTAAAATCAATCATTTCCATTTATTTAAAGAATGGAGAGACCAAGTTTTTGGAATGTTCCCAAGGAATATAAATCCACTGGCAATAGACCAGGAGTATGGCAACCATCATCAACAAATGTAAGCAATATTTGTTTTATTTAATATTTATATATATAAATTATAATGATTTTTTTTAAAAATGAAATATTGATTTTTAAATTTGATAAAAAAATGAAATTATTTTTAATTTTGTGTTTTTTTTACTTTTAATATTTAATATTTAATCTTGTATTTTAATATTGCAAAAAAAATTGATTCTAATATAAAATTTAAAAATTAACTAGCTTATTAAATAAACTTTTTATTACATTTGATTAAAAAGTTAATTTTTTTTTTTCAATTATTTTATATTTTTATATTAATATTTTATATAAAATATTAATTTAACTATTTATAATTAATTTTTAATATTTTTAAATAACATTTTTTTAACTTAATTAAATCATTTTAAAAATACACTTTTTGTTATTTTATATTTTTTTTTTTAATTTTTTAAAATTAAATTAAATTTTTCTTTTAATACTTAAGAAACTTTTATAGCGTTTAAACTAAAACTTTTTAATATCAATTGTTTACAATTTAAGTATTATTTTATATTTATTTTTTTTTAAATGTAATTTTTATTTTAACTACGCATATTACTTTTAATGATTAATTCATTATTAAGATTCATTTAAAAATATAATTTTTTTTTAATTTAACAATTAAATATTATTTTTTGATTTAATCTTAATTTTTATTATATTCTTCAAATATGTAAAAAATAAATTACACATAATTAACTATACTTAATAAATTATCTAACTATTAATTTTAATAAAATTGGATTACTAATGAATTAAACATATAAAAAATTAAATTAATTATATCGCAAATTATAAATTAATACAAAATTTGTGTAATTAAATATAAATTTTAATTAAAATTAATTTTTAAATTTTCTAAATTTTATTGTAAATTTTTTCTTAATTCTCTTAATTTCTTAATTTTTTTTCATAATGCTCATGCTCTAAACTGATTTGGGTTAGTCAAAACTAATAAAAGATAAAAATTTATTTCATTTTTTATATATATGCAAATTAAAGATATAAATTTAAGCCAAATGTATCTAAAATAAAAATTTCAGTTCGTATGCAATGAAGGGGTGTTTACGTTGCAAGATTTTAAAAATTTGACAATTGTCTTGTTTACACATCTTTATTTATTTCGTTAATTCATTGCCGGTATACTATTGGTTAAGTATATCTGGCTCAAAAACAATATTGAATCACTTTCAAAACTCATTAGTTAAATTTGATGCGCCATAATTATTGCAACTTTTTTTTTTGTCGGGACTAATAGTAATTTAAAGAAATTACTCTGGTGTTGAAAATAGTTTTTTTTTAAAGCATCTTGAAATCATCTTTTAAATTTTTTGATGTCATCTTGAAATAGAGTTAAAAATTTAACTATTGTTTTAAAGATATCTAAAACGGTATTTTTGTAATACCAGATAAGTGTTTAAAATAAAATAATTAAAGCTTACTTGTTTTTAACATTAAAGCTTTGTACTCATTTTTTACTTGATTTTAATATGAAATTAGTCTAATATTTTAATTGAAACAAATTTAATGCTAATTTATTGTGTTTATTTTAACTTTTAAATTGTTTAAAATCTATAAGTGCATATTTTATAAGATTACTATTTGAAAAAAATACATTGTGCTTAAAAAAAAATAGTTTTTTTACAAATTTTTTATTATGTATTTATCAATTTATTTGCAAAGAGAATCCCCATCTCAAAGTTGGGGTTTCCGACTTGTTGGTGGATCAGATTGCAAAAACACTCCACTTGTTGTGCAAAAGGTTTGACCAAATTATATTGTTTAAAATTTTTTATATAACTTTTTTTATTAATTTAATTGATAATTTTAAAATTAGTTTAATATCTAAAAAAAAGTTTAAAAGTTATATAATTATTATTTAAAAATAAGTTTTTTTAACTTGTTATGTTTGATTTTTTATTATTTAATTAAATAGAATATTTCAAAATTTTTGATGCAAATTAAAAATTTACCGCCATCTTTTGCTAATTTTTTGGTAGTTTAATTTTATATATTTAAATCTTAATTGAAATAATAATTTTTATATTTAAAAAAAATATGTGTTAATTAATGCCATAAGTTTTAATCAAATTTTAAACAATAATTCTAATTTATTAAGTAAAAAACAATTGTTTTAATTTCTTATTATATATTTAAAAAAGTTAATAAATATGTTTATATTATTAAAAAAAAAATTATATTATTTAAATTGACCAATCATAAATAAAAAAAGAAAAACAAGACTTTTAGTTTTTTTTTATAAATTTAATAATTATTATTCATTTTTTAAAAATCGTAAAAATTTTATTTTTTTTTTATTTTAAAATTGCACAATTTTAATTTTTTTTTTCTATTCAAAACACACGTTTTTTTTTATTATAATAAGTATTGTTTAAAATAAATAAAAAATTAAATAACTCTTGTTTTTTTAATTATTAAACGTAATCTATTTTTTTATTTTTTGACATTTTTTTATTAAATTGTGTTATAAATTAAAAATTATAAATGTTATAATTTATATTCTACCTAAATATATATGATATAAAATATTTTTAATTAGATTTTTTTCATTATTAATTAATTTATTATAATGCTGAAATAAAATACTTATAAATATTTAAATAATCACTTGTTGCATTTAAAATTTGAATTTTTTCAAATAAGTTTGATTTTACTTTTTACTTTGCAATCATTTTTTTTTAAACTAAATTTTTAATTAAAAAACTATATAAAATACATAAAAATTAGTATAACATGTATATTAAAATCATATATATTTTTAAATACATGAATAAAAAAAGTAAATTTTTTTATTCTTTTTTTAATTTTTAAAATAAGTAGCTCTAATATAATATAAAAATAATTTTTTTCTTTTTTAAGACTTCAATTTATATAATTATTTTTTATTTAAAATGTTTAGATAAATAAAAGTATTTCAAAATTTGTCCAATATTTAATTTTATTTTTTAAATATCATTGATTTTGTAAAAAAATATTTTTATATATCTAACCCTATAATTAACTAATTTTTTCATTTTTGAAAACTAAACGAAAAACATTTATTGCATTTTGAAAGTTTTTAAAAGCTATTTTGTTTTTTATTTTTTAATTTCTTTTAAATAATTTTTTTTTTAAACAAATTAGTTTTTAAAATAAAAATAGCGAAAAAAATTAAAATAATAAATGGGAAGAAATTATTTCTAATTAAGTTTTGAATCGAAATACAATTATTGAAACTCATCATTTACACTGAAAATTATTATATTATTATAATTTGTAAATATTACTCTTATTACCGCATTTATCTAAAAATAATTATTGTATTTTAATGCGCACAATTATAGAAATTTTTTTATTTTAGTCATTTTTTTAATATTTCAATCAAAATTTTAGTATTAAGCTAATAAACTGAATTTTATATATTGAAGTGAACTAATATTAAAATAATAAAATTGAAAATAGATACTTTAATTAGACACTTGTGTTGATAAGAAATGTTTTAGAAATACTTGAGATTCATTTTAAAAATTTCAATACATGAAATTTGAAGCACGTTTGTTTCAGTGAGTCGTTTCAAAATTTGCGGGTTTCGCATAAAAACAATTTAAAGAAGTATTATTGATGTCTGATTAGGGTTAAAACAAGCTTATCGCCTCCGATTACTAATGACTTAAGAAACTAAAACTTTACTTAATTTGCTTTTTTTATAAGCCAAGTTATTATTCAAACTTTTTGAAAAAAGTAAAAAAAAAGAATTGTTTAAACTTAATTGTGAATTATTAATTATTTTATTGTTTTTAACACTTGGCTAAATTAAATTAAATTTTTGATTATTTTATTATTAATTTTAATTATATAAAATACTTTTTAAAAAGGATGGCGCCACCAAGTTTATTATTAAAATTATTTTTTTTATATTTTATATTTAATTTAAGGTTAAAATTTTTATTAAAAAAACAACTGTATAAATTTTCTATTTCAACTTGCTAATTAATTTTAAATTACCTTTTGATTTGTTTAAAATAATAATTTAAAATACTTAAAAATATATATACATTTTAATATAATTTTTTTAATTTTTTATGTAACCAAAAAAAATAATTATTTTTTTAATTTTAAACAATAAATTAAAATATTAATTTTATAATTTATTAATTTTTTAAATAAAATTCATTTAAATTCTAATTTTAGAACTTGCTGAAATTAATAAAAATTTGATTAGACGTTTTTTTTTTAAAAAAAAACTAATTTCTATTGAAAATTTATTCGATAATTTTACTAATATTTTTTAAACATTATAAATATATAATGTTAATATCAAAATAATACAAAATTATTAATCAAATTTTTAACTAGTATGGATATTTAATGTATTATAAATTAATTTCAATTTCAAACAATGATATTTTATTTAAAAATTTTTTTTTTTTACAATAACACATAAATTTTTTTTTGTCTGTTTAATCACAAAAATAAATATTTCATTGAAAAAATTTAATCTTTTTTAAATAACAGAAACAATCAATACTAAAAAAAAAAAAAAATTTAAATCAAATAATTTAATCAAAACTTTGATAGATTTGTTTAACTTTTGCAAATTTATTTTGAACATTTAAATAAATTTTATTGTAAATAAAAAAAAAATAAAAAATTTTAAATGATATATTAATTGTAAAAGGAAAACTATAAAAATTTCAATAATATTTTAATTTTAATATTAATGCCAAAATATTTATAATTTTTTTATTTAATTATTAAATTAATTTAATTATCATTGGTTATAGGTTGCTTACGGATCACCTGCTCACTGTTCAGGTTTGAGGAATGGTGACATTGTTACACAAATCAATCATCAGCCTGCTGGTCATTTAAGCCATCAATATGCAACAGATATGATTAAAAATTGTCCTCACTCAGTGCATTTAAATGTCACTCGAAGTAATCATTTACCAGTAACACCCCCAGTTTCTCCTCAACCTAATCAGCAATCGCAATTGTCACCTCCGATTCATTGTATAAGTCCCACGGGAAGTATTTTATCTTCCGGAACTCTTTACAAACCAAATCATTTATGCAGTACTAATAAAGGTAATAAATGTATTTATTTAAATATAAATCAATAATTTGATTATTTAAAGGCATAATACCATCTTTTGATCACGTGTCTAAAGATTTTCAATGTCCGTTGGCTCAAGAAAAAAAGCATTTTTATGAGGAAAGAGCCCGCGAAAGAGCATCAGTTATTACTCAACCTCATAGAACTTTGCCAATGGTAACACCAAAACCTAAGAGTGTTCATGATTATCCAGTTGGTTCTTATTTGAAATATGTAAAAGATCCAAATTGGCATCAACAACCTACTAGATCTGTAAGTTTTTGTTAAATTAAAAATTTTGATGCAATTTTTAATACATTTAAAAAAAATTAATAAATTTGAAACGTTGAGTTAGTCATAAAAAATAAATATTTTTAAAGTGATCTATTTTAATTATGGAAAAATATAAAAAAAATAAAAACCATTGATTTATGAAACATTTTAAATTTTCTTTAAATAATTTTAATAAATTTTATTTTTTATAATGTAATTCTTTTTTCTATTTACAGACACTTCCACAAAGCGAAAAACTGAGGCAAATTGCTAGTAAAGTAAGTTTATCATTTATTTTTTCATTTTAAATTAACCTTTTAAATTTCAACTTATATTTTCTCTTGTACTCTGCCTAGTATGGTTCAAGCCCAAATGAAAAATTAGTCAATTTACAATATAATTCTCCCATCAATATTTATAGCAATGAAAATGTTGCCAAGGCTTTGCTACCGTATGTACTAAATATCTTATTTTAATATTTGATTTCTTATTACCATAAGTGCCGCTACTTGACCAAGTTTTCTCATATCTTTACATATATTTATTTAAACTTGCATGTTTGTCTTTTGTAAAACATTTACAAGTCTGCATGTCAGTTGCATATTTTTTTTGCCTCAAACCTGTTCAAAAAAAACTAACTTTGTCTGTAATCTTAAGTTAACACTTAAGATTACATTAATTACACTTAACATTAATTTTTTTTTTTGACTTCTGATTGAATTCGTTTTGGCAAAATAAAGTTTAAAACCATGATTTAGTTCCTAAATCAGTTTAAGGTTTCTGCATTCCCGTTATATTTTATAGTGAATTTGATTTGTAAAATTGATTGAAAAAAAATACAGGTTAACGATTCAATTATTATTTAGTATCTTCTTTAACATTTTATCATATTTTTTCATTTATTAATGTCTATAATGAGCAGAACACATACATAAATTTTCTATTTTTGGTTAGTTGACCGAGCTAACACCCTATAGCTCGCCTTAATTTTTACTATTTAAAATCTTAAAAAAAATCGATTTACAGTATTTTTTTTTAAATTCTATTTATTTATATAATGTTTCAGAAGTTTGTTCAAATATTGTCATTTATTATAATATAATTTTTGATTTATTAAACTTAAATTAATAATAAAAATGTATTTTTATCTTTTAATTTTTTAAAATTTTTTTTTTAATTATTTAAGCAACAAATAATTAACCATTTATTTTAAATATTAGCTATAATTTAACTAAAATTTTTAATAAAATTAATTATTATTTTTTTATTTTAATAATTTTATTATAATTATAATTTTTATTGCAAAATAATTTTAAATTTGATAAATTAAAAAAATATAATTTATAATTTGTACTTTTACATAAATTTAAGTTTAACTTAAATTAAAAAATCAATAATTCTAATTTTAAATTCTATAATGTTTAAATTGTAATTAATTCGCCTTCAAATATATATTAGTTACAAATAATTTATCAATGGTTTTTTATGTTTTTGATTTTTATATAAAATATGCAAAACAATTCCACCTGTTTTAAGGTGACCCTGCAGTAAAATAAAAGTTTGTCATCAAATAGTTATAAATATTATTCATTCAAATTGCAAATTTATTGCAAAACTATTTTGCAAAAAATAATCTAAAAATGTAAAAACATAAATCACACATCAAGGCAGATGACCGAGTAGGTCAATAGCAAACGAATTTAATAACTATTACAGTTTACAAATGAAATTTAGATAAATTAACTAGTGTAAATTAACTTAGTTTTTGAACAACTGTAATTTAAAATCTAATATAATTTGTACAAAGGCAAAAAATGTTTCTTACAATCAGATTTGTTAATCTAATTGTATTCGCTTTACAAATACAATACATTCGGCCATAGTAATTATATTAAATTAAAAAAATCTAAATTAAAAGTTCACAATCATTAAAATTACTTTTTAAAGCTAGACTTCAATTATGCGTTTGGTTAAAATAACTATTTTAATTTAATAGTTTCTGCTTTAATAGATTCAATTAATTTTTACAAATACTTTACATTTGTACGAATAGATTTATTTAAAAAAAACGGAATGCTTTATAACATTTTCAATTGAGATGATTAAATTAAAAAAAATTAATAATTTTCTCCTTCTATAAATTTTTTGCAAAAAATAAAACTTAAAATTAACTAATTTGACACTTGCTTTTAATCAAATAAGAATTTTTTTATACTACTTTTCACACCAAATGTTATTTATTAATATTTTTAGTTTTTTTGTTTATTAAATGTTGTCAATTCAACTTTGATAATTAAACCCGATTACAGCTTTGCCTTCAGGCTTCAACTTAACTTAGCTGTTTAAATAAAGTTTTTTAACTTATTTTTTTTAATAATTGATTTGTTTTTTTTTCGACTCTGGACATCGTTTACATCCAATATTTCAAGTGTTTACATCGACGTATCTTGTATACCTCTTCTTAAAAAGTGATGTTTTTAACACTTCTCGCAAGTTTAAGATGCTTTTCAAACCAATCAATCCACAATCACCATGCCTGTTCTCCTATCGATTTTATAATTTTTTCATTTTTCAATCAATCTGGTTCGACGTTTTTCGCAATTAAATTCAAATGTTTATAATCATAATTTATTTTTTGTACCGCTTTTCTTACCTGCACAAATCAAAATATTTCAATCCAAATACATTTAATATTAATTTAGATCTGATTTGTTTGCATAATATCTAAGCAAAGCTTAATTTAATTTTGGTTTATTTTTTAAAAGATGGATTTTTAATTTTTTTTATCAAAAAAAATATCAATAAGGAAATCAAACTTATACATTGAAAACTGTTTAATAATAATTGTATGAAAGTTTAATTATGATTAGCATAACTATTTATGCTTGAATTTGTTAAGCTTTTAATTTATTTTTATTTAGGATAAGTTTAATTCTTGAATTTCTCAAATTAAACTTTTTGCTTTGATACATTTGCTGAACTTTTTCTTTAGTTGACAGCGTGCGGTGAGCTAAAGTAATTAAATAAAAATAAATAAACTCATGTGATAAAGGGCAAATAAATAAATTATAATAGAAAAAAATTTTGAAAACAAACTTTAGCTTAATATAATTGATGAGTTTAACTGTGTAAATGGCTAGCATTGATGGGCATATTATAGTAGGCATCATTTGATTTAGATTTACTGAAAAGCTAAGACGTTAGATTTTTAATGCTAAGAAAAAACGGTTTTAAAACAGAAGCAAAAAAAAGTAATGAAAGCTATTTGCTATTTCATTTAAGCTTAAGAAGTCTATTTGCTTGGTTAAACTTGTCAGATTGAACATGTTTTAATTGTTCTTAACTATTCGCACTATTGGTTTGTAATTTGTTTCAATAGTGATTAATGTTGACGATTAAAACAAGATTCATTGTGTTTCTGCACTGTTTCAATATTAGTTGAAGATCAAGTGTAAAGTCCTGTATGGTTCAACAAAATAATTCAAGCACTAAAATTTTCACTCTTTCTCTTTAAACATTCTTTTAAAAAAATTTAATTGTAATGGCCAGATCACAATTGATTAAAATAATAAATAATAAATAAAATAAAAAATGACTAAATCGATTTATAAGCTTTGTGTCAACTTTTATCACAAATTTATCCAATCAATATTTTTTAAATTGTTATATTTTTTAACAATTTGTGTTTTAGTTTTTTAAATAATTTTAATCACAGCCTGTTGCATGTTTGTTTTTAATTGATAATCGTTACAATTTAACCGGTAAATTTGTTAATTTGCAGTGAATCCAGAGCTGGAGAGTCTGAAATTAATTTGGCCAATTCGCCAACGTATCAATATTTGCGTGAAGAAGATGAACTAAGACGTCAAAATCGAATTTCTCCTTCATTTAACCGTAATGAATTTCCGGTTCAATCGCATTCATTTAACACGTTACGATCTTCGTTATTACATTCACCCGGATGCTAAATTTATGTTTTAGCATAAACAGTTTAATTGGCTTTTTGAATTTGGTTCAGAAATTATCTTTTTCTCTATTTCAATTAAATAATAAATCAAATGCTTGATTGAAATTAAATGTTGCAATTTTTTATTATATTTATGATTTGCTAGGTTGTTGCTAATTGTTATTTAAATGATGAACAGCATCTAAAATTGTTCTGTTTTAATATTCATATTTGTACACTGCTACATATGAAAACTTATTTATTAAAATTTATTTTACATGAAACTTCAAACATTTAAATTCTATATTCATGTTATCTTTTCAAATTAAGAAAATTTAAAAAAAATATTTAATTATAATAAAAAAGGTTTAAATAAAAAACTATGGGTTGGGTAAATTTTTTCATTGCAATTATAGTTTTAATTACATATTCAAAATGCAAATTTTTATCTTTAATAGTCATTTTCTATTAAACTGGCTAGTTTAAAATTTTTTTTTCAATGAATTGTCATTTATTTGATTTTATTTCATTTTAGCAATAATAATTGGATTTCATTCATGTAAACATTTAAATTTGTTTAATATCTGTTAATCAACTCAGCAATTTAATTAATTTTAATTTTATTATTGCTATTAATCAATTTAAGGAATATTAACATTTTGTCATTAATAATTTTTATTTTTTAATTATTTTATTAAATTATTAGATCGTTGATATTCAATAAATTTACATTATGTTACGTAAAAATTGATTTATTTTCAACCATGTTATAATTGCCTATGATTTTAATCAAGCATAATATAAAACATAAAACCATGCATCATTTATTATAATTAGCTATATTATATGACTTGATGTTATTCAAAGTTCATTGCAATTTTTCTATTGTTTATTGCAATTAACTTAGAGTTCATAATTATTAACAATAATTTTAGTACGATTCATTTTTAACCCGTATTTTTTAAATAGCAAAAAAAAAATTGGTTGTAATGCAAAATATCAGTCTCCATTTAACCACAAATCATTGTAAATTAAATTGTTTTTTTTTTTTAATGTAAGTTTATTAAAACAAAACAAATGTTAAATATTATTTTAGTGAAATTTTAATTTGTATTAAGCTTAATCTTAAAATAAAAAATAATAATAATTAAAAATTTTTACTGACAACATACGGTGGTATTTTAACTACTCATCATTAAATAATTATTATTATTAAATTTTTGAATGTTTTATTTTTTAATGTTTTTGCGTTTATCATCTTAAGCAAAAAACTTAATTAAATTGTATTCTTAAATTATAATTGCGTTTATCTCAACATTAAACGCTTAATAGCTATTTAATATGTGTACTACAAATATTTAAAATTTTTTTAATTTTTAAGTAAGTATAAACTTTTTTTTATATAAATATAGAAAGTTTATCAATCAAAGAAAAATTTATAAATAAAAAATATTTTTTTTTTTTTAATTTTTTTTATATAAAAACAATACATTTCCTAGATGTTTAAATAATTTTAAAATGAGAATCAGCTATTAGATTAACTTTGACTTTATCACAAGTTTACCTTGAACAAGGTTCAATTGATAAAGGCGGGTCTGATTTGTTAGTTGCAATTACTTGAAATCACGTTTTTTTCCGTTTATCTAGATTTGATACATTTGCCGGCTGTTTTACCTGTTTATTAGACTTAGTTTAGCCGTTATTGCGCGCCATTTGATTGAACTTAAGGCTCATTCGCCCTTCATAAGGTCATTTGCCCATCTGAGACAACACCTACTTTGCTATATTAGCCCTTTTGTACAAGTGTTTTCATTCATAAGCCCTACCATAACCTTGCAATGGTCCAGTGCACGGTAGATTCAGGTTGTTTAGCAAAATTGCAAATGTCTTTTATTCAATAGAATTTTAAGTTGAATTTCTTATCATTTCTATTCTTCAATAATGAATGTCATTATTTTTATTTTGCATTCTAAATTTTATATTTTTATTTAAAAACCACAATATAGATAGAAAAATGAATGGCAAACTTTGGTAAAATGTAAAGAGTAGTAGACTGCGTCAAGTTTTAAAAGCTTACATCTTTTTTGATAGAATGAAAGCAACAGTCAAAAGTTTGCATTAAATAGAGCAATGAACCGTTGTTGACAAGCAAGACTGTGCCGAAATCAGAAAGGGAATTAAACAGAGAAGATAAACTAGGATTAAAATAAAGATTAGTAAATAGAGAAAGTGAAATGATGGAAACTGTGTCAGTTGCTGCAAGCTATAGTATTGCATTAGATAGCTGACGCCCGCACCGATTTTTCTGGCCGTTGTTTAGTAAATGCAGGTTTGGCGCATTTACCTGCTGTTTTCATGCCAACACCCTTTTGCTTGCCAGTTTCAATTTACCATTTGCAGCTTCCTCTGGTAAGAGTTTCTTAAAAAAACATTAGAACTCTTTAATGGTTTGAAATTGTGTCAAAAAAGCATTTCAAGGTCAGGCCAAACGCAACTCTAGCTTACCCTAACTTGGCCCGGTGCCAGCTCCGTGTTAAGTTTGACCATTTGTAATTCAGGTGCTTTTTTTCAGTTTTTACCTAGACCATCATTTAATTTGCTCATCATTTGTCTGGCTCATCTCTTGCCATGTTCACCACTTACCTTGATCATTACTAGCTTTGTTCATTAGTAACTTGCACACTGGCTTTGTTTATTTGCTATTTTACAGTGAATTAAATAAAGAATTCATTTTTGCATTAATTAAACTTTGTTATTTTTCCAGCTTAAAAATGAATAATTTTGCTTATTTGAAAAAGTTGGTTGGAACAACAAAATTAGCTTATACTATCAGCTTGATTTAATAAGTGTTATTTCAGCTTTACTGTTTTTCATATATATGATTTGTGTTTTAAGTTAATTGTGAATTTATTTTTAAGCCTTTTTTTTAATAAAAAGCAAATTTCTTTTTTTTTTTAAAAACAAATTTCAAATTGTTTAGTTTATTATCTTTTTAATGAAGATTATTTTCCTTAATTATTGCATTCACGTGTAAATTATTTTATTTGTGTTCATTTGCTGTTACATCAAAGTTCAATTTATGAGGTTTAAGTTTTAAAATTTTCATTCAGCCTTTGTCGTAAATCGTTCAAATGAATTTAGTTTTAATTTAAGAAAACGTTTTCAAAGTTGTTTTAAAGCAAGTGAACTGACAAATTACGCCGTTTTATAATATGAGCAATATGATCAATGTTTGTTTGTTTTGAAAGATTTTGGTTTCACAATTATCAGCAATAGGAATCGGTAAGAAAACAACTGGACACTGTTGTGAACAAATAACAATTTTTCGATTGGTCATGTGATAGTGAAAAGCAAGACAAGATTGCAGGAGCGAAGTAAACGGAAAATAAAAACAAGTCTTTTATAAGATTGGTGCATAAGTATGTTTCAAATTGAATATATTTGAATAATGATCAGTTAAACATACAATTAATAAGACTTTAATTGCAATTTTAACGAGATTTCATTATTATTGGTTTTTATTGAATATGCTCAAAGCGCAATTCAAAGTAATACGACAATTTTTGAATTTTTCAATGATGAACACATATTTATGAAATTGATTAATTTATGAAATTTACTAGAAATAGTTTTCCAGTGAAAGAATAACAGTTTTTGACGCACTAGGCGTACTTGCGACAGAACCAGCAGGCTTTGTGCAAACAGGTCAAACTTTTGTGTACACGTGTTTTCACCTTTGCAAAGGTAGGACTTTTGCAAGCTAAGTTTAGTTTGAGAATTTGAAACAACACTTGCCGGCTGCAGTTGGTGCCTGTTGTTTCAATGGACGACAGGAAACCAGTGTAAAGTTTTTCAAAAGGCCTGCAACAGACTTTGGCCTTGTTCTCAAGCCATGTGTTCTAATGGAGATGGTCCAAACTGACGCTACTTTTCACAATGAACGCGTAAAAGCAGTTCACTAAACATATGCTCTGGCGTAAACATACACATTCGACCTTAATTCGCCCTTTTAGTTTTCTTATTTTTCGTCTTATTTTCACCCGGTTTAAACCCACACACCATCCGTTTGGTCAGGCCTGACCAGTTTACTGTGTGTGCGTGTGTGAAAAGTCGTTTAGGTTTCATTGAGTCTGGCATTTGTGAGAAAGCCAAACTCATATGCGACTAGTTTGCCAGCCATGCACTTGGAACGCCAACAAAAATAGTCAGGTCTCTAATCCTAGTTCTAATCGTGCCAGCTTCGACGTTGCACACTAGTCACTCAAAGTCACTGGAAGATCTGTTTTGCTAGTTTTTAAGATTTGTTGTCAAGATTTGTTTCTGAGATTTCTATGTTTCTGAATTTTCAAATTTCTTGCTCTGTGTTTAGTTTGAAATTGACCGGCTCGAACTCGCCAGCATTTCAGTTCTGTGTTAAATATGCATTTGTTTTACTTCATTCTAAATTGACTCCAATTCACTTGCTTAATCTCTCTCTAAATGCAAACTTAATTGTTTACTTCATTTCTACTAATCGTTTGCTTAGATTCTGTAAATGTGGCTAAACATCACAAGTTAAAATTTAAAACCACAAATTCTATAACTGCATTTTTTATAAAAATATTACAAATGTATTCAAATATATTTTAATATTATTGAAACCATTTTTTTTTTTAGTGCTTCTACATTTAGTTGATTAACTGTGATGAGCTGGACTACAGTAAGAGGCTCTTTTGTTGCAAGTGTTCAAGCAACAAGTCCATTAAGAAATCAACTTGATCCTCTGTCAGTGTGACTAATTGTAATCTTAGTTGACCTGTGAATGGCCACTCAAAAAAATGAATAGTCAATTAACAAGATCGGCCAGTTGTGCTGGCCATTCGTCCCGTTGCTCTGATCATTCAATTGATGATCTTCACCTCCTAAAACAAACTATTCTGGGCAAATCAAGCGAACATCAACTAATTTATAGTTTTCTACGACTGTATGTGGATGGATTAGCTGGTTTTACCAATGAAGAATTATGGCATCTGGTCAAAAAACATTGTCCTCGAATTCGACAATTCAAACAAGATTTGGCTATTCGTCTACCCAATGATACATGGTTTGTTCTGATCAGTGGTTCTGTATATATAGCTGGAAAAATGTATCTTCCTCATACCTGGTAAGTACATACAATCATTTCTTATTTCTCACCATTTAGCTTATTTATGTTCTAATGTGTTGATTCACTTACAATTGTGTTAAGCAACTTTTCAGATGATTAATTTTAATTGTGTGGTTAATTTGTTACCAAGCGTTGGCCAATTAATTGTGCTCTGAACTTTAATGCTCTCCCTCAGTGGTGTGATTGTCCATTAATTAAAACACTGTTCCTCTTTTTTTATCGCGCAGAATAAACGCCATGTTTACAAATAATAAAATAATTAAATTAAGTTAACACAATTTAAACCTGTTTAAAAGTCATATTTTATTTTATTAACTAGCTTAAATTGATTAATTTATTTTGTTAATGTGAATAAAACTTTATTTTCAATTTGAGCAAATTTAAGCTCACTATTATGAGTGATAGTTGCACAACTATATTAAATATAAAAAACACTCATTTATTATATTTTGTTATATTTGATTATATGAGTTATCACTTTTGTTTGAAACGTATTTACATCACAATAAATGCTTTAGTAAGCTGTCATTGTTTATTGTGATTTACTTTGGCCGTGTCACTAGGCCAATGGTTCACATTTTACTTGAAATTCAATTCATTTTAATTAAAAAAAAAATTCATTGCTTAATCAGTAAACAATTTGTTTACAGTTTTGATCACTTTTTTGACACTTGTTTTTACTTGTTTACTACAAGTTAAATACTGTATTTTAAAATAAAATTTTATTGTCTTAAATTAAGTGTTTCTATCTATTATTATATTTGAATGTGTTTAATAAAAATTACGAGACAATGTCTTTTAATTTAACCTTCAAATGCAAATTTTAGATATTAACAAGTTTTGTTAAATTTAAATACATGTTTGTGAACTATTACCACATTTGTGATAATGAACTAAATTGCAAATTCAATTGTGTAAAAAAGATGATTGCCTTTAGAATTTAAATTCAAAAAATACCAGTAATAGATATTGGTGTAAAAAAAGATAAACAATTGAAACAAGTTAGTTTGGATCTGAATTTACTGAAATATATCAACTTTACGGTTTCTTGAATTTGCTAAAATTGTTTTTTTTCATAAATTGTCATTTTATTGTTGTTCCTTTTCTATTTTCATACAAATATGTCCATTTTTAATGTTTGCAAAGCATGCGATGATAAACAACTTGATATAAGTTTGTTTTCAATATAATATTACCGTTGGAACTAACTAGAGTAGTGTAATCAGTTGCACCACATCGCAAACTAATTTTAATCTTGAAATTAAATGGTCAATTATGTTTACCTGTCATTCTAAGTAACTAAATTACAATTAACTTATAATTAACATTGACTTGTTTTCTGTGCCTGAATGTTGATTTACAATGCAGGTTTACTAAATAGTTTATTGTTTTTTATTTATCGTCACTGGTGACTTTATAAATTATTTAATAACTTGTTTAGTTTTTTATTTTTTTTTTTTTTTCAGTGTGGACTGTTTGATACATTCATGTTGAGCATGTGCCGCTGAAGAAAAACAGAACAAACACTAATTACACGATTATGGGCGAGCTGTGTGGGTTTAATCCTTTCTACCAATGTTAAATCGAGTTGATTGATAATTTTGATTTCTTTCTGCTATTTTGGTGTATTTTAGAATTGCCTGATTCAATCAAAAACATTAACAGACAATTGCTAGTCGATTGAAAAGCAATCTTTAGTATTTGAAATTTGAATGGTAAAATTAATCAACTTTGCAGCTGCAATTAAGCTATAATTAAATGTTAAACTATTAATTGCTTGTCTGTGCAAACCGTTTGGCCAGTGATCTGTCTATTCTTGAGAAAAAACTTATCGTTTTAAGAAGCAGACATTATGCAGAGTTGATTCATACAAAGCAGATGGAGTAAAATTATGAAAAGCAAAAATTAATAGAAAGATAAAACAGCAAAAACAACGCACAAGTTGTATCAATCGATATGCATACGTTTTTGATGTAACAGGGGGCGGTTTATATCCGGTTTTATAGAGAAGCCTTGTGTGGTATCAATCGAGAACAAGTGTGTGTGTGTGAACTTTTCTTTTTTGTTTTTTTCACAGTTTTTTTAACACACATCCGCCTACCTTTCATATTTAATAAATATGAGTCATTGGTTAAGAATATATTGTCATGGTTACAAGAAGTTTAAACAAAACTTTTGATTATAATTCAAGTGTGCAATTTTGATTTATGTTCTTCGCAAATAGCTGTGATTGCATTTCTGATCAGGTTTAATGAAACCAATGCGTTGGCTTAAGGCTGTCTGGCTAGGTATGCATTTCAATTTTCAATAATCTTGCTAGTTTTTCAACTTTGATAATTTGTCTTTTAAAACTGTTGTCTTAAATTGTCAAATTGTTTTTCACTAAAATTGTCAATTTGAAATGACTTTGTTGAAATTGTTTTTTAAACTGTTTTCAGTTTAGCTTCGCTACTTTTGTTCCGCCAGAATTTTCTTATGATGTTGATCAAGTGCAAAGTCAACAAAAATTTTCAAGCAGGTTCTATTAAACGTAATTAGCATCCATATTAGCATCAATGCTAGCATCAATATTAGCATCAATATTAGCATCAATATTAGTATAATTATTGTTATAGCCTGAGAATGCGCAAGCTAGGCAATAGTTGTCTAATTGGATGGGTTTTATTTCGCTTTAATTTAGTTTGTCTTAATTGCGCTTAAATTGAACTTTGGCTGCATTCATGTCTGCATTGATTGACTTTGTTTTGGCTAAAAGTTGTTTTGTCTAAACTTTGCCGATCGCTTCTGCCAATTAGAAAGTGCTTTACATCGGATTTGAAAAAGGTTAGACGCTGGAAAAATTTTTAATTAGTAAAGAATGTATTTTGGATGACCTTGTTTCATGGTAACTGGGTTGATTTTTTTTTGGTAAATAAAGGTTTTGGGAGCTGTTTGCAATAGTTGCCTTGCCTTTGATCCAGTGTGGATCTGGAAAAGTTGGACATTTGGTTTATTTTAAACAATTTTGTCAATTTATATTGGATTCGTTTTTGGTTGGATTGGCGCTAATTGTTGTTAAATTTTAATTTAGCAGCTTGACGTTGGCCTGGGATTGGTGCAACATAAAAAGTATTTTGCGCTAGAAAATCGATCGCATCATTTACTTTTTTGCGTTTTCTGATTAATTGTTTTGCTTGAATCGCGAGTTTTTTAGCACAAATTCCAGTTAATCCGATGTGAAAAAGTGTTTAAATTGGATTGCAGTGGGACAATCGATTACTTAATCAATGGGGTCTGTATGTTTTCTTATCAGACACATCATACCTGTACGAGTTGCAAGAACTAGTTGTGAATACAAGGTGGGCATGTAGCGTGTCTGGCCTTTTCTACTATATACACCTGTTCGAACATGCGAACCCGTTGAATGAAGGGCGTTTTTAAATAGTTACAGTTTTATTAATATCTTTACATAAATGCGATCCAACATGGTTAATCTAGTGCAGGTGCATAAAGCAAACAGCCGGATGTGTGTGTTTGTTTTTTCTGTCAGTGCAATGTTGCGAATTTGACTTTAACTGCTTTAGGTGTTTTGTCTTTATCAGCTCTGTCTTCATCTGTTTTACTTACTACACAGTCAAACATGTTCGCATGTTTAAAGGCGGATTAAGGCGGACAGTTTGAATTAGGCGCGCTTGCTACTTTGGCATTGGTTTAACAGTTCTGTGGCCACTACGTCTGCGCTATCAGAACACAAGGATTCAGTTATTGGTTAAGATTGTTTGTGGCGCCGAAACTGTATATAACACACACAGTCACAGTTTCTAACGAACCAGATCAGCACGATTTAAGAAATTAGGCTTTCAAGATACCCGTTTTAAGATTGTTGCTCTATTCAGTTAGAGAGTCTATTTGTTAGGTTTAGGATTAGCAATTGAGAATCCAGTGATTGATTGGCGTTTGCAGCTCAGATTGGCGTTTGCAGCTCAGATTGGCGTTTGCAGCTCAGATTGGCGTTTGCAGCTCAGATTGGCGTTTGCCAGCTCAGTGATCAGCAATTTTCAGTGCGGTTCTTGCTTCAGAGATCAAGTCTAAGCCTAAATTCAGAGTGAGTTGACCATTAATCAACTATTGGCTAAGAAAACAGTCAATATTAACTCAATTAAAATGAACCTAGAGCTTTGTGATTAGTGCCAGAATCTAACTATTTTTAGTGAGTGCTTCAATTGAGCTGCTTCTTAGTCAGTGCTTCTTAGTGAGTCCATCTCTAGTCCATCTACTTTCAGGATAGTACCACAGTTGAGCTGCTGATCGGGGCGAGCAAAGGGAAAGGGGACAGCTCGAGATGGCGCTGCTCTAAAGCAAGCTTCGTGTACAGTCCGCCAGAAGAGCTTGAGCAGAAGGAGCAAAGAAGAAGAAACTCGACCAGCACTGCTCACTCTGCACGCCGCTCTCTTGGCTCAGAATTCTTTCTTCTTAAAACCAGTTTCCGCCATTTTCAGATGTTGCAGCTCTTGTTGTTTATTTCGCCGCTTCTTAATTTCATCTTTTCTTAATTTTTCTTAATTTCATCTGTTGTTCATTTTGTGCTCTTCTTGTCTATTTTCGGTTTGATCTTGTCTCTTGTGTGTTCAGCTCTAGTGTTCCACCATCTAGTTCATTGTTTGCATCTTCACTGTATGCATCTTCACTATTCACATCTTCACTATTCGCATCTTCACTGTTCACATCTTCACTATCCACATCTTCACTATCCACATCTTCACTATCCACATCTTCACTATCCACATCTTCACTATCCACATCTTCACTATCCACATCTTCACATCTTCCCGCTTCTTATCCTCTCCTTTTTCAAACATGCGGCCACTCTAGCCGCACTTATCTGGCAAATGTGGCTTTAACTGTGCAAAGTTTGTCTGACAGCTAGCTACACCTGTCCTGTCAGAACTGCTCATTTTATAAGGTGTCCAATACAAAGTTGCAATCTCTGTGTGCCAAACCTATTTATTGATTAACCAAAAACTGCATTCCACTTACATTGTTTACAGTGACTTAACTGTTATTTGTACTTAGTTTTGGACCAGGTCAGATCGAACGTATAAGAGGCCAAATGCAGAAAAACTCTGCATT
This sequence comes from Pyemotes zhonghuajia, assembly GCA_025170145.1. Taxonomy (NCBI): domain Eukaryota; kingdom Metazoa; phylum Arthropoda; class Arachnida; order Trombidiformes; family Pyemotidae; genus Pyemotes; species Pyemotes zhonghuajia. The sequence goes on along the minus strand of CM045846.1, from coordinate 17,049,366 downwards.
ACTAGCCAATGGAAATAGTTCAAGAAGTACAGAATGTTTGACCCTTGAGCCAACCGAACTACTGCTGATAGACTACCATTGCAACGGCACCAGTTTCGGCAATGGTGCCTCTTCTATCAATCAGCAAATCAACAGTGTCCACCAGACAAGTGTTGTTCCTCAACAACTAAACAGTGTGGGCAACATGTTGCCCGGCTTCCACAACTCTCATCTGCATTCTTCCAGCTCAAATATGACCTCTTCTAATACTCTGTCCAACTGTCCTTTGGGCACACCCAACACCCTTATTAATTATGGATACAGCAACAGTTATTCTAACTTGATCAACAGTTTAAATAACTCTTTTTTGCACAATTACAACAGTAGTGGAATGTCTTTCGCCGGCAATCTACACTGCATGCCCCACCAAAGGGCTGCTTCTATGTACTCTTGCCATTCCGACACTACCACTGCAACTAACACCACCAGTTCCGACTCTGAACTTGATCTGAACGGTTTAAGCGAAGCTCTAGTTGATGATGATGATGACGATCTTAATGAAGAGGAACTTCGCAAGCTGGCTCTCAACACTGACGAATTATTGTACAGCAATATTAATTTAAACAACAATAATTTAACCAATAACTTAATTAACAACCTCATCTCTGGCAACAAACCTCCTTCTAATCAACTACTACATCTTAGACAAGTGTTGGAAAAAAATTCATTAGACAGAACAGATTCTGATAATGAAACCATTCTCAACTATATCAATTCTATGCCGGCTTTTGAAAAATATGATCAATCTATTAAAAAACAATTAGCCTCTGTCATGATCTTGGCCATTATTGAAAATCCGTTCACCGTAATCTTAACTCACAATGAAACTTTAGACTCTTTTTGCTGTCTTATACATGGCACTGTTGAACACGTATTCTCTTCTAGTGACACTTACGGACTTAATTCAGTTCAAAACTCCAAAATTCTTCAGCCAGGTGATGTGTTTGGCATAACTGAACCTACAATAGACACAATCTATTTTGAAGGTATTTCTTTCTTCTATCATCTATCTACAACTCACTAAACCTTTTCTTTCATAGGTATAATGAAAACATTAACGCCGTTCTGCTGGTTTTTATGCGTAACTCAACATGATTTTTATAAGATTTTAAGTTCAACTGTAAGTAGAAAACATGTGTAAACCATTAAGAAAGAATTTTTATTATTTACTTTTAATTTAATGATGACATGATTGTTATCCTTGCGCTCAGGAGTTTAAATGCTATTATTAGTAGTTTGAACTATGAAGATAACTGAGGCATTATGCTGAATAAATTATAAAGTTTTAATTAAAATATCTTTAATTTTCAACTACTTGAAAACTATTTGACACTTGAGTATTTATTTTATTTGTTTTTTAATAAATAGCAAATGGAAATTGTTAAACATGAAGAAGACGGAAAAGTTACATTAGTCACAGAATTGAAAAAAATAGATAATCTTAGAAAAGGACATGTGATTATTCGGGTAAATAAATGATTATTTTAAAAAAAAATATTATCATATCTTTTTTAAAATATAAATAAATAAAATTTTATTTATTTTTATTAAATTTCATTTTTTTAAATTAGGGTACACCTGAAAGATTATTTGCTGGTGTTTTAGAAAACTATACTTCTGATCAATTTTACATTGACGATTTTCTACTTACATATCGTGTTTTTATGCCAAAAGCTGTGCCTGTTGAACCTGAAACTAATTCAAATAATAAGAATAATTGCGAAGAATCAGAAAAAATTCAACCTCTTGTCAAGCCAAATCCAAATGCGAAATTTGCACATTTAGTAAAAGGAATGGAGCAAATTTGTAATAAACTACTTATATGGTTTGATGATTTAAACCTACGAGACAAAGTCATTAGAATTGTATTAATATGGATAAATAATTATTATTTAGATTTTGATTTAAGTGCATATAGTAATAATAATACAATATTAAGTTCTAATCCTGGTCAAATTTTTTTAGATTTATTTGAACAAAAATTATCTTTAAATGTATCTTTATTAACTCAACTCAGATTATTACACATAGGACTTTCTACAAAATCAAAAACAAGGCATATTAACTTAACAAGAAGCAATAGAAACGATGAAATTTTACATTTTTCAATTTTAGGAGGTTATGAAAGAGGTTATGGTATATTTGTATCAAAAGTTGATGCAAATTCTAAAGTGGACCAATTAGGTCTTCGAAGAGGGGATCAGATATTAGAAGTTAATGGAATTAATTTCACGATTATATCACATGCCAAAGCTTTAGAAGTACTCAGATCTACAACTCATTTACAATTAACTGTAAAATATAATCCATTTATGTTTAAAGAAATGATAAGCTTACCTGAAGGTTTGTAAAAAAATAAAAAAAAAATTTTAAATAATTTAAAAATTGTTTTTTTTTTTATTTAGGGACAAAAAATAAAAAATTATCTTTATCTTCTGCTTTACTACAATTGCCAAATGCGTCATCAAATTCAACTATGACTTATCGAAAACAAAACAATGATTCTTCAGCTAATTCATCTGCCAATTTAAATATTTCAAGCAATTTAATTAATAACAAATGGCAAATAACAAATAATATGGCTGGAAGTGGAACAAAAATTAAAAAAGCTATTCCTAAATTTGCAAATTTTATATCTAAACATTTAAATTTTACAAATGATGATACTAATTTTCAAAATGATCAAGTTGATTTTGTAAAGCCACTTGCAAACAGATCATATTCGAATCCCGATTTACATAAATCTTGTTGTACAAATGCATCACAAGCAAATTGTTTTGATTCGCATCATTTTCTTCAAGTGCAACAATCTGTTTTAAGAGTATTTAATGCAGCAACAGGTGATTCTCGATATTTGTTTATACATCCAGAATCAACAGCTAAAGAAGTGGTTATGGTTAGTGTACGTGAATTTGGTCTGTGTAGTCAATCATCTTCAAAAACAGCATCGTCTGAACAAGCCAAATCTTCATTAAATTATTCTTTGTATGAAGTGTCTGTGGTGCCTGAAGCAAATAATACAATCAAACAAAAACGATTACCTGATCAATTAAATAATCTAGCCGATCGAGCTTCAATTCATTCTAGATATTATATAAAAGAAAATACTCTATTTTCATCAGGTTCATCTTCAGCAACAAACAATGCATCAACAAATCCTAATCAGTTGTCGGATGAAGTATCCGCAGAAATTTTAAAAGAGTGTCCAATGCCTATTACTTTATTATCATTAAATACTACTCAAATAGGTATTGAACTTACATTAGCCGATTTTAATATATTTCGGTCAATTGAACCTCAAGCATTTATTTTTGATTTGTTTGAATTAAAAGCTGATGAATTGAGTGAAAATAAATTAAATGATTTTGAAGCATTGTCAAACAAAGAAATGTTTTGGGTGATAAACGAAATTTTAAACGAACCAAGTTTGGTGAAACGAGTAAAAATTATTAAATATTTTATTAAAACTGCCAACATTTGTCGCAACTTGCACAATTATAATTCAATGTTTGCAATTTTGTCTGGCCTTGGACACGGTTCGGTGCAGCGTTTAAAGCAAACATGGGAAAAGTTGTCAACCAAATATAATAAGATATTAAAAGCTCTTCAACTTTTAATGGATCCCTCGCGTAATATGATGCATTATAGAAGGGAAATAAGTACAAGATCTGCCCCGATAATACCATTTTTTCCAATTGTGAAAAAAGATTTAACTTTTATTAACTTGGCACACATGACTGTTGCCGAAGACGGTTTAATTAATTTTGACAAAATGAGAATGATATCTAAAGAAATACGAGCAATCGTAAATATGGCATCTCAACCTTATGTATTGCCATCAAGTGCAATGGGTAGCAGTTGTGGCCAAAGTTGTAATAATAACAATTGTACATTACCGAATAATAAGCGAGTCAATAGTGTGGTGACAATGATGTCTGAGTTGACTGGCGGAGTTCCTTTACCACCACCACCGCCGTCTACGGCAGCTCCTAATTCAGTGGCACCAAAGCGCTTGTTTGAAGAAAATCTAATGAAAAAAAAGGTTCGACATTATTTGGAATTGTGTTTTGCAAATATAAATTATGATGAAGATTATTTACTAGCCAAAAGTTTTGAGATTGAACCAGGCTCGAATAATAACAATTTAAATCAGTCACAACATTCTCAGTCAAACACTTCAATTAAGAGCAGTAATACAAGTGTAAAGGAAAACTCTAACACGGTCACGACAAATAACAACATGTTAAATAAGGTGCAAGGTTCGCCCACCTTGTCATCAACTAGTTCAGGCAGCTCTTCAGGTAGGCTGAAATTTGGCGCCGAATCTCCGCATCAGTTGCGTAAACTAATGAGCTTAAGTGAAGTGGTTGAGTCAAACAAAAATTCAAAAAGTAATCATCATTCAAGCAATTCTAACCACTTGTCTAGTAATCATTCGCAACATTCATCTTCTCAACAAAATGTGCCTGTAAATGCCCACAATGGCAATCGTTTTAATTCTGGTCAGCCACCTTTGTGTAAGCAGAATTCACTAAACCAGTCACAACAACAAATTCCTGTACAAGCCCAGCTCCATCAATTAACCACTTCATCGCATGGTCAGGCAACCCCTCACACCTACTCAGCCAACACTAATAATGCCCATATTCGCAATTTGACCGAAACATCGTCTTGTACAAGTAATATCTTACTGAACACGGTTAGCTTCAATGCTCCGCTTTCACTGGAATCATCTTCAGTTACCAGTTTACGCAGATTGGAACAATTGCAACAGTTAAAGAAGTTTCAAGAACAGCATCAGCAATACTACTTTTCTTACAATAGCCCAATTATGCAGCAGCAAAATCAAGTTCCACAACAACAACAGTCTACTTCGCCCGTCATGAGACCGCCGTTGCCCAATTATGATGAAGCAGTGCAAAGAAAACATAAATTGGCTAACTTGGTGTCCAGTACTGTGGCCCGAACTTTGTCTAATTCTACTGGCAATGCAGCTTCCTCTACCAATCGTCGTCCTATTGGGTCGTCCGACAGTGATGACAAGGTGTCTGCCGTCTAATCTTAATCAACTTTCTTTAACTTTTCATTTTTTTCTATTCATTTGTTCATATATCATTTATTTATTTAATTGAGACAATTGCACCAAAATTATTTTACTAATTATTCAGGGTCTTTATGTAAAAACTAATATTTTTAGTTAGCTTAACTCATAATATGTACAGGGAATATAAAGAGAAAGAAAGTGGGAAAGAGAGAGTTAAGAGAGAGTAAGAACAAGAAATAATAATTAAAAATTGAAAGTGGTTTTGGCGGTGTTTGAAAGTTGATCACTTTTACGTTTGATTTACCGACCAAATACAAATTTAAATCAATCTTTGTCAACTAAATTGATTAATGTACATTTTGCTTTTTTACAAATCACATTTGTCAATACATTTAAATATATTTTTATTTTGTACATTTGTCCATATTTTAGAGTATTTATATATTCAAACTATATTTAACGTGCACATAAACACGTATAACCGTCACTTACGGATGACCAAATTATTTTAATATTTATCTTTCTTTTTTTTTTTTTTGATTTTATATTTTTTTTGTGTATCAAATGTTTATTTAATTTACACATAAATTTATATATAAAGTGTTTATCTTTAAGATTAGAGTAGAAGTAAAAAATTTTGTATTTCTTTGTTGTACAAAGTGAACAAAACCACATCTAGTTAATAACTTGCAAGATCATATTCATAGCTAAAAATGCATAAAAATCTTTATTATCGGTCATTTAATCTGCATTTATAATTGAGCCACATTATTCAATTTAAATAATGCTTATTTTTTACTCATCTCAAACAGCAAATGCAAGTTTTATAACATATAACATATCTACATATTCAACAGATAATAGATGTTTTTGGTGATAATTTAAAAGTAATTTATAAATAACAAAGTTTTCAATTTTAATCAAAAATTTAACTTTAATTGTATTTGTATTTTCTGATACATTTTACTTTGATCAATTAATTTGTTAAAAAAAGAAAAAAGTGATCTTAACACACAGAGCTCAAGCCTTTAATGGTTTACTTAAACTTGTATTTTTGTACTATTTATGTTTAATAATTATTTATTTTTCATGTATTACATGTTAAGAAAGAAAAACTGTATTTTTAAATGTTATAAAAAATTCATTTTTTTTTAATTATTTTATTTAATTAAAAGGAATTCAATAATTTTAATTAAGCAATTTTAATTAAACTTAAAAGATTTAAATTTTATAAATACAATTAAAATATTTATGTGAGAAAAATTCAAAAATTATAACTTAAAAAAATTTAATTCAAAGTTCATTGAAGTTATTCTTGACGTTTTTATTTTTAATCAATTATGCTAATTGCTTTATTTAAACAGGTAAGCATTTTAAATTATAAATATTGGCTGAATAAAGATAGATTTTTTATCGTTGTTTTTTTTTTGAATTGTCTAGACTAATTAAATATTGTTTTTTTTTATTGTATTATACTAACAGTATACAATAAAAAAAACATAAAAATGTAAGACAGTGTGATAATGTTTGTCCGTATCCTTTTTTTTTTTTTTATTTTTTGTAAGTAAGAAATATTAAAATATGAATATTAAAATTTTAAATATTTAAAATGTTAAGTAAAATATATAAAAAAAAATATGTGACAAAATTTAAAATATTTGATTACAAATGTCATTTTTATAATTAAAATCTATTTATTTTACATATAAAAATTTTAGTAAAAATAAAATTTTAAAGCATGCTTTTTTAAGAAATTATAATAAACAGCTAGCCATTACAATTAGCCAATCAATTAATTTTTAACTAGCGTATTAAATGATTGATATATTTGGTAAACAAATAAGCGCACTTTTTTAGCATTGTAAAGTTGTTTGTTTTGAAACAATTTAATGCATTTTTAAAAATAAGGTTAAGTATTATTATCAAACTTATATAATTGAATTGAATAATCAATTTTTGGCTAAAATATTAGTGTATTTTAAATTTGATTCGTTTGATTTTGTGGTAAATAATTGCCTTTTCTATATACAATCAATCACTAATTTAAGACAGGTCAGTTATTGATTAATTTAAATATATATTAAAATGTTTAAGAAAATAAGTAATAATGATGCATATAATGTTTTTGACATTAAATGACATTAAAAGTAATTTTTGATCAAGAAGTAAATTGTAAATATATTAAAAATAAATAACTAGTTTTATTGAAAGCTTGTCAGTAAATTTAAAACTAAAATCAGGTGTTAAGAAAATTTTTTTAACTTATACTTAAGTTAAAAATTATTCAATCATTCTGAATTGTCAATGTCATTGGTTATCTTAATATGTTTGTATAAATTAAAAACTAATACATTGCAATTGACCTTTTTTCATGCAAACGGCCATCAAGTGATTTAATCTTGCAAATAGAAAGTCCATTGATTAAAAACATATCGATTGTTTTGAAAGTTTTTTTTACTTATGCATTTTAATAAAACAGATAGTGGCATAATAATAATTTTTGATTGAACGCTGATAGGGCAGATGATAAAAGAATAGATGTTTTAAAAAAAAAATTCAATTTAACTAAAAGTATTTGAACTAATGAAAAATAGTGTTGACTAGTAATATTTGTAAAATGTTTAAAGAGCATTGATTATATTAAAAAATGATTTTCGCTTTTAGACATTGTTTCGAATTACAAAAAATCAATAAACGGCACAAAGTAAAGAAAGTGTGTTAAACTTGGAGGCGCTTGAAAAGTTGTTCATAAATCACTTTGGTTTCTCTAATTACTTGAAAAGTGAATTTAAGAAATGGGCAAAAAAATTGGATTCTAGCGAAGGCATTCGCTAATAAAAGCCAAGTTTTAGACTTTGTGCAAGTATATGACATGCCTTGATAATAAACGAGGTTTGAGAAAAAAACGAGTTATTAAAATAGCAGTTATTACATAAGTGATTTGCAAGTGTTTTGAGAGTTGTTGATGGCAAACAGGTAAAAAAGTAATTAAAAAATGAAAAGCCCGTGTAAACATGTTAAGACATGTATGAATCGCAATTACAACATTTTAATCTTAATTTGCCAGTGTTGATTCGCCATTGGTAGTTTGATGTTGCTAGTCTGTTATTAAAATTAGTTTGTGATGGTCGGTTTGTCTTAGTTTGTTTGTCTTAACTAGCAAGACAGCTTTGACGGATGGAGAAGCGTGCATCAGCAAAAACAAAACAAGGATAGATAGTTAGCTTCCGGAAGCGGGTTTTGTAACTATTTTGTTTTTGTATTTGTTTTTTGCTTTTGTTTGTTTTGGCGACAACATGTTTACTAACATTGAGTTGGACTGCGCAAACGCACAGACATGCTAGACGGAAGGCTGACAGAGCCATCTAGCTGCAGAGTATAGACTGTGAGGTTTTAAGTGAGTGAGACAAGTGTTTAGAGTGGAGTGACGACAGATGTCGTTGCTAGGTTTGGTTGAGGTTTGGTTGAGGTTTGGATTAGGTTTGGTTGAGGTTTGGGTTAGGTTTGGTTGAGGTTTGGATTAGGTTTGGATTAGGTTTGGATTAGGTTTGGTTGAGGTTTGGACTGGTTTGGTTGAGGTTTGGACTGGTTTGGTTGAGGTTTGGACTGGTTTGGTTGAGGTTTGGACTGGTTTGGTTTAGATTTGGTCTAGATTTGGTTTAGATTTGGTCTAGATTTGGTTTAGGTTTACTTGTGTTTAAGAGGTTGTGAATGAGAATGTGAATGAGAGAGTGTTTCTCTAGAATGAGAGAGCCTTTCTGTAGAATTTCTCTCTAGAATGAAAGCTTTGCATTTAAAGTTGGCGCCATTTTTCTAGTCTGGGTGTGAAAAGTTGAGCCGAGTTTAATGTCGGCTCAGACATGGCCAATGCGCATGCAACCGGCTAATGCTAACCGCAGCTGCCGGTCAAACCGTCAGAGTCTGAACACAGGTCTGGCCTGAACGTTGTTTGTTAAAGGCCAGTAAATGTCCAGTTAATCCCCGCTTAATCCATGCCTAATCCTAATCCTAATCAGGATTAACCTTTCGACCGAGGGCCGTTCCCTAAGCCGAACAAAAGCAACGCCACAACAGACACACGGTGAACGAGCAACCAATAGACGGCGTTGGTCGGCATTTTTGCCAGCCAGTGTTTCTTGCGTTTCGTGCGGCTCGGTTTGCATGCGAGAGTGAGAAGCAAAACAAGCGGAATTGCGATTTCATCCCAACACGCCCACAGATTATCTGTGCAGGTTAATCCGATCTGGACGGATTAAGTTAATCCGTGTGGAGTGACCGTCAGTGTGTGGAGGGCCAGTGTGTGGAGGGCCAGTGTGTGGAAAGCCGAGTGTGTGGAGAGCCGAGTGTGTGGACGAGCGAGTGTGGAGTGGCTTTCCGCGCGTTAGAAAAGTCTGGTGGCTCCATTTTTGTTTCGCCATCAATGGTGATGAGCTTGTCAGCTGATCCAAGCTCAGCTGTTCCAGTGTAAGTTAGTGTGATTTCTTAAGTGCGCCCATCTTGTGGCTGTTTCATTGTGTGCAGCTGCGCAACGTCTTAGCCAGACGCAGGACTCTTCTTAAAAAAGTCACCCACCTTTAGACCGCTAGATTGGTGTTTAGGGTGGTGTGTTTACTGGGCTGGTGTGTTTGCTAGGTTGGTGTGTCCACTGGTTCATCTTTGTGTCTACTACATCTTTACTGATCAATCTTGATCAGTTCGTCTACCAAATTAGTGTGTCCACTAAATTAGTGTGCCACTGCACCAGTGTGTCCACCAAATCAGTCTATCCACTAAATCAGTCTATCCACTACATCAGTCTATCCACTACATCAGTCTATCCACTACATCAGCCTATCCACTACATCAGTCTATCCACTACATCAAACTACCACTTCTCTACAGATTGAGATTGGTCAGCTCAAACTCAGTTGGACCAGCTTCTCTTCCATCTGGACATGTGCATCTGTTCATTTCTGATTCCTGGTGAGTTTTCTCTTTAATGGCCAAACACTTTACACGATACAGTTGGTCCGTGCCAGCCGCATTTGCATGCTTTCGCCATAAGAACGTCTTGCAACATTTGCCGGCATCTAAGCAATAGGTGGCGACTATTTCAATCATTTCTTATTTCATTCATTTTTCATTCCTTTTTTGCAATATTCTTATTATTTATTATAATATTCTTCTATTCTTCTTTTGCTTCTCTTTCTACTCTTCTTTCTCTCGTTTGGTTTTCTGTTAAAAACTACCTAAGACAAAACATTTAGTTTGCATCCGGTTGCCAAACGCTTTTGGACACTAGCTTTAATCAATACAACCATTAAATGTTTGTTTCAACGTTTGTTTCAATTTGTCTTTAATTCACACGTAATCAGACAAACGTTGAAAAACAAATATCTACATTTGTAATGCTCTTCGTATTTGCTCAACAAAAGTGATTAACAAATAATAATTAATAATCATAAGAATTGAGCACGTTTCACATAACATATAAATTTCACTTTTCTTAACTGTTTGTTTAAACGTGTGACAACAATTGTTTCTTTTTCGAACTGTCTAATTTATTATGAGCATTCGACGTTTTTCTAATTTGGACAAAATATTCAATAATAAAAACCAGACTAAACAAAATTCTAAACATGAGATTTAGTCAGGCAAAGATTACTAATCGATGAGTTGGCTTTTAACCAGTAACTTTGAATAATAAAAATTCATGTATTAATTATGCGCTTTTAAGGATTAATTGCATGAGCTGTTAAATTTTTAATAATATAAATTGGGTAATGTGAATTAGTAAACTGCGTTAGGACACATAGATTGGTAGACTAGATTAGCAGTGCACATTATTAGTATGAATATAAAATGTGGATTAATAGTAACAATTGACAATGTGGATTGACAATGTAGATTGATAATGTGAATTGACAGTGTGGATTTTTACAATGGATTGACAGTGTGGATTTTTATTATGGATTAACCGAATAGATTGTTGGGGTGGATTATCAGAGCGGTGTAACAAAGTGGACTAGTAGAGTGTATTAGTTTAGTGGATTAGCTGAGAGGATCAGTTCAGTGGATTAGCTGAGCGGATTAGCAAGATTAATGGCAAGATTAATGGCAAGATTATTCAACAGAAATGAATGAGACAGACCCAACTTATGCAGCCACATGCGGTATGCTCAGCTGATGTAATGAATAGATGCGCACGCGTCAAAACAGCTGATGCCAGGCGGCAACCGTTGCCGTTTGCATTAGTAATGGCGTGTGAGCGCCACCGTTGAATTAGTCGCCGCCAGATTTGTTTTAGAGTGAACCGGAGTGGGATTAGTTATGAATGGGTTAAATATTTTGAATTTATTAATTATTAAGTATTAAGTATTATTTAGTTTACTTGAAATGTTAACTTGCCAAATCTGCCAAATGTGAAAACTTTAAGCCTTAAAAAAACAAGTGACAGTTGATCGAATGTGATCTGCACAAGATCAATGGGCCGGGATGGACCAGCTGCCATTTTTAATAACTAATAAACGCATTTCAACAAAAACACAATGAACAAAAAAGATTTTTCATTATGAAAGAAATTAATCAGCCAATTTATCCCAGAATCAGCGGATGGCAGTCTGAACAAGTGACAGTAAAGGATAACACCAAACGTGAACAGAAGGCTCTTGTGTTCTGAAATGGTGTATGACCTGCTCAATTGTCCCCCTTGTTCACCCAAGAAAATGCAGCAGGAGAAAAAGTTAAGACGCGAAATCGCCAACAGCAACGAACGAAGACGCATGCAATCAATCAATGCAGGCTTTAACTCGTTGCGAACCATGTTGCCCAAACATGATGGCGAAAAACTATCCAAAGTAAGTTCTTGTTTTTTTCTCCTTTAATCCCTTAATCCTTTTTTTAATCTTCTTCTCTTGTTTACACAGGCAGCTATTCTACAGCATACTGCAGAGTACATTGATCAGTTGGAACAGCATAAGACTCGTCTGTTGCAAGAAATCGGCGAAATGCGCAAAATGTTCAGCCCTGAAGCCTTGGCCATCTGTCAGAAAAACATCCAAGAGACTCAGACCAGTGTTTGTCCTCCAGCATTCAAACGAATCAAGTTGGAGGTAAACTCTCAACTAGATTTCAGCAATTCCGAGTCCAGCGATGAAGGCATTCAATGCAATCCTAGTCCAAAACTAAATTCAACTCAACACGCAAATTCTGTTAATGGTAACAACAATGTTGCAATCATGTCCAATTGCCAAGCCAATAATTGCATGAAAAACACAACCACAATTGAAAACATGCACTCCACCACAGGAAACAATTTACTTATTAACGGATCCACTTTGCCTGTCGGATCTCATTTAAGTATCGGCTCAGACCATTTGGCTGTAAGTTCAAGTTCAAGTGTAATTGGTGAACATATGGACTCCAGTGCAGAAGATCTAACCATAGAACTTGTTGAGGTGAGAAAAGTTTTGGACAGAGAGCGCAAATTAAGAATGCAACTTGAAGAAAAAGTTAGAGCCTTAGAAGCTCAACTGTATCCAACTCGAATTAAAGAAATAGCTCACCAATTGCAGTTGGAATTTGATTCAAATGAGGTAAAACTGAAAACATTTTTTTGATTTTTATTATATTAGTATCTTTATAATAACTCTGGTATTCATGTTGTTTCCAAGGTGTTAACCGGTGATGTGCGAGACTTAGATGATGAAACAGCAGCAGCCATTTCTTCAGTTGTGGTAGATGAAGAAGTAATTGCAGAAACAATAGAAATCGAAACCCATAGCTATTCCAACAGTCCGAAATCAAGCTCAATTAGCAATGATAATTTGAAATTAGATGAGAACAAACATTACCGCAAAAGTAAAATCGGTTCACCTGCTGCAATTGCTTTACCAATAGATGTTCCTTTTATTTGCGAAGCCGAAACAGTCGATACTAACGATATGAATGAAAAATGTAAAAATGGCGATACTGAAAACAGTTTGCCGACCACTGTAACACTTCAGATTATTGGAGCCAACGTGGAGGACTCTTCATTATATGACACTAATAATGGCACAATAAACGCGAATTCTGGCAGAAATTTAGATACAATTGTCGAGGCGATCAAACATCTTGAAGGCGATCACTTGTTTCGAGACATGAATGGTCGTGGAGATCAACAGTTTTTAAGTGGTGAAGATGTGACTACTACTACAATTGCAAATTCATCAGGAGTTACTACTACTGTTCTGGTAAAACAAATGAATAGTGAACAATTAAATGATTTTATTACAAGTAGTTCGGCAAACGGCGTTTCTAATAGTTCGATAGGTAAGGATAGTTCTCAGATGCGAACTGTTTTAACTGTCTCGCCAGAACAAATTGGCGCCATTCGACAGCAAGTGATTCAATGTGTTCCGAATTCATCAAGACCTGGTGTCATTGTATCTATTCATCCATAAAAGTACTAGACCCACTTTTCAAGCCTGTTTGATCAAATACACATACGGTCTTTTTGAAGCGGATATTTTTGAGCTTTAATCCCACAAATTTTACTATCATGTTTCATTTTCACGATTCATTGTGTACATCCGCCACCAAGGCTTAAGTGTAGAAATAATTAAGAAACGACAAATGCTCTATATTTTATGGGCCTGTTCTAACCATATGAATAATCACATTTCACTTGTGCTCAACCAGTCCATTTCATCAATTAGCATTGTAGATTGGCCAAAAAATTTAATTTAAGCAAATTATATTTTTGATGGAAAAACAGAGTTTTAAGTTTAACTTTTCTAACGCCAGTTACACTTTCGATTGTAAATAACATGTTAAATTGTATACGTTTAAATTGTTTTCATTGCTATCTATAAGTTCATAAAAGCAACAAAATTCTGTAGCTTTAAGTATAAATATATATATTACTCATTTATATGTATGTTTATATATTTAAAATGCATATATATGCATCTCACAAATTATTTTAATTAGAATTAGTCATTTATCAAGGTACACTTATTTTCCTAAATTTATGCATTTTTTTTTTTTTTGCTTTCATTCAACATATTTTCAAGCAAACCAAAATAAAACGTTCAATTTACCCATGAAATTCGATTACATAATTCAAAAACAAATATTACATTTTCAAAATCAATTTTCAAATTCATTTGTTTACCTGTGTGAGTAATAATTATGGATTTTAATATTTTGTGAAAACAGTTTTTTAATATAGAAAATACACAACTTGTTGATATTGGCACAAAAATAGCCTTATGTTAACTAAAATATATACACACGTAATATATTTTTGAATATATATATAAATAAAATAATATAATAATTCATTTTTTTCTCATTTATAATTGGTTAAAAAACGTTTTAATTTTAGGTCTCTTATTTACAAATAATTACAGAATTTACCAAATTATGCATTAATGATCACATGTGCAGTACTTATTTACATTAAATTCAATTTTGGAGTTACTAGTTAAACTAAGACCATATTTTGAGTTATGTATTTGAATTAGGTGTTTGGTTCGTATTTTGTTTACTATCTAAGGTAAAAGGTGGAATTCTGCATTCAAAGGTTTCTCCGTCTTCTCTTTCTAATTTAAATGTACCCCTAAATAAAAATAATTTTGTTTATATATGTAAAAATTATTATTTAAGATGCGAAAATTACCACATGTGTCCACTTGGAGCTTGCAAACTCACATGACTACTATATTGAAAAGCGGGTTGACTTTTAGATAAAATAGGTTCCTAAATTAAAAATGAACAAATTTTTATTTAAAATGAAATAAAATTAAAGCAAATAAAAATGTTTACTTGTCCAACAACTCCTCTACCACGAACAGTTTCCAATGTTCCAGTAAGACTGAAAATTCGCCAATGTCTTTCTCGTAATTGAACAGCTAATTCACCTAAATTTTCTAACCTGATACAGTATCTCCACTAAAATTAAAAAAAAAATTTAATTAAAATCAATATCAAACCTTAACTAAACTAGTTTACCCAATAAATGTTGGTATTTTGAGAATACCTGCTGCCAATGTAGAATGGAATAACAGTGATTCTAATATTGTTTGTGGTTTCTTTATGCACATCAGAAAGCTCTAACCATGGATGATTTTTCTCTTGCCATGCCATTAAACTGTCCCTAGCTTTGAATTGTCCAATGTTTTCTTGATCTTGTTGGAAAAACTTTTCAAAAAGTTCATTTTGAATAGGTTTTTGATCAGTATTAATATAAGGCAAAATGTCTTCATGAGCAACATAGTCTAAACCTGGTATAGCGTAAAGTTGTTTAGAGTTTTCTTGATTAGCAAGAAATGTGACAGCCTCGGTTTGAGTTCTCTAAAAAAGCGTGATCAATGAGTAAAATATAAGATTGAGAGCGGAACTTACCACAAACGGACAATCACGAAAATCAATTAAAACTTGATAATAGGTATGCGTATGACCTTTTACCTCCTTGCCGACTTCGTTGAACCCAACTCCGACCTCGTCTATAGCCCTAAAAAACAATAAGACACAAATGAATGAGTAAACAGACAGTTTTGACAAGACTTTACTTGGTCTGTTGTCGTTTATTAGGCACATCCCGATCGTAGACTCTTGCCATCCATGGAAACAAAGTCACACCTCTGTAGCCGAATACCCGATGAAGAAAGAGCTGGCCAGTGGCATACTTGCCGTCTAATTTAGGCGTTTCAAACTTGCCTACTTCAGCCAAACTAGATTAAAAGAGAATTTTGAATACAAGAAAACATTTGGACCATTAGAATACCTTTTGTGTGGATTCCAATTGAGACTACTTACCGAGAAAAATGAGCAGATCGAGACGAAAAGCAATTTTTTAACGTTGAACGAGAAGTCCAGCTTGGCAAACGACTGCAGATCATCTGAGCCATGTCCGAATTTCTTAATTTCCTGCACCTGACCAGATGGTTTTCGAATTTACAAGACAGGACAGTGAGCAACTAATTAAGACGAAGACGTGCAAAATAAAAACAAAATGCTCTGTTTAAACTCAGAAGAACGCAGTTGGAGCAGGCGCAAGTTTAGGTTTGGGATAAGTGTTTTGCCTTAGATGGCACCACTGCACAGGTCGCACAAGTTATTAATTATTGGTAGTGGTTTTAGACTAATTTATTCTGGCTTTCTAATTTGCTAAATATCTGCCATCATTTACTGCTATCACTTTATATGATAAACAAATTAAATTTGCCATAATTACATTGCGCAAATATTTATTCAAATTTTGCAATAATTATTTTCATGATGAAATCAACTTTGCCACAAAGTATTGGACTAATAGCCACTTCTCAATGCCATAGCTCTGTATGTGTTCAGAATAAGCCAATCAAAGTTGAATTCGATCGACATTCATGCAAGGTTTCTATCAAAAAGCTTCATTCACCAAGTCTGGTCATAAAGGGTTAACTTTGTTAAAAGTTAAAAGTCAGCTCTGAACTTTTAAACATCTCAGACTCACTACTGGCCATTCATGACTTTGCACATTAGCCCCTCTCACATTGAAAACGACTAGCGAACGCATTCCATCTTGTTTTTTTAATTAAACAATCCACCACTTTAGAGTTTGACTAGACTATGATCTAAAAATAAATTTTTTCTACTTTGTAGCAAATAGCTTCTGCGGCTGATCTAGGATTGCAAGTCACTGCACTGATCTAATCCTAGCTCAATCCAAGCATAATCCAACCATAATCTTTTGCTATGCTCTGCCAAACAGCAAAGCCTACAAAATGTGCAGCTCAATCTCAGAATACATGCGTTAAGCCAAATCTTAAGTCTCTATTTTGTCTTCAGATTGTTTAACTTACACAGACTTGCTTTTACTGGGAGTGTGCTCTTTTTAAACCATTTTAACACATATATAATCTTTAATTAAGAATACTTTGCTGCAAGTTCTTCTTTGGCAACTTCATTAAATGCAAAAAATCAATTCAGAATGTTTGAATTCAATTAATTCAACATAAATTTTATTTAAAACAAATTTATCATTAATATTAAATGTGTTTTATAGTTTACAATAATTTAAAAAAATCATATCATTTTTAAGTCATTCATAGCAATTATATATGTGTAAAATAAAATTTAGTCTATGCAAGTCTAATTTTCTGATTTTTGCTATTTGCTTACTATTTTCAACTACCAGTGTTTCGAGCTGGAACTTTAGTTTTTGCACCAGTCGATTACACATCGTTAAAGTGAAGTAAAAAACTTCTTCATTTTGGACTTTATAAATGAAACATAACTAGAAACCCATCATTATTATTTTTATTGTGCATGGTTT
This sequence comes from Pyemotes zhonghuajia, assembly GCA_025170145.1. Lineage (NCBI taxonomy): Eukaryota > Metazoa > Arthropoda > Arachnida > Trombidiformes > Pyemotidae > Pyemotes > Pyemotes zhonghuajia. Next base: position 17,032,003 of record CM045846.1, on the reverse strand, counting down.
TTAATTTATTATTGAAATATAAAGAAAATTATTAAATTTTTTTTTAATCATGACAAAGTTTGGTCATTTATTGACCCTTTGTTTCTATTTTTTACTTTTATTTAATGCTACATTGGAACAAGCATTAAATCCACCTTATTTTAATATTGCCGAAGGCCGTAAAGTAAGTTATATTAACGTTAAAACTAAAATCATTATTAATAAAATTTTAATTTTGATAAGTTTATTTGCAAAATTAAATTTTTTAATTTTAAAAATCAAATTTTAAAATACAGCTAATTTATGTTTATATTTGATGTGTGCAAATTTTAAGTTCAAATAATGCTGCCATTTTTACAGTTTTATAGAAAACTTAACTTTTATTAGCTTAAAAATACTTAATTACTTAAATATGTTTTTTGATGCCTTAGGTCATTGCTACAGCAACATGTGGTGAAAATGTGACAGAGCCTGAAATTTTTTGTCGTTTAGGAGGTTCTTATTCTAGTACCACTAAAATTGGATCTGAAAATCGAATATTGGTATTAAAATTTAATTAAATTTTGGCTATTTTTCTTATAAATTTAATATATTATTTAGGGTCATGATTGTGGAGAATGTTTTGCAAAAGATCCAGAACGATCATACAATTCAGATTTTATAACTGATAATTCAGGAAAATCATGGATTAGTCCACCTCTTTCAAGAGGACTTGAATATGCTAAAATCAATTTAACAATCAATCTCGGACAGGTAAAATTTTTTTAAAAATAATTTTTTTAAATATATAAAATTATAAAATTTAACATTAAAAAGTAATAAATAAATAGTTTAAAAATAAATATAATGAATAATCCATAAATCCATAAAAATAATATTTATAACAAGTATTATAAATTTTTTTTTTATAGGATAACTTAATATAAAAGATTTTTTTTTGTTGTAGCTATTTTTATTTGTATAAGCAATAACTTATATATAGATTATATATAGATTTTTTTTTAATTTATTTTTTATCTAAATAACTTTTTTTCTATAGGAATTTTATGTAGCTTATGTATTTATTACAATGGCAAATTCTCCAAGGCCTGAAGTTTGGGCTTTGGAACGATCTAGTGATTTTGGCAAAACATTCAAACCATGGCAATATTTTGCACCTAGTAATAATGATTGTCTTAGATATTTTAATATTCCTGCAATAGACACTCCAGAAAAAGACGATTCAGTTTTGTGTGTAACAACTCATTCTAAATTGATGCCTTTAGAAGGAAGTGAGGTAAAAATTAATTTAATTTTTTTAAAAAAATATTGTTTTCCATAATTTTGTTTTAGATTGCGGTTAAATTAATTAATAACCGACCTAATTCTTCCGATTTTTCATCATCTTTAACTCTACAAGAATGGGCAAGAGCTACTAATATAAGACTACGTTTACTTAAACCATTTACAACTTCTTTTCCTGATTTATATGATTATACTCATGATCCTGCAGTTACTAGAAGGGTTAGAAAAAAGATAAATTATAATATTTTGAAAAATTAACAAATTTTTTTTTTTGTAGTATTTTTATTCTATTAAAGAAATTAGTGTTGGAGGAAATTGCGTTTGTAATGGCCATGCTAACTCTTGTATTAGTAAAGGACCAATTTTGGAATGTCATTGTCATCATAATACGTGTGGTCCTAAATGTGAAAGATGTTGTGACGGTTATGTACAAAAAAAATGGAAACCAGCATTTTACGATAAATCATTTACTTGTGAGCAATGTAATTGCCATGGTCATTCAAACACTTGTTACTATGATGAAAAAGTTGATAATGAAAAAAAATCAATGGATATGAAAGGCGAATACTCAGGTGGGGGAGTTTGTACTAATTGTAAACATAATACAAAAGGTATTAATTGTCATGAGTGCATTGATGGATATTATCAAAATCCTAACGTTCCATTAAATGATACAAATGTAAGTCTATTAAAAAAAAAAAAAAAAAAAAAAAATGTATTTAAGTATTTTAAAATTAGATTTGCGTTAAATGTGATTGCAATGAAAGTTATCATACTGGAAATTGTGTAAAAGGGATATGCGAATGTAAAAACAATTTTAATCCACCAGATTGTAAAACATGTGCACCTGGATTTTTCAAAGAACCTATATGTATACCATGTGATTGTTATGAAAACGGCACAATTGATGGACAATGTGAACTTAATGCAGCTTTAATAGATGAAGAAAAAAAATGTAATTGCAAAGAAAACTTTTCAGGAAAATATTGTAAAGAATGTGCTTCTGGTTACTATAATTTTCCTAATTGCACTAGCTGTGATTGTAATAAATTAGGATCAGCAGATGGAAATTGTAACAAAACTAGTGGACAATGTGATTGTAAATTTAATTTTGGCCAAAAACGCTGTGATAGCTGTGCAATTGGTTACTTTAGTTATCCTGAATGTGCTGCTTGTGATTGTGATCGAGCAGGAACTAATGAAAAAGTTTGTAATCAACAAACTGGCGAATGTTTATGTAAAAAAGGCTACACCGGCAAAAGATGTAGTTCTTGTGAACCTGGTTATTATGGATTCCCAGATTGCAAACCTTGTAACTGCAATAAAATTGGTTCTTATGGCGATATTTGTACAAATGACTCAGGAAAATGTTCATGTTATTCCAATTACGATGGTTTAAAATGTGAACGATGCAAAGCAGGGTTTTTTAACGAAACAGCACTTTGCCAGGATTGTAAATGTGATGGATTTGGAAGCATATCTGTAGCGTGTTCATTTAATGGAAAATGTACATGTCGCGAAAATATTGAAGGGGAAAAATGTAATCGTTGTAAAAAAGATCACTATTTCTTTCCTTTATGTGAACGTTGTGAATGTGATATTCACGGTGTAAAAGAATCTTCATCTGATTGTAAAACTTCTAACAAGACAGGTTTTATGTGCGAATGTAAAAAACGAGTAACAGGTCGAAAATGCAACAAGTGTAAATCAATGTATTTCAATTTATATAAGAGTAATAAGGATGGTTGTCAAGAATGTGCTTGTTCCGTTAATGGAACTTTATCTGGATTAGGAACTTGTGAACATTCCGGTTTTTGTAACTGCAAACAAAATGTAAAAAGCAGAACTTGTCAAGAATGTAAAGACAATTATTATGATATTGAGCCTGGCAATCACTTTGGTTGTAAGCAATGTCAGTGTTCTCCTGGTGGTTCAAAACATTCCAAATGTATTAAAACAGGCCAATGTCCTTGCAAAGCACATATTTCTGGTCGTAAATGTGATCAACCAACTCCTGGACACTATTTCCCCACATTATATCAATATCAATATGAAATAGAAAATGCCATAACGGTAGAAAGCACACCTGCTCTTTTTGATTATAATGAAACTTTTTTCCCATCATTTTCTTGGAAAGGCTATGCTATTTTTTCTGATTTAAATAATGAACTTTTTATTAATATTGACATAAAACATAATTCACTTTATAGAGTTATTTTTAATTATATGAACTATAATAATGAACCAGTGTTTGGTTCGTTAATTATTGAACTATTAAGTATGTCTAATAGTCATGAACAATCTCAAATTATTGAATTAGAATTTGAGCCTACTAAATCACCAAAACGTTATATGGTTATTAATAAAATTGGTAAACAAAGTGCATTAATTCTAAAGTCAGCTAGATATAGAGCAAAAATTATTATAGAAAAATCTTTATTTATTGATTACATGGTATTTTTGCCTCAAGAATATTGGAATAAAAATCCACCACCCGAATTCGATGAATTACCTTGTAGACTTAGCGATTTAAAAAACAAATATCGTAAACCGTGTTTACAATATGCTTATCCAGCCATTCCGTTTGGTTCTTTAATATTAACTGATAAATTGATAACAGATATAAAAAATGAAAATAAAGAAGAATTATTAATGAAAATTATACCTGGAAGTTCAAGTAAAAAAACAGTTTTAATGCCAACATCAAATAATTTAGAATATAAATTTACACCGTCTAATAGTAATAAATATGTTATTTTAATAAGTTATCATAATTTTGATACTGAACATAAACCTGAGGATCCAAACCCATTGATTGAATGGAATGTTATTTTAAAACAACTTACTAATAATACTGAAGGAAATCCCAATTTAAATATTAATAATGATTTATCAAAATCAACAGATCTTGATTTAGAGCAAATTAAAAAGAATGATATTATATACAGTGTTAGCAATAATGAAGTTAGTGCAATTTCTTTTACATATTGTGTTTATGAATTTATGTGCAATCAAATAGTTCGAACATTGAATCATGATTTAGCTTTATTTGAATTGAATAGTAACGAAGATTATTTACTTAAATTTTTTAATAATAACTCAAATAATATTAAATATCCTCCGACAATTTTAGAACTTGTGGCGATTCCTTTAGAACAATGGTCGTTAGAATTTATTAAAGGTAGCATAATTTGTTCTCAAAATGTGGCGGGACTATGTGATAAAGATACATATAAGACAAATCCTAATGCAATTATCTTAAACTTATATGGAGGTTATGATTTTTATAACAAAAATGTTGCATCAGAAAACAAAATTCAAAATGCAGCTCTTAATTCAGTCCTTAAAAATTTAAATATGATGCCAAATATAAGCGAATATAAACTTATTGACAATAATCAAATGTCCAACATAGCATCTGGTAATGTTTCTGAACCTAAATTATACACCATATTGTTAGAATATTATCAACCATTGCATACAAGTTTTGAAGTGGAATCAATGTTAACTTTTGCTAGCGGAACATATTTTAATCGTATTCCAATTACCTATTGTCCAAATATAGCCGGATGTAAAGTTCAAATAATGACTTTATCAAATAGTACATTTTTTGAACTGTCTAACTTATTTGACTTAGCTGTCAAAGTTCCGGAAACTAAATCATTTTATCTTAAACAAGTTAGTGTTTTACGTAATACGGATTTTGATAAATCCATGTTAATAAGGAAAAAAAAGGATTCTAGTTTAGATCTTGAATTTCATAACAAGTGTGGAATGGATGCATTTTATTTAAATGCGAATGCATATAACGCACATGTGGTTAATGGAACTTTTAATGAACCCACGTATGATAAATTGGAAGATAATCATTCAAAAATATCTAAATACTGTTGGGATAATATGTTTTCTTTAACAGTGAATTTTAATAAAGGGTCTTTGCGTTGTGATTGCGATCTGAACGGTTCAAAAAGCAACGAATGTGCCAAATTTGGCGGACAATGTCCTTGCAAGCCAAATATAATAGGACGAACTTGTTCCGCTTGTAAAATAGGTTATTATGGTTTCCCGAATTGTCGTCCATGTAATTGTCCAAATGCAGCTTATTGTGAAATTAAGACAGGTAAATGCATGTGTCCACCTCGAGTTAAAGGAGAAAAATGTGATCGCTGTGTTGCTTTAACTTACGGTTATAACAAAATTAATGGATGTCAAGAGTGCAAATGTAATAGTCAAGGAGTAGTAAAAGGAAATTTACAATGTGATTTGGAAAGTGGAAAGTGTGAATGTGAAAAAATCTTTCAAGGACGCACTTGCGATAAATGTAAAAATGGCTTCTTCAGTTTTCCTAATTGTGTTAACTGTAATTGCGATGCAAAAGGAACAACGGAACAAGTCTGTAATGATAAAACTGGAATTTGTTTCTGTAAACCTAATGTTGAGGGACGTCATTGTGATACTTGTAAACAAGATTCATTTAATTTACTTGAATCTAATCCGTTGGGATGTACAAAATGTTGGTGTGCTGGAATCTCAAATAGATGTAGAAGCTCTAAACTAGTCTATGTGGACGATAAAAACATGCTTCACTTGGACTGGAAATTGGTCAAATTAACATTTAGATCAGATCAAGAATTGATTGAAAATTGGGTTTTAGGGCAAAATGATACTTCTAATCAGTCAATTGATACTGAAAATTTAATTATAAAATCAAATACAGTTAATGTTACCATACCTAAACATATATTGGAAGAATTAACAAACAAAAAACATCAAGAAAAAGAATCGAATCAATTAAATCAATATGGATTTTACTTTAAATTACCTAATAAATATTTAGGCAAGAAAATCCTTTCATATGGCGCTTATTTGAGTTATAACATTCAGAACATCATGTCTTATAAATATGATGGAATATTTATTGGGCCTGATTTAGTAATTGTGAGTAATAATATAATAATTATTTATGAACAACAAGAACAACCTGAAGAAATAAATAAAGATCATCTTATAAATATAAATTTAATTGAAAATACATTTAAATATTTGGATGGCAAATCAGTCACGAGAGAAAAGTTTATGATGGTTTTATTAAATGTGACTGCAATTTACATAAAAGGAACTTACTTTAAATATGTGCCAGAAATAAGTTTGCAAAAATTAAATTTGCAATTTGCAACAGAAAATTTACCTAGTGTAAATAGCAGTCAAATTGCAAATTATGTGGAACAATGTTATTGTTCTAAGGGATATGCAGGAAGCTCATGTGAAAATTGTGCCTCCGGATATTATCGATCTAATATTGGTCCTTCTTTGGGTTATTGCATTGCTTGTAACTGTAATGGACATTCTAATGAATGTGATGTGAATACAGGTAATTATTAATAAAATGAAAAAAAAAAATTTTATTAATTAAAAATTTTTTAGGAAAATGTTTCAATTGTTCTCATTATACAACTGGAGATCATTGTGAAAAATGTATTTCTGGTTATCATGGTGATGCAACTAAAGGAACTAATAAGGACTGTTTGATTTGTAGCTGTCCATTACCTATTGAAAGCAATAATTTTGCAATTTCTTGTGAAATTGACAAAGGATTGGTTCCAGAAAATTGGAAACTTAATTGTAAATGTAAACAAGGTTACACTGGACAATTTTGTGAACAATGTGAAATTGGTTATTTCGGAAATCCAAATTTAAATGGAGATTCATGCAAGCCATGTAACTGCTCTGGTAATAATGATCTTTTTATGCCTGGAACTTGCAATAATATCACAGGTGTTTGCTCTCAATGTCAAAATAACACTTATGGTGATAGGTGTGAAAATTGTGCTCCAAACTTTTATGGAGATGCAATTATTGCCAAAAATTGTAAACCATGTTCTTGTTCTAAATGTGGTACATCCAGATGTGACCATTCAACAGGAATATGTTATTGCAAAAATAATATAATAGGTAAAAATTGTGGTGAATGTGCAGAAGAATATTATGGATTTAGTCAATGTAATGGGTGCAAAGCTTGTGAGTGTGGACTTGCTTCCAATTCAAGTCAATGTGATCACGAAACAGGTCAATGTTCTTGTAAACCAGGTGTGACCGGAATGAAATGTGACACTTGTTTGGCTGGATTTTGGAATTATACAAAAGAAGGATGTACTAGTTGTGATTGTAGTTCAAAATATTCATTTGGGTCAAAATGTAATGAAAAAACAGGCCAATGCGAATGTATGAAAGGAGTGATAGGTGAAAAATGTGAAAAATGTCCAAATCGTTGGGTATTTATTCCTAATCAAGGATGCGAACCTTGCGAAAACTGTGTACATAATTTACTTGATAGCACAAATGAATTAAAAAATCAACTGAATTTGATTATGGCAGACATTAACAATAATTCTTCATCTATGCTTGCCGCAAGAAAATTATCGTTTGTTAATGATACTTTAATTTCTCTTAAAAATCAAAGAGCAAAACTGATTGAAGACAGTTTAATTAGAAATTTAGATGGAAGTAAGGAATTAATAAAAAACGAAAATAATATTAAGTCATTGGAAAATGATCTGAAAAAACTAATTGAATTAAAATTAAAACTTATACAAGGTTCAGGTAAAGATTTAAATGAAGCAAATCAAAGTGTAGCTAAAACTAAAGAAATAAGTAAAATAATAGAAAATGTTAACAATAAATTATTATCAGAGATAAATTGGATCAAGGGCTTAGAACAAAGTTTAAGACAAGATAAAAATTTGAATGAAGAAAATATTTTTTCTAAAGGTCAAAAATTAATGATTAGATTAAAAGAAATTAGTTTGGATGAAGATTTAGAAAATGCAAAATCACAATTAAATAAATCTGATGTATTAGAAAAGAAAGCACTTGAAATTTTAGATCCATTAACAAAGTTTAAACAATCAATAAATGAAACTGGTGAAAAAATAGTAAAATTTGAAAAATTAATTAACGAACTTAATAATTATACTGAACAATCAAAAAAAAATTCAGCCAAAGTAAATCAAATAAATAAAAGTTTACAACAGAATCATATACAAATTATAGAGAATGAGAAAAAAATATTTGAAACGCATCAAAAATCTAATGAAAAATTGCAACAAGCTAACGATAAAAATGAATTTTCTAAAAAAATAATAGATGATAAACTTAGTAAATTAGCTATTGATGATCTTTATAATAAAATAAATGACAAACATGATTTATTAGAAGTAGCAAATGAAGATTTTACTAAACAAACAGATGAAATATATTTAATTGTAAAAAATTCATCTGAACATTCTCAAAATTTAACAAAAAAAGCAAATGATTATAAATTGCAATTTGAAAGCACTAAAATTAAATCAGAAAGTCCTGTTAAAGCAGCTAACTCATATAATAAGATTAATGAAGCAGTAGAAAATGCGAATAAAGCGGCTATAAATGCTAAAAAAGCTATTGAAGATATAAACAATTTATTAACACCAAAATCTTTACCACCAATTTCAAACAAAAGTAATTTGTACGAATTGAAAAATCAAGCAAATAAAATTGAAGCATCTTTACAAAATGATTTAACTCTTAATCTGGAAAAAATATTAAAAAATTTGCATAATACAAAAAATCAATTGGAAAATAACTTAAAAAAACGAAATTCCTTTAAGAAAAATGTAGATCAATTAGAAGAACAATCTAAAATAAAATTGAAGCCGAAATTGGAAAATATTAAAAGAATTTTAGATGAAAGATCAGATGAATTGCTCGAAAGACATCAACGTATAATTGAACGTATGGAATTAGTAAAAGCAATGAAAATCGAACAGGATCAATTAAAAAGTAACAACAGCGACTTCCGACAATTAAACAAGCACACAATTTCTTACTCGGAAAAGTTGGAACAAATTATGCCTAATGTGTCTCATCTTAATTTGATTGTTGCAAAAAAAGAAAATGTAACAAATATTCAACAAAATCTATCAAACCAAATTAATGCCTTACGAGACCAAGTTAAATCGGCTAGAGCTACAGCTAATCGACTTGATTTAGGTTTGAATGTAACAAGCAATACTTTTATTCAACTTAGAGTACCAGATAATTTATTAAAACCTGGAACTTATACTCGTTTTTCAATGTTTTTCCGTCCAATGCAAACTAATGGCTTCCTGGCTTACATTGGAAATCCCCTAAATGAGAATTTGCATATGGAATTAACAAGTCCAACAAACAATCCAAATAACCAATTATCTATTAAAGATTATATGGCTCTTGAATTGCGTAAAGGTAGAGTGGTTTTGATTATAGACATAGGAAATGAACCACTAGTGTTGTTCAATGATCTTGCTATTAAATTGAAAAAATGGCATTTTATAGAAGCTGAAATAATAGGAAGATATGTAACTTTGACAGTGATCAACTCTGAAAATGTAGAGAACAAGGTAAGTTCTCATATTACAGGTACACATTCTGTATTCAATTTGGATCGGTTACATTCAAAATTGTATGTTGGAGGTGTTCCTAGTAATGTGCTTTTGCAAAATAAGATTGAAAATATTAAATTTGTTGGAGAAATTCAAAAAATACGCTTTGGTGATGAACAAATCGGTTTTTGGAATTTTATTTCAGCTCTTGACAATCGAAAAGGAATCATAAAGAAAGAACTTCCAATTCAGAAATCTGAAGCTTTAGCTTTAAATGATCCAACTGCTGTGAAATTCAATGGTAAAGGATTTGTTCGCTTAAATAAAAGAGACTTAAGACGAGAAACCGTTTTGGTGCTTCATATAAAGACAATGTCTGAAAACGGTTTAATATTTTTAGTTGCCGGAGATATCACTTATTTAGCCTTACAAGTTAAAGATGGCTTTTTACAAGTGGTTATTAAACTAGATGAAAATCAACCTCCCACGTTAGTAAAAAGTAATAATCGCGTGGACAATGGATTATGGCATAAAATTGAATTAAGTCGATTAGAAAAAGAAGTAGTGTTAAAATTAAACGATGTGGATACAGAAAATTCAATTGCATTAGGTCATAACACATTTTTGGATGAAGATAGTAGTATCTTCTTTGGTGGAAATGGTGACAAGGATAAGAATTACGATATGGTTACAAACATACAGTTTAATGGATGCATTAAGTCGATAGAACTACAAGCTAGTATTTTAAGAGTAGATAAAGATTCATCTGAAATTGCTCCTGGTGTTGAATTCGGTTGTCGAGATACTATAGTTAGAGAAGTTTCTTTTGAACGTGAAGGGTTCATAGCTATGATATCACCTCAAAATATCAGTCAAATAAGTTTGAAATTCCGCACCAAGCAACCAAATGGATTGCTATTTTACGCTAATAATAATAAAAATGATCAGTATTTAATCATTTATTTGCAAGATGGAAATCTTATATTTAAGTCAGAACCAGGAAACTTTGTAAATACAGGACTTAGTTCCGGCAGAAAGTACAATGATTCTAAATGGCATTATATTACTGCGACAAGAACGAGTCAAATTATGCGTCTAGATGTAGATGACAAGTCTGTATTCCAGCCTGAACAACGTGGTAACCGATCTAAAAATTATTCAACGTTATATTTGAATGGAAAATACGTATACTTTGGTGGAGTTAGTAATGACATCGATAATATTGAACCAAATAGTTTTATTGGCTGTTTAGGAGATGTAAACTTAAATGAAGATTTCCAAAACTTTAGATTAAGCACATTGAAAAAAAATGTGCAAATGATATCTTGTGCCAAAGAAGATGTGCCTAGTGATGCCTTTACCGAAAACAAAAATAATTCAGATGAAACTAATGATAGTGAAATGGATATGATATCATCTAAAACCAAGCATGTATTTGGTAAATTTACTGAAAACAATTCGGATAATTTAAATAATGAAAACTCTAATGAAATTAATTCATCAAGTTTACCTGTTGAAGGATGTAAATTTGCAATTGAACCAGATTTGAATTCATTACATTTTGATGGAAATGAGAATTCAAGGCATGAAATTTCAATTAATAAAAAGCAAATTTTCACATTGGAAAGTGATACAAATATAAAATTAGAATTTAATACAACTAGCGCAAACGCTATTTTAGTATTTGTATCTGATTCAAAATATTTGGATTATGCTATTTTATTAATTGATAATGGTTATATTACCTTTATTTTTAATTGTGGCTCAGGGAACTCAACGATTAGATCTAGTGGAAAATATAATGATGGAAAATGGCATTTAGTAACAGTTGATCGTAAACTTCAAATTGCAACTTTGAAAATTGATAATAGAGAAGAAATAACAAGTAGTTTACGTAAAAAGACAAATAAACTGAATGTGGTATCACCAATTTATATTGGTGGTTTACCAGAAGAAAAATTGGACTTGATAATTAAAAAGTTCAAATTGGTTAAAGGGACATTTACTGGTTGCATCAAAAATTTAATCATTAATTCTGCTAATGTTCATAAATTTAATCCTAAATTCAATTTTGAAGGAGTTGGTAGTTGTAAAGAAACTGGAAGTTACTTTAAAGGTAAAAAAATATTAATTTTGCTTTTCTCATTTACTTAATTTTTTCTTTTTAATTATATTAGGCGCAGGATATATTACAAGTAATAAATTAATTGACTTAAATAATGAAATTAGAATTTCATTAAGCATTAAACCACGTAATTTAACCGGTGTGATTTTATATGTTGGCTCTACTAAAACCAACATTAATGATTATTTATTGTTCGAGTTATTGGATGGAAAAATGCAATTATCTGTAAAGAATGGAGATAGAATTCAAAACAAAATAATAGACGATTTTAATGTTTGCGATGGAAATTGGATTAAAATTAAATTATTAGTGATGGGTAGTTTAATAATGATAGATTATAATGAATATTCCACAGGACCTATTCTTGATCCATTCGTAAGCAAATATGTTTTAGATACAGATAGCCCATTGTTCATTGGAGGACATCCTATTGGCGGACCAAAAATGACAGAAGAAAAATATAATGTCTGGAAACCTCAAACACCATATACCAATCATTTTTCAGGTTGCATTAAAAATGTTGAAATACAAAGTAAAATACATTTGGAATATAATAATTATACTTTATCAAATCAAAATTTAAATCAAATTCATGGACAAGTTGCTTATGGATTATGTCCAGAAAATTAATTTTTTCAAATTTTTTAAACATTTTTTTTCTTTTAAAAATTTTGTATTTTCAAATAAGCATATAGGTTCGTTTATGTAATTATAATTTGAGCACATATTAATTTTTTTTTTTCTAAATTTTTCTAATTCATTTAAAGGATTTACAAAACTTTAATTTTTATATTTATATACAATACCTTTTGAATTTAAATTTTAAAAAATAATTGAAATAATTTTAAAGAATAAATTTACTAAATAATTTACAATTACTTGAACATCCCAATTTGATGAAATTTTTAAATCTAGGATTTTGAATTGTTAAATGCAAAAAAAAAAAAAAATTTAAACTTGTTTTACAAATTTAATCAAATATTAGCTTTCTTGAGAATTTTCTTACTTTTTCTTGATCAAAATATTTCATGTATATGTAAGCTAATTTGTTAAGTTTATTTAACTCAATGGATTTAAGTTTGGTTTGTGTTTTAAACATACGAAAAATAGCTGTAAAATAATAAATTCCACTACCAATCAACTTTAAAAAAGATCTTAATTTAAAAATATGTTTAATAGAAATTCAGCTAACAAATTAAACCAAATTAACTTATTCAAAAAAAGTTTGACAAAATACTAAAAAAGCTTTTGATAAATAAAACTGCTTGCACATTGAAACTCAGGTTTGTATTCGCACATAAGACAAGTTCATGAACATAGCTTTGTGATCCAGATGAATAGCTTTTTAAAACAATTATGAGTTAATAAAATATCTTATTTAAATGATGATGTTTTTTAAAATTAATTGTAATTTAAATGAAGCATAATTCAACAAAGTCCAAATGCAATGGATAATATAGTTCAATGATTTTCTATTTTTAATTCAAAATTCGCATAAACATGTGGAGAAATCAAAGTTTTAATATACTTTTTTTTTTAGTGTCCAAACAGTATTTGAATAAAACTGTTCACAAGTGTCTATTTTTTTTTATCAAAAATATCAAAATTTTCCAGTGTTATGTGTCTTTTGTGTTAATTTATAAGACGCGGCTAACCAATAATTTCACCAACTAAAACATAAATGATAATTTAGTTTAAATTTGGTAAATTAAAGCCAAATCTTACCTGGGGGTAAACTCAAGTGAGTTTGTACAGATGAGGAGTTCACTTGTGAAGAATTTAAATTCCCTATTACAGCAGAAATGGCATTCAAACTGCCTACAATTTGTCCAGTTACAATCGTAGGTGTATTTGGGTTGCCGTTATTGTCAGTAGTGGTAACTGCGACAATGTTATTATTATCTGACGCACTGCTGTTGGCCACAGTTGTGGTGGTCAAATTTTGTTGGTTCATCTGATTTTCTGCGCTTGAACTGATCACAACTGAATTATTTTGATTATTAGTGTTGTTATTGTTATTATTGTTGTTGTTGCTGTTGTTGTTATTATTGTTGTTATTATTGTTGTTGCTGTTGTTATTTTTCTTTCGTTTTCCATAGCCACTGCCAGTTCCGTTGTTATTTTTTAAATGTGTCCTATTAATGTGCTCATGTTTTTGACCTGAAAAAAACGAAAATGGTAAGAAAGTGTGTAAAAGAAGAGAAGAAAGAAATGAAAATTTACCAGGAGAGATGAATCCACGACCACAACATTTGCAAATGTATGGAAAATCTTTTGTATGTTTATAAATTTGATGCGTTTTTAATGAGCTTGCCTGAAAAGGGAAAAAAATTATTAAGTTAGGTTATGAAATGAGTGAAAAAGATGTATTTGAAGATTTACCTGAGAAAATCTTGATCCACAATGATTGCATGAATAAGGCCTCTCTCTCGTGTGTACTCTTGCATGACAAATCAAACTATATCTGAAGAGAGAAGAAAAAATGAGGAAAAGAAATGAAGAAATTTTATTTTTTTTTTCTTACCTAACTGTGAAAGCTTTACCGCAATCTTGACACTTGAAAGGCCTTTGCTTAGAATGGGTTTTCTCATGAGATTTTAACCTGCCATAAGAGACAAAATTTTTGCCACAAGAAACGCAGGCAAGCAAGGATTCGGAGGTGGATGAAAGTCCTGCCACAATGGCAGCCTCGGCATTGTGATCGAGGCTAAGTTCTTGTTGGGCTTTCATTTCGGATCGTTTGCGAGAGATTTTCTGTTGTTTGGTAGTTCCGGCATTGGCCTGAGCATTGGCAGCCGCAGTGATGGTCTGTTGAGCCTGATGAATTGGCTGAATTTGAACTTGAACCTGTTGCTGTTGTTGCTGCACCTGAGTGACTTGTAATTGTTGAATCTGGTGTGGTTGTTGTTGTTGTTGTTGAATGGCCTGTGTGATGGCATTGCTGACCGCTATCACATTACTGTGAGTGTTGTTAGTCAAATGAATGGTTTGAGCGCCTTGTCCATTGTTTTGCTGCTGATGTTGCTGAACTGCAGCAGCCACAGCCGGCGTGGTGATGATGATGGTGGCCGGATGGGCATTATTGAAGTTGGTCACAAAAGGCACCATGATAGTGTTAGTATCACGAGCCTCAATTATAGCTGGTTGCTCCATTTGTAACATTTAGTTTTTACCAGTGGGTTTCAGATGTAGACCAATGTAAATAGAAAGGGCACGTTGTGCTAAGATTGACTCGAGGGAGGATAATTGACCAGAGAGTTTAATTTAGTTCAATGGTGAGTAGTAGTAGTTGTTGTTATTGTTGTTGTTGACGTGTTGACGGTGGCCAAGATGGTTGGCAAAGTGAATTAGGCTAAGTACAAACGCTTGGAGACGATCAGTTTGTTTTGAAAGTGGCACCAATAAGTTTGGGTTTAGAGATTTAGATTTTTGAACATTATTTAGGAAGTGCTGCACTGCAAAACTGTTCCACTGGTGGAAGAGAGTGTTTGTTTGTGTTTGTGTGTATGTATGTGTAGTGTGTTTGTGTGTGTGTTTGTGTGTGTGTGTGTGTGTGTGTGTGTATATATATTTATATGTGTGTGTGTTTATGTGTGTGTGTGTGTAAATTGGACAATAAAAGAGACAAATTGAACGACTCTAATTTAAAAAGTGCATCTGATCATCATCGAATAGCCAATATATCATAGAAAGCCAGAATGAATCGTTAATTGATAATTGCACAGGGTTGCTGTTGAGGATTTTTGAGAGATATCAGCATTTAGTCGAAGTGAGATGCTGTGGAAATGAAAAGAAGAATTAGTGACCGGTTATAAAGAGTGGGGTAAAATACAATGTAAGAAAATTCAAGACAGTTTATGACAAATCTACAAGATCATGGCAAAGAATCACAAACCACAAAACACAACACACAACACACAACACACAACACAACACCTGAACACATGAGTGTCCAGGTTGCAGATCAGCTGAGCCCTGGTCAGTGGCTACACATGTTTGAATGTGAGACAGGGCTGGCGTGTTTACTTTTCTCAACATGTAAATATTTGCGCCCAATACACAATATATTGCATTTGCCTAATCTGACAGCTTATATTGCATATTGTGGGCATATATCGACATATATCGACGTTCTCAGCACTCTTTTGTATTGCTACAACACTTGATATATATGTGTGGATATACATAATATACATGGCTGGTGAGTGGCTGTATATTAGTTGACCATCTGGCATATATGGCATGTGCGGCATGTGTGGTATGTGCAGTAATGTAGTACTTCAGATATGGTGGCACATCAGACATAGTGGTTGATTGGACATGGTGATTGGTTAGTATGGAACATAGTGGGACATAATGTGGCACATCGGATATATGTAGAGTAAGTTAATCCATACAAGCGTTGCTCATACATCTCTTAATCTCTTAATCCACTGGTCCATGTACTTATGTGCTCAGTCTAGTCTGGCAATATGCACTCATATGCAGCATATGAAGACATGTCCACGATCGACTCATGTCCAGGATCCAGTCATGTCCAGGATCCAGTCAAGTCCAGGATCCAGTCATGTCCAGGATCCAGTCATGCCCACCATCTACTCATGTTCACTATCTACTCATGTTCACCATCTACTCATGTTCACCATCTACTCATGTCCATACACACAGTGACAAAATGATCCCAATTCAAGTAGGATACGTGCACAATATACATGTTGAAACAAGTGTATCACCTTTCTAGACCAAATTAGCTGAATATGTAACATATATGAGGCGAGCGTATGCAACCAATATGAGGCGAGTGTGAGCAGCGAATATATGACAACACAATATATAAGGCTAGATAGAGATATGAAGGCAGCGAGCCTAAGACGCAAGTAATGTATATACACACTCTTATACAGACACTCTTATGCACACTATTGTACACACTATTGTACACACTATTATGCACACTCTTATAGCAACTGTCTTATGCCCACTGTCCTATGCCCACTGTCTTATACCCACTGTCTTATACCCACTGTCTTATCCCCACTTTCTTATACCCACTTTCTTATACCCACTTTCTTATACACACACTGTCCATATATATAAAGGCGTCAGCCCAGTGCGCCGCATCCCGTTAACTGGCGCCGCCGTACTGCAGCCGACCACTGCTGCACCACACTATAAATAGCACCCAGCGCACTATATAGCAGCGAACAAAGCGAACAATGGTGGTCGGCTAAAATGGAGGCCGATCAGCTGATGGCGGCAGAGATGCGCACAAAGCAGTCCATAGCTGGCTCACCTTGGGCCAAGGTCAGTCAACACCAACTAACTCAAGCCAGTAGACACAAGAACTAAGGCTAAGAACATTGGTTGGCAAAAGTGGTGACTGCTTAAGAAAGTTGTCTGCTTAAGAAAGTTGCCTGCTTAAGAAATCTAACCAGTAGCAAAAAAAATCACTGTCAAATGCCAATGGCAAATGCCCTAAAAGACAACACATTCCCTAAACCATGGCCGGCTCAAAACCACATGCTGTATATGATGGATTATATGATGGTTACATCTAATACGCTACATATCATATATTACACATCAAATTGTATATCACATATTGTATATAACACGTTGTATATTTCATATTGTATATAACATATTGTATATGATATATTGTATATAACTCACTGTATATACCTTAGCATATACCTTAGTGTGCATACCACCATTCATATCCACACGTACATAACATTCATCCATCTCTATCCACACACTCTCATTGCACCTAGTTTATGTACCTCTTCTTCTCTAACACAATGCAAATCAAACGAGCAGGTGAATAAAACAGGCAAGTAACAACACACAAGTAAGAAAAGACCGACAAAATAACACAATCAGAACAAGACTAACAAAATCAGATTGACAAAACAATAAAACAGACAAACACCAACATAATCAACACTACAAATTACACAAACCAACACAAACCACACCAACAAACAAACCAACAAAATATCACATGCAAGTAAATCATGATCAGCAACAGTCCATGGCACTGTTGTTAATCCTTTAGCCGTAAAACGTGCTCTCACTAATCCGCTGATTATCTTCACTAACAAATCCAAACAAACACGGTTGATCAACATACCTCAGCAATTACTAGGCCGATCAAATGTTGCCGCAAATGTTGCTGCAAACGTTGCTGCAATGTTGCTGCAAATGTTGCTGCAAGTGTTGCTCTAAGTGTTGCTGAACCAATGGTTGGCGATGCTGGTTTAGGTGATTAGCGATTTAACTGAAAAGGAACAATAGTAATATATGATTAGCGTCTAACACCTATTGGATGTTGCAAAGTGATGGCGGAGCTAATCCGATATAGCGCTAATATTAAATATGAATTATGGTTTCGGAAATTGTTGCTGTTGCTGTTGTTTACTCGTATATATGGCCGTATATACAGTTCGGCTCGACTGCGATTCGCACCACCAACACTATATACGTCTCAGGTTCGTCATTTCATACCAGTCTTTATGCAATATGGCGGCTATATATGCACAACACGTAAACAACTGCCGACCAACAACTGGAGACCACGGACTCTCAAGCCACTGACACTCAAAACCTGCACCGCGCCCACTTCTTATTGCCCACTAATTACTTGCCCACACTCATTTAAGAATCACTTCTTACCTCTTCCTCTCTTCCTGTGGCCGGCATCTTCTTAAACACTCTTAAACAGTCGCACTTCTGGTCACACTGATCTCGTCAGGCTATTTGTAAATAAAGCAGCCGCGCCGACTTTGGCTAGCGCTACAGCGCCCGTCCATGCGCCAAGCACTCGCCTGCTGCTGTCTAGTGACTGATTAGCAATCTTTTTTTACACGTCTATTGCTTTGTTTTAGGATATTCTTTCTTTAAAGTCCTACTCTTTAAGATCCTGCACTTTAAGATCCTGCTCTTTCAGATCCTGCTCTTTCAGATCCTGCACTTTAAGATCCTGCTCTTTCAGATCCTGCTCTTTCAGATCCTGCTCTTTCAGATCCTGCTCTTTCAGATCCTGCTCTTTCAGATCCTGCTCTTTCAGATCCTGCTCTTTTACATCCTGCTCTTTCAGATCCTGCTCTTTCAGATCCTGCTCTTCCCAATCCCGCTCTTCCCAATCCCGCTCTTCCCAATCCCACTCTTCCCAATCCCGCTCTTCCAAATCCCACTCTTCCCAATCCCGCTCTTCCAAATCCCACTTTTGAAACTTTTCCTACTAAGAAAAAACCTTTCTACACTACTAAAAATGCTTTTTTAAAAACAATTTTCCAAGTGCTCTTATAAAACTTTCTAAAACTTTATTTTAATCACGTTTCATCTACAAATTTTTAATACATACGTTTTATTGTTTAAATTAAATTATCATTTATCATATTAAGTCAAATTATACACATTTATAATTAAACCATCATTTTACATCCATCACCACATTCAACTAAATTCTAAATTTATACTAATGATTTGCCTGTCATTTCTGTCGGCTTTTGTAACTTTAATAATCTCAAAACGGTCGGAGCAACATCTTTAAGAGCAAGCTTCTCTTTCTCTTCTTCTCCATAATTAAATGTTTGTGGTCCAAAAAGACAAAATGGCACACGATTAGTAGTGTGAGCCGTAAATGGACCTCCTTTATTGTCCAACATTTTTTCTGCATTGCCATGATCTGATGTAACCAACAAATAATAGCCATGAGCATCACAAGCCTCTTTTACCAAACCAATAGCTTTATCTGTAATAGCTACTGCTTGAACAGTTGCTTCATAATTCCCAGTATGGCCGACCATGTCTAAAAAATTAAAATAATACTTCATTTTAAATTTTTTTACTTTAATTATTCTTACCTGGAGGTGCAAAATTGCATAGCAAAAACGAATATTGTTCACTTTTTATTTGTTCTACCATCTTTTCAGCTACTTTTAACACACTCATTCCCGGTTCTTTATCATATTTGTCCACATTAGGTGATGCAATCATCACTCTATCTTCTTTCTCAAAAGCTTTCTCTTGACCTCCATTAAAAAAAAATGTCACATGAGCATATTTTTCAGTTTCAGCGCAATGAAACTGCTTTAATCCTGCTTTAGAAACCACTTCGGACAACACATTTTTCGGAATTACTGGTGGATATAAATTCTTAAATGGAAATTCCTTTTTATACTGTGTCATCGTGTACATATTCAAATTTTTAACCACCACTGACGTTTCGAAATGTCGTTCGATTCCCAAAGCTTCTGTCAATTGCCTCATTCTATCTGATCTATAATTAACAAAAACCAAAGTGTCATTGTCTCTCAAAAGTCCTTCTTTATCTAATATAATAGGAGTTAAAAATTCATCAGTCTGCCTATTTTCTTTACTAATATATCGATTAGATACAAAATCAATTATTTCTTCAGTAGAACAATTATCGCCTATTCCTTGAACTAAAGCTTCATAAGCAATCTTAACTCGTTCCCAACGCTTGTCTCTATCCATGGCATAATATCTTCCCATAATAGTGCTCAATTTTCCGAATTGCAACTTTTTAATCACATCTAAAACTTCTTTAATATATTGAATACCACTTGTTGGACTAGTATCGCGACCATCAGAAAAGAAATGAATAAAAACATCTTTAACTCCATTTTTTTTTGCACCTTCAATTAAACATAATAAATGCCTTATATGTGCATGTACACCTCCATCGCTAATTAAACCAAGCAAATGTAGTCTACCATTAGATTTAGTTTTAGCCATTTCGCAAGCTTCTTTAAAATATTCATTTTCAAAAATAGCCTTATTAGCAACATCTGTATCAATTCTGACAATGTCTTGATATATTACTCGACCAGCTCCTATTGTCATATGACCAACTTCGGAATTTCCCATCAATTTATCTGGTAAACCTACTGCTAATCCAGATGCATCTAAAGTTGAGTACTTGGAGGTGTCTAATAGAAATAAATTAGTTAAATATGATAAGATCGGTATATTGTCAGACCTTTTCGCAAATCTTCCATTACTGGGGTAGGAGCGTGTAAAATGGCGTTGCCATAAGTATCATCACTTATTCCCCATCCATCAATAACGATCAAACAAACTCTTTGGTATTTTTCAGTCATAATGGAATAAATTTGGAATAAACTAAACGGTAAAATAAATAAAATATTCGAATAAGCAAACAAATTAAACAACTTAGTTCCTTATAAAATTAAAATCACATAAAACAAGCACAATGTCAACAAACAGTTGCAAGAAAACATAAAGGTCATCCCGTACTTTTAATGCGCATGGTTTGAATTGCAGCGCGACAATTTCGATTGAAGTTTGTAGCAAATTTAATTAGTCAAATTAACTGGTCTAATTTTTGCCTACTTTGCAATTAATTTTGATCATTGTGGAAAAATGATGAGATTGTGATTTAACTCCTCTGTTTGGCCAAACGCAGAACAAGCACATCAAGAGTGAAACCACTCGTAAGCTAGATTGACAGAGGATTCACAAACTATTCGTATAATCACTAATTTCCCAGTTAATCAATCAGCAAGCACCTTAATTGCAATTTGTGATTTATTAATTTTGCAATCGGATTGATGTTTAGAAAATTCTAGACACTTGTAGTGCCATCTCGTACATGCAAACTTTTCTACTTCCACAGCATTCTACATGTTTCTACAAAATGAACTTTTCTTATTTAAATCGAGTCTCGAAAGCCAACAGAGCTCAGTCGGTTTATGAATCAATTAAACACAACTTTCTTAATTTTTCTTTCTTAGATTGTAACTTGATTTTGTACTTTCTTCTATTAGTTATCTTCGACTTTGGATTTTGAAATTCAAACAACTTGAAAACCAATTGCAGATAATCCAAATAGCAATTTCAGTAATTGTTGCTTGCAAAATGAGTGTTTTAATTTTACCTAGACCTGAATCTTTTGTTGGCAACATGGACATCGTGGATAATATGATAAATTCCACTTTCTTCTCAAAACCAACTTTTCAGGAAACAGTCCAACAAGATTCCATCTTACATCAGACTTCTGAACCATCCCAGTCTGCATTAGTGGCTCCCGAGGTACAGTTGCTAGAGCAGGACGATAAACAAATCATTTACGCAGTTCAATGCGAACCTTTTAACCAGGACGAACTAAAAGTCAAAATTTCTGGTGAGCTTTTGGTAATCGAAGCAGATCATAAACATCAAACTAATGATGGTTTCGAAAGGATTCAATTTACAAGACAATTTCCACTGCCTGACGATGTAGATAAACAAAACGTCAATTGCAATTTGACTGCTGATGGAATTTTGAAAATTAGCCTTCCAAAACGTCTTGTCAGTAAAACACAAGAAATTACGATTCCCATCGTATATCAATACAATTGAAACCAATTTTCATTCATTTTTTGTATCTGCTTTCAAGTTTTTTCATTTTAAAATAAACTTTCAAATGTATACCCTTTGTTTTTTATTTGTCTTTTAATTTTATTCATGTAAATAATTCATGTAACTTCTTAATAAATTTTACTTTTTCCCTTTAATTACAGATTTAAAATTTTTTTAAATTAACTTTAATATTTATTTTATTGGTAATTTACATTTTTTTTCATTAGCGATTTTACTCTATTTTAAAATTTTATTTTTAAAACCTTTTTTTTTCAATATTTCACTTAAATCCAACTTTATTCTTTTAGTTATTTGGTAAATTAACTTTATTAGTTATTCCTCCAATGATTTCATAACATTATCCAGTTTACCACTTTTTACTAAAAGTTTTAAAAAAACAAAATTAATATACTTTTTAATTTTTTGTATTTTTATATCTAACAAAATCTGCCTGTTTGGTCAAGTGTTTCCATTAATTTTTTTATCATGGGTTTAATAGCTAAAAAAAAAAAATTATTTTTGTCATATTTTTCTTAATTAATTATAATCTAACTAAATTTGATCTATATTTAAAATATTTAAAAAGTAAATTTACGCATTTCTTTGTTGATTTCTCGAATAAGTTCTATAATATAAAATTATTAGTTTTAAAATAGTTTATTTTTATTTTAAACTTTACCTTCCACACTTGGACCATCTTTATTTGCATTTGCTGCTTATAAAGTAAAAAAAAAATATTTTAAATTTAAATTCAATTTTTTATTCAATTTTTACCTGTTAATAAAATTGATGTCATAAATAAAGTTAAAAAAACAAAGCACATAAATTTTTTCATTTTGAATATTTTTTTATTTCTTTCTTTTTAAATCGCTTTAACTTTACAAACTTGTATAAATTTTTCAAATGTAAATTAAGTTTTATCTTACAATTGATTTTATACCTAAGTTTATAATTGATCAAACCTTGAAAACTAATAATTACAAATAAAATTATAATTAATGTTTCTCAAGTTTAAAATTTAATATTATATTTAAATTAAGTTAATTGAATGAAATTCTAAGTTGTTACGATTTTAAATTTATTAATTATAAATAACAATTAAAATAACTTTTTTTTTCCTATTACAATTATTTATTTATTTATTTTTATTATTTTTTTATAAATAAAATTTATTTACTAAATTTAAAAAAATATTTCTATTATGATGGAAAAAATAATAAAATAAGCAATAAAAAAACTAAGTATTTTTAAATAATATTACATTTTTTTAAATAATATTACATTTTTTTAAATAATATTACATTTTTTAAATAACCTAAAAAAATAAATATAAACAAATATTTTAACAAATAACATTCTAAAAATTTAATATTAGTGTGAAAATTAAAAAAATTATTTAATGATAAATAATAAATTTTAGTATTACTGTTAGTTAATAAAGTTTAATTTTTTTTTTCTAATAATAACTTAGATAAATAATTTAAAACATTTCAATAATAGTCATGTTAATCTAAATATTACTTTACTTAACTGCAATAAATGTAATAAATTTAAAATTCATTTTATAATGACTATAATTAAGAAAACAAATAATATTAAAAAAACTCAAAAAAAAACATTATTGATTTGCTAAATTAATGAATAAACAAAATTAAAAAGCCTGCATTATCAAAATTTTTTTTTTGTTAAAATAATAATTAAAAAAACAGTTTAAAATAATGCTTTTAAAATTAAATTATGAAAATTATTAACAATTATAAAAATATGTGAAAAATATAGGTAGTTAAAAAAGTTTTTTAATTCAATAAATAAACCATTAAGTTAATTTGGTAATTTTAATTTAATATATATATATATATAAGTTCCGGAAGTAAAGAATTATTTAAAATTAAACTTTTGTACGTTTTTTACCATTTAAACATTGATATCAAATTGAACATTAGATAATCTAACTGACCTGTATATAGTAATTTGTCGTTACCAATCCCCAGCCCACTGTTGCGCACAGTTATTTTGCTCAAATATTTTTATATATTTTGATATATATTTGTTTCAAAAGTATATGAATAGTTCTTTTACAAAAAAATAGATTGCTTTTAAAACATATATATTAGTATTTAGTTTTTATATTTAAAATATATAATATCAAAATTACAGGTTCAATGCCAGTTTACCAATATTTATGTATAAGATAGAAAATTAGACAGAACAAAATAAGTTTAAGCCTGATTAATATTGGCGGAAGTTTCCATGTTTTTAAACAAGTTTAGGTATAAGTATTAAAACACAACTCAGTTGCTTATTGCACTTTAATGTATTAACACATCAAATTTACTAATCTTTTTAATTTACTTTGATTATAAAAATTTCAAATATTAAATTTCCAAAGTTTTCAATTTAAGTTTAATATAAATTTGTTATATTTTGTGCCAAAATCGGTGTTTTGTGAAAACTTTATTTTAGTCAAATTCTTAAATTACTTTTTATTTTAATTTAAATTTTTTATTTTACAACAAGGTAAGTTCCATTTTGTAATTAAAAATTTAATTTATATTTTAAATTAATATTTAAAAAATTTATAATTCGAAATATTCTTAAATAAAAAAATTGAACCTTATCATTTTAATCAAAGTTTTTTGTTAAAACAAAATTTTCTTTCTTTTAAATTTTAAAGAACATTTTTCCAAAATAATATTTAAATAAATTTAAAAATAAATAAATGTTTTCAATTATTAAATAAAATTAACTCAATAGAAAATATTTATTATTAATAAGTCACTATTTACTAATAATTTATTTTTTATTTTAATTTATTAGCTTTAATTAAAAATACAAAAATAAAATTAGTAATAAAATTAAAATTTTTATTATTTAAAAATTAATTTTGACAGTTGTAAAGTATTTAATCATTTTTATATAGTCAATAATAAATAATATGTAAAAAAAAATAATAAATTTTTTAGTTTAGCTTTAGGTTTAATTTTTAAATTAACTAAGTTCATAAAAAGAAATAAATATTTTTTTTTAATTTTAGTCAATAAAAATATAAAAAATTATATAAGTTTCATGTGAATATATTTATGTAAATAATTTTTTTTTTATTTATAACTTTTGTTAGTTTTTTATTATGAAAAAAATTAATACTGAAAAACGATCAAAATTAATTTTCTTGTATAAAAAGTATAAAATTATAAATTCTTAAAATTAAATTTGAAATATAAATTAAATTAACTTATAAGTATCAATTTATAAAATATTTTATGTATATCTTAATTAAAAATTTACATGATTTCATTTTATTTTTTATCTATTTTTTACTAGCTTGTCCTATAAATATAATTATTTACATTCAATTGAATTAATATTAAAATAAAATTTATTCATTTAGTTTAATTTTACTTTTTATATTCTTTCTTTCTTTTTTATACATATACTTAAAGTTTTAATATAAGTGATTGATAATAAATTAATTAGTTTTTAATATATTATATTTATTTTTTTTTTTTTGAAAAATGATTCTTAAATTTTTTTCTTTTTACAGGTTTTTTGCAAATTTATTTTACTAAATTACTTTTTTTATTTTTTAAAAAAAAAAATTAAATTTTTTAGTATCTGTTTATGAATTCTTCAAGTCAACTTCAATTACCAACTAAAATAATAAAAATGGCTAAACAACTGATTTCTATTTTAATTTTAGTTAATTGTTTATTATTTTGTTTCCAACTTGTTCAATTAGCAGATGGAGCTCCTACTTCTTATGAAGCAGATAGTAAGTTTTAGTTTTTTCTTTTTTTATTGTTATATTAATCATACATTCTTTTTAAAATTAAAATATTATTTACATTTTCAAATTTAATAAATATATTCATAAAATATAGTGTAAATTTTTTAAAAATTATTTTTATTTAAAAACTGAAAAACGGTTATAAATTAGATTTTTAGTGAAAAATTTGTTAAAGTAATAAATTGATGTATGTAATAAAAATTCTTTTTTATTTAAAAATTTTAAATTTTATATGTTTAGAAATTATTAAAGATTTCAAGAATCAATTTAGTTTTAATAAAAATAATTATTATTAAACATATTTGTAAAAAATATGTCTAACAAAAATTAATATAGTTAAAGAAGCCATTGATAAAAATTTTTATATAAAAATTATGCAAGAAAATTTAAAAAACATCTGATTTTATTAAAAATTACTATTTAATGTATAGCTTATATAATATATAAACTTTAATTAGTAAATCAATTTCGGTAATAAATTTAAATTTTTTAATTTAAAATAATTAAATATAAAGGTAACAGTTAATTAAAAAATAAAAAAATTTATTTATAAATCTATTAAAATTATAAAAAGAAATTTAAAAAACTGATTAAAGTTAATTTAGGCAAATAAATTTTAAAGACTAAATTATTTTATTTTCTTTTTTGAAAACAAAAACAAATTAAATCCAAAATTATTTTTCAATTTAATATATTTGTATTCTTATGCAGATCATAGTAAATATGAAATTTTATTATTTATTTTTCAAATTTTATTTTATTACTTATAAATTATTGACTTAATAATTTAATTAAACATAAATTTAAAAAAAAAAATTAGTTAAAATAACTTTTTATTATATTTAATTTAATTGTTTAGTTAGTTTAATAATAAATTTTCAATTATAAATTGTTATAATTTAGTTTATTAAAACTTTTATTATCCTTTATAAATATTAAACAAAGCTATTTTTTTTATTTGTGATTTTCTATCTCCCAAATGATTTTGTGTCATATTGCTTGAAAATTTGAATTTTATTTATATAATTTATTCGTGGTTTGCCTACAGAATAAAAAGGTCAAACTCAAATCAAAATCTAAAACCATGTAAACCAAATCACTAATGTTTAGTTACAATTCAAATTAAATTCTTGTTTCTGTTTACTAATACTCTTCTCTACACTCTGTATCATTTAAAATTAGAGCAATTAAAATAAGGTTATTGAGAAAAAAAAATCACATAAAATTAACAAGTTTAAAGCGTTGAGTTTAAATTTTAAATAAAACATATTTAGTCAAAGCTTTCATCCTAATATTGATTATAGGAAAATTTGCATATGCATTTTTGAAAATCAAGTATTTATGTTTAAAATTAAATCTAAAGTATTATATAACATTTTTAAATAACATTTTATACAAATGATATTATTTTTTTTTTATTACATTTGATTAAATTTAATATTTTTTTACATTAACAATCTAAAATTGTTTTTTTTTTATAGAGCGTGTTGTTTAACATATTATAAAGCAATTTTACATTTATGTTTGTAATGATTATTTCAAACTCAAAAATACTATGAAATATATATATATTTAATTTATGACTGAAGAAACGTTAATTAATTTATAAAAATAATGTAGATAATTTGCTTACATATATTTAATTTGTTTAACAAAACAAATATTTTTAAATATGACCTAGTCATCTTTTATTATAAATATTTAAAAACCAGATAAACATTAAATTAATTTAGATTAATTTTACTAAAATTAATAATTTTAATAAAAAACAAATTTTTTTTTAATTTTAAAACTTTTAAAATTTAACTTTAGTTTTAAAGTGCTATTTAAAAAAATTTTAAAATTGAAATAATTATGTAAACATGTCATGTTGTTAAAATTCGAATTTTTATATAAATAATAAATTTTTTTATTTACTTACATATTAAAATTTAAAATACTTAATATGAATTTGAAATAAAAATTAAAAAATATATAATAAATTAAAATTGATTATGTATTAATTCAAATAAATTTAAGTTTTTTAAATCAAAATTAATTATAACTTAACAATTATTAATTTATAAAAAAATAAATTCATTGATATTAAAAATTTTAGTTGTGTGTTAAATGATCTTTAAAATATAATTAAAATAAATTTAATAATCTTAAAAAAACACTATTATAATAAAGTCAAAATTTAATAATTTAGATAAAAAATTTAATTTTTTAAATAAATGATTCAAATTATTTTTAAATTGTTTATATTAAATAGATTTACGTGATTTGTATGAAATTTTACTTCGTAATGAAATGGGCTTTCCACAACATATATCTCGATTTACTTCTCATCAACTTGAAAGAAAAGGTATATTTTATATTCAATTTATAAACTTTTTTTTTAACAATAGTTTAATAAAATTAGGCGGCCGAGCTCCAACTTTAAGATTACGTTTTGGACGTAGAACTGACCCTCTATGGCCAGCTAACATGCAAAGCATCACTGGTAACAGTAATTCACAAGAATCAATAAACTAATTTAATAATATTTCTAAAAAATAAAATATATTCTTAATTCTTAATTAGTTTATAATTTATTTGAATTTAAACTCATATTTTTGATTGAAAATGTAATTTAGCATCATATTTGCATACACTCAAATAAAAACAAATCAATATTTAAATTTTTAATTAATTTTTATTACACAAAAAAAATAATTTATTAATTATTTAAAACAATTGTTGCACAAAGCTTCAAAATTTTTTTCAATTTTACAATTGATGATTAAAATCAGCAATACACGTTTGTATTTTCAATTTAAAGCTGATTATTGTTATTTCACAATGTTTAAATAATTTATTTTATTTTTCATTTCAAATTTTATTAAAATGACTTTTTCGCTATTTAAAATAATCATTTAAAAAATAAAAATATTATTTTAGTTTTAAAAATGATTATTAGCTGATTTGCCTACGTAAATTTTTTACTTTAAATAATTTGGATGATAGTTTAGTAATGAAAATTTAACATAATATTAAAAAACAAAGTTAAACTAAAAATTTAAAGCATTTAAATAAACTAAAATTTACATATAAATATAAACCATCTTGAATAAATAAACTTTAAAAATTCATCACGTTTATTCGATCTATATTAAATTTTAAATTATTTATTTGATAAAAAGTATTTTTTTAAACAAATCAAAAACTTTAATACAACTATGATTAAATTTAAAACTAACATAAAAAAATTAAAAAAGTTTTTGTTTACTAAGGATATATAAAATTATCGCCAGTTATTTAAAAATCACAAAAAATAATTACAATTTTTTTTAGTTTTGAAATTGAAATTAAATATCATTTCTATTATTTTATTTTAATTTAAAAAAAAGTTAGTTAAAAAAAGTTATTAAAAATTTTAATTAAATTCAAATAAATAAAAAAGTAAAAATTTAAAAATACACATTTAAAATATTAACATTTAATAATTATAAAAAAAATAAATATTTCTGAAACCAATCAAAAATTTGTTATTTAATAATATAAAAAATTAATTGTAAACATCTTAATTTAAAATAAAAACTTATTCAAATTAATTTTAATAATTTTTTTTTTTTTTTTTTTTTTTTTGTAAAGTAAGTATACATTTTTTTCTTAGTTTTATGATTTTTTGTTTTATTTTATTTATATAATTTAATTATTTTTTTATAAATTTTTAAATAAAAATTATTTAAATTAATTACAATTTATATGAATTTTAAAATTTATATAATAATGTTTAATTTAGAATTAGATAATTAAATTATATTGAAAATAAATAAAAATTTAATATTGAAATATTGAATATAATCAAAAAAATTTTAAGGTGTAAAAATACAGAATTAAAATAATAACAAAAAAAATATTTTTTTTTTTTATAGATGTCAAAAAAATAAAATTAACAGGTATAATAAATCAAATCATACATTGAAACTCAAAAATAGTATAAGATATAGGTAATTTGTGTCTATATTATAAATACTTTCTTTACAACACTTTTAAATATATAAATAATATTTGTAATTTATAAAGTGATTAGGCCACATTGTGTTAATGTCTGTGTAAACAATAGTAGATTTAATGGACAAATATTGACAGTTGAAATCTAATACAAGAAAATTTAAACTAAACCTAAAAGCAAAGAAATTAATTTTACGCTGATAATCAGTTGTTAATTCGTCAACAATTTTATATACTTTTAATAATGACAAAAAAGGTCAAACAAAAAATAAATATTTTTATAATAAATGTTAAAAAAATGACTTTGACCTTTAAGAAATTTAAATGTAGACATAAAATGCAACAATATTAAAATTAAAGTAATATTTTTTACTGCTCTCTAGTTTTACGTAAGTAAACTAAATGAATCTATAAAAAATTTTTATGTAAAAAAAAATTTTTTAATAAATAAAATATAACAATTAATTTTTTATGTTTTAAAATTTTAAATTAATTCTAAACTTAAAAAATCAAATTAAAAAAAATTAATTTACAATAAAATTTTGTTTATTAAATATATTGAATTTTTAATTTAATGTATTATTAATAAAAAAAAAATATCTGAATTACATTTATCAAAATAAAATTTTTAATAGTTTTTTTTTATTATGAAAATACTAAAAGTAAAAATAAAAACATTTAAATAAATAAAAAATTACTAAACCAAAATATAACATTGTTGTATTATTGTTTGATTAAAATTATTAATTAAACTATTTAATTTTTTAAAACAGACATCTTTAAAAAAAAAATTTAAAATTTAATTAAAAAAAATGTTTAACTTTTATCTATACTTACTCCAATATTTTTATCTATATATTTAGAAGGTGCACTTCTTCCAAATCTTAACAAAAAGAAGTTAATATTATAAATAAAAGATTTATAAAAATTATAAAAGAAAATATTCTATAATTAAAAAATATATCTAGTAATAAATTATATTAAAAAAATTATTGTCTAACAATATAAATATAAATCATTTAACTTTGGATAAATAAAAAATACATTAGAAAAAATAATTTTATAATAAATTTTATTATATAATAAATATATAAAGAAATAATCAAATTATTAAAAAAAAAATTAATCTGATTAGATAATAATAATTTACCTGGGTCTTGATTTTTCAGTATAATATTTTTCTAAATTATCTAGAAATTTTATTGCTTCCATCACATTTGTAATATCATCTGGATTAGGACCGGCTTCCGCACCGTGTGAACTTAATTGACTAAAAAGTGAGATGATTAACATCAATGCATGTAATACATAAATAAACTGCTTCATTTTAATCGTTAACAAATAAAAAAAATATTTTTAAAATTATTATAAATCTAAATCAAAAAGTATTTGTATGTGTAGCAAACAAGCAACAAATTAAACAAAATTTCATTTTTGATTCGCTTTTTATATAAAAATAAATAAAACATTGTAAAGTATATTTTTCATACTGTAACATTAATTTAATAAAAAAAACAACATTAAATAAATGCTTTTTAATATTTTTAATAATTAATTCAATTAATACTTAATTTTAAAAAATATAAATATAAACTAAAAAAAATCAAACATTAAATAAAATTGAATATTTATTTAGATAAGAATTATAATATTTATACAAAAAAAAAATATTAGTTATTAAAAATTAAACAGTTAAATTTGTTTTTTTAAATTTATATTATAATTAAAATATAATCTTTTGTTACATTTTTTATTAATTTCATAGTTAGGTTAAAAAAAAATTATAATTTTGAAAACTGGATTAAAATTTTTTATGTTTAGTTTTATTAATATTTTAATAATATTAATATATTTATATTGAAATTATTAATAAAAATGCATTTAAAACAAATAATTGAATAAAAAGTTTTTGTCAATATGCATTAAAAATCAAAAAATATTTTTTTATATATATCAACAAGTAACAAAATAAATAAAAAGATAAATGAATCATTAATAAATTGCAATAAACTTTAATTTCAATTTTGATACATAATTTATTAAATATAATAATTTAATTAAAATAAAACTAAAAAATAAAAAAAAAAAAAAAAAATTTACTTAAATAATAAATTTTAACACAATGAACATATATTTTAATTAAAAAAAATTAAAAAAAATGAGTTATAAAAATAACTATTTTAATTATTCAATAACGTAAAAAGAATTGGCTTTTTGTTATGAATTATTTTTTTATTAAAATGTTTTAAACTAACTAATTTAAACAATATTTATAAAACTAAAAAATTAATTAAAATTGTTTTTTTAAAGCAAATACAATTAAATTAAGTGTAAATGCAAAAATAAAAAAAAAAATTATATTAAATTTGATAATTAAAAATATTAAATAAAAATTTAATATGATAAAATTAATTTACATTATTTTTTTAAACTGTTATTTTTAAATAAAATTGTACCATGAATTTTTTTAATTATTTAATTAATTCAGGATAATTTTTTAAATTATATTCCATTAAAAGTCTTGTTAAAAGATACTTTAAAAAAAATTTGTATTTTAAAACATTCGAATTATTATTTTGATTTTTATAAATATTACGTCCAAATCTTTAAAAAAAAAGAATAAAATTAATAATAAATAAAAATAAATAAAAATTAAACTACAAATTTACCTTGGTCTACCTAGAATAGCTACATATTTGTCCAACTCTTTAAGATAATTTTTAAGAATATCTGCATTTTTTGCACGGTTAGCATATGAACTTAGTTCCATAAAAGTATGTAAATTGTTCATATGCATATTATTGACGTCTTCGTACACTTCAGTTCCAAGTGTAAAACAAAAGCAACTAAACAAAATTAATGGTAAAAACATTTAAAATATTCACCAAAAACTTAGATAACGGCGTAAAAAATTGGTACAAAATATTTTCTAGAAAAAGAAAATTTAAAAAATCTGAACTGTATCAATTTTTTGACTGAATAGATTTGTACAAAAACAACGATATTTATT
The DNA here is from genome assembly GCA_025170145.1 of Pyemotes zhonghuajia. Taxonomy (NCBI): domain Eukaryota; kingdom Metazoa; phylum Arthropoda; class Arachnida; order Trombidiformes; family Pyemotidae; genus Pyemotes; species Pyemotes zhonghuajia. Next base: position 16,999,055 of record CM045846.1, on the reverse strand, counting down.
GTGCAAATAATACTTGTTAAACTTACTAAATATAACTAGAACACCTGTGTGCATTTGACAGTTAATACTTTAAAAGGACTAAAGACACTTGTTAGTGACGAACAACTGTTTTTACCTGCAAACAAAAGTTTAAGTTTAATATTCGGCTCTTAATATGCTTGAAAAAATTGTGAACTCAATAATACAAAATTACCAGCAGTGTTCGATTGACCAGCCATTCACTATCATTTTAACCATAAAATGCATAAATATTTATAAATTTGCAATTTAATTAAACCACCACCTAGTTAAATCAATTCCATAAGTTCAGAAAAAAACTTGTCAAATAAATGCAGGCTTATTTTTTACGCGTTGTCTGCTAGAATGGCTAATCTTGATCAGTTTCTGACATTTTTATCAAGAATTTAAATTGCTGTAAATAAACAAACTGAATTTAACTATAAAGTGCCTGCAATCAGACAAATTTAAATGCTAATAATGAATTGCTTCTTAAAAAATATTTACTTTCCTTTTAAATCCGTTAATGAACAAAACAAGCAAAATAATTAAAGAAAACTAATTTTTGCAATATTAACAGTTTATTTGATGTACAGTTTATAACTAAACTTTGTTTATCTTGCTTAAGCATTTTGTCAAAGCCAAAAAGCTGGGAAAACAAAAAAAGATAGAAGTGTGAATACATATATATGTTTTGTATATATGTAGAGTAATATATATATGTTGATGCGACTGTTTGTGTAAATATATATATTGTATTATATAAACAAATTTAGCTAACTATTTTATTTTAAAAGAAAACAATTTTCTGAATTTTAATTAATTTTACCTGCGGTTCTTAAGTTTCATACAATTTTAAATTTTCTTTGACAACTTAACAGTCCAATTTGAATAGAATCAAAGTTGATTAAAAGAAAAATTAATAATAGTTACAAAAATAATAAGGTGTGTACAAATGCAAATTTGAAACAATTGCGTTTCAATTATCCTGCAAATATACAAAACCACAGAAATATACCTGTAAAGGATTGCTATAACCAGTAACCAATCTATTAATATACAAAGTACATTTATGAGCTCATAAACACAACTTTGCATATATGCATATTTCATGTATAAATTTAAAAAAAAAGAAAATTATTTTATCTTCATTTAATAAACTATTTAGTTAAACATTCTTTGTATCAAGTGATAAATATATAATTTTAATATATACTTATAAATAAATTTAATCATAAGAATTATAACTAAATAATTTAGATCCGGTTTAATATAATTTATATATATAAATAAATATATATATATTAAACTTTATATATGTTCCATATATGTATTTATGTTTTTATAAATATAATCACAAAATAAAAAAAGTTTTTCTTTACGAGTTTAAGAAATCGTAAATGAATGTGTGTGCTTGTTTGTGGCTTATTCAATCAATTTAAACATGTATTGATGAATCAAAAATTAAATTAAAACACAAATATTTAACCAAAAAAAGTTATTTAAAAGTGATTCAATTTTGATTTTTGCGAATATGAATTGAAAATGTGGTATATGAATGGGTTAGTTATATACTTGGCAATGATGTTGCTATTGAATTTATTTCATTGTCAAAAATTAATTAACAAAATAAGTGCAAAGCAACTTAACTGCATCAATTTCACTTTATGTATGGAGATTAAAATTGGAATTTGAACATGAATAAAAAGTGAAACTTAATAGAAACAAATTAATGAAAAGGCCACAAAATATACACACTTTACTTAAAATTGTCAATATCTGTTTAATTTAAATGTATACAAGAAAACAGAGAATCACAAACTACACATCATTTTTTTTTCTTAAAGTCTACAAAAAAATATTTAACAATCAACACTTTAATAAAATAATTTTAGTATATATATATGAATATATATATAATTTTTTAATAATTTATACTTATCATAGTTTACTTTATCCCGAAAACTTAATTTTTGTTTAGCTAATGGGTTTATCTATTTTAAATTTGTTTAAATTAAATTAACTTGTTGTGTACAGAAATGAGAGAATGAAAATCAAGAAAATAAATAAGATGAAAACATATTTTATAATTAACCAGAAGGAGGTCAAATTTGGGGAATATGTTTTACTTGTAAATTGGCCAGTTTAACAAATTTTGTTCAAAAAATTTGAAGAAACAAAGCTTTAAAAAATCATTTCACTTTTTTTCTATAAATTATCACTGAGATGTGACAAATTAAATTTAAATATTGTACAACAAAACAAGAAAAAATTTTGCAAAAATTTCAATTAAAACAAAATAAAATAGATCTATAGATGAAATTTTGTCGTTGTTTTTACTTGTGTCTCACAAGCAAACACAGCAAGATTAGCGTAATATATTTATAAAACAAAAACAAGGTTAATTTCGTGCATAATTTCACCGATGATTGTAGGTGAATTAATGCTTTTCTAAATTGCAATTAAAGTCAATCATTTAACCTCTTATCACAACTATGTACACACAATGATTAAAATGAAAAAATATTTTAATCAAGTAATCAAACTTTTATGCAATTCATATTTGGAATAATTTCTTTTTGACTTTTAACAAACAATTATTTAAGTATTTCGCTTTATTCATTGAAACCACTATTTTTGCTGCATATTTTATTTATATCAATTGTTTAATTTGCTTTAATTTTGCAATTAAATTCCGTTAGTCAATCTAATTGAAGTTTAAATTTAAGTTCATTTAAATTTATGAGAAGATTTTCACGATATAATTTTGACATGCACTTAACCTTGTGCGTTGATAATTAATATGAATTCGAATAAAATCAAATTAAATTAATTACTTGGCATTCAACTAACAATTACATCTTCTTATTTTACATTAGCAGCATACGTTTTTGGTTATATAAGTGTGCATAATATTCAGATTATTAGAATTGACGATAAAAAACAATAATAAATTATTAAGCGAAAATGATTAAAGTTCAGATTAAAGTCAAAATAGACAATCTGTAATTTTTTTTCTTTGAGCAAAATTGAAAAACACATAACTAAAAGCCTAATCAAAATCTATCCTATTCTTTGAATTAAAAAATTTTAAAAATTAAGAAATTTTAGAAATTAAAAAATTAAAAAATAAATAAATTAAATAATTGATTTGGTTAAAAAAGTTTGATACATTATTTACTCAAGAATATGGTATTATCAATTATCTCAATTTTTGATAAGAGTTTAATATCAATACATTAAAGAATAGGCTGGTAAATATGATATTTTAGGTATGTCAAAGTGTTTTCAATATGCTCAACAGTAAAGATAAAAGAAAAGATTATAAATATAAATAAAATCTTTAAATAAATATTAAAAATATATATTTATGTACAAATATCGCTTTTGAAGTGCATTTTTAAACCTATCTAGATTGAATAAGGTAGCACTGTTATCTGCTGTGTTTGGATGATTTAAAAATTTAACTATGTTTTCATTGGATTTCAAGCTAAAAAATAATTTAACCCATGTTTAGCTATTGAAAACCAAATTATTGAAAACTATGGCTTCTGAATTATTTTCGAAACATTTTTTTTCCGAAAAAGTAAGAAATGCTGAAATTCTTGCAAACCGTTTAAACATGTTCAATCTGGTAGAGTATGTAAATTCAATTGAACAGTGTAAATTAGTGTAATCTTATGTAAAATAATTATGTTTTCTGTAAACATGTAAATTACTAAATTTTTCAAACCATGTACATCATATTTATCATGTATATATTAAAAATTTGTATATCGAATAAGTCTATCAAATATTATAATTCCTCTGGTGTAAATTTGAGTAATATTAGTAAAATCAAAATTTTTTAAATTGTTAAAATTTAGTCAAATAAAAGTAAATTGAATTTCGTAAAAAGTTTTTTGTAAATACACATGTATATAAGACAAATAAAGATTATAAAAATTGTTTGAATATATATAACTTTTTATAAATAATAAAACCAATAAAACACAATAAGAAAAATTCGGCAGTGTGAAACTGAGCAACAGGATAATCTGATGCCAATGTGTTTTAATGTGTGGCTAAAAATGATGATTAAATAGATTAAAACGATTGCGAACAGCTTTCTTAAAAAGATGTCGGTCAGGTGAAAGCAATCCGATGTGGAAAAACAAATGTGTGAATGTGCTGATCTTGCTTATCTGTGGCTAGATGTGACTGTGTGAGCGGAAAGGGGGCAATCGATCAAATTTAGTGGCAGCAAGTAAGACAAGTGACAGCGGTGGTTAAGAATAGTTTAAAAAAATTTAAATTCACTAAACTTAAACTATCTATTTTGCACCAAATAGCCTTACCGGAAGCAACCTAGCTTAATCTGGAAACATTTGACCAAAGTGCGCCTGTTAGCAATTTGCAAATTACAAAGTGCTTATCTAAACTAGTTCAACAAATTTTTCAACGGTGAGTGTGTAAAATCAAGTGTATTCAAAGCGTACAAGACTGTAACTGAATTGCCTTAAATGCAGTTAGCATCATAAAACGCTTTTTTAATAGAGACTGTGTAAATGTGTAAATGTTGTATATGTTTTCATTGTATATGTGGGGATGTGTATATGTATGTATGTAGGATGGTGTATGTGTCAAATGTTACTTAAATAATATCTAATTAAATGTTTGCTTTACGATTGCTGTGTCGGCGTAATCTGTATAAATATATATATATAAATACATACACAGATGTTTACATATATATATATATACACATTTAAATATATTTATATAAATTTTATATAATAATGAATTTCCAAATCAAAAAATAAATTAACTAAATCCAGTCTCCAATAATATTTAAATCATAAAATGAAATGAATTAACAAAACAAAATGGTTATCTTAAAATATATATATAAATATATATATTTTTGTCTGCATATGTGGTATGTAATTGTAGGTGCATGTATGTGTATATAAATATCGTTCATTTATTTATAAACATTTTAGTTTAACAAAACAATTGATGAAATTAAAAGGAAAAACATATTTATGATTATTAATTTCTTTTTCTTTTAGCGTTAACTTTGAATAGACTCATAAAATTAATTAAAAACAATTTACTCTTTCATGGACGTGTTTTTTGCATTTATTAATATTTTTTTTATAAATTTAAAAAATTTAAATTTAAGATTTTAAGTTTGCATTGCTGGATTGGTTTTTTCAATAATTGACCAATTAGTTGGCAATCATTAATTTACTTCCAGATAAAATTAGTTCTCAATCTGGAAATATTATATTTAAATTTATAATCACATATCAATGGAAAAAAGTTCTTTATGTAATGCAGGAAACAGAAGTAAAGGATTACTTTTGCGAAATGCACAAAGAGCTTCCATATGCAATAAACTGATCTCACGAAGTGCTGGCAGTTTTTCAATCAAACTGTCAAACACAGAGATTTCTTCTTTAAATGGCATCTTATGAGTTTTATTTAGTTCGAATTTAAGTGTTTTCATTATTGCTTGGTTTAATCGTATTATATCATTGATACCTTTCAAACCAGGTCGATCTAAAAAAAAAAATATTATTTCACATTTTTAGCTTAATATGTGTTATACGTACCTGGAGACAAAAGCACATAAGCAGAAAATAAGGCAAGTTCATTTTCAGTTAGTTTGATTTCTGCAATGCTTTTAGCAAATTCATACGCATTTTGAACTAGTTTACGTTCAGTGGAATCTAAATGAAAATTAATTTAATGTAACCTTAAATTTTAAAATTATAAATATAAATTACCTGATGTCATTAATGCGTCCATAGGCATCAAAAGATCACCGAACAAAACATTTGAAGTGCTTAGATCATAATATCGTGACATTCGAATGCAACTAAGTTCAAAACTGGCTGTTTTTAGCAGCACAATTTGATCATCTTGTGACAATTTCATAAATCCAGGAACCATTTTTGCAAATTCAATAATTTGTTGTATCATCGTGGTTAATTTGGAGGCACATTCTAGCCATAAATCTTCATGCGACTGATTTTTTTTTTGATTTTATTAAAATTTACATTTATTAGCATTTAAATAGATTAAATAAATAATTAACTTACCAAATTTTTAAAATAAGCAATTCTTCTTGCATCTTGTGGTTTTCTCATTAGATCTGCTATTTGATCAGTCGTGTACAAGCAGGTACGTGCATGCGCTTCGCCAACTGATTTTGAAGTTAGGGCAATTATCTCAGCTATTTAAGGTGTAAATTGAAAGGAAGAAAGAGAGCAAAAAAAAGAAAAAGAAATGAAGGAAAAAAACGGAAGTGTAGATCAAATTTAAAACGAAAATGAAATTTGACGAAATATAAATATAAGTCAGTAGCCAAATTGGCAGATAACAGTAGATGGATGCGACAGAAAATGGTTGCCAACCCATGTCAACAAAAAGTTAGCATTGGATTTAATAGCAAACAAATAAATAAAACAAACACATGCAACCAAGGAAAGGCACAATTTTTGATTGAGTTAGAAGATTGCCATCGTTGAACAAAGTAATTAGGTTAAGATGATAAAACGTTGGATGCAAGCCATCATTTGCCAGTAAAAACAGCAGAAAACAGATGAATGATGCAAATGGTAAGAGAAAAAAAAAAAAATTAGTATTTATCAGAAAAAACGCAAAAGTTTTTCTTCAAAAAAGTAATCATTCAAGCAAAATATGTAATCTTTAAAATAGGTTACAGATTCTTTGCCACCATCTAACCACCATTTTTATCAGCATCTAAACTATTATCTAAACCATCATCTAAACCACCATTTAAACCGTCATTTAAAACACAATCTAAATTAGCATCTAAACCATTATCTAAATCATCACCTAAACTACCACTTAAACTACCACCTAAACCACTACCTAAAGCACCATCTAAACTACCATCTAAACCACCATCTAAAACCATCATCACCATCTTGACTTGACTTTGCCTACAAAGGGACAGTTCTACATACACTATTTACGGGAGTGTTTATTTGATGTTATTTTGAAGCAACTTTTTGTCTCCTGAATTAAATTTTGAGTTTGACTAATAATAAGAGAATAAATAATTGTCAACATAGGGAGACAAGTTTGCCACGAAAGGCAATTGATTAATTAATTAGAGAAAATTTTAATTGAAGCAAATAATTTTCAAGTCTATTTAAACAATGGCTGATGAATTTGAAATAAAAGGGTTGAATAGAAGTAACAAAATATATAAAGTAACGATTTCTTAAGAGATGCGTTCATTGCGCTTGATTCTCAAGGTTGGAATATAGTGTTTTGATCGCACTTGACACCTGTGCCAAGCTCTTATTGAAACGAAACACTTTTTATGTTTGTCTGTAGTAGGCGTTTAACATTTTGTTTTAAAATTAAAAGGTTTTCTTATATATAATAGAAAAAAATTTTGATTGAAGCAACATCAGAAGACATTGTCATATGTGAACAAAAGTTGTCTAAACTGAAAAGTTGCTATTTAAATTGAAGTTGCCTTCAACTTTTGTAAATTTGAATATGAGTTTGTGTGTGTGTATGTTTGTGTTTGTGTGTGTATGTGTGTATGTGTGTGTATGTGCGTGTAAATGTACGTGTGTGTACGTATAATTGAATGTGTGTGAGTCGTTTGTTCTGCATATGTTGTTAAACAAAGGTGGTTTGAATGAGGTGTGAAAGAGTTGAAAGAGAAGAAGACCATGGACTTAAGAAATAGTTAAGAAAGTGCACTGACCATTGGTAATGTTGTTACTGTTGTTGGGTAAGCTGTTAAACTGTGCATCTGCGCCTACCATTAGCCTTTGATCATAGGTAGTTGAATCAACGTAGTCGTTTGTATTTAAATCGAAATTCATAACGTTGCTGTTGTAATAATCATTATCATAGCTGTTCAACGTGTACGAATAACTAAATAGTGAGATGAAATCAAATAAAAATGTTAAATATAAAGAAATATAAAGAAGTATAAAGAAATATAAAGAAATATAGAGAAATATAAAGAAATATAGAGAAATATAAAGAAATATAGAGAAATATGAAGAAATATAGAGAAATATAAAAAAGTATAAAGAAATAAAAAAAAGTAAAAGAAATAAAAAAAAGTAGAAGAAATAAAAAAGGGTAAAAGAAATAAAAAAGAGTAAAAGAAATAAAAAAGAGTAAAAAGAAAATAAGAAGTAAAACTAAGAAAGCTTACCCTCCGTTATATGGTGCAGACAAACTGGAAGAGGACGGTTGCTGGGGCTGTTGAGGCTCGAACACAGAAGAATCTGGTGAAGGTTCAGCAATCTGCTGACATGCAGACGGCGTGGGCGTAGAACTATTGGGCTGTTGCTGACTGTTTAAACCATGATTGGTCATTAAATTGCTACTATTAACGTTAATTAGCAATGCAGTGTTTGCATTGAGATTAGTGCTACCGTTAGTACTTAAGCTGGTCAACTGGTTTACTCCGTGGTTCGAGTTGTTGTTCGAGTTGCAGTTCAGAGGAGAAGGTGATAAGACCGACATCGGACTCTGGTTTCCGGTATTAGTATTTTGGTTGTTGTTACTATTTGAATTATTCGAATTTATAATGCCGAAACCATTGCTGTTGTTGCTGTGAGTTTGGTTATTTGGCTGTAGATAAATTGACACTGGTGACATAGATAATGAAGACGATGTGTTGTTTCCGTTAAGAACAGTTTGTCCTGGTATTTGACCGCAGCTCAATTGGTTGCCATTCAAGCTTACCTGACTGCTCGACAGACTGTTGCTGCCATTGCTAGTGGTTAACTGAGCTCGATGATACCGAACTTCATCTTCCACTTTTTCTCTTTGCTTCTTAGACATTCGTCCAAATTTTACTGCATCTCGTGACATTCCTAGGCCTAAACATTTTTGTAATCTACAAAACTGACATCTGTTTCGATTTACTCTGTCGACTACGCAATTTTTTTGTCGCGGGCACTGGTAATTGACCACATTAGATTGACTTCTTCGAAAAAAACCCTAAGTGAATAAATAGAAGGGATTAGATATGAATATATTAGGTCCGTAATTTTTGGGATTTAATTGGACAAAAGGTGGAAATAATAATAATAGTAATAATAATAATAATAGTGAAAGAACTGTACTAAAAGCTTAAACCCTAGCAAATAAAACCAAGTTATGGCTGAAACTAAATTAAACAGCTGAAATTGATTTAAAGAATTAAATTGAAGTATTCTAAACATCTTTTTTCAGCAAACACATTTTGTGAACACCAGATGGACACAGTCGCGTCGCGCATTAGAAATAAAATTCATTTTTTTCTACTTGTTCCCAATTTGCCACATTAAAGCTCAATGTCCGACTCATGCATCTGCCAACCCACCAATTTCAACTATTGCATCATGCTGAGGTTGTATAATATTTTATTAATATTTTATGAATCATGAACTTTTCTTAAATCAAATTTTTTTTGTTCAACTCAAGCTAGTCTGCTGTACTGAAATCCCGTTTTACGATTACCTAATTATATTTTTAATTTATTAGTATTTACTACTCAATTTAAGTTCAATTGCCTATTGAACGGCGTTTGCAAACTTGCAAACTTGTATACATATTGAGAAAATAACACATAATTATTAAAATAAAATAGACAAATGCCAACACAACATATGCAACTTGTTTGCGTCGCTAAAAGAAGCAAAACAAAGATAAAGAAACGAGAAAATTAAAGGATGAAGCGACAAATAAAAACTTGTTGCGACGGTTCAAGGTGATGGAAAGGAAGCTGAAGCGAAACTTTAAAGAATAGATGTTGTTAAAAAGTGTTACTGAAAAAGGGTTGTTGAAAAAGGGTTGTTGAAAAAGGGCTTTGAAAAAGGGTTTTTGAAAAAGGGTTTCTGAAAAAGAGTTTTTGAAAAACTGTTGCTGAAAAAGTGTTGCTGAAAATTGGTTTAGATTAATAGAGATGAGAAATAGTTGCAGTGAATAGTGGGGAAGAACGGTTGCAGTGAATAACGGTAAAGAATGGTTGTAGTGGAATAACTGTAATGAATAGTGATGGTGAATAGTGGTAATGAATAGTGGTGGTAAATAATAGTAGTGAGTAGTAATAGTGAATAATGGCAGTGAGCAGTGGTGGTGAATAGTAATGGTGAATAGTAATGGTGAATAGAGGTAGTAAATATTTTAATAGCAGCATGGAATAGTTGTAGTGGATGGAGACATGGAATAGCTGAATTAAATGCTAGTCTGGAATAGCTGAATTAAATGGTAGCTTGTAATAGCCGAATTCAATGGTAGCGTGGAACAGCTAAATTCGATGGTAGCGTGGAACAGCCGAGCTCAATGGTGGCATCCAATAGCTGAGTTCAATGATGGCATGGAATAGTTTCAATAAATAGCGTGAGGTTGGCTTAACGGTGGCGGGCATTTAAAACGGGCTTAATTTAGTATGAAAGCTGGTTGAAGCAGGTTTTATGCTGACCGGTTTGTCCTCTTGCATCCACCTGCATTTAGTTAGCACCAGTTCAACTTTGGCAGATCTGGGTTAAGCTGGTGAACAGCATTCAAACCTTGTTTAACGGACTGCGATTCATATTCCCATCAACTAGTCGCATCGGCCTCCCGCATCAACCGCCCGCATCACTGATCCATCAAATTTAATCAGCCAACTTGTTACCTATCTCTAAATCCGTTATCTTGTCAGTTCAAGCTTCAAACTTCTATCTCTACACTTTTTTTGCACTTTTTTCATACGTTCCTTCATCTCTCCATCTTTTCCGGCGTTCCAAAAAAAGATTTTTTCAAGCTCATTTTACTTAATTAAAGCAAACATTTTTCAACAAGCGTCTTAATTATTGCTTGTTTCGCAACTTTTTGCTTTTAAAAAAGCAGGTGCAAACTAACAACTTTGCACTTGAAACGATCGGCCAATTAAATTTAATTCAAATAAATTACATATGAGTAACTCAGATTTGTCACGTTTGTTTAATTAGCAAACGGAATATAATATTTGGCAAGATTTAAAAAAACAAACAAGTGCAAGATGTTCAAGATTAATATTGGAAGATGGTCTAATTTGGAAAAGTGCATTCAAACATATCTAATATGAAAAGCTAAAAATAAAATTTATCGAGTAATAAAGTTTATTGAAGTCAACATGCGATAGACAAAAGTGGGTATTAACAGAATTGCAATGTTGATTGGTTTGAATGCAAAAATAAATTAAGCTGGCCTTTGGCTTGAACTGCTTAGCTAGTATATCTAGCTTGTCTTGTGTTGGTTTGTGTTGATTTGTGTTGATTTGTGTTGATTTGTGTTGATTTGTGTTGATTTGTGTTGATTTGTGTTGATTTGTGTTGATTTATCTTAAATTAGCTTGACTTAGGTTAGTTCAGGTTAGTTTAAGTTAACTTAGCTTAGCTTAGTTTGATTTGGTTTAGCTTTGTTTGACTTGGCTCAATTTAACTTTGGCACAGGAACTATATCTAAAAAAGTGACTATGCTCAGAGAAAATACCACGTCTTTAAGAACATTGCAAATAAAACCTTAATGGATCAACAGATGACAAGTGTAAAAAGTTTAAATGAGATTGGTTAAGAAACGAGAAAAGCCGATAAAGATTAAAAAACTTTTGCATTTAGATAAGCGTGAGATCAAGCTTATAGCGCATCTGTTTTACAAAAATTGTTCTAACAAAGCTGATACAATAAGTTACATTTAAAATTGTAAATTTTTATTTTAGTTAATATAACTGTAAAATAAATTGTTTTGTCACAGTTGCACATTTGCATCATCTTTAAGCTGTTATATTAATTTTTTATTAATCTACTGTTAATCTGCCGTTAATCTGATTGAAATCTAGTTTTTAACTGGTTTCTTGTCAACTTGCTGTTTCAACTGGTTTTCGACTGGGTTTTTTATTGGCTTTCTTTTCAACTCACTTGTTCTGAAATTTTGAGTTGTTCTAAGCTTTTTTGCAATTGGCCTGTTACAAAGCAAGAGCATGCCATCGTTGAATAGGTGCTCATCTCTAACAAAACCAGAATCGTACAATTAAATTGCTTGTTAACTTAAGCATAATATTTTATTATTTTATTCTTTTCATTCTTAACTTATTTTTTGCTTGATTTTTATTTCTTTCTTATTTGTGTGTTGATAATTTTCTGTTTTGAGTATCTGTTGTAGTGTTTGTTGGTTTGTTTGCGACTGTTTTTCAGTCGGTTGCACAAACAAACCATGGTTGGAGATGAAGAAAACTCGTTTATTTATTTTTTGATTATTTATTTTTTGAGCATTTTGTTTGTTTTCATATTTTGCATCAGTTTCTTTATTTCATTTGGCTTTTAAGTTTTGTTTTATTTATTTTGGACTGGTGAATGGACGAATGGCGCATGTTCTAGATAGGTTTGATCGTGTTGAATTTTTCGGTGAGAATTTCTCGCACGGTTTCTTATGAGCTGACTGATGGTATCAGTAAATGTCCAAAGATGAGGTTTAAGAGAGCAAAGCATTTCCGCACTAGTTGTGTTTGTTTGGGCGCAGTTGGCCTGACGCCATGTGTTTGGCCTGCGTCTGCGTCCGGCATCTGTCCAGCCAGTGCTCGTTAGCTTGGCCTGTGTTTCAAACATGCGCTTGCGTCAATGCAAGAAAGGCCAGAATAAACATTGGTAACTGTAGATCGGATTGCGGCAGAACAAGTCAGACCAGAACGAGTTTAATAGCAACTAATAGTCAGACGACGATAAAGCAACATTTCACTGAAATTTGCGATTCAAGACTGTGTTAGAATTGCCCGCTAAACTTGTTCATTTGCTGGTAATAAGTTTACGAAAACAGTTATGATCAAATATAGTGAGCATCAAATATAGCGAGCATCGAGTATAGTGAACGTCGAGTATAGTGAGCATCAAGTATAGTGACGACCAAGCCAGTCAGGATCAAGCATAGTCAGGATCAAGCATAGTCAGGATCAAGCACATTTAATACTGAGGCAGAGTTACGAATTCAGACGACTCTTCAAGTCAAGGGTAGGGTTAAGAAAAGAAGGAAAGAAGCAAAGAAGCAAAGAAGCAAAGAAGCAAAGAAGCAAAGAAGCAAAGAAGCAAAGAAGTAAAGAAGGGCATAAAGCAAAAAAGGGAAAAAAATTTCAATAACAAAATGAAAAAAAAATTATAAAAGTTTTAAAAAACAAAAAAATCTAAAAAAAATATATATAAAAAAATTGAAAAATAAAAAAAATACAAAAAAAATTGCTCAAAACAAAAAACACCAAAAATACAAAAACACAAAAACACAAAAACACAAAAAATACAAAGCACAAAAAACTGAAAAACACAAAAAATACACAAAATTTTAAATTCAAAAAAAATTAAAACTTTATAAAAAACAAACAAAACAATAACTGTCTTATACTTGTAATGTATGCAAAGTCTCATGTTTAATTCATTTTATAACTGAACATTACTTAAGGCCAGTTTGATATCTTCTTAATTATTATGCTCCCTCACTGTATCCATCGTCTTTTTATTGCCGCCAATCAAACACAAACCTCCTGCATTCAATATGTTTGACGACTATCTTGTCTTGCTCAGATAGGCTTGTTTGCAAGCTAATAAACATCGATTCGTCTGCACTTGAATCAGGACGTGTTCGAAATGGCGCCAACTTTTTTTTTGTATAAATTAGTTTGTTTGCTTAAGGTATAAACCTCAATCAAACTGGCCGCAATCAAACAGCAAATTATGCCAAACAATAAAGCAAGCTAATAGGTACAAGATAATAAACAATAAGTGACTTAGGTTCACTGTCATTGTCACATGTACCATCCTCACAATTGTCTAAATTGTGTTTCTCGCTTTTTCCTTATTCTCAACCTTTTGCCGTTCAAACTTACTTGGCCAAGATAAGCTTGACTTGCAGTTAATTGCATAAGCTTTTGTTTGAAATTAAAAAATAAATATTAGACTAAAAGTTGGACTACTCACCTTGCAACCTTCGCATGTGATCACTCCATAATGCACTCCAGACGACTTGTCGCCACATACTTTGCATGGTATGATTTCGATTTGTGCTAAAGATTGAAAAAACGATACATAAGAATCAAAAACAAGCATATGGATGAAATTGGGTGAATGAATGGGATTTAAGAGAAGAGTTTTTTAAAAAGAAAAAGCAAGTGTGGCTAATTAATTTGATGCTGAATTATTTTCCGAATTATGTATAATCAAACAATAATGTGTTAGATAAGTTCTTATTCTCTTTTTAGCGTGTTATTTGTCACTATTACAGTTTAAGGTATTATGTATTTATAGTGATATAAACATAAAATGAAACAACATTACAAGTTGGTTAAGCAACAAGAAATTGACAAATATTGCATCAGTGCAATATCGATCAGACTGTGTAAAATATAATGGATCATAATCTAAATAATTTGGATAGACCATTTTGACAATATACCTGTTTGGACCAGCTGTTTGTGCAAAGGATTGCGAACAACCAGTTTGGACTTTGTACTGAAGCCATTGTATTTCAGAACAAGTTCTAATAGCTGCTTACAGCGCAATAAATACACAATAATCTAAGCGAACTGTGCAAACAGACGACGCAAAGCATTAAAATTTGAGAGTCAAACTCGAATTTGCCCACCGAAAATAGACGCCCACCACAAGTTTATGAGCAAAAAAAGCAAAAACAGAAAATCAGAAAATAGGAAGCGAAAAACAAAACACAATTCATTGAACGCTTTTTGGCGCCAATGGGTTATGGCTAAAAGTTGCCAGCTAGATATGTGTTGTGGGAGCTGCCAATTACAATTGCCAGTAGGAATTGCCAGCTAAATTGTTTGCAACATTGCCAACCAAACAACAGTTAAGACAGTTCTTGTCTTCTTAGCTTCGGATGACCTAGTCTAAAAGACAAGTGTAGCCTTCTTCTAGCTTCTCCTTTCTTTTCTGCATTTTCGGCAAACACTGTACAGTTGAACTGTCGTGGCAGGTGCATTCAAACATTAGTTAACAGTTGTCCTGACAACAAAAGTCACACAACAGACGAACTTGATCTCCAAACTGGACACAGTTTACTTGTTCTCTGGAGATTGCCTGATCAGATGATTGCGAATTAGGCAGATAATAGTAGATAATAAGAGAAATGGCAGAAAAAAGCAGATAACTAGTGCTAAGCACGATCATGATTGCTACAACAATTTTACAACTATTCATAATCAGAATAATCGAAATCGATCATAATCGAAAAGGATCCAGTGTTAATTAATAGGACCACTAACGAATAAATCATTGTGGTTTGTTTGAACACATTTGAATGGCATGTTAGCAAAAGATGTTGATTAAAATAGAGTAAAAAGTGAGTAAATTATTTGTCCAAATTATTTTTATGTTTAATAATGAACTGGTAAAGTTTTAATTTTGCGTCACCTGTTTTGGCACATTTTACTGCATCAGTTACATTCACTGATCAATCAGCTGTTGCCTTTGTCGTGTAGATCATTCGCTATTTATGATGTTTTACATGCACCTAATGATGCAGCATAGAAAGAGAGAGAGAGAGAAAGAAAAAGAGTATATGTTTGCTTATAAAATTGTAACTGCGTTTGTCATGTATACATAAATACGCAATGGATATGTGGAATGTACCATGGCTGGCATATATCACGTACACAGACAGACTGCATAGCACATATACAACAGTCGCAATTTTGCAAGAAAAATGCAAAGATTAAGAAGAATGTGTATTAATTATGAATGATTATTTCATAGCAACATACATTCAATGTGTTTTGGTCTGGATAGAAGGGGTGGACATGGATATAAAAGAGGCGGTGGACACAAATAGAAAAAGGGTAGAAATGAAAAGAGAGATAAAGAGAGATAAAGAGAGATAAAGAGAGAAAAGAGAGAAAAGAGAGAAAAGAGAGAAGAAGAGAGAAGAAAGGTTAAGAAAAGAAGAAAGAGAAAGAAGAGAATGAGAGAGAGAGGGAGAGAGAGAAAGAAAGAAAAAACTGTTAGGAAAATAGCTAGGAAAAAGGGTTTAAAATATAGAGATTGAAAAAACAGAGAGATGCAAACAGATGAGATAAAGCATAATAAACAAAGCTAACAAATATAATTTTAGGATTACACCAAAGTTAAATTTTAGAATTGCATTTTAGGGTTAAGACAGGTTTGTTTTGAAAGATTTGCTTTAAGAGGTTCGTTTTGAGTGGTTTGCTTGGAGAGGTTTAGTTGCGGTTTTAAGAGACTTCCGGTTGTAGAGCGACGCACTTAGCCCACAGCTGGGATGCGTCGGTGCCAAAGAATCCAGCCTGACAAAAGCCAGCCTGACAACCAGCTGAACAAGTGCAACGAAAAGTGGAGCGAACAAGGAGAGGAGAGGAAAGGGGAGGATAAGTGAGGATGAATGAGGTGAAGAGAAGAGAGAGAGAGAGAAGGGAGAGAGAGAAGGGAGAGAGAGAGAAGGGAGAGAGAGAAGGGAGAGAGAGAGAGAGAGAGAGAGAGAGAGAGAAAAAGAGAAGTGAAGAAAAAAAGAGAAAAAGAGAAGTGAAGAAAAAAAGAGAAAAAGAGAAGTGAAGAAAAAAAGAGAAAAAGAGAAGTGAAGAAAAAAAGAGAAAAAGAGAAGTGAAGAAAAAAAGAGAAAAAGAGAAGTGAAGAAAAAAAGAGAAAAAGAGAAGTGAAGAAAAAAAGAGAAAAAGAGAAGTGAAGAAAAAAAGAGAAAAAGAGAAGTGAAGAAAAAAAGAGAAAAAGAGAAGTGAAGAAAAAAAGAGAAAAAGAGAAGTGAAGAAAAAAAGAGAAAAAGAGAAAAAGAAAAAGAGAAAAAGAAAAAGAGAAAGAGAAAAAGAGAAAAAGAAAAAGAGAAAAAGAAAAAGAGAAAAAGAGAAAAAGAGAAAAAGAGAAAAAGAAAAAAAGAAAAAGAGAAAAAGAAAAAGAGAAAAAGAGACCCAGGAATAAAGAAGAAACAGGGAGACCTAGCTTCCCCAGACAGGCCGAGGCAGAAAAACCGAAAACTCTATATTGCGAGACTAGTTGCCAGGGGACTGCAGAGTTGCCGTCCCTCCCGGAAGAGAATCTTTCTGTGCGCCGTTTGTTTGCCGTTCGCTATAGCGTCTGCCGCAGCCAAGTGAAGCCGGTCTACTGCGTCCACCATTTCAACTGTGAATGTGGCGTCGTTGTTGGCCCTTTGAAAACTTTTTTTAAGAGGTTTCTTTTTTGAAGGGCTTTTTTCAGGGGTCTGTTTTTTTTAAAGGGCTTCTTTTTGTATGGGGCTTCTTTTTTATAAGGGGTATCTTTTTTGAGGGGCTTCTTTTTTGGAAAAGCTTCCTTTTTGTAAGGGGCTTCTATTTTTTTAAGGTGTTCTCTTGTTTAAAAAGATTCTCTTGTTTAACACGCTCATCCTTTGGGCCTTCGCAACTTCTAATCAGTTATGCCCAAGCTTCTAGGTTAGTTAATTGTTTCACTGTTCTCTCATACTCAACTTGAATTGCGATTTTTACTGGCAAGTTCTAATGTTAACGTAGTCGCACAGTTGTCCACTTTTGGCTTGAGAACTTTTCGACAAGGCTGAGAACATGCGGTTCAAAGACGGCCCTGTTCAAAGACGGCCCAAGCGCAGGTAATCGACTACTACGAGCGAAAAGCATAAAGCACGTAAATACCAGCTGTGCTAAACTGCAACAACCAATGTTACCATTGAGTTTTTGTTTAGATTCACTCAGATTTTCGCGCCAAAAACCACACCTTACAGCTCAACTTCATAGGCTGACACACCCACAATCAACCAAGCTATTCAATAAAACACGACTGAATAAATGAATGAAAGAGTAACTTTGAACTAAATGAGAGGGGTGTACAGCAAAAATTGCACAGGTACAAAAGTTGCTCAGATAGAAATGCACAGGTAAACAATCAAAGTACAGACGGTTGAACGGAAGTGAACAAACATAGCCCAACTGCGCAAACAACGGAAACACTTGCCGTCGCAATAGATCGTGACCAGTTGTAAGTTTAAATCAGGTGAACCAGGTAAACTTGAATGTACCCCAACACTAAAGGTTTATGTGCAGGGCCATAAGGGTGCAGTCGATGTTGGGCTTGGCCTCAACACCTGGGATTAATTCACACACGACACGATCACACGGCAAGAGTTAAGGGATGAGAGAGAGAGAGAAGGAAGAGAGAAGAAAGAGAAAGAGAAAGAGAAAAGAGAAAGAGAAAGAGAAAAGAAAAAGAGAAAAGAAAAAGAGAAATAAAAAGAGAGAAAAAAAAAGAAAAAAGTAAAAAAAAGAAAAAAAAAAGAAAAAAAGTAAAAAAAAGAAAAAAAAGAAAAAAAGAAAAAAAAGAAAAAAAAGAAAAAAAAGAAAAAAAAGAAAAAAAAGAAAAAAAAGAAAAAAAAGAAAAAAAAGAAAAAAAAGAAAAAAAAGAAAAAAAAGAAAAAAAAGAAAAAAAAGAAAAAAAAGAAAAAGAAAAAAAAGAATAAAAAAGAATAAAAAAGAATAAAAAAGAATAAAAAAGAATAAAAAAGAATAAAAGAAAGAAAGCAGTTAAAAGCACAAAGAAAAGGTAAGACAGTACAAAAAGTAAAGAAGACGAGCGAAAGAACAGGCAGGCAGACGGCTAAGCATTACAAAGTAAGGGTACAAGGACATTGAGCAGACTGAGAAGGGTCAGTGGGCCGCTCTAAGCTAGTTTACATGTATGTGCGTGGGCCCGTTTCTCGCTTCCTGTTTCCCAGTCAGGCCAAACCTGAGACCAGTGAGAATAGCCCGTCTGGCTGTTTTGCTCGACTGTGTGATTTACCTGCACTTCCTGTAGCAGAAGGGTCGATTTAATGGGCGCGGCCCTTATGCAAGCAGTTTTCTAGCACCTGATGCGATGCGTGTGAGTTGCCAGTGTTTGAGCGCCCGCTGAGACAGCAGATGGGCTTGACCTGAAAGGCGTGGTAAAACAGTGGCAATAGCTGTTTACAATAGCACTGGCAAAAGCACTAGCACAAGCTTACCTGAACATTGCTGAGCATTTGTGCGCATGGGTCGTGTGCGCCCGCACTCAACAGGCGCTTGACTGTACTGACGCGCGCAAGTGCAACGACCCTACACTAAGCAAGCGACTGCAGCAGCTGAGAGGGCTTGCAGCTAAGAAAAATGCAGTTAAGAAAAAAAAAGAAGAGGAGAGAGAGAAGAGAGAGAGAGAAGAGAGAGAGAGAAGAGAGAGAGAGAAGAGAGAGAGAGAAGAGAGAGAGAGGAGAGAGAGAAGAGAGAGAGATAGAGAGAAAAAGAGAAGTGAAGAAAAAAAGAGAAAAAGAAAAAGAGAGATTAACGAGTTGGAAAAAGTTGCGAGAACGTCTTAAGACACTTGAATAACCTAAACCTGTCGCCGTCAAACACCGCTTGCAAGTTCACTGGGCCAACTGATGTTGAACAGGTGCTCGCCCCTCCAGTGTGGTCTGGTTACAGCTTGAACAGTTAAATTGCTTGAAAAGCCAGTGATGGAGATGGCGCCATCGCACTCAAGTGAATCCGATCTAAACTAGGCTATTCAAACAAACTTTAAATAGCGCAAGCATTGCCAGCACAGTGCGAGCATTGCAGACACAGAAACAACGGACAAAAAAGCAGCGGACACAGAAACTCTATAGGATTCAAAGGGTTGTTTATAAAAACTAATAAAAAGACAAGACAATAGCAGAAAAGAAGACAAGAAAGAACAAGACACTTGCAAAGGAAACACATTAATAGAAAACAAAAAACAGAAAATGGAGTCTAATAAAGCAAAATCAAACGTACACTTACCTTTAATAGATCCGGAAGAGGTCTGTGGTTGAGCGACCTCCACCTTAGTGAAATTGTTACTCCAAGACATTTAGACGAACATACGTAAGCACAAGCAAGGGGGCAAATGGGGCAGTGTTTGTTGTTTTGCAAAACGCAACCACAATAAATTACACATGCACATAAACGGAAATACTTGGTTTGATAGCAAATTTTAAAACACAGGGCTTCACAGGCACACCTACACAGGCACACCTACACAGGCACACAACGGTTAGCTTCAGATTGTCTTAGGTCACTTTTCAGATCACTTTGTTGCATTACTTTTCCAGATCACTATTTCCAGAGTATAGTTCACATACAGTTTCACATTTGAACATGATCAAGATTCAGTAGTAAACCACAAAATTGGCAAGATGAAATTAGTAAGCTGATGAAATCGGTAAGATGAAATTGGTAAGGTGAAATTGGTAAGGTGAAATTGGTAAGATGAAGTCGGTAAGATGAAGTCGGTAAGATGAAGTCGGTAAGATGAAGTCGGTAAGATGAAGTCGGTAAGATGAAGTCGGTAAGATGAAGTCGGTAAGATGAAGTCGGTAAGATGAAGTCGGTAAGATGAAATTGGTAAGATGAAATTGGTAAGATGAAAATGGTAAAATGGATAAAATGGATAAAATGGAGTTAATAAGATAAAACTGGTACGATGCAACAGTTAAGATGCGGCAATTGAGAAGTATCAGTTAAGTTTCAGTAGTAAAGTGCAGCAATAAAAAGCAGCAGTTTAGGATGCAACAGTGAACACGCAACAGACAACACGCAACAGTCAAAAAGTAAATAGGTGAAGATGAGCCAAAATGAGCAGAACAATGAGCAAATGAACAAGGTGAGCAAAATGAGTTAAAATGAGCGAAATGGGCAAGATGAGCCACCAAAACCGACAAATAAGCCACAAACAACAAGACAAAACGAGAAAATGAGCGCAACGATTCAAGTATAGTGAATCGACACGCTGCAATTAAGATGGACAGATCAATTTAAAGATCACCCACTCAGGATCGCCTGCTGATGATGGAACTTGGCTGGCGATCGACTGGTGTTCGACTGGTTCTGTGAACGAACATAAATGCGGGCTAATCGAACTGCACTGCTCAACTGATACCACACTGCCCAAGTAATATGACTGCTTAGGCAATAGCGTTGCTCAAGCAAGATCACTGCTCTAATAATATCACTGCTCAAGTAATACCGTTGCTCAAGTAATACCGCTGCTCAAGTAATACCGCTGCTCAAGTAATACCGCTGCTCAAGTAATACCGCTGCTCAAGTAATACCGCTGCTCAAGTAATACCGCTGTTCAAGTAATATGACCGCTCAAGTAATAGAACAGTCTAAGTAATACCACAGCTGAAGCAATACCACAGCTGAAGCAATACCACAGCTGAAGCAATATCACTGCTCAAGTAATACCACTGCTCAAGCAATTCCACTGCTCAAGCAATACCACTGCTCAAGCAATACCACTGTCGAACCAACACCACTGCTCAACCAATACCACTGCTCAACTAATATCGACGCATTGTGCAACACTAGCAACAAAACTGTTTTCGAGTGAGTAGTAAACAGTGGGCGTGTGAATACACACCCGTTCTAACAGTGCCAACTAAGGGCCACCAGTGATTGGTCGATAGATAGGTCCAAGCAAGCTTATGCAGATGTTTATCGAACACACTTGCAAAAGTTGGATTAGAACAGCTCTGAAAACAACATTAGTTTACTTGTGCAGCCCTTTTGTCAAGCAAACACACTCTCTCTTAATACAACTGCGATGCATTTGTTAATTATAGATGGATCACTTATAGATTGGCGATGGATCACAAATGAGCGACTATTGCATTAGGTTTGGTGCAAAACTAATGCAGTAACACTGGTCTAACAGTAATCTAGGACTGAAGTAGGGCTGGTCTAGAGTTGATCACTTCAGGTTTAGGTTCAAGGTGCAACCTAAACACTTCAGGCTGCTTAGGTGTGAAACTGTTAGTAAATCACCAAGAACTGCTGGCTTAAGACGGAACACGGATTAGTTAGAACGAGCATGATCACTTTGTTGGACTCAATGGATATTTGTCGAAGCAATCGGTTTTTTCAAGCTTAAACTAAAGCGATCTATGAACTGATGCTTGTCAAACTGACCGTCACAGTAGCTGGTTATGGTGGCAGCCTGTGGTTGCTCAGTGTTAACTCGTTGTGACAGTCTTGAATGTGTGTCTAATCGTTGTGACAGTCCAGTGGTTAGCTGTGACAGTGTAGTCTTCTAAGAGTGTGTTTGTCTATTATTTGTGTAGACGCAAGAGTCCGAACAGACCAGTCGAGACCAGCTCTGACCAGCTTGCCAAAGACAGGACAAGGACAGGCCAAGGACAAATGCAGTGAAGGACGAATGAAGGGCGACTGAAGGGCGACTCACACTTAACTCGAGCAACTTTGAAAAGGTTTCAAAACAGACCAACAATCCACGCAAACACACCGAGCGAAGTGCAGGCGGCTTCTGATGTTGAAAGCTCTGCCAGCGCGAAAGGGGCACACGATCGGCGGCGCGCTCAAAATCTGTCGGCTCAAATCTGTCGGCTCAAATCTGTCGGCTGCACTCTGTCGGCTGCACTCTGTCGGCTGCACTCTGTCGGCTGCACTCTGTCGGCTGCACTCTGTCGGCTGCACTCTGTCGGCTGCACTCTCTCGGCTGACACTCTCTCGGCTGACACTCTCTCGGCTGACACTCTCTCGGCTGACACTCTCACGTCTTTTTGCAGCCGTTGTTTCGGCTGTCTTTTATTCTACATTCGACTATATAATTGGCTATTTTGTGGCTGCATGTTGTGTCGGCGCCCGCTAGTACTCAGCGGACTCGCGCGAAGTGTCGGCGCGCAAGATCGGCGCATTGTCGAAGCATTGCGGCCGCATCGCTCTGTCTAAGCCAGCTAAGCGCCGCCGACTTTTTGCGCCGCCGATTTTGTGTTGTGTAGCTTATTTTTTGCCCCTCTGTTTGCCCGGCCGTTCCCCCCGCTCCTCCCCCGCTCCTTCCCCTCTAAGTTCCCCCAGTCTGTGTTGTGCCTTCCTTCGGTGTTGGTCTGATGTTTGTTTCATGTGTTGGTTTGGTGTGTTGGTTTAATGTCTTGGTTTGGTGTCTTGGTTTGGTGTCTTAGTTTGGTGGTGTCTTAGTTCGGTGGTGATTGGGTTGGTGGTATTGATTTGGTTTCATCTTGGTTTCATCTTGGTTTCATCTTGGTTTCATCTTGGTTTCATCTTGGTTTCATCTTGGTTTCATCTTAATTTCATCTTAATTTCATCTTAATTTCATCTTAATTTCATCTTAATTTCATCCCATTTCATCCCATTTCATCCCGTTTCATCCCGTTTCATCTCCTTTCATCTGCACTTCACCTCACTCTGATCCTAGTTCTATCTTTCTTTTCCGCTTCTGCCTCCCGTTTTCACTTCTGCTCCCTCTTTACAAGTGCACAGTTTTAACATACTCTTTTCTAATAAACCCGCCCCTATTTTTAGACCTGCTTTCAACTATCTATCCTTGCTTTAGTCAGTTCCGTTAGTTCTTTTGGCCTCTGCTCTTTTGTCTCTCTTACTTGTTCTTAATTGTGATTTCTATTGTTTCTATTGTCTGTTCAACTGCGTCTATTACGTTCTTACTTTTCAACTTCGACATTGACTTTGACTTTGACTTTTAACTTATTAAATATCTGTCAAGTATAGAAAACATAAAAAAAAAATTTATAATTACAATCCTAAATGACCAACCAAACCGATTTGAGAAAAAAAGGAGAGAAAAGACAGAGAAGATGCATGAGCAAAAGATACGCACAAGAAATGCGTATGTTGGGCAAACAGGGGACAAACCGTTTATGTCCCAATTGCGATCCGCTTGAGTCGCGCTCTAACTTTAAGAAAACGATAGATCTTAAATCTCAATCATGGCCAACACTGTTGTCTTTTGCATTGATATTTCACGTGCAAAACACATTTTAAACAAGTATACCTAACAATTACTGACAAGATAACAAAACATGTCAGAAACATGCCAGGTAAGAAGAGCAGAAAGCTGAGAAATGCAGCGAATTAAGCCCAGTAGAAAAGGGCTGAACTGAAAGTGTTAACAGAGAAGACCATTAATAGAAGCAACCAATAGGAACAAGCGAAAGAAGAAACAACCTGAAGAAACAACCAAGAGAAAAAACAAGTGAAAAAAGAAGCAGACGAAAGAAGAAGAAACACAGGCCGGAAAGTGGCGTAAAGGGCAAACAAGAGACCAGATGAGGCAACAGTGCAATAAATGCTAAGCAAATGCTAAAACTAAATAACTGCTTAAACTGAATAAACGCTAAAACTAATAAATGGCAAAACTAGTAAATGGTAAAACTGCATTCAAATCGGCTGGCATGTTGAGCGGGGGAAAGAAGAGTTTCCTCCTCGCGGAAGTAAACACACTTTGCATACGTTCCAACACACACTTGGATTGCACACAAACAGAGCAGGCGGGGGAGAGGGGCAGAACAGGCTAAAGGGGATGAGCAGGCTAAAGGGAATGAGCAGGCTAAAGGGGATGAGCAGGCTAAGGGGGGAAGAACAGGCTAAGGGGGAAGAACAATCTAATAGGGAAAAACAAGCTAAAGGGGAAGAACAGGCTAAAGGGGAAGAACAGGCTAAAGGGGAAGAACAGGCTAAAGGGGAAGAACAGGCTAAAGGGGAAGAACAGGCTAAAGGGGAAGAACAGGCTAAAGGGGAAGAACAATCTAATAGGGAAAAACAAGCTAATAGGGAAAAACAAGCTAAAGGGGAAGAACAATCTAATAGGGAAAAACAAGCTAAAGGCACAAGCTAAGGGGACAAACTAAAGAGACAAACGAAAGGAACAAACTAAAGGAACAAACTAAAGGAACAAACTAAAAGAACAAACTAAAGAAATAAACTAAAGAGACAAACTAAAGAGACAAACTAAAGAGACAAACCAAAAAAACAAACTAAAACAAGCCAAAGGGGAAAAACAGGCCACAGGGGCCGAACAAACTAAGAAGCGCAAACAACAGCCGTACCAGGGGGTCGCCAAGCACGCAGGCGCAGTGTTCGCTCTCTGCAGTTGGTTGCACGCATGCCCACATAAGCACACTGACACACAGCTCACAACGCAGGACAGTTCACAACGCAAGACATCTGCGGTCTGCTATCTCTACAAAGCCATCATTTACTTTTCTTACTACTTTCTTAAAACATTCACAATTATAACATTCGCAACTCTTCTACCCTTTTTACGTGCTCTTGCACCTGCTTCTTACACTTAGGCCACTCTTTTAACTCATCTTCTCAACTCGACTCTTCAATTCTCTGCTTAACTCCGAAATGCTCGGCTCCGAAATCCCTACCCAGTAATACAGTTTGTTCCATCCTTCAATTCACCCATTTTCAATTCACTCATCTTTAATTCACCCATCCCTAATTTATCCATTTTTGCTTAATCCATTTTTATTTCATCCTTTTTTACTTTACCCATTCATGTTCATCCATTCATCTTCTTCCATTCATCTTCATTTATCCGTCCCCATTTATCCATTCTAATCCATTCATCTTCATCCATCTTCTCCAAGTTTAATCCTTAAAACTTAAATATGTCAAAGATTTTCAATTTGCTGTTTAATCTACTAAATCCCAAAATTTACAATTAATCAAATTGACAAACGAATAATTTGCTAACAATTGAAAGCAAGTTAAGTGCAATTACACAAATTAGACAAATTAAGCTAAATCAACATTATGGGTTGACAGTTTGAAGCAAACACAAATAGAAAGGAAGCCTTGACGAATAAGTCGCACAAGTGAATGCACTGTGAGCTTTACAAGTAAGCGCACTTTACAGGCGTCTAATGTTTAGTTGATTCATTTTTTAAAGCAGGTGTTTTCATTAATATTTGCCGTAAGCTAAATGTAAGTCATCCAATATGATTGCATGTTTATTGGCCTGAGTTTGTTAATACAACACTTTCTTACATTTACGTGTCAGCAAAAAAGTTTGGTGATGGCCTTGCAATTGACCTTGTACAAAGGAAAATATGACCTTGAGCTTACTAGTTGTTGTCAGCCAGCAACATAACCAACCCGCCAGGCTTTTTAGAGCCAGACACCTGTGGCCAATGCACTTGACTTAAGGTGAATGTTTTTACCTAATAAAAGCTAAGCTGCAAAACTGACTAAATACATAATTGGCATTCATAGCCCGCAACGCTACTTCAAGTTGACCAGTTGATTAGATTTTCTAGTTTAATCACTTGTTTAGCTTAATCAGTTTTTGGCTTAATCATTTATTAGCCTAGTCATTTGTTTAGGTGGCTCACTTGTTTCTGCTTTTCTCCAATTCTCCTACTAGTTCTTGATCAGTCGCTCAGCTTGATCAAACCAGCAACCTGATCACTTGCCCAGCTTGATTAACTCTGCAACCTGATCAGTTTTGCAGTTTGATCAGTTCTTAAATTTGATCAGTTCTTAAACTTGATCATTTCTTTAACTTGATCAGTTCTCCAGCTTGATCAGTTCTCCAGCTTGATCAGTTCTCCAGCTTGATCAGTTCTCCAGCTTGATCAGTTCTCCAGCTTGATCAGTTCTCCAGCTTGATCAGTTCTCCAGCTTGATCAGTTCTCCAGCTTGATCATTTCTCCAGCTTGATCATTTCTCCGGCTTAATCATTTCTCCAGCTTGATCAGTTCTTCAGCTTGATCACTTCACATAAGCATGTCAAAAGGCAGAGAATGGGCAATTGTAAACCTGTCTGGTGGCCCGACACAGCCAGCTAAGTCAGGCAACAGTCAACTAAAACTCAGGTAAGCAACTTAAACTAACGGCGCTATTCTAAAAAACGGACCTGCATCCCAATTCAGGATGCTGGTGTTTTTGGCAAAGTGTGTTGCGCTAAGTGTGTTTGTCTAAATGTACTTAAAATTTTTTCAAACAACATTACTAAATAACTGACTGATCAAAAAATGATGAGATGGATGAATGGTTAAGAATGACGTTTACAATAGTCGTACATTTGCTATAATACCGTTTCTGCATACAAAACAAGTATGCAATGCGACTGGCCTACTAGCCAAGTGCAAATGTTCAACTATGCTACCGACTTGTTTGCTCTTGAAAATCATATGAACAAACAACCAGGTTTTTCTGAAGAAATAGATACATTAAAAAAAAAAACCATCTATAAAACGTATCAACAAAAAGATAGATAATGAATTAAAAAGCTGAAAATAAAAACGAAAAATCTGCAACTAAAAAAGAAAAAGCTGCAAATAAAAACGAAAAAACTGCAAACAAGTAAAAGAACCAAGTAAAAACTTGTAATCAAACAAGCAAAACATCAAAAACAGGCGCCAAACAAGAGATGGGCCATTTAAGATGGTGACTTGGTGAAAGACTTGCTATTTTTTCTTTGATCTGGTCAGTTAAAACAAGTTGAAAAACAAGTGAACTGAAACCAACTAAAACAACGGCCAACTGACCTGCGGCCAACTGCACTGCTTTTGCCCCAAATGGTCTGACTCGATCATTTACTTTAATCCGTTCAATAGCGTGTTCAACTCTTTTATGGCCTTTAGATTGCCTAACTTACACTGACCAACCTAATTACGGTGTTGGTGGCCAGCAACTGACCATTGCTAGCCATTTACAGACTTTCAACTTTTAACTCTCCTTAAATTTACCTTTAAGCTCACCTTTAAGCTCACCTTCAAATTCACCTTCAAGCTCACCTTCAAACTCACCTTCAAACTCACCTTCAAACTCACCTTCAAACTCACCTTCAAACTTACATTCAAACTTGAACACACATTTTAACATGATGTTGGCTTTTGATGCTCGTAAGATGTAAACAGCCTATCAAGTAGGCACTGGGTTTTATTTGTTTACCAACTTTGGCCTGCTGATCTTACGGCCAACTTGATCACACTCTTGTGTCACAAGTGATTTTGTGTCTTTATTGTTTTACAGTTGCAATCAAATTGCCAAACAGACCAACACAAGTTTGTTTATGCAAGTACAAGTTAGAACAGGTTAAAACAGGTTAGAACACTTTAAAGCACTCTAAAACTATTTGAAACAAGCTTAAACAGGTTAAAGCCAGTTAAAGCCAGTTAAAAAAAAATTAAAACAATTTAAAACAAGTTAAAACAGGTTAAAACAGGTTATAAATAAGTTAAAACAGGTTACAAATAAGTTAAAATAGGTTAAAATAGGTTAAAACAGGTTTAAACAAACAGATTAGCACAGACTAGTATAGGCTAGTACAGATTAACACAGATTAATAGAAAGAAATACCCAAATATGAAAAGTGGAAAAAAATTTGTGAGCCCATAAAAAACAATAACCCGCTGATGTTTTTGTTATGCTAAAAAGTATACTTTAAAACGTTTTCTTATGTTTGCCTTTACTCATTTCACCGTTGGTTCACTTATGTGTAGCCAATTAACGGACCTAAAAGCTGTTTTGTCTTAAAAAGAACAACAAAATTCTTAAAAAAAAGAGCAAATAAAAAATTTGCCATTCAATTTACAGTTGTAACAGTTGTATGTTGATATTGAACTTTTGCCTAGACTCGTGCCGATCACATACGACACAGCGAAGATAGCATGAAATTAGTGACTCAGTGAAAAACACATCAAAAACCACCTGTATCGTTTCACATTAGTTCAAACAGGTGTTCAACATTTACAAACTTCATTCATACAAAAGCAAACTGAAAAACAATTGCCAGACAAAACAATTACTTTGCCAAAAAAAAATGTTTAATCAAGCCGACCATTCTTAAAATTGAATCTGTAGGTTTGAGAAATTAGCTTTAAAAACGCGCAACACGGACGCTTAAATCCCAACTGAATTTAATCAACAGTAAACTAATGGCGGCAGCAAATTATTAATCAAGCAAAGCAGGTTCATGTTTGCTCAGCTAATTGGTCAAGTTCATGGTCAGAAACAGTCTGATTTAGCCAAAAAAGACAAGTTTTTTGAATGCATAAGTTAAGAAAGAAGGCAAACAAAAAAGGAACAAAAGAAAGAAAAGCAAGAAAAAAAGAGACAAAAGAAGAAAACGCAATAGAAATAGGCATCTAAAAAAGAGGATATGCATTTAAATGGTGAAACAACTGAGTTCAAGTAAACCACCATCCGAAATGGGCAAAACTGAATTTTATCTTCATACTACTGCTTGCATAACCCGAACTTAAAAATAGCTAAAGGCACTTTTATAAAGGCCAGATACTGGTCACGAGCTGCACTAAACTGGTTCAAGTGTGGCTACCATCATCTCCATCAAATCAACTTGCACAATTTAGAATCGCATACATTCAACACACACACATACATACATAAAACGATGCTATAACAATCTTACAAGTTACTATTATTTTGGCCACAACGTTCATCACGACCTTGAGCACCATCTTAAACTATACGACATTTAGTACGACCTTCAATAATCCGCATAACACGATTGTCCAACGGACTCAAACAGACCTGTCGACCATCACATTTTCAAAGTCTTACTGCCAGTCAGACCACATTCAATACAGGTGCTATTTAACTGTTTTTTCTCCAATAAAACGTTAGCTTTGTCCCAACAGTAATTTTACCAACTTTATCTTTGAAACTTGATCAATTTCAATTTCGCCACACTCAGCTCACCTGATCATATCGTAATCAAAACCAAGCAAATAATTTTGCACCAAATTTAACCTAACTAAATTCTACTTAATCAATCACACTCTAACCATATAACCAGTTAAATAGTTAAATCAGCAATTTGCCGCCATAACCAGATTTGTAACTGGATAAACAACTGTTGTTAAACTCAAATAAAGCACTGGTGATTGTAGCAAATCATATAACAAACCATGTAGCAAATCATGTACTCTAAATCATGGTAGTCATTGTAACAAGTATTACATCTGTCTTGTTCATTTTGAGCATATCTCAAAAATAAATACTTAATAAACCATCAATCAAAGGCTAAACATGCTATAGTACAATAACTCTACAATTGTAAAGTTATTGTTGTTACCTTTGTTACCTTCAATTGTGGTCACTATTTTTTTTCTTTTCACTGTCTTCTCCTCACTGTCTTCTGTTTTCTTATTTTCACCTCTGTTTAGCTCACTTGTAAAGTTTTTCTGCTTCAGTTGCCTTTCTTTTCTTTTTTTTTTTCTTTTAAAAAAACAACCTGTCTTTCAGCTGGTCTCTAATAAAAAACACACACCTTTTCCACTTAAGTATTAGCTGTTAAAAAAAAATTAAGAAAGCCAAGCTAAAGACCTTGCAGTCAAAGTGTCCAAAATGAACATCTCAAAAACAAGATTTTGAATGAAACGTCGATAAAAGCTAAGAAAAGGTGAAAAAAAATGACTTTAATCAAAGTCAAGATGGTAACTATCGAAAACAAACGTAGGTATGATGCAATTGCGAACGGTCATTGCTGACAGGTGCAACTGTCTGAAATGGATGGCACAAATCATTCGCATCTGGTTGGAACAGCGAGCAACAGTTGGAATTGCAACAGTTGCAAAAGAATAGAAACATGGATGAAACAGGTCGATAAATAATCAGGTAACCTGTATTTTAAAAGCTTTGGATTATACTTTTCAATTAGAAGCTTGTGGTTAAAATAAAAAAGATGCAAAAAAGAAAGAGGAGGAAGAAGAAGGGAAGGGAAGAGAGAAGGGAAGAGAGAAGGGAAGAGAGAAGGAAAAAGAGAAGGGAAGAGAGAAGAAGAGAGAGAGAAGAGTAAAAGAAAGGGATAAGAAGAGAGAAGAAGAAAGAGAGAAGAAGAGAGAAAAGAGTAAAAGAAAGAGAGAAAAAGAGAAAAAAATTAAAATTAAAAATAAAGAAAAATTAAAAAATCAAGAAAAAAATATTAATTATTTTTATTCAGCTAGTTTAGATTTAAACAACTTAAATTATTGTTAGGATTAACACAAATAGAATCAACATAAGATTAAAGGGTGGAGGTGGTTATGTTTGATGCTGAAATTGTTTGCACGACATAAACACAAACAGCAAACAAACCATGGCGCGACCCGTCTCATCAAATCATACGCATTCTCATGTATTATTATTAAATTATGATAATAATGATTATTACTATCTTTCTTACTTGACCTCAATTCATCGCCATTTTATTTGGCGCCGTTCTCTCACACTGTACCGCTATGGCTGTATTGCAATCGTTCAGTTGCATTGCGTATTATTGTTAAAAAATAATTATTTCTTTATCGCATCATTCAATTTATCATGTATTTAAACGAGTGTGGCTCAGCTGTTCTGGTATTGCAGCCACTTTTCTACTTGTCCGTTATTTTTCACTTGTTTCATTTCTCGTTTTTCTGCTGTTTCAGTCAATTTTAAATATTATAAAGCATAATGGCTGCCAAATACACATTAAGAAAGCAAGTCCAAGTTAAGAAAGAAGAAATCATAATTTTATACATGATTTGCTTGCAAAGTGGCCATTAGATTGTTTTAATGAAAAAATTGCGATAATGAACTTTTCTATTCCTTGCCGGCCACTTGTCTTAAACTCAACAATCTTATACATTTATGTATGAATGTTGTGAACTTTATGCCGTCTTTTTGCTAATTAAATTTTTCTGCGTTTAATTTTACTAAATCGTTTAGAAAATAAATAAATATTCGGAAATTAGTATAATTTCTTTTTATTCTTGTAATTCTAAACTTCCAATGTGAACTCGAATAAGTAAATCCAAAGTATTAAAAAACTTAATATTCAATAAATTTTACAATTAATTTATTTTTAATGCATTCAATTATAATTGGTAAGCATTTTATTATTCAAATGAACAAATAAATATTTTTCTAAAAAATGAATCTGATAAATAAATGGTTTTATTATGTTTTTTTTCGTTTTAAATTAAATCAGCCACGTTCATTGGCATTTCATCAATTTGTGTACTGTAATATTGTTCAATATCACGTAAAATACGTATATCATCATTTTTAACAAAATTGATAGCCACACCTTTACGTCCAAATCTTCCTGAACGACCGATTCTATGAATATACAATTCACGGTTATTTGGCAAATCGTAATTTATGACCAATGAAACCTGTTGAACATCAATTCCTCTAGCCCATACATCGGTTGTAATTAATACCCTGCTTTGCCCAGATCTAAATTCTTTCATAATTGTGTCTCTTTCTTTTTGTGGCATATCACCATGCATAGCACTTACCGTAAAATTGGCTTCAATCATTTTTTCTGTTAGCCAGTCAACTTTTCTTTTAGTATTACAAAATATGACAGCTTGTGTAATAGTTAATGTGTCGTATAGATCGCAAAGTGTATCAAATTTCCATTCTTCTCGTTCTACTGCCACGAAAAATTGTTTAATTCCTTCAAGTGTCAATTCATCTCTTTTCACTAAAATTCGAATAGGATCGGTCATAAATTTGGTTGTCATTTCTAGGATTTCGTGGGGTAAGGTTGCCGAAATTAATAAAACCTGAGTATACGGAGGTAAATAGCGATAAATGTCGTATAATTGATCTTTAAAACCTTTATTTAACATTTCATCTGCTTCGTCAAGAACTAGCATTTTCACTGATCTGGTTCTTAAGTTTCTTCTTCTTATCATATCAAACACACGACCAGGAGTTCCAGAGATTACATGTTGGCCATAATCAAGTTTTCGAATATCTTCAGCCAGATTTGTTCCTCCAATGCAAGCATGACATTGAACATTCATATAATCTCCTAAAGCTAAAATGACCTTTTGGATTTGAACAGCAAGTTCACGAGTAGGACTTAAAACAACTACTTGAGTTTCCCTAATGTTAGTGTCAATAGATTGCAAAATTCCGATGGAAAATGTGGCAGTTTTACCGGTTCCAGATTGTGACTGACTAATTACATCTCTTCCTTTTAAAATTGGAATGATAGCTCTCTGTTGAATAGCAGATGGTTTTTCAAAACCTTAAAAACAAAATTAAATTAGAAAACAGAAATTCATATTTTAAAATTACCATAAGCATAAATTCCTCTAAGCAAAGTATCTTTTAAGCCCATCTGTGAAAAACTGTTAACTACTTTTACTTCTTCGCTAGTTTCAAACTCAACATTGCTTAAATCATCTTCCATGTTCTGATCTACATCTTCTACTTTTCTAGAAGATTGTCTTCTTGAAGTTGATGCCATTTCCACAAATTAAAACCAAAACTAATAAATTAGAAAAACAACACAATTAAATTGGTCAAATCTAGTTGTCTAGCATTGAAATGTTTACAGAAACACAATGCACAAACTTTTCAATTGATTTGGGGACTGTTTCAAAAGTACAATAAAAAAAAATAACGTGCTTGTTATAAAATTAACTTGATTATATTAATTAAGCATTTTAATAAAATATTATTAAGTAAATTATTAGTAAATATTGTCAGTTAAAATACTCAGGTGTTTAAATATTTTTCATATTTATTTCTTCAAATTTTATTTGAACATCTTACAAATTAAACAAAATAACGCACAAATTACTATATGAAAAAAGTTTAAAATCTAATTTTGAAGTCTAAATGTCTTCTATAATTAGCTTTTAAACTACAGCTTGAAGTTTAATTAAAATAATATAATTAATTAAACAATCAACGAATGGCCAAACTTTTTAAGAATTACACGCAATTATTTTAGTCAAAAAAATTTTCTTTTGTTCTATACATCTATCTAACCTTTTCTTCATCTAATTTGGTATACATTATTTTTAGGTAAATTGTTTTAAATTTTCTTTAGCCAGTAGTATTAATAATTATTCAAAAATTAAATATCTACAGTATTTCAATCTAATAATTGACCTAATTAAACATGAAAAATGTCGCATAAATCAATTAAAATCAAAACTAATTGTAGCAATCAAATTCTTCCATAAAATAAATAGTTAAACATGAAAACTCTTTTACCTAAATTTCGCTTTTCTTTTTGCGTCCCAAAACACAAGTTTGACACGGACATTGTTTTTGACTGTCAAATATTCTGTAAAAAAAGTTAGTCACAATTGTTGACTGACAAATTTAGGAAGTATCAGAAAACTATTTTTCTTTGTTAAACATTTTGGCCGTAACATAAGAATCAATTAATTTTACACATTAAGACCTTAAACACGTAAAGACATTTTTGCTCTTTATTATATTCTAGTAAAGTTTTAACTTGAAAATGTTCAATTAGAACCAAATAAAATTGAAAATCAAAATAATTAAACATTTAGCTATTCAATTATTTTTGAATATTTAAACTTATTGTCTCTATTCAGTTCTAACTAACGTATATTCATGTTATTATATTTAAAATTAATAATTTTATGTTTCAAAAATTAGAAAAAAAATTTAAACATATATATTGATTTAAATTAAATTTTTATGAATAAAAATAAAAATTTAAAACCAAATATTATTATGTAAAACTTTAAAATTTAAAAATAAATTAATTTAATTTTAAATAATTAGTTGATTTGTAAAAAAAATGATAAAAATTTTTTTTAAACTTTTTTCTAATTTTTGACATATTTTTAACAATTAAAAATATTACAATAATAAAAACATATTACAATGAATTTATTTAATTATTATAATTTAATTGATTTAACATTTTAATCAAAAAGCATGTTAATGTACTTTATTACAAAAATATATCTAAACTATGTCTATATTACCTTATTCAAAATGCATCATAAAATCATTGGTTAAATTTTTGTTTAATAATTTTTTTAAATTTAATCAGTATTACCATCTGGTTGTGAAATTTAAAACAATTTTCATAATTAATATTGTAAAAGCAAACAAACTAAATTTAAAATTGAGTTATAAAAATAAACCAAAAATAAAGTATTTATTTAAAAAATAAAAAACTAATATTTTGCAAATTTTAAGTTCGTTCTTATGGAAACAGCAAAGGAAAGAGCAATAGCAAGCAAGACATTGATATGCTTTTTGAAATCAATAATTAATGAACGGTGTACGTTTGAACTAAAAAATGATAATCAAATTAGTGGAATATTACGATCAGTGTCGAGTAATATGAGTGTAGAGCTTGAACAAGTCATTTTGAAAAAGCCAAAAAATGTATGGTTAACTGAATTTGATGTGCAGGAATTCGATTTTCTTTTTATTAAAGGTGACAAAATTAGATATATTGAATTTGATGAACAAATTGATGCGATTGATCAAATAAAAAAGCAAATAGAACAACAAAATTTAAATGCTAAATCTAAAATGGCAAAATCGATTAAAACAAAAGAGAAAATAAATTAAATTTTTTTTACTTAAATAAATTTACATGAAATATCATTTAATTAAATTGTAAATTACATTTTCTAATAAAATAACTAATTTATGTTTTTAATTATATTGTGGTAGACTCTTTTCTTTATTTATAAACAATCTAACTATTTAAAACAAATAAATATAACATGTTTTTAAAAAAAAAAAAAATGAAAATAAAAATAAAAAACAATAATTAATCTCAAATTCTTTAATTATGTGACAAAATTTGACATAATAAAAGAAAATAAAGAAAGTCGAAAATAAGCTTTTGTGCCATTAAAAAAAGATTCATGTTTTTTTATAGATAAAATCTGTGGTTAAAAATTTTTAAGCAATTCATTTATATTGTATAAACACTAGAAAATACATTAAAATTAAGCAACAAAATAAAAATATTTAATATAAAGTAAAATTAGTGTGAAATAAGGTTAAAAATTTTGCAACAACATGAGAAACAAAAGATAAAAATTTAATTATCATAATCATAACTATATTGATTAGATTTAATGAACAGTTCTTTGTCATCAGGCTCAGGCCTGACAGATGCCAGACCCTGAACAAATAAATACTGAGCCACTTTAGCCGCAATCACAACGCTGACATCTTGTATTTTCTTCAAGGGAGGATAAACTCGACCTTCAGCTAAATCTTCAGAAGTGACCTGATCTGCCAAAGCTTTGGCGGCAACAAGAAAAGTTTCTTCAGGTATGGTGTGAGCAGCACAGCTCATGACAGCCAGAGCAACACCAGGAAAAATGTAAGAATTGTTGCCCTGACCAGGGATGAAAGTTTGATCTTTATATTTAAAGATATCAAATGGAGATCCGGATGCAAAGATCGCCTTTCCATCAGTGTGAACATACGCCTGTTCTGCAGTGCATTCTGCTTTGGAAGTGGGATTAGATAAAGGAAAGATAATAGGCGATTCATTATACAAAGCCATTTTACGCAAAACCTCAGGTGTGAAAACTGCAGGTTGAGCACAAACTCCGATTAAACAAGATGGCTTAATGGTGTCCACAATTTGTTCCAAGTTCTGACTAGGGGCCATTTGTTTTGCATACATCATTTTGTGTGAATCCTTTTCATCTTGACGACTACTGCATACTAGCCCTTTCGAATCAATCAAATAAATATTATTTTTAGCCTGCTCAGTTGTTAATCCTTCTTGTTCCATTGCCATAAGCAACAAATCTGAAATTCCTAAAGCAGCTCCTCCTGCTCCCATAAATAAGATCTTTTGCTGAGAAATTTTCTGTCTCATTCTTCGACAGGCTGCCATAATACCTGCACAAGCCACTGCAGCAGTTCCTTGAATGTCGTCGTTAAATGTGCAATAATGATTTCGGTATTTTTGTAACAACTTAAACGCATTTGAATTGCCGAAATCCTCGAACTGAATCAAGCAACTGCGTCCCCATTTGCGAAGTACAGCTTCCATAAATTCATCTAACAACTGATCATACAGTGGACCTCTTTCTCTCTTCTCTTTTAAACCGATGTAATATTCAGAATTGATCAGTTTTTCATTGTTTGTGCCCACATCCAAAGTTATTGGCAAGGTTAGATGTGGAGGAATTTTGGCCAAAGCTGAATATAATGCCAGCTTGCCTACTGGAATACCCATTCCATTGGCACCCAAATCGCCCAGGCCCAAAATACGTTCTCCATCAGTCACGACAATTGCTTTAATGTCTTTTTCTGGCCAATTATTTAATATTTCTTGCACGTGTCCAATGTCATTTTTAGTAATAAACAGCCCTCTTGGTCTTTTATACAATTCTGAATATTTAAGACACGCTTCACCAACCACAGGTGTGTAAACAATTGGCATTAACTCTTCAACATATTCGATAAGCAAACGGTAAAATAATCTTTTATTGTGGTCCTTCATTTCCATACATGTTGTAACAATTGTGATTTCAATTAAAAACTGTAATCTTTTATTTTAAAAATCTTTATCTTACCTGTAAATCTCTTAAATACATATACTTGTTCAAATTGTGGTCAAGTTTACGAAAATGTTGCATCGCAATTTTAGCTTGTAGTTCTTGAGAACGAAATGCTGGAGGAATAAGACCTTTAATTCCATACTTTTCACGTTCTCGTTCGGTATAAGCTAAATCCTGATAAATAAAATGAAAAAAATTATCAATTAACAAATTAGCATAATAGACAAAAATAAAAGTAGGAAATTTTTTTATAATATTAACATAAATATGAAATAAAAAAAAAATAAAAAAAACAATAAAAATAAATTAAACGTTAGTTTGTCAAATAAAAATTATGTTTAAATTTAAAAAATAAATTATTTATTTAGTTATTGGTAAATTGATCATTTTAATCTTAAATATAACAATTAATCATGAAAAGTTTAAAAAAAATATATTTGGACAAAAGTGTGACATGGTCGGATATATTGTGAAAAGAAATTTAGCAAAAATAATAATATCGAATTTTAATATTATTAGTTTCAATGATTGTATAGTGATCAAGAACCATTAGCTTTATTGACAGAAGTGGGACAAAGCTAGTAAATCGAATCAATCGTAAAAAAATAAAAAAAAAAACAATAGAAGCAATAAAAATATGATTAAGTTATTATTTTTTTGATATAATTAAAAATATAAAAAATAAAGAACACAAGTTTTAAACAATGGTTAAAACTTTGTAAAATTTCTAAGTTTATAGCAGTTGTTTGAAATGACTAGAGAAAAATATTTTTCAAATTTAATTTTCATATAATTTAACTTTGGACACCAAATTGAAAGAGAATGAATTGTATACTTTGTTTTTTTTTGAACTTGTTTCAGTGAAATCGCATGATCGTTTTAAGCTTTTGCAATTGCAATTAATTTAGCCAAATTAACTAAGATTACACAAGCTAGAAATGTAAAAATAGTTTCCTAGAGTTTTTAGTTGAAGAAAAAATCAAGCAAGAGGAAAATTGAATGAAATATTTAATATTATAATTTTTGCCACGTTTATTTTTGTTTAACATTAGTCGATGCACTTGACGTAGCTTAAGCAAGTTCGATATTATTCGATAACATCGAAACAAAATATAAATAAAAGTGAATAAAAATGAGTTTCCAAATAAATTGATTATTAGATTTGCAATTGTTTTATATAAATTGATGAAAGCTAGTTAGTAAGCAGTTATGAGCAGTTGATATAATATAATGAGTGAGGATAAGCAAAGATAAGTAAAGCTAAGCAAGGCTAAGCAAGGCTAAGCAAGGCTAAGCAAGGATAAGCAAAGCTAAGCAAGGATAAGCAAGGATAAGCAAAGATGCAGCAAAGATGGGGGTCGATGAAAGAAAGAATAAGAAGATTACCTTGTTAAGATTGGGTTCACGAAGAAGATCCATGCCGTTGATACAATGAGTGTGGTAGGAGCGCTTGGCTATCTGTTGATTGCTAGAGGCAGGGTCGGACATTAAAGAGGAAAGATGTCTGGTCCAGGCGGACTGAATGTTGGCCTTGCCAAGAAAAGGCTCAAATTTGCCTGTCCTCAACTTAACTTGCGGAATTGATGGCGAATTGTCAACTGAAGAACTAGGATTGTGTTTGCCAACTGAAGACAACTTTGCATTACGAGTCGTGGCGGGCGCATGGGCAGAACACACTTGTCTTGGTGATATGCAACTGTTGCCATAAGCATGGTTGGTGGTGGTGATGTTGTGGACACAATTGGAATTGTGCAGATGATGTTGGTTACTGGACAGATTGGGTGACAAGTTGTTGAGCAGGTTAGGCGACAAATTGCTGGTCAACATGCCAGGGAAGCAAGAGCCCACCGGCCACTGTTCTGGACAAGGACAAGCCACGGGCTGAGCTGATCCTGTGGTGCAGACGGCCCCAAAGGGCATGCAATGGCTATGTGCAGGACAGGTGATCCACTCTCCAGTGGGCTCAAACGACTTTGAACCAGAGCACTTCGAACCAGACGAGCCCATCTTGAACAAGTCAACTGATCTTAACCGAACACTCGAGCATCCAAATTGTTCACATGAAGTGTGTGCATCGCATTCGTTCTTAAACGGTACTGACAAACTTTCGCAAGTTTCTACTGGTCTTACATTCAGAAGCCGTCTACCTGTTCGACTACTGGCGTGGCATCGACTAGCGCTCAAAAGTTTCAGGCTGTTGCTGTAAAGCGAACTCATTTTCGATGGGCCGCAAAAACTGACAATGTTTCCTCAATAGGGCCTCCAAATGTCTTAAACAGAGTCTCCAATGTCCTGAACAAAGCCTCCGAACCGATCACCTAAACAAAAAGTTAACACAGCTATAAACATTTTAAGTTTTCAATTAAAAACAACTAGATCTTTAACAGCTACTAAGAATGCATGCTAAGAATGCCTGGTAAGAATGCTTGGTAAAAATGCATATTGAAAACGCATGTTCAAAATACATGCTAAAAATGTGTGCCGAAAATGTACACTAATGAATCCTTGCAAATAACCCTTTGCGGAAAAGTAAATCTTTACAAGAAAATTTTCGCAAGTAAAACTTTATCAATAAATTTACATCAATAAATCTTTATAGTCAAATTATTATTAATAAATGCATATGATTAAATTTTTATTAACAAATCCACACCAATAAATTCTCACAATATCAAAAACAAATGGCGACAAAAGACCACATCATTGTCTGGGCAAACATTAGCTAGACGCGTGCTAAAGAAACTCGACATGCTGCCACAGCAATTTTTCATTATGCAACCATTCCTAAACCGCCTTTTGTCGCAGCTTGCTTCCTAGATCAAACTAACTTCACCTTTGGCCAATCAAGGTCGACTACTTTATCACACACTTGTCTTAATGACTTTCAATCCATTTGAACTTGATCCAATTAAGTAAACAATTAAGATTGTATAAGCCAATCTAATTGTAGTTTCGCTTGTTTAACCCTCTTTTTCTTTTTTTCTCAAATCCAGCAACACCACCACCGCTGCTGATTCCATCCTCTATCACACTCTTTTGTTGATCACAGCAGCTAAATTGCCGTGGAACACACAGCGATTTTTCTCTTTTTAATTAATTGCAATAATCAATGGATTTGTGAAATACTTTTGCTTTATTCACCGTCCTCTGTAAAAGATTGAAAACTTTGCAAAAATCATAAAGCAGACAATGATCAAAATAATCATTTATACAAACATTTAACCAAGCCAACATCAGCACTTTGGCAAATGAACATGCATCAGTTGGTGGTGTGCAAGCATATAAGATATCTTAGAAGTGTGTCTTATTTGTTTGAACCAACTTTTGGATCCTAATTTCTAAGCACATGTCTTAACTGTTTTTTAAGCAATATAACAGCTGACAGACTAATGCATCAGAACACGATCATTTTCTTAAACTCAAAAACATTCAGCCGTCGTGTCAAACAAACTCCAACACCAATTACCTAGAAGGTGTTCATGATTGAATGAGCTTGTTTACTCTTGAACCAAATCAGAACAAACGCAGCTCACAACAACTTTAATCTAATTAGTGTGCATATACAAACTAG
Source organism: Pyemotes zhonghuajia (assembly GCA_025170145.1). NCBI lineage: Eukaryota > Metazoa > Arthropoda > Arachnida > Trombidiformes > Pyemotidae > Pyemotes > Pyemotes zhonghuajia. The sequence continues at coordinate 16,958,416 of CM045846.1, read as the reverse complement.
CAATTTAAAATGAAAAAATTGAACTCAATCAAGGTGTAAACGAAAATGGTGTGAAAATCAAATTAAATTCACATCCGGTACAAGCAAATATAAAAAATAAGCTTACCTGTTCTTAAGGTGGTGAGATAGTAAAGGCGAAAACCTAAAGGTCAATCAATTTAAATTAGTGTGAATTTCAACCGAAATTTAAATTCATTAATATAAATAATAAGACAGCCGATTTAACTAAACCAGATAATCGGGATGCTTAACTTAAACATACTTTTTAGATACTTTTTAAAGATACTGTTTCTTAGCGATTTTTCAATGACACATAATTTAAAATGCGAAGCTAGTTTTGATTATTACATTATGTATTCGAACTGATTGTTACTGCTCAAACTCGAACCTCGTTGCCAAAACATCCAGATTCTGCGCTTCATGGCCAATTGCAATTAATGCTATAATTCCAGTATCTCTGTGGCCAAGTGGGTGTGTTCATTATGAAATTCAAATCTAACTTTAAAAAGTGTAAACTCGTGTAAGAGACAAATAAAGAAAGACCTTGATTTAAAAACGGATGAACATCAATGTTATCCTACTTACTATGCGCACATTGTAGTTAGTTATGGTTTGCGGCTAAAAAACTTGTTTGCTCTACTTATTCACTTTACTGGACAGTATTTGCTTGAGATCATCAGTTTCATCTATGATTTCTATTTGCAAAATTTCCTCAATTATGTCTTCTAAAGTGATCACACCTGTTACTGGTGAATTCTTGTCTCTGCTCTGTCGAACTATAGCCATATGAGATTTGCCTGAATAGCAACGATTGTATGTTTATAACAATTTATAGAAAAATAAACTTGCTCAAAGCTTTTCACCTTGTTTCATATAATTAAGGATTATAGATAGTTTTTCGTTTTCAAAAGTAAATACTAGCGAATGTTTGGTTCGGTTCAAAACATGAACCAATGGAATTCCTTGAGATGGATCTATAGTTGACAAGTCCTTAAGAAATAATTTTCATTGTATAAAAGTAAAAAATAATCAATTAATCAAAAAAAATTGAGTTAAATGCTCAATTAATATTAAGTTTTATAATAACCAATCGCACCTTAACAAATAACAAAGACACGATGTTGTCCCTGCGCCCAGAATAGATTGGTATACGAGAAAATCCTTTTTCCGAAAGCTGGCTTATTGTGGCTAAATTCATGGTTGCATTAATTGGCAGCATATAAACTTGATCCAATTTGGTCATAACCTAAGTAAACAAAAATAAAATTAAATTCACTAAACTTTCTTCACTTAACTTGAACTACGCTTTTATCCTTGAAGAACAAAGCGCCAGTTATGATTTTGAGTTGATCATTGCCAATTTTATTAATTGGACGGGTAATTTTCAAGTATTCAATAAGCTTTTCTTTACCATAAATGCTGGGAGTTTCTTCGCCTAAATGAAAAAAAAATTTTAAAATTAGCCTAAAATGAAAAATGAGCGTTTATAAAATGTGTACTAACCAAGAATTTTGTCCAGACAGAAACCGAATAAAAAAGAGACAGGAAAAGTAATAAAAAGAAAGAAATAGGTAATGTACAAAGTTTTTGCGCCTAAAACAAGACCATAGCGAGTAGAAATCGCAAAAGGAAGAAGTTGACCAAATAAAATAATGAGAATAGATGAAATAGCTACGATAGAGAATCCTGAAAATAAGTAACTAGTGGAATAAGTCAATAAACAATCAGCCATAGTATTGCCTATAACTAAAGTAGAAAGCAAAGTGTTTCCTGCAAAAAAAATAAATTAAAATGTCAAATCTATAATAAAGCAACAAGTTTTACCCTTGTTTCTTAAAGGTAAAACAGCTTTTGCATATTGTCGTTCATCTTGAGTGCCACATCTGACCAAATATAAACTGGTAAAGAAATGATTTAAAAAATAATCGGCCTACCTGGCTAGCACTTGCAGCTCGAGTTTGCTGAGAGCCAAAATTCCCAAAGTAAGACCACTAAATAAGGCGCTGGAAAACAGAGAGAGAATGGCCACAATGGCAAAAAATAATTTGTGGTCAGAATTGTCTAGCAAAATAGCCAAACTAACCAGGTCACGAGTGCCTTGATGCTTAGAAAATGAATTGTTTTGCACACAAAGATGATAGAGAGCTGGCTTCTTAAATGTAACAAAGCCTGTATGAATTGTGATATTTAAAGAATAGTTGACATTGTCAGGTTGAAACAAAGACAAGGCTCGTTGAGACGGAAGCAAATTTACAAGTGTTGCAGAAGGCTGTTGTTCGCAAGAATTATTTCTTAAACTGTCGCCCTCCATCAAAAACACTTTGTGGTTGTTTGAAAGACGATTAGCCAGCAAAATAATTTGCACTATTTGTCCTGCAACAACTTTTTGCGAATCGGTCAAATTTGGTAATTGATTGTCAGATTGTAATTTTGTGAATGCAGCATAAATAAGAGGCATTTGCAAATCAACGGTGCTATTGCTTTTCCGATTTGGGACCACCGGATCAATCAAATTTAATTCTATCAAACAGACCAAAAACCAAAATCTAAAGATATTAATGATTTTTCCAGTGGATTTTCTTTGCATCCTGTGTTTACTTACAACTCTGTAATTCGTACTCAAGTACAAAAATGCGCACATTTACTGTAAAATAGATTCTTTTTGTTGATTCTTAAAAATTTAGCAGACTGAAAACTGTTACAAGCCTAGAACACACTCGAATTTTTCCCATTTATTTTTTTGTTACACCTGTTGCTCAACTACATAATTTTAGCAGACACTCTTGATACTTTGCTTTCTCTAACTGCTTTTCTTTCCGGTGTGTAATAAATTTGCAAAACGGATAAATCTCGAATCCAGCCAAAACGAGATTTAGCTACAAAGTATCTAATCAATTGTATAATAGGCACAATAATTCTGCAAGCAAAAAATGTGCTTATCATGAACAAGGTGAACGTGAACAAAATTTCATGTGTCCAAATAGAGTGAAAGGAAATTTTGCTTTTTGAGTCTAATTTCAACAGGTCCAGTTGAGCAGGTTGTAACCAGTATGCTTCGTAAAAAGTTCTGAACGGTTCGTTTTCAAATGGAACAGTTTGCTCAACAGAAACCAAAACAATTAAATAAGGTGTGACTAGTACGATTTGAAATGAACAAAATGCTAAAAAAATAAGAAACATATTCTTCCAAATGGCTATAGCTTCAAGGCGCTTGTCTTGATAAATGACCATTATGTCGGATAATCTTTTAAGATATCGATTAAAAACAAAAGCCAGAAATTCAGTTATTAATACGCTGAACGTTGCGCTGATAAACATAAAATAAAACATGAGCAGAAAGCTAACATTATCTATTCTTTTTGCATAGCTTAAGAAGATCGAAAGTAGACAAAAGTTTAAGTAAAGCAAAAAAGATTGAAACACAATGGTTTCCTTGTGAGTGAATACTGGTTGCATGAGAATGCCTCTTTTCCAACTGGCGATTTCTGTTGTGGTTAGTGGAGTGGTGTAGCTTGGATCGGATCGATTAGATTTAATTTGGCTATTGACAGATTTGTTTATTTGACTTAAACTGTTTATATTTTTGTCCATTTTTGTTCTAGTTTGATCGTAAATATTCTCTATCTGAATTCCGACCAAACTGTGAAATTTGGCATGAAAAAAAGGCGTGAAAAAGTCGTTTATCTTGCAGAAAAGATTGGGCTCGTCACAAAAGATTATGTTGTTTGCCACATCAATGTTATTTACAATCTTGGGCTCTAACTGAAACAGTTGTTTGGATTTGAAGCCAGTCGAAGAACTAGGAATGGATTTGGTAGAATTGGCGGACACAGGTGACACCTGAGAAGTCTGAAATGGGGGCTCATTAGAGGAAAATTGCACATTAAGCATAGATTGCTTCGTCTTTTGTACAAAAGTGCTTAATTTTTGAGTTATTTGAACTAAGTTTAAAGATTTGTTAGTTGAACTGGCAACTGCATTCTGAATCTGATTTGTTTGCAGATTCTGGTGTTTTACATAGCTTTCAATAGAACAATAATAGGCCAATTCGGTGTTCACACAGTAGATGGATATTCCGTGCAAATAGATGTAAGAATTGTCACACCAGTTGTGTGACAATCTGACTGCCATCACGTGATCCATTGGTTTAAATTGATGTATCAAAAAATGAATTTCATTTTTGCAGTCCAAACTGCAAAGTGTAAAAAAGTCAAGCATGAATGTAAGCCAAAAATGCAAAAAAGCCCAATTTTTGTTCACATACTCGTACACCCAATGATTGAAATACTTGTCTAAAACCAAAAATTTGGCTATTCTTTTGTGGTCAAAATTAAACAGTTCTACCACAACCTGATGATCTTGTCTGTTGACTCTGTGATTACACCAATAATCAGTTGCTTTCAATTGAAAGGGCTCAAAATGAAACACAAGATAATAAATGAATGGAAACGAACCAGTAATGCGGGTGTTGCCTGCAAAGATTTGGTAAACTCGTTGCATACGCAAATATTTGTGTTTGAATGCGGCCAAAGCAAAAAGCAGCAAAATGAAAAATAAGCAAAACCAGTAAGGTGATTGCAGTTGGAACATGTTAATCTGTTTAGGTTACTAAACAGATTATTGCAATAATTGTGAATAAATAGACAATTACATATTTACAAACAAATCGCAATGTAAGCTTGTTGTGAGTTCAACATTGGAAACGGTGTTTTGCATGTTAGATTCCGGTTTGCTGAAAGACACTTAAGCTCTGTTTATTTTAAGTTTACATATAGTTTTTTCAATTGAAAAACTACCAAATTTAAATTAAAGCACAAATTACAAATTTTGCTAAATTGCGGCAAATTTGCCGTCCTTTTCTTACCAAAAAAGGGCGAAAACTTGACAAGAAAACGAATACACATAGTGTAGAAACTGGGTTTTAATTTTTGAAAAATCATTTTGGTTCAGTTTTCTGTGTTTAGCTGTTTCTTAAGTGTTGGTTATTTCAGATTGGCCACAAAGGTGGGGGAAGGTGGAAGATGTTAGAGATGAGGGTAGTTTGGGCTGACAGAAGGGAAAATAGAAGGAAAATAGAATTGAGGACAATTTTAAAGGTAACAAAAAAATAGAAGGGATAGATGGAAAGAACCTGAGGAATCAAAAGGATCAATAGGAACACCATTTGATTAATAGGAACACCCTTTATACAGGGGTAAGTGGCGAACCGTGTTTGTGTTTTTGCGTATGTGGCATGTGTGTGTTCGTGTGTGTGCAGTAAATGGTGATGGACTTGACTTGACCGGGTTGACTTGAGCTTGCTTATTTCACCTCGAAAGATTCGCCAGAGTTGGAAGTGGTGGTGGCATAGTTGGAGATGAGATCCACGTTCTTGAGCGAATAATTGGACGGGAGCATATTGTGACTAGAAGCCATTTCATCAATTGTGTTCACACTGCTTGCTTGAGATGTGCCGGCAGGCCAGCTGCTCATGTTGGAACCAAATTCCTGGCCAGCCGAATATGGCGGCACAAAGGTGAAGGTGGCCCGACTGAAACATTCATTACCGAAATTAGGCCCAGCCAGGCACACGTTGGCAAAGTTCACATTAGAGTCCGGGCCGCCGTACTCGAAGCGAGAATCAGGTCTAGAATTATCCATGTTGTTAGTCAGAGATGCTAAATGGGAATTGTTTTCATTTGCATAGCTACCATTGTCGAACTGCATCTGTGGCTTGTTGCTGGCACTAAGACTGTTGTTGACGGAAGAACCAAAGTTCGGATAAGATCGCTGAGATTCAAGGTTGCCGATCGGGTAATTATGAGGTAGGAGCGGCATGTAATTGAATGGGAACTGAGGTAAATAGTGTCCGAACTCGGCATTTTGCGACGGAACAAACGTCTGTCCGTTGGCCAAATTGATCGCTCCATTGGCCGACGCCGGAAACGGATGCATGGGCATCAAAGAAGGCGGAAACGGGTACGGGGCTGGTAAAAAACCAGGCTGAAAGAACTGTTGTTGTGCTTGTTGCGGCTGTTGTGGCTGTTGTTGCTGTTGTTGTTGCATGCAGTCCACACAGTTAGACAGGTCCGGCATAGAGGTGGCAGAGCCACTTACCTGTCCGTTAGCCAACTGCGGGGCCATGTGCTGAGCATATGGGTAGTAAAATGCGTTAGGCGAGTTATAAGCCATTCCGTGATGTCCAGCATATGCATAATTCAAGGCAGAAGCATCAAACTGGGTTTTGTTGTTATTGTTTGGGTTGTTGATACCGTTTCCGTTGTTGTAGCGCAATTCGTTCTGCTTTGAAAAATTGTTACTGTTTTTCATTTGGTTTCCGTTTCCATTGTTTGCACAGTTCTGCTTGTATGAACCATTGTACTTTTTGTTTCTGTAATTAGACCCATAATTTGCGCCAGATTTGTAATTGCTATTATAATTGTTATAATAGTTCTGATGCACCTTGTTACTGTTGTTGTTGCCACTGTATTTGTTATTCGGCTGATTGTGGCACATGTATGACGTATTCACGTTCACATTTTCACTGCTCTTGCCTACTAAACATTGATCTGTCCACTGGTTAACTTTGCCACCGCTATTGCTGTTATTACCGGTGTTGTTATTGTTGTTACCGTGGTTAGTGTTGCCACTATTACCAGAAGCAGTCACACATGTGTTGCTGGCACTTGATTTATTTTGACCATTGCTAGACAAATTGCTGCTGGATAAGGTGTTGTTGGATAAGGTGTTGCTCGGCAAGGTGTTGCTAGGCAAGGTGTTGCTTGGCAAAGTGTTGCTGGACAAAGAGTTGTTTGGTAAAGTGTTGCTTGGCAAGGTGTTATTAGATAAGGAATTGCCAGCTAAAGAAGTACCAGCTAAAGGAGTACCAGCTAAAGGAGTACCAATTAAAGTATTACCAGCTAAAGAATTGCTAGTTAAAGAATTGCTAGTCAAAGAATTGCTAGTCAAAGAATTGCTAGCTAAAGAACTACTAGGTAAAGAATTGTTAGCCAAGCTGTTACTAGACAAATCATTTTGCAGATTTAAAGTGTCCAGTTCCTTGCAAAGGGCATCAGATGTGTTCTCAGATGAAGAATAATAAGTAGTTGATTTCTCTTGGCTTTTTTTGGCTTCACCACCAGAACTGTCCACCACAAACTCAGCATTGTTGGACTCGGTGGCTGCCACGCCTGGACTAATCGAGCTTGATTCAGGCGAGGCCGCAGTATTGGCCGACTGAGACCTGCTCGAGTTAGTAGTCGGCGTGATGGAACTGCCTACTGAGTCTGTGTTTCTCACATGGTCTGAATTGTAATTAGATGAATTTTTGTAATCTGAATACAACAACAGAAGGATTAGTGAGATTGAGTTGCTGTGGTTTTGCTTTATACAGCCTACCTGTGTACACCATATGATAGTGTTTGTAATTATTGTAACTGCTGTTGTAGTTAATATTTTTGTTACTTAAGTGGTATTGATAGTTAGCGTTGCCCTTTTGTTGATAATTGAAAGCTTTGTTTTTCCTAAAATAAGACTTTTGAGCTTGTGAATTTTGATATGAATGCAAATGATGATTTGAAGTTTGACCGGTTGCCAGTTGTCTGTGGTTGCCACTTTTTGAAGCGTTGGAACTAGTCTGCAAGGTGAAAAAGGTGAGTTTGGTACATGGATCAAATGAACTTACTTCAACTAGTTGATCTTTGGCTGCTGACATTGTTCTCGCTCAACCCGATTTGCTTTTGGCAATAGAAATCAATGAAATCGCAGCTATTTCACCCGCATGAAATCCAAACTGAATCTATCTGGAAAATCGCGATGCCGACCCAACAATCAACAAGGTAAACTCAAATTAAGCAGACTTTAATTGCAATCAAAAATGTTTATCCAAAAACACGTTCCTCAAACATTTCTAACTGAATTTCCAATTTAAATGAACCTGGTCACTAGAGAGCCGGTAAATGAAACCAAACACACTTATACACACTTGCTATATAAGCACATATATAGCCTAAAACAACTACTATATGTTCGGCTTAAGACCAGCTTGCACAGTGTTTGCAACGGCATTGGCGCGTATTTTGAACTTAATTAAAGCAAGGGTCAAATAAGGGTTGAGGGAGAATTGAAGCAATACTAAGGCAAGGCTGAAGGGAGGCTGAAGCAAGACTGAAGCAAGACTGAAGCAAGGTGAAGCAAGACTGGAGCAAGACTGGAGCAAGACTGGAGCAAGACTGGAGCAAGACTGGAGCAAGACTGGAGCAAGACTGAAACAAGACTGGAGCAAGACTGGAGCAAGACTGGAGCAAGACTGGAGCAAGACTGAAACAAGACTGGAGCAAAACTGAAGCAAAAATGGAAAAAAATTTCATAAAAATAAACCAGGCCTAAAGTAAGAATAGAGCAAAGTTGGACTCAAGTTGAACAAAGTTAAATCAACACTAGGTCCAACATCAACACTGAACCCGGCATCAACACTTAATCCAACATCGACACTAAATCCAAGAGCAAAGCAAAATCCAAGACCAACACAAAATCCAAGACCATCACAAAATCCAAGAACAACACAATACCCAACATCAACACCACAACATTTAATTAAAACCTAACCGAAATCGTGCACTTGTTACATTGTTCAGAATGCATCCATTTTTCTTTGTTTAAAGCCGTCGTTACTCAAGTTGCGCCACCGCCAACTTAGTTGCCATCTTCAGCCGATTCAGCAAACGTGCTAAAAATTTCGCTCTTCTTTGTTTACCATTTGTTCATCATTTAAGATGCTCATAGTGTGAAGCTCATCTTAAATTTCTTCTTTTTATTCAAATTCTTTTGTCTTCATTTTTGCTCTAAACATGCTTAGAACTTTGTCTACCGTTGTTCACTCTGACAAAATTGTCAAACAAATTCACCCTCTAACAAACTACTTTTGCAGGCACAACTCTAGTCTAAATAACCCTACCAGTGCCAGTGAATTCAGCTCCATCGATAATCAAAACAAAAATGATTCAAGCTTGCCAATTGTTTTGAAACGCGATCTAAAACATTTGCACATGTTTAACCCCAACATCACTCCTATTCGAGAAGCTTGGCTAGAAGACTTTCATAGTTTAGCAGACAAAAAGCTGTCTATTCTGCAACTCCATCCGCGTGTTTTTGCCGATTTTCCAAGACCCGATCTTATTAGTGAAAACATCAAATGGCAAAAACGGATTCATGACATAAACTATCTAAATTTAAAAACCAAGGCTGAACTTCCTGGATCTAACAAAAAACCATGGCCTCAAAAAGGTTCTGGTCGAGCTAGGCACGGTTCTAGAAGAAGTCCGCAATGGAAAAAAGGAGGCTGGTGCCACGGTCCAAGAGGTAAGTAAAGTTAAATTTAATATTTTCTCTACTCATGTAAACTTAAATTTCTGTGCAGGACCTTTAACCCGCTACTATTTGCTCCCCTTCTTTACTCGACTGCGAGGACTTGTGTCCACTTTTTCGGCCAAATTCGCTCAAAACGATCTTAAATTTATTCAAAGTCTTGATCAATTTCCTTCGGACAGTGAAGACTATTTAACCAACTTATTAGATAACAAAGGCTGGGGCCCATCCGTTTTATTTATAGACACAGTGGATTCTTTTCCTAAAAACATAAGCCTAGCTACAGAAAATTTGTCTCATGTCAATCTTATGCCTTTATACGGTGTAAATGTCTACTCTTTGCTAAAGCATGAAACGGTCGTCCTTACTCTAAATGCTTTAAACGAATTAGAAGACAAAATCTTGTTTCATTTCAATAGAACCGATTTGCAAAACATAATCTACAAACATGAGTCGCCCAAAATTATACCTGATGATTATCCTGAGTTTGAGGGTGTTAGGTGGCCAAGTAATTTACACAGAAATGATTGGTAAACCACATTACTGTAAATAAGTTATATTTTTGTAAAAAATTATATTTATTTCAAATTAAATAAGAGTGCAGAACATTGAATATAATATTTGATAAATATAAAAAAGTGCATGATGTTTAAATGAAGTTTACGATTTCATAAAAGAAAAATATTTGACTTGATAAATATGATAGGTAGTGTTAAAAAAAAATTAAAAAATAATTAAGCTAATGTTATTTTATGTTTAATAGTTGATAAAAAATTAAATTGTCAATATATACTAAACAATTAAGAAGATACATTTAATATTCTTATAGTATTTTTCTTGCTTGATTGGCTTCAGTATGTCAGTTTGCTATAACATAATTTTTATAATAAATATCAGCTTAATAATTTAAAAATATACTTAGGAACACCAACAACTTCTTTAATTTTAAAAAATTAACTTTTATACTTGTATTTATAAATATATATTCGTAATAGAAAATAAATAAACTAAAATTCAATGAAGTTTTCATATATAAATAACTAAAGCAATAACTGTTAATTAAAAACGGTTTGAAACCTTAAAAATGATAAAAGTTTTAAAAAATTAACCAACATAAGCATAAGTTAATTTAAATTATGAATAGAAATAACAATATTTTAAACAACTTTCAACTGAACAAAATTTAATTAAATAATAACTAAAAAATAAAATAAAAGCAAAAAAAACTGAAATAAAATAAAAATAATAAATACTTTTGCATAAAAATAACAAAAACTAATACTAATAAACTACAAAAAGAAATTCCTCAAAAACTGAATAAATTAAGAAATGAGATCAACGTTAAATTTGTTGTTTCCCTTTTTACAAAAAAAAAAAACTCAAATCGCTTTGTTATGGTTAGTATTTTGCATTGAAAACATTACTTCGCCTAAAAGAAATCAAAGACGAAAATAGACATGTTTAACGATAACATAAAAAATAAATAATTTTCAAAAATTATTAAAGCTTAATAAAAAGCGTTTTTTAAATCAACTGAAAAGTCAAGATATCGAAGTTGGTGCACAAAAAAATAAGTTCGTAAAATGTCAATAATAATAATAATAATCATAGTGTCTAAATCCTGAATAATCATCCCTGTAGCTTGGCGCCAATAAACATGGTTGAATGTAAAAATCTTATAATTCTATGCCCAAAAACAAGCACAGCCTAAAAATTCATGAGAAAAATTGTCTTGAATACTATTTGAAAAAATAAAAAGTTGTAATATGAATAAACTTTCATAAGCAATTAATCCTTAATATTTTCTTATCAAGTTTGTGATGTGTTAAATTATTACTTGTTTAACATAACTATTTAAAATAATTCTGAAAATTCATTTTATATAACTAAATTTAACTAAAAAACGACTTTCTTTGGCATATTTAAATCCCAGAAAAAACACAACAATTGTTACACAAACTTAATTGCTTCTTAAATATTGTCAAATGAAAACCATGATTTCAACGTTCCTTCATTTAAAAACAATCATGTTGTAGATATGTTTGCAAAAAATAATGTAGACCACGTTGTTTGTTGAATATAAAATTAGTTGACTAGACGTATGGTAATAAAAAAATAGTCACTTTTATCCATAATAAAATATAGTGGAAAAACTAAATCATCTGTAAAAGCCGTGTGACTTTTAAAATGTGAGAAAAATTATGTTTAAAAAAATGTCCATAATAAATATGACAAAAAATATTAGTTGCAGCAGAATCTGATCTGGTGATCTTGTGCACATTTGATCAACATCAATATGAATTCTTTCCAAATAACAAGTTGTATGGAGGCCAGCTGGTCGTCGACATAAAAAAAGGACAACAATTGTTTAATTTTCAAACTTGATTGACCAAATCCACACACAATGTTAAAAACATACGTTGCAAGCGATTAAACCAAGTTCTAAATATCTAAATATAATATATACGCATTGTAATACAAAACTAAATCGTAAACTTCTTTAGCTAATTAAAAAAATATTCATAAAAAATCCGTAATTGTCCGTAAACTTGAGTTAGTTGGTTTGCAAAACTGCAATCTGTAATCAAAACTAAAATGAGCAGCTTAAAAAGTGTAAATAATGGCAATGTTAATATGATTAGCATAGTCCTGAAGTGGCAACTGCTTGTGCCAAACTTTGCAACTGTAAATATCTACAAATAAAAATTAATTTTAATTAATTAGAAATTAAATTTACTTTAATAATCTTACCTGTAAACGTATATTCTATAATCTTTAGATGCTAAAACAACAGAATTATCATCCATAAGAGCAACGTCAAAACATTGTGCATGTTTTACTTTAGACTCAAGTGCGTTCAACAAATGTCCAGCTTGGGTAAAAATAGTGATATTAAAATTGTTGTGATTATCTGCAACCAAAATTTCACCACTTTCGTTGATACAAACACCTATTGGATAATTGGTTAAACCTTCACCACCAATTTGTCTTAAAAAATGGCCTTCATATGAGAAAACCTGGAGAAAAAATTATGAGAAAATTAAAAAAAATAAAAAAATAAGAAATATGAGAAAATAAAATTAACTACCTTTACACAATGTGCTCTATTGTCTGAAATGAAAATTTCTTGACGATCATTAACCACAACACCATTAGGAAACTCTAAATGTTTTGAACATCCAAATTTTTGCAAAACGTTTCCCATTTGATCGAAAATTAAAACTCTCATTACTTTGCATTCAACCACAATGATTCGGCCTATTTAAAATGAGAAAAGGTTAAAAAAGTGGTCAAAAATATTGATGGTGGATAAAAATATTTAACTAACCTTTGTTATCAACTGTTACACCTCTAGGATGCTGAAGGATGTTAGCTCCAAACTTTCTCACAAACTGACCATACTGATTGTAAATTTGTATTTGATGGGTAGGACTTCTTTCTGTTACAATAATGTCTCCTGTTGGTAAAAGAAAGAATAATTAAAAAATTGAATAAACAATAAAAAATAATATTTTCAAAACTAACCACTTTGTTTGACCACGGCAACCCTATTAGGGTATAAAAGCTGTCCATCTTTTTTACCACATTCTCCGAATTGAAATTTGAACCTGCCTTCTTTGTCGAAAATTTGGATTCGATGATTGTTGGTGTCTGCTACAATCACATCATTTTGAGCATTAACAGCCACTCCACTAGGTTCAGTAAATTGACCTTCCATAACTCCGAATTCTCCGAATTTACAATGATAAATCATTTTCTGTCTCTTCACCTGTGACTTGATTGGCAGTAGTTGTTGTTGAGCTGCAACTGCAGCTAATTGATTAGCAACATTACTAATGGCAAGCTGTGATTGAGGATGGGAACTAGATAGGCCATTTAGACTGTTTGAGCCGTTAGCCACATTACTGGAAACAGTGGACAATTTGTTAGAAGAAAGGTCAATTAAGGGATCAGATAGAGAAGTGGCGTTAGTAAATAAGCCAGAATCAGGCGAACCACCTGATCCGCCACAACCAATATTCCATTTTTCATATAAAGTGGCAATATTGTCCTGCAAAAGATTCGCACTTGACATTCCATTCAGATTTCCGTTCAAATTGGAGTTGGTATTCAAATTGCTCATTGCTGCGGCTAAACTGTTAACGGCCGAAATGTTATTAGAATTGGCTTGAAATCCGTTTAACAAAGAATTGTTAGTAGCTGCAGGACTACAGCTAGAGTTGTTGCTGGAGTTGTTGTTACTACTGTTACTGGAGTTGTTTTTATTTGAGCTTATCAGGGGTCCGTCGAACGAATGGTGTTGGTAATTGAGCAGAGCACAGTTTGGTCTGGAGATGGGCGGCTGTTTTAAAGTATCACAATTTCTTAAATAGCCGAAATTTTGCTTAACTAAAAAATGAACAAAATAACAATAAGAAATAATTAATTGCTGATTAATTAGTTACTGACCGTTACTTTGTATGGCCTGGTAGTTGCATACGAACTCTAGCTCTACTTTGGGCAAATTCAGTTCTGGCTCGAAGTGTTTGATTTGTTTGAAGCGCATTTCGAACAATTGCTTAAATTGCATTAACTCTTGATTACATTTAAATTTTCTGAAACGTTCGACAAAATTAGCCATCTGATTGATTTTGTCAATTGCTTCTAGAACTTTGGAACTTAGCAGACTTAAAGTAAGATACTTGGTATTGTAATTGTCTTCAAGTTCCTTGAGTTGAATGTTTTTTTGCAATTCAAGCTGAGACAAGTAAAACAAATAAGACTCTTGGATATCGTTTTGAGCTTTATTGTAATGAATCTGCAATTTGGAAGAGCTGTGCTCAATGGTTTTTAAAGTGAGAGCCAGTTCGGAGCACTTGTCCTTGCCATCGCTTAATCTGGCACAGAGCTGGTCGGACTATTAAAATTATAGAAGCAAAAATATTAATAAATTATTAAGTGATCAAATTCGAATTATACTAACAAATTTGTTGCTGGCGTCCGCCAAATATTCATTGTCGTGCTTTTGGTGCTGGAAAGTAATGCATTCTTTGCAAGTGGCCTGATCACAGGTTTTGCAATAAAACCTAAGGAGTTCATCACAATGCAAAGCACAGGTAGGTTCTTTTAAAGAAGTGGGTGGCAGTCCGTTTAAAGCGCCCATTTCACTTAGCTGGTCTAAAATCTTGACTATGGAATGGTCAGTAAGTAAACCAGAAGGTCCATTTTCGCCAAGTTGAACTTCTTGATTGCAGCCTGGACATTTTACCTGTGTATGACTGGACAACTTGTTAAGACAAGCTAAACAATAGGTACGCAAACAACAGGGCATCACTTTTGGCTGGCTGAACTGTACATTGCAAATAGCACATTTGGTCAGAGAACAACTAGTGGAGGCCACAGATGGACTTGAACATTGTTGTTGTTGTTGTTGTTGTTGTTGTTGTTGTTGCACTCCTAAACCATTGTGACTGTTGTTGTGGCCGTGATGATTGTTGTTGTTCAAATTACTGCCAAGGTTGCTGCCCAGATTACTGGCCAGATTGCTAGCAAGATTGCTGGCAAGGTTACTGCCGATGTTGCTGCCAAGGTTGCTGCCTAAATTGCCACCTAGGTTGCTGCTCAGATTGTTACTTAGGTTGTTTCCCAAATTGTTGTTCAGATTGCTCCCTAAATTACTCCCCAGATTGCTTCCCAGGTTGCTGCTTAAGTTGTTACTCAAACTGTTGCTTAAACTGTTGCTTAAGTTGTTGCTTAGGTTGTTACTCAAATTGTTGCTTAAGTTGTTGCTTAAACTGTTACTAAGACTGTTGCTTAGACTGTTGCTTAGACTGTTGCTGCCTAAGTTGTGACTATTGTTGTGGCTGCCATTACCATGGTTGCCGTTGCTATGACTACTGCTGCCGTTGTTACTGTGATTGTTGTGACTGTTGTTATTGTTGCTGTTGTTATTGTTGTTACTGTGAGCGTTGCTGTTACTGTTGCCGTTAGTGTTGCTATTATTATTGTTATTATTATTATTATTATTATTATTATTAGTGTGAGTGTTGCTGTTGTTACTGTTGTTGCCGTTGCCTGTAGTGTTGAGGTTACTGCTGTTTAGACTCATGCTGGCAAAGCCAAAGTGTGAGTTTAAATCCAAACAGCTGGACGTATTGCCGGTGGTAGAACTAGGGCCTTGACTGCCCAGACCAGGATTGGTTACAGAAGTCTGCAGATGGGAACTAGTGACAGAAGCAGATTGACCAGAGTTGGTAGTCTGCTGTTGAGTGGCAGTGGTGCCTATGGATCCCAAACATGAAGCGATGGACATCACTGACGAAGAAGATGAAGACGCTAATGAAGACGAATATGATTTACTGTTTGCACCACTTTTGCCAACATTGGTCAGACCAGCATGAAATAGCAGCCCGTTGCCGACCAGTGTTGTGGCCCCACAATGTAGGGAGGGCGAGTAGGTTGCTGATTGACACCTTTCGTTCAGATTGCTCAAGACGGGCTTCACAGTGTTACACTGGTCAGAACAGGTGCTGGAGACGTTTAACGAGTTTAAGATGTTGGACGAGTTTGAGGTGTTGGAGGTGTTGGAGGTGTTTGAGGTGTTGATGCCAGTGTGAACACAACTGTTGCCATTAGTCACGCTTGTTGTTTGTTGAATGAGTTGTTTCAGCAAAGTGCCATTGGCATTGCTGTTGATGTTAGAGTTGTTGAAGTTGGTGTTGTTGAGGTTGAGAGAAGGTTTATTGTTGAGGCTGTGATGGGGGCTGTGTTTGGGGCTGTTGTTAGGAGTGTTTTTGGGAGTGTTGTTATAGCTGTTGTTAGGAGTGTTGTGGTGATTGTTGTTGGGAGTGTTGTTTTGGGAATCGATGTGTGAAGTGATTTGCGAAGTATGGTCTGAACAAGTGCTAGTAATAGGTGAATCACTATTAATGGAATTGTTGTGGTTGTGGTCGTGGTTGTGGTTGTGGTTGTTGTGGTCGTTGTTTATGGTGTGATTTGTGTGGTTTTTGTGATTTGTGTTGTCACTATGGTTGTTGTGGTTGGTGTTGTCACTATTGTTGTTGTGGTTGGTGTGGTTGGTGTTGTCACTATGGTTGTTTAGCTTGCTGTGGTTGGTGTTATCACTGGTTGTTGTGTGGTCAGAGTTGGCTGTTGTGTGGTTGCAGTTGCTGTCGTTGCAATTAGAGTTGCTGTTGCTGTCGCAGTTGTTGTCACTGTTGTGGTGAATAGTGTTGTTGAAACTGTTTTTGTTAAAATTGGTGCAGTTCGATGTAGACCTGACCAGAGTTGCCGCAGCAGTGCTACCGCTGTTGCTACTTATTGTTGCAGCTGCTATTGTGGCCATGTTCGGGCTACCCACTTTAGTCTGTGCACTTTAGTGTGCACTTCTCACTGACTATTGGCTTGCTGTGTTGCTATATAGTGCAGCCAGTTCTATATAGTGCAGCCTGTTCTATATAGTGCAGCCTGTTCTATATGGCGTTGTGACTACTATATGCTCCGTTTTGCTGTGGAAATATAATGGAAAGCGATTAATGACTTGTAAATAACAGCACGAGAAACGGTGGCTGCTATATGGCGCCATGCTAGGTCTAGCTATATACTATCAATATGGCTTCTATATGGAGCCGTTTAAAACGTCTGTTTGGTTGGCTTCTCACAACCGGAAGTGCCGTTAACCAATGGCGGACACGCCCTGACTGCCCAGAGCTGGCGGAAGTGCGCAAACAAAGAACTAAAGTGGCGCCATCAGACGGGGGTTGGCGGCCGGTTGTTGGCCTGTCAGTTGTGCGCCGTCAATTGAGCGCCCAACATATGTGGTCTATGCCGTGTCTGCGCAGTCGCCCTTTGTTGCCTCGCCCCTGATGAACGCGTGCAGCTGTCACCTGGCCAACAGCAGCACGTGTAAACAGATGGGACGGACCAGTAGCAGACCGGATTAGCGAATCGGACCAATGTGTTGTGCAAAGCCTAAACTGTTGACCCAATCAATGGGACCATTGTTTAGTGCCAACATTCTTCATTATTGGCCTGCTTTATTATTGGCGTGCCTGATTATTATTTATTAGAGCTGTTATAGTTATTATTGTTTCTATAGTCATCATAGTTATAATATTTATCATTCTACCATATTCATCATTCTACCGTATTCATCATTCTACCATATTCATCATTCTACCATATTCATCATTCTACCATATTCATCATTCTACCGTATTCATCATTCTACCATATTCTTCATTCTATTATTACTATCTTTCATTAACAGCATCCTCCAACATTGAAATGTTGCTACATTTCATCAACAAGTATCCTTAGTATTCATATTTTTTAATCAATAATTAACATCCTCAACACTCTCATATCCTTTGCCACTTACATCTTTAATCATTTAAATCTCATACCACATCTGTCCCTCCACATCTTCTTAAATTGCCAAGCCAGCATCAAAACTACTCAGGTCTTATCTACTCAAATATACAGAGGTCGTACTCAATGACCTTGTGACCAATGTTAAATCAACTGGCCGCTTGGATCGCTTACGAACTTGCCCTTGAACGTACTGCAACAACAATATAAAACTGGTTCAAGCGCAACTAAAACGCACCACACCCATCTTTTATATTCCACAGCACGTTTTCGGTGATCTGCAAGTCCGAGACCAGCTTCATTAAAACTTGAGTTTATCCAAACTTGAGCACATCAAAATTTGAGCTTAACAAAACTTGGGCTATTTATGTCTTAAGCCATATTCAGCACTTGAGCCACTCTCAACACTCAAACACAATACTTGTCAA
Source organism: Pyemotes zhonghuajia (assembly GCA_025170145.1). Classification (NCBI taxonomy): domain Eukaryota; kingdom Metazoa; phylum Arthropoda; class Arachnida; order Trombidiformes; family Pyemotidae; genus Pyemotes; species Pyemotes zhonghuajia. The sequence continues at coordinate 16,940,294 of CM045846.1, read as the reverse complement.
ACCACACAGTACAGATATGTTGTGCACAAATTCTGACCAGATATGGTAATTAGCATGCCAAAGCTTCATCCAATGTCCAGCTAAAAGATCAATCTTTATCATGGTTAAGATTAACAAGCAAGCTTCTTTATCAGGTCTTCGAGATTGAGCTTAACATGGCAAGGTCAAAGCAGCCCATTTACATGTGATGCAATCAGGTCGTAAGGAATTGGCTTTTGCAAGTTCATTTATTGACAATTGATTAATGCACTGTTTACCTAAAGATAAACATACTTTGATAAAATCGACGCCAATGGAGTTTTTCGTAGCCTAGTCTTATGTTAGTTTTGTGTTTGTCAACATTTTTTTTTAGCCGGATCTGTTTTATTGTCTGTTTTTTTCTTCATCTTTTTGTTGTATTTATTTTAAATTAATTTTCTTGTTAGTTCTTTAAATTTTTCTCTTTTTTTTGTTCTTTTTTTCTATTCATTCTTTTTATCTTTTATTCCATTTCTCTCTTTCTTTCTTTCTCTCTTTCTTTCTTTCTCTCTTTCTTTCTTTCTTTCTTTCTTTCTTTCTTTCTCTCTTTCTCTCTTTTCTTTCTTTCTTTCTTTCTCTCTTTCTCTCTTTTCTTTCTTTCTTTCTTTCTTTCTTTCTTTCTTTCTTTCTTTCTTTCTTTCTCTCTTTCTTTCTCTCTTTCTTTCTTTCTTTCTCTCTTTCTTTCTTTCTTTCTCTTTTTCTTTACTTCTTTTCTCACTTCTACCATTCTCTTATCTCGTTCTTGCCTCTTTTTCATCTCTTTAGTCGACCCTCATCTGTTGCCTGTCAAGTTCAAACGCCCTCTATCGCATTTTACAAAGATTACATTTGATAAAATGAGTGGGTGTAACCAAAAACAAAGGGCACAAAAAAGGTCTCATTGAACTTTGTATGTTTGCGTTGTGTTTGTGCTGTGTGTGTTTGTGCTGTCTATGAACGCGTCGTTGTGAATACAACACATTAGCTTGAGGCGAGCGAGTGCAATGTGCTAGACGTGCGTCTTCTTCCATGATTGAATGTTTTTCTCAAGCGTGTTTCTCTTTCTTAAATATTTTGCTGCAACTTGTTTGTTTGTGTTTTGTGCAAGTCGCAAACCAGTTCGACACAAGCAAGAGCCGCACTTGCCATCGAGCAAAACACGAGAAAAGTTCAACACACTAAACTAGACAGACTGTTCAAGTAAGATAAAGGATAAACAAGTCTGGCCACATGTAATGCGCCATCGAAACCTGCACAAAAGGCGGAAATCACACTTAAATGGTTTAAGCACATGCTGCAAACAGTGCAGGTATTCACATGTTAAGAACACAAAAGTCATACCTTAACGAAGATGCGGAACCTTAACCGCTTGATTGACAAACTTTCAGTTGCGAACCTAATTCTAATCTAATTTACTTTAAACTCACTTTACCCGAAACCCAGTCTCATCTAAGCCCAATGTAACCTAAACCTAATCTAACCCAGAGTTTAATTAAGCTTTGTCTAAATTTAAATTCAAACATTTCTGCAACTCGAATCAAACTGGTTTACGTCTTGAACAAAAAACAAACCATTCTAAAACCTAGTCATCACCATTGTTTTATTCACACAGTTGCGATTAACTTATCTGTGCATACTATCGAACATCGAACGAGTTCATTCAAGTACACTCACACACATTGTTGTTACTAGCATGCTTGTGGAACACCTTTGCTTGCAACACAATACCCATCAATTGCTAAAACCATTGTCAAGGTTTGTTGTCGTTGCTGTCATCGTTTGTTGTGGTTGTTTGTTGTGTTTGTTTGTTGTGTTTGTTGTTACTATTTATTGTTACTGTTTATTGCTACTGTTTATTTCTACTATTTGTTGTTACCGTTTACTGTTACTTTTTGTTGTTACTATTTGTGGTTACTATTTGTCGTTGCTAGCGTTTGTTTCTATTATTGTTTTGTATTACTGTTTTCCTTTTCTCATTTTTACTTCTCATTTATATTGCTTTATTTTTTTTTCATTTTGTTTCTAATCTTTTTTAATTATTTTATTTTTTTACTAATGTCTTTTGCTTTGCCCATCTTTTGCTCTAAACTTGTCAGCACCAATATTAGCAGTTCAAATCTTTACTCTTAACATACAGGTGTGCACGCGGTTGTTTCATCCATATTTATATAGCAACTTATAACAAACAGTAAAACACGAAATTAAAAAAATATTCTTTTACAGTCGATTTCTTTGTGTGTATAGAGACACCATATTTAAATCATATATAGACTACATGATCATATAGTAAACTATATAATAAGTTATATAGTAAATATATAAAGAAAAACGAGCACATGTAAAAACACATGTAAAACATACAAATATATAGAAATAGAAACATGTAAATAGTAGCTTAGTTTAGTTTTGTTTGCCGGTCAGCAATGCGCAGAAGTAAAGGGGTAATTTACTAATTAAAAAGCGTACTGCAATCACATGGATCATGCATCTGTTCCTTTAATCGATTGCTTCTTCATCTTTGTGATGAGTCAATATAATGCCAGCCTTAAAATCACACACATTTAATATCTCTTACTCTCTGTTTAAGCAAAAAAATCAAATAACATTCATGAACACTTTTACTAAACATTCCGATTTACTAGACTTTAAATAGACTAAAACATTTTGGTTGCTTGCAATTGCCAAATTAATAATCAGCCCATTTTTAAAGATTCACATTTAGAGACCCATATTCAAAGATCCACATATGAAAACCCACATTTGATCACTCGTATTTGATAACATTTTTGCAAACCCATTTTTAAATGATTAGATGATTTTAGAGACACACCAAAACTATCCCACTTGAAGCCACTCAACTTGAAGCCACTCTACTTGCAGCTACCCTACTTACATCTACCCTACTTACATCTACCCTACTTACATCCACCCTACTTGAAATCAACCCACTTTACTCACAGTCCTCGTTAAAAATCATCCCTTTCAATTCATCAATTCACTTACAAACATTTTCATAAACATACCACACCTTTCAATAAAATCTCTTAACACCCAAGCAAACACCTGCAACGATGCTTTTGGCTTTTTTTTTGGGTTCAATCTCTAGTTTAATCTAACACAGGCCACGGCTATTTTATCATAATCAAGATTTTAATTAAGCAATACACAAGTACATAAAACGAAGCTAAACTGTTACTTACGCGCCTAATTGATCTATGTGGAAGAAGTTGTCAGCAATTGACACCACCAATTAGACAATGTTGGTTTATCAGTTTGATCCGAGTTCACTAAAGTTGCAATTATGATAGTGGTTTGCATTTAACCAACTAAAAAAGTAGTAGTCAAACTAGTAGTAAAAGTGAAAAATATTTATTAAAAGTGATTGTCTAAAAAGAATATGGAGAAGAATATTGAAAAGCAGATTAAGAAAAGGAAAGCGTGTGATGAACTAGCTTATTGGAATGCACTTGCTTAGGTCCTGAGTTGAAATCCTGAGCTTAAAAATTAGCAAACAATGAACCGACAAGCAGGCTAAAAACGGTGTCTTAAGACATTTTTCTTAAACAAAGCAAAGTCACATTATACGCTGAACACGGCCAAATAAACATGACGAGCCACTAAAACACATGTCTGACTATTAGTTGAAAAAGTTTAGACGCCACAGTTTGAACACACCAAACTCACTTTGAACAGATCACACTTATTTGCAAAAGATCAAGTTCTTAAAGATGCTACATCCAATTATAATTTTTCAAATAGCATTTCAGCTGTAACTGTTGCGATTAATAAATTTTTTGAAGATTATAAACATACTGTGCATGTGTGTAAATAAAACGCTAACAGAAGTGAGAGTGTGCAGTCAAAGCCATGTGTGCGATAAATTGCATACATATCTACTGGCAGGTTTGTTGGTCTATCTGTTTGTAGGTGTTGTCAAGCGTCTTATTGTCAAGCGTCTTAATGACAAGCTTCTTATTGTCTAAACAAGCATCTTATTAAATTTGTAATTATTTTGCTCGCCATCATTTTAACTTGTTCAACATTAGCTTGCACGTGTTTCAGATCGTGGCCAGTTCGTAATAGCAGTGCGATTTTCTATTTATTTACATCACAACAGAAAAATCACTTCTTAAAATATTAAATTAAATTATAAGTCTTAAACCTATCATTCTTTATCAACTGTCACTATTTTAACTATGATCTTTAAACTATTATTCACAAACTATAACTTTCAACCATCACCTTCAAACTACCATCTTGAAAACATCATTCTTTTAAACATCATTCTCCGAAACATTGATATTTTTTTTATCACTATTCATTTACCGATCAAATTGGCAGGGTGTGTATTGTTTTGATTAGTAAGCTTGTCAATCTAACTGCACAAGATTATTTTTATTTAATCAGTGCTAATCTCGTTCACACCATCAATTGTTTTATTGTGCAAATGATAATGAATCAATAGTTACATGTTTTTCACACTTGAACAAACTATGGTTTAGAAACTGCAAAAATAAGCATAGCTAAGCAAAGTAAGGAAAGCAAAATAAAGAAAGCAAAATAAAGAAAGCAATGAAAGCAAAGAAAGCATAGAATAAAGAGGGTAAAAAAAGCAAAATACGAAAATCAGCTAATCAATAATTACAAATTTAATTGTCAATCCCTGTCAGTTGTTTTTGTTTGCCTTTTTTCGACATTTGAGCTTTTCAATTAAATTACACTTTCAACATAGATGTGGTCAAAATTTTTGGCTATTGTCTTTGTAAGATAGAAATTATTTAACTTAAAGACTAGTTAAATGTTGGTTAAGAATTTAGTAGATGTCAAATATCGGATTCGGCATTGTAGTCAAAAACATTAGCTAATCAAATTAGAATGAATGGCCAGTTTTGGACGAATCACATTAAATTGAAAAGTGTTGCACAATTGACAAACTGCTGTTTGACACGTTTATTATCACTAATTAACTAAATGAAAGTCAGCTTGGTATGCTTGAAATGTGATTTTGTGATACATATTAATTATGGATCGGCATGGATGCAGTTAGACCGCAGTTCAGACAAGCAAGCAGCACAAGCAAAACACACCAGAACAGAGCAGGTTTAGCTCGATTGTGGTCTAACTACTGGAAAACACGTTGTCTTTGCCAGTTGTGTCATGCCCAAACAGTTCAATGGCTTTTAAATCTGTAAAATGCAGTTTTTAGTCTACGAGTTTTTTTACTATTCTAGATGATATTTTCTTTTAAAGATTTTGTTCTAACTGGATGTTATAACTGGAAAAATGTTTTAACTGAAGAAAAGTTGTGTTTTGACCAAAAAAAATTATGTTTTCATTAAAAAAAGGTTATGTTTTTACTAAAGAAAGAATGTTCAAACCAAAGAAAGGTTATGTTTGACTAAAGAAAGGTTGTCTCCTAACTAAAAATTGTCTTACTAAAACTTGTTCACACTAGGCATGTTTATCTATGCTATGGACGTCTGTTTTCAGTAAAACTGTTCTGTTGCTTCCTATTAAAAAGCGTGCAGTTTATCTATGTTGCATGTGTATATCTTTGGTATTGCCCTTGTGCTTTATGCATCTTTCCTGATTAAATCAAAAAAATAGACAAGAACCAAATGTAAAACATCTGCAAAATATTCAGTGGGTCGCCATCTTGGCCTTGGTAAAGTTCATTTGCACCGTATTGGGATTCGTGTTGTCATGCGCTCATCAGACCAGTGTCCACAGAGAGTCCACAGGTTCAACATGGTGTGGTTGAAAAGCAGTTCATAACAGAGGATAGAGCAGTTCATAGCAATGGATAGAGCAGTTCATGGCAATGGATAGAGCAGTTCATAGTAATGGATAGCAGGGAGGACAAGCAATGAACAGAACAAGTGAAAGTCAAACCGAAAAAATAAAGGCAACACAAAAGAAGGTAAAGACAAACCAAGGCAAAGACAAAACAAGGTAAAGACGAGACAAGGCAATGACGAAACAAGGCAAACAAAAGAAAGCAAGGAAAGAGGAAAAAAGGGGAAAACAACATTCATAAAACACAATGGTGTAGCATACATGTATATGAATGATATTAGGCGTGAAAGTGAACTTTGAACCTACAGCCATCGAATTATTCCATGTTCTCAATGGCCTGAAAAGAGCCAGCTTCTAGACATATCTTAGCCATGATTTAGACGAAAGTGAAAAAACATGTTTGGTCCTGTTGGACACGATGTGTTAGAGTGTAATAATGATCATACAAGATAGGGGTTGCAAGATAGTGGATTTAAAAAAAGAGTAAGCTAGCACCAGAATGTATAGAAGCTATTGTGAACAGATGCTAAAGTAGGCTGGTTCACACTGTAGTGAGTTTATACGTAGAGGACTGTTACCTCATTCATACCATTAAGAAGGTTTTTATGATCGCGTATTACTATTGATACTATTGATTAGGATTGCATTGTTGAATAGGGTCATTGATTATTTTACCATTAAATCTATCGTTTAAATTAAGGTTTAGGTTAGATTAGGTTTAGGTTAGATTTGCGTTAGGTTAGATTTGCGTTAGGTTAGATTTGCTTTAGGTTAGATTTGCTTTAGGTTAGATTTGCTTTAGGTTAGATTTGCTTTAGGTTTAGGTTAGATTTGCGTTAGGTTTGGGTTTAGGTTAGATTTGCTTTAGGTTTGGTTTAGTTTAGGTTAGATTAGGTTTAGGTTAGATTAGGTTTAGGTTAGATTTGGATTAGATTTATGTTTAAGTTTGGTTTAGGTTGAGTTAAGCTCCGGCCGATGACTTCACCAAATTCGAGTATGTTTCATGCGCCGAATTTAGACTGCGCCCAACTATGGTAAGCCAATGTTGGACTCGAACTAGTCGCAACTGCGTTTGCGCTGTGTTTTTCCCTGTCACTGCCCCCAGGTAAGTCGCGTTGCCGTCCAAGCTGGTCTGGTCGCAGCCAGAACATTGACCTTAAAATCGTGTTTTCGCATTTCAAGGTTTTCTCGCAGTTTTGGGAGCCAGTTCGAACCCAACCACTGTAATCCCCTTCTTTGCTCTCCATCTATATGATGCTGTTTATGTTTTCATTTTGTTTTCTTCATCTTTTCTTCTTCATCTTTTCTTCTTCATCTTTTCTTCTCCTCCTTTTTTTCTTTACCTTTTTTTCTTTACCTTTTTTTCTTTACCTTTTCTTCTTCACCTTTTCTTCTTCACCTTTTCTTCTTCACCTTTTCTTCTTCACCTTTTCTTCTTCACCTTTTCTTCTTTATCTTTTGTCTAATCCTGTCTGAATTTGTTTTATTTTTATTTTTGTTTATTCGATTCCGTTCAAATTTGTTCAATTCAATTAAACTTGTTCAAATGTTTTGTGAAATTTTTTTCACTACTTTTTTTACTATTTGCTGGCTCATGTGTCCATAATCCAATAGAACAAATTTGGATAACTGACATTGGCCATTCTATCAAGTCAATCAACTCTTTTATTGCCAAATTCAAATTCTAGAAATAACAATTTTATTCGAATTTGGTTAACATGTTGTTACATGTTCGACTTGAATAGTTAAAAATTAAAGTTTAAACGTTCACTTTTTTGGCCTTTGTTACCAGAACAACGCTTGCTGCTTGGTAACACACAGATCAGTCGCAAACATTGAAACAAGACCCTTTTCACCGTGCAACACGATAGGACAAAACAGGCTTGACATACAAATTTACGACTCCACCAAATTGGAACCCTACTTAATTTAACTTCCCCTTATTCATCCCACTCGCTGCATCTTTCTCTAGTTCATCCCCTTTAAATTCATCGTTACTTACTCGATTCCCCTTAAATTCATCTTTACTTACTTGATTCCCCTAAATTCATCTTTACTTACTTAATTCCTTCTCAACTCATCTTCACTTTTTCAATCCCCTTTCAATTCATCTTCACTTACTTGATTACCTTTCAACTCATCTTCACTTACTCAATCCCCTTTCAATTCATCTTCACTTACTTAAGCTCCTCTCTTTTAATCTTCACTTATTCATCCCCTCTCAATTCATTTTTACTCATTTTATCTTCACAGCCACCAAAGTTGGCAAACCTCTGGAGTAAATACCCGGCGATGTTGGCTCATCAACATAGTCATATAAACATTTTTATCATTAATAAAGTTGCACATGTAAGCCAGCTGTTAGCAGGCAAAAGTTGCTGTTCTCTTCTAAACTACAGGTGCCATCTCTTTACTGAAATCTTCACAACACTAGTTAATCCAAACATATTTTATAACCAATAACAGAACTGCGTAAAATGACTTGTCTGTCGATTTCTCGGTAAACTTAAACTTTGGCAGTCTTCTTATACTAGTTTAAGATAGACACCTTATCTAGTTGACGCTTCCTAATTGTGATTTTCCAGGATACTATCCACTAGTAGTTGCAAAGCGACAGCTACTATTTTTTACACGGTCATTGTCATATCACAATGATCGCTATTATCGATTCTGCAATCATCACCTTAATCATTTGCACAATCATAGCTGCCCTTATTTTATTGCAAAACATGTTTACAAAAGATAAATCGGTTAAAAAAACAATTGTCATTAATTGCTGCTCAGTCGCAACAACTAAAGTGACTTTCAGTTTGACAACAACTGTCTATTTTGAAATTGAAATAATAATCGATAAAATTTATCAAATCTAATACAAAAATTAAATTTGTTTCTTTGTTTAATTTCTACTAAAATAATCTTGCTGAATATACAAAAAATGTACATTTCATATTCAAATATGTTTTAAGTTAATTTTGTGCCAGATAATTAAGTTTCAAGAATCTATTAAATTATGATTGATTTTTTATTTGCGACTCATTATTTTATTATCATAATAGATAATAGTTTATTTTTTTCCTTTAAATACGCCAGTTTCGACCTGATAAACTTGTTGCATTGAGTTTTTTAAAATAAAATTTTCAAAAAAAATCTTTCTTTGTTAAAAAAATTTAAAATATTTCAAATTTTTTTGCACATTTTTAAATTTCTAAATATGTCTGCAAAAAATTGCTTTTTTCTTATATTACTTGTCTTTGCCAATCTATATTTTTCTCTTACCATAGATGAAAAAGAAATATATGCTTTTGTTAACAAGCCTTTAAATTATGATGAATTGGAACAAGTTCAATGGCAAAAATTTACTAGCTTAGTCCTAATGAATTTTACTACCGATTACAAACAAACCATCAAATTTGCTAAATCTAACGGAATCAAAATCATATTATCTGGTTAGTTTATTAATCAATTATTTAATTTTTTTGTTCAAAACTCCAAAATTTTTTTTTTTTAAGCTGAGTATGATATAAAATATTTGTCAGATGAAGAATTCAAGAATAAATGGCAATACAAACAAAAATCCTTAATCAAGCAATTTAATTTTGATGGTTTTAATTTAGATTTTCGTTTTCCAATAAAAGAAAAATCGCCATTAGTTAATAAATTAACTGAATTAGTTAAGAATACCAAACAATTTTTTATCAACAAATTTAATAAACAAATTTTAATTAGTTTTAATGTTCCATATTCTCCTTACAATGATCTTAATTTGGCCGTAAACGAATGTAATTATGATTATAAACAAATTTTCACAATTGTTGACAGAATTTTCGTTTTAAGGTAAATTTATTTATTTTAATTTGCAAAATTTTAATTTAATTCTGTTTTAAATTCATCAAATTTTGCTTAAATACAAATTCGACAAACACCAAATAGTTTTCATTTAGGATCACAGCAATTTTTCAATTCCGAATATGAAGATGAAATCTGCATTGCGAACGCAAATTCTGGATTTATTCGTTCAGCTGCTGGTCTAATGGCTTGGTTAAATCTAAACAAAAGTTTAAATGAAAAACTAATTTATGTACAGCCTTGGTTTGGATTAGATTTTGCTTGCGAAAAAATGGCTAGTTATAAACGATGCATGATAAAACAAAAATCTTATTACGGTTCAAATTGCACTGATTTTGTGGCCAATGAAATGTCATACGCTGATATAATGAAACTTGTAAATACCAATATTACTGAATTGGAAGCAGATCCTCATACTAGGACTTATTTAGTTCAATACATGGTAACTTAATTTATATTAATGTTAATTAAAAAAATAATTATTCTAACCTAAATAATGATTCTAGCCGGACGAGCAAACTCATCAAATTTGGCACGATCAGCCTTATAGTCTATATTTGAAATATAAATATGTACAACAATTCAACTTAAAAGGCTTAGCGGTTTACACCATTAATTATCTAGATTACTCAAACAGTAGTTTGACGCGTGAACAAACTCAAAGCATGTTTAACGCCATTCCAAAATATTAAACGCAAATAAAATATGGTTGAATCAATTCAATCAAATTAAAATAATCAAAGTAATTAAATTAATTAAAAAAATAAACTTTAATTCACTTATTTGCTTAACTTCGATTAAAACTTAAGTAATTTGTAAATAAATTCGAAGCGAGCGCGCAGGCGCCGTTCTAGTTGTCAACATTGGTCAGCTGACTGAGTTATAAGACGTGGATTAAACTGAATCGTGTTTTTTCATTTTGCTTGACAATTAAGCAAACTCATTTCAATTTTAATTTACATTAAAGGTGCTGTGAAAGTCTTTAACTTTATTAAAAAGACATGGCCAATTATTTTTCGTTTGTAAAATTAAACCATCAAACTTTGGTTGTGATTTTGCTTTTCAAATTGCTACTAGTCATAGGTTGTGCAAATTGTGATCAAGATTATTATAAGGTGTTAGGAGTAAAAAAAGACGCCACCGAAAAGGAGATAAAAAAAGCTTTTCGCAAATTAGCTTTGCAATATCACCCAGACAAAAATAAAGAGCCAGATGCTCAAGAAAAGTTCAGAAACATTGCCGAAGCTTACGAAACACTATCAGATCCTGCTAAACGAGAGAAATACGACAAAGGTGGTCACGAATCTTATTTTTCCAATGGCAAACCCAGCTTCCACTTTGATGTAAAAGATTTTTTCAGTAACTTTGATTCGTTCTTTCAAAACGCCCGCCGAGACAGACAATCCGGACACCATCATCAATGGCATCAAGAAGGTAACCAGCAAAAGCAAAGATTCAATGTGCACAATTTGATGGAGGATTTGTTCAGTGACGTGGACATGGAAGACGAATTTGACATTTTTGGTTCTCACGTGTTTGGTGGCGGAGACTCATTCTTCGGCACACATTTTGGACATGGCGGAGTGCAAGAACACGTGGAAGAATACAGCTCTTCCACCGGCTGTAAAACCGTCACCAGACGCATGGGCAATACTGTGATGACCATGACTGAGTGTGGTTGAACTTAATAACATCTAGACTAAGCACAATTGTAAATACAATAAACTGTAAATAAATAACCCTTCTTAAATTTTTGTATGATACGCAACTAAAGGTTGAAACGCTCAAAACTTTTAATTTAAAAGCACAATTTGAGAGCTGGTGATGCCCTTTCAACTTTTTACAATTGTAAAAATAACTTATGTAAATTTATAGAAAATGCAGCAAATGGTTAATTTACAGATGTAAATGGCAAATATTAAACAGTGAAATCAAATTGAGTAAATTCAGTTCTAACTTTTTCCACCAGCTTTATTGCTTCACTCTGTTCCAGTGCACATTCCTTCCAGTCAACTTTTTGTGGAAGATCAAGTACATCTTTATGTACTAAAACTTGCCTACCGAATTGCAAATTAAACCCTTTACTGGATTTGATTCTGATCAAATATCTATTTTGTTCAATTTCAATGTAAAAGTACGGAATATGCGAGTTTAAATACTCAGAAAGGTCGGCTTCCTTTGGAATTTCATTCAATTTGTAATTATTTTCATCGCTCAAATTTTTAAGTACCCTTTTCAAATTCTCAAGTTTCTCTTTTGCGATTGGAACTACTTGTACCTGGCAATGGTTGCTTCGAAAGTTTCTTTCAAAAAAAATGGCAATCATTTGCTGAGTTTGGAAATAATCGCTCAAAGCACTCTTAAACTGGTCAATTTCTTTCTTTACTTCTACTAAATTCTGATCAGTCACAATTTCTGCAAGTGATCTATGATGTCCAATAGGCAAAATAAGCAAATGTCTTTCAAGCAATCCTCCTTTGGCCAAAGCTAAATAAGAATGTTCTCCAATTGAAATGATTAAATGTTTTTCTACTTGAGAATTGGCTAAACAAAACCAACAAAAACTATTATCCTCCTTAGTTTTTTTATTTTCCTCAGCAGATTCATTTCTCATGGGTCTTTTATGTTTATTCTGATAATCTTTTCGATTATCTTTTATACTATTATCATAGAAAAAAGTATTAAGTTTATTTTTTTCTTCGGCTTTCACACCGTTTGACGTATCAATATTAAAATAAGGATTTTCGGTAACATTAGCAGGTTGTTTAGTCAATTCTCCATTAGCCAATTTATTTAACGGTTTAATATTGAATGCATATAACCATTTTGATTTGAGCTCATTGTCCACATCTGCCACCGAAATAAATCTAGTCACATTTCGTTCAGCTTCTTGCAAAACAACATGATTTCGATAAGGTTCTCGTTCAAAAAACATTTGTTCACTTGCAGTAAAATGATATCTCGGTTTCAGTTTAAAAGCTAATTTTGAAATTAAAGCAGAACCATTTTGACTTAGAAATTGAATACAATCTTGATTGATTTGCGAACTATAATTAGCAACTTGTTGAGGAAAATGTGAAGTTAGAAGTATATCAATAGACTCATTTTGGTAAGTGCTTATAAATTGTTCTAGTTCGTTTGAATCAAATGAAAAATATCCTGAACTAGATGCTTGTTTGCCACCAAAATAGCAAATCTTTAGTCCAGTAGCAGAGTTTAAAACCCCTCGTTTGCCAAGATAGATGATGTCGTTAGTCAAATTGAACCCATTATCCATAGACAAACTGTCGTTCTTGTCTGAATAGTGCAAGTAGCAAGCAAGTTCGAACTCGTTGTTGGGACCCAAAATATAAATAGGCAAGTTAGTCTGAGAATATGACTTAAGAAGCAGGTCAATTTCTTGCGAATCTAAGCCGGTTTCAGATGAAAAAAACGAACCTACACAAAGAACACAATCAAATGGACCCGCTTTTCTATTAACATTGGAAATCCTTTGGAATAGTTGCTGGAAATGGCCATTCACATTTCCAGACACTAATACTCTAACACAGTCCATCCTATTGAACACCTAAAAGTGCAAATGTAAACAAAATGTTTAAATGCCACATGTGAGTTGCATTTTGTAAAAGCGGTTAAAGGCGCTTTTTTTGAATGTTGTGACAATTGTTTGAAAAAAGCTAGAAAAATTAGCAAAAATAATTGTCCATTGTAATTGTCAATGTAATTGACCATGATTGAACAAATAATCGTTCAATTAATTGTCCAAATGATTGTCAAAATCTATGTACACAAAGTTTAAAGTAGGCTAAACACGTTATAGCAGGTCTCGAATTATGGAGATTAGATTTTTTAGGCCTATTAGATACCCGTCTTCATGATTGCCAAAATTCCACACAGATTTATGATCCACTGTCACCCCTTCCGGTAGCTTTACTGTTTTGGCAAAGTCAATCATCCAAACTCCAATTTCTTCACTATCATGAACAATCAACAAGCTTGAACCAATTATCTCATGTTTCTTAAAAAATGAACTTTTTTGAAAACTTCTCATCAAATTTTCTAACTTATTAATCAATTTTTGTTTCAATTTCTTACTTAGCGGCAGAAAAATTTGCAAAATCTTTTTCACGTCATCTTCTTTTTTTAAATATTTAAAATCATTTATTATTTCATTGCATTTGCATTTAAACGCCTCGATCCGAAAACCAAGCGTAGACGTTGAGCTCAAATTCTCTCTGAATGTCATGTATCTAATTTTAAAAAAAGCAATAAATAATTATAATAGTCAGTTATCACTGATTCTCACCTTAATTTAGTGATTGCCTTAGCAGAGTGTTCTTCTTCAGTGGCTGCATTCATGTCTATTTTAATTAGCTTTTCATAGAGATCGTGTCTTGCATTAATATTTTCCACATCGTTTTCAAGAAAAGTACGACATCCCATTTTAATATCCATCATAACTGGATTATGGAATGAAAAAAGTAAATCTTGTAGCTCAATATACTGTCCATCTACAGTTTTGACAGATGAAAAAAATTTTGGCAAAAACTCAATAATAGAATCGTTACTTTGATTCAACTGTTCATAAGCCAAATATTCATTTATTTCATTTCTTTTCCAAATTGTGCCTGGCTTGGTAGTTGTAGTAAAAGAATGTTCATGACCAGCTAATTGCACCCATTTTTTGTCTAAAGAACAAGCATTTTCATTAATTGATTCACCAGAAGTGCTATCGCTTGATATTTGTTGAAAACTATTACTTGTTGCATCACTAGTTGAATCTTTATTAGTCATCTGAAAGTATTGACGCATAAACTTTTTCTTTATCTTACATCCGGATTTATTTTTGGCTATAAAAAGCTGATTAGAAAGGGGTGCATTTTTTGTAGCAACAGGTGCAATGATTTCCAAGGACTTAAAAGCCAATAAATGCATTAATGTCAAATCTTTTGTATCAGCAAGTTTAGTTGTTTTGTTTGTATCCGACATAATATCCGATTTATCTTTGCGTTTGATCAAATTACTTTTTAAACTAAATATATTGCTATCCGCAGTTTTAGACGCTTCTTTAGCGTTGCAATTGTGATGTGCCAATAGTTTATCAATACAATTGCGATTGTCTAGACTATAATCATTATGATTACTAGTGTCGGATGATTTAGCCCGTTTTTCAAGTCCCTTCCATCTTTGACGAAAATTAGTGAAACTATTAATTTGAATAAATTTGCTGGGTGAAAAAAAATCTACTAAAGACTCTTCAAAGGCTTTAGATTTGTTCAGATTAGAATCCAAATTAGAATTGTGGTTAGAATCTGGATTAGAATCAGCGTTAGAATCCAGGTTTAAATTAGAGTTGGAATCGCAATGTAAGTTGGATGTGGAGGCTGAGGTATGAGCTTTAACCTTTTGCATGTCATTATCAAGGACATTTTTATTTAAATTAGTTTCAAAATAGACAGTTTGGTCCAGATTGGTAATCACGTCAGAGTTTTTATCTGCATCTTTACTAGACTCGTGTGTGAACAATGAAGATCCAAGTTTGAGGATATAGTTAGAAGACAGTTTAGCCAAAAAAGGCTTTTGTTTATGAATGTCCGAATGGAGTTCGAGGCCAGTAAGTTCGTCGCAACAGGTAGGTACCAAGGTAGCTGCTCCTGTGGCTGTGGCATTAGACAAACTCTTCCTGATCAAATTGCAGTAGGGCTCAGAACTAGTAGGCGAGTTTTGGTTGTGGCTCATGACCAACTGAACCATTGTGGCCCGCACTTTTTTTGCATTAAAGCTTTTCTTCACCTTGCCTGAACTGCAAGCAGCCAGAGCATTATCTTGTCTTGTGTCCAGTTTGTTTCTCAGTTGTTCGTCCGATACTAAACAGTCATGTACACGGTTGGCAGTTTGCTTAACACGGTTGTGATTCATTACCAGCCTAAAAAAACAAACGGAATACACTGATTATCATTTATGATAATTAATCGGCTGTGAATGAAAAAATGATGTCAGATGATAAACAACCGCAAGAAGAATGTAAAAAAACACTCAACAAGTGTTTTGGCAAACAGTGGCGAAAATAATAGAATCATAATCAAAAAATTGAATAGTAAAAAAGGGAACATGTAGAAAATGTATTTTAATCAAATATTTGAATTACATTTTTATCTAACATTTTTATCGATTCATTTTTACTTGATTATTAAAACAATCGTTTTCATTTCTTCATTAGATGGATATTGAATGCACATTTTTCATATAAATCACAACAAACGAGAAAAGTGTTAGAGTACAACCATTGAAGATTTTTGCACAAAAAATATTTTTTCACTTATCACTATGAGAAACGAGTCAGTCATTCGAGCGAATCTGAAAAATTGTTACATCACCTTAAATCTACGTCGACCAGTTGCTAAACACTAGGTCACAACTGAGCAATGACTGACAATTAGTCAGTCATACAGGGACACAACACAGAAAGTAAACACAAAATTGTTAGTAGAAATAATACAGTTATCAGAGACAAGACAAGTAATAGAGACAAAACACGTATTAGAAACAAGACAGGTAATAAAGGCGAAACAAATTAGTAGATATAAAACAACTAGCAAAAACAACACAACTTGTGAAGGCGACAAAGCTAGTAAGAGCAACACGGCCTGTAAAGAAAAGAGAAATAGCAAAAAAAGAATGGACAGAACAAAAAAAAATGAAAAAAGCGAATAAACAAGACGAGATAGAAAGGAAGATAGGAAAGGAGAAGAAAAAAAGCAAAAACAAGAAAACAGGTGAAGAGGAAATATAAAAAGGGAAAATATTAAATTTATTAAAGAGAATATAAATAGAAATCCTGCTTTTAATCTTGCAATGGTTTTGCGTCTAATTCTACGTTTAATCCTGTAATAATCCCACAACTGATCTAGCAATTAAGCCCATCACTGTAATCCCAATGCAATTCGCCTTTAATCCCATATTAAAGTACATTTAGCAATCCTGCAAACTGCAGCAACTATTCAAAGCTATAATCTTTTATAGTGATCCGACAATAATTTAAAAGTAATCTCGCAATAATCTGAAAATAATCTCGCAATAATCTTGCAATAATCTTGCAATAATCCCGCAATTATCTCGCAATGATCCCACAATAATCCCGCTATGGCCCAATATATACGCACACAGCACAATCAATTGATCACCATCAATGAATATCACTGGAAAACCACTGTGTAATTGCGGTCGTTACAAAAGAAAATTAGCTGTTCCAATTGAGAGGCTGACCAGAAGATGGATACAGCCGTTGATTATCTGTAAAACACTTACTTTCAACTCTACTATAAAAAGCCTGTTCTTTCGCACAATTCAGTAGCATTTGCTCACATTTTTTCTCATTTTTGATTACAATGCAAATTGGTGCTCTTGTGAACTATCTTGTGATTTGATGAACATATGTTGGACAAACGGCGGTTAATTGCACCAGTTCAAAGCTTAAGATTGCTTAATATCAATGCAGTCTAAATCAACTGCGAAACAAGCATTTCGGCACAGAGTAATTAGGCTTAAAAAGCTAAAATATTAAATGTCTCTCGAAAGTCACAAATTTATGTCTAATTAAAATTATCTTGACCAACAAAGATAAAAACTAATTTGCAGAAAATGAACGACAGCAAAGTTGAAAAAGGCATCCGGAATATGTTTGAGTTAACGAATTGCGGCTTGCCACGAATTTGAAATACACACCAGAATCTTCGCATAAATACACACATGAATATACACACCATTAAATTAATAACGATTAAATAACAAACGCTTTGTAAACATGAATTTCGCTTTTATCTTCAAGTCGAATAGTGATGGCTTGCCAACTGAATGCATGCGTTTATTAGTTAGTAAAATGCAAACAAATTGTTTTTTATTTACGTGATTAGTTTTTATCACATTTACAAGAATGTCTTGAAATTATAGTAATTTAGAGTGCAAAAATGAACAAACGATATCTCCATAATTTCAAATCATCTAGACTATTGAATCATGTTGCAAATACATAAAGGTGTAAAAGGCATTTAAAAAACGCTTATAAACTCTATTTTATTGCGTTTTAAAAGCAATTAATGAAAATTTACATTTATATATAAGTTTTAACATGCATATTCTGTATGCAATTAAAAATCAACAAGTTTTTTAAAAGACCACTTTTTAATTGGGCATCAATAATACATATTTGATTAATATAAAAAAAACAATTTACTTTTACCTGACGATATAAATATAGATATATATATATATATAAATATATTATCTGCTTCTCATATGTACAAATATATAATTATTTTAAAAATCCAGCAAAATATCTTTGTTTGCAATATAAATAAAATACTGTTATATTTTTATCAACCATATAATGCTAAACAATTAAGCTAAATAATTAGTTGATTTTATTTGAAAGCTTTACTTTCTGTTCTAGAGTCTCGGCTAATTCTTCAATTAATTTTCTATTTAAAGTTTCAATATTATTTATATGATTTAAAAGTGAGACTATAATTAAATTTGCATCTTCACCATAAGTCGGATTATATCCAACATCTTTGGGCAGTTTTGGTAGAGGAAATCTTTTTTTTACATAATTGATAAAAAATTGCTTATTATATACCGGTTGCGAACTGTTCGAATCAGAATTATTATAAGATGTTTGCTGTTGCATGTGCTTTCTATAACTTGTAAAAGCACTTTGATTGTTTACACCTAAAAAAAACAACAAAACACATAAACTGATTAATATAACAAGATTAATAAATGATAATTACCTAAAACAAAAGTATCTAAGGCTTTTTTTCCTAAATCTAGTGAAGAACTTCTCATGTGATTTGATGATTTTCGTGATCTAAAAGGAATTGGAGGGGGTATGCTAAAAAATAATTTAAATTTAATTTCTTGTTAATTTAATTGTTTTTCTTTTATTTTAATTACCCTGGATTATTTGAAAGTGAATTTTTTAAAGAATTGTCTTTATTATTTTGACATGTCTTCACAGGAATAGGATGTAAAATTTTTGGATCAAGTTTTATGTTATCGAAATTTGCAGGTTCCGTTTGTTCATTTATATCAGTAACAATTTTAGATTTTGGAGGGGAATGATTAAAAGTAGTCCAATGTTTTATTTGAGAACATGATCTATCAATAGTAGCATTGTTTAAAAATGTACATGACAAAATTAAAGTTTGCTCATCAATTTGTGCTATTTGCTCCTTTAATTTGTCTAAATTTTTGCATTGAATATTATTTTCCAATGCTAATTTAAGTCGTTCAAATAAAATTAAACAATTTAATTGTTTCAATGTATTTGGAAGCACTTTAGGTAAAATAATATTTTTTCTTCTCAAAACACAAAGATGCATGTTAATACAAAATTCAGAAAAACAAAGTTGGTTGTCTTTATCTATATCGCTTAAAATCCAAATTTGCATAAGATCTGAAGTACTTATTTTAGATTTTTTAAAAAGTGGCTTACAGTAATTTATGTTAGCTTTCATTCCTAAAGTTAAATTTAAACTAGAAAACATTTTAAAATAAAAAACCAATTGTTCATCATTAAAAGACCAAACACAGTTTTCTTCATCACTTTCATCATCACTTGATGAAGCGAGTTTTTTATAAGCTTCTAGATTGTTTTTTTTGTTGTTTACTGTTAAATCATTAGTATTTTTAGTAGAAACTGGATCAAGTTCATCAGGAGAGAACTTTTCTAGAATACTATGAATATTCATCATTTTATAATTTGATCTGGGAGAAAGCATTATGAAATTGGTAAATACTGGAAAAAATAAAAAATATGCTTTTTGAATTGTTTATTGTAAAATGTGAGTTTTCATAAATTTAGCACAAAATTTGAAGAGCAAGGCGAGTGAATTCATCTATTAAGAATAATAGTAATATTCATATTTGTAAAATAGAAGTTTATAATGAATGAAATGAGTGAAATGCGATTTCCCAAGAACCAATGTCCGACTGAACCTAGTAGAGAAAAATTAGATTTGAGTAATGAAGCAATTATAGTTTACTTGAAACTCACATCGACCAGGCTAAGTCTCGTAAAACCTTTAATCTGAATGAGAACTGAAGGCAGTTTTGAATGGTTTGCAAACTGATGAATGATTTGAATGGGTAATGGAGAAATGTATTTATTGTGAATTTAATCACGCCGAAAATTCGGTTTGCCTAGCTTTGCTTTGAAATGAATGAGATTCGGAATCTGTCAACAAGCCTTAACAACAACAAGACTTAATTAATTGTGATGACCAGACAGATGAAGAGTTTTGGATTAAGCCTAATGGAATGCCGACTTAAGTTTGTGACCGCATAACTTTTCGACTTGGCTTGTTTGTTGACACACATTCCTTGCGACATCGATGTTTGCTAACAATCGTGCTATCGATCGCGCTTAAACGTAATGTGTAAACCTTCCCTTAGCGCTTGTTTCCGTTTTCCGCTCTTCAGTACGCAAACTTGTGTTTCCAAACATTAGTGGAACTTGGTGCTCTTATTCAGATTAAATAAATAGTGTTTTGATTTGTGCACAATTTAAAATGCCTGGTCTTAATAACAAAGTAAGTCTGTTGCGACCATGTTGGTCTAACTTTGCCACTATCTTGTCAAGATCTCTTCACTTGACTCTAAACGATTCCTTCCTTGCCACGCTCTTTATTTATATTAATTTACCTTCGCAGGCAATCATCATAGATGGAAAAGGTCACCTAAAGGGTAGACTGTCCGCTGTTGTGGCCAAGGCTCTTCTTCAAGGTACACTTTTTCACATTCACCTCTTCTACATGATGATATTACTCTATTCACTAAAATCAATGAATCTCAGTGATTAGAACTTGCACCACTATCTGACCGCATTTTCTTCTACCATTTCTACCACTCACACTAATCTTTTCTATCATTTTAACAGGAGAAAGAGTTGTTGTTGTGCGTTGTGAAGGCATCAACATTTCCGGTAGCTTCTACAGAAACAAGTGTAAGTTTTGTTGTTTGAAAATATTTTGCTTTTTTGGCATATCATGATGATCTTATTCAAATCCTTACTTACATTTTATTATAATCAATGATTTGAAAAATAACATTCTGACACCTTAATTATCGAAATTTTAAAATTGTCCCTAAATTGCAGTTTTAATTTTTCTTATTCATTTTAGTGAAATACTTGGACTTTTTACGCAAAAGATGTAATGTTAACCCACAACGCGGTCCATTCCATTACAGAGCACCAAGCAAAATCTTCTGGAGAACAGTCAGGGGTATGCTCCCACACAAGACCAAGAGAGGAGAAGAAGCTCTTGCCAGATTAAGGGTGTGCGAAGGTATTCCTCCACCATATGACAAAAAGAAGCGTTTAGTAGTTCCCTCTGCCTTAAGAGTTCTTAAATTGAACCACAGAAGAAAGGTAATTGAGTTAAAACTTAATATGCATATATTTCTAATAATTATTACATGATGAAAAATTTAAATCCTTACTTACATTTAATGAAAATATTTGATTATTCAATTAAGTTTCTGAAACTAATATAGAAATTGATCTAAAAATTTTTTTACTCTTTGTTATAATTATTTAATTTGTCTTATGTTATTTTTAAATAGTACTGCTCATTGGGTCGTATTGCACATGAAGTTGGATGGAAGTACCAGAATGTTGTTGCAACTTTAGAAATGAGAAGAAAGGCTAAATCTAGAATCTTATTCGCGAAAAAAGAAAAAGACGAAAAGATCAGAAAATTGGCTAAAAAGAGTTTGCAGCCACAATTAAAGAGATACGGAAAAATCATCAGATCATATGGCTACAAATATTAAACTACTAATTTTTATAATCATAACCTAACATATTTAGAATAATTTAATAAAAATGTTAAATTTATGTAATTAATTTTTGTACTTCAAATTTCAAAAGAGCACAAAGTAAGTGTAATATATTTTTTAAAAAATAATACTTTCTACGATACCGGAAATAAAATTAAAAGATTATTTTTGATAAATAAATTTTGTATTAAAAAATAGATTCATTTTAACAGTCGGTTATTTTACCATAATATTTCGTAAAACTATCATACGTTATCACATGTTTTGCTTATGTTTATAATTGAAAATTAAAATTTGATTTAATAGTTAAATTGTGAAATTTAGTCATGACACAAACTTCCAGTTATGACAGTTTGGAAATGGATGATAACGTAGAGAATCCGGCCAACACAACAAATACAAGTGAAACAGAAAATGCAAAAAAAAATTCATTTGAAAAAATTAATTTTGACCCAGCTTTGCTTCAGGTGGAAAATGAATTTTCATGTTTTAAACATGTAAACAAAACAATTAAATTTCCTTTATTACCTGCAGCCATTAACCATGAATTGGAAGTAGTAAGAAATACATTAATTTATAAGTGGAAAAACAATTTCATAAATGAACTTAATGGAGTTTTATATTATTTTGACAATTTAAGAGTGATCACTAAAAATCCAACCATTATAGATGATTTGCCTTTTCTTTATTATAATATTCAAGCTGACTTTTATATGTTTACACCTGAAAAAGGTTCCTACATTAAAGCTAAAATTACATGGTAAGATTAAAAATTCTAAAAGAATGCTATTTTATTTTTTGATCAAGTTTTTCAGATTCAAATAACGTAATAAGTTGTTCAATATTAGACTTTTTTACTGCTTCTATAACTTTGCCGGAAGAAGTACCAGAAAAATTGAATCAATATTTACAACATAATCAAGAAATCATATTCGTGATAGATAAAGTTTGCTATAGTCCAGTAACAATTTACGGAAGTATAGACAAAAAGTGTTTAAAGTTGATGAAGAAACATGTAAAAATCATTGAGAATATAAAAGAAACCGGAAATGAAGACACAAATTTGGATGAATTTTTTATGGCTTAACTAAAAAACTAATCAATCACATTATTGTATAGCTATTGTAAATTGTTTTTTTCATCTTTTAATATTTGTTCAAATTTACTTGAAATATATCTGTATTTGTTTAAAAAAAATGCTTTTTATTTTATTCACAGTTTATTGCAGAAAATTAAAAGTTGTAACTTTTCGCATAACGTGTCAAATATTAACAATATTTTAAATTTTAAGGAACGCAAAAAACGACAGATAGGCGGCGAAAAACATGTTTAACAAAAATAAATAAAAAAAAGATTGTCAGAAAATTAAAATAATTTGGTAGACTTACCTTTAGTTTGGATATTGTAAATTTATCTACTTTAATCATGCATTTACTATTGATTCTCCTTAGCATAATCGTGATTAATTTGGTTGCAATTTTGGCAGTTTGGCACTTATTTTCAGAAAAAATCCAACTTTTGATCGCCAAAAAAGAGGAAAAGGACCAAGTTTTCGGTAAATGTGTTAATTTCATTTTATTTAAACATTTAATAATACATTCACGTAAACCAATGTAGAGGAACTAAGACTGGAGTCGATTGAATTGAAAATGCCCAAAGATTACACTCCTAGGATTTAATTTGCAGCTATTTTGGATGCATTATGTAAAGTAAAATAAATATGCATTTGAACAACGATTCAAACAGATAGTTGTTTATTAAGAAAATCAAGTTCTTGCTCCTCGTTTTTGAGCAGGTCAAGCTGGTTTCTTAAATTGGTTATCAATTGCTCTTTTTCGTGATATTCCAAGTTAAGTTGGGCAAGTTTAGCCTTTTTTTGCGCCTGAAATGAGGCAAGAGAGTTTCTGGAGCCAAACGCGTAATTTCTGGCCATGTCAACTTTTCGAGCCTCTTCCTGCATCAAATCGCATAGTTGGGCCACGATATTTTGATAGTTTTGAACAGCTTAAGATTTGATTAGAAATGATTTAAGAACGCAAACTTTAACTTACAAGCAATGTAGAGCTGGCTTTCTTTAAGTAGGCTTTCAGTTGAGAGGACATGGTCCGGATCTAGCACCTTGATTTTGTTGTTTTCATCAAAAAAAAGGCCCAATTTGGAAGTAGAACTCAATTCTGGCTCCATCACATCAGTGTATATAATTTAAAAATACAATCGGTTGCCAGAGCAATAGTAAAAAGAAAGCAGCTCTTCTTGTTCCCGCCCGGGATCGAACCGGGGACCTTGTGCGTGTGAAGCACACGTGATAACCACTACACTACGGAAACTGGGCCTGTAACGGTTGGCGGCCAAAAGTGTTGAAATTGACAAAACACTAGATATCGCAATCTTGTCTTAGTGTCATTTTCTTAAAATAGACAGACTTTCTATTTCTATTCAACCTAAACTTGAAACCTAAGCTATTGATGAATGTCACACTTGATATGTGCATGTCTTCAAACGATTTCTGTTATCCATCTACTTTTTACCCGCTGTCTATTTTTGCTGGCCTTTAAACTTACATGACATACGTCTTTTATTTGCCATATCTGACTCTTTATATCTGACTCTTTATATCTGGCTCCTTATTTCTGACTCCTTATTTCTGACTCCTTATTTCTGACTCCTTATTTCTGACTCTTTATATTTCACTCTTCTTTTATCTCATTCTTTATATCTCACTCTTTATAATTCACTCTTCTTTTAATCTTGTCACTAACTGTCAACCACGATTCATCAAATCATAAGTGCAAGTATTGTGAAACAGATTAAAAAGTAAAGCAGAATGATGT
Organism: Pyemotes zhonghuajia; assembly: GCA_025170145.1. Taxonomy (NCBI): domain Eukaryota; kingdom Metazoa; phylum Arthropoda; class Arachnida; order Trombidiformes; family Pyemotidae; genus Pyemotes; species Pyemotes zhonghuajia. The sequence goes on along the minus strand of CM045846.1, from coordinate 16,915,986 downwards.
AATTTGAGTTACGCACTTTTCTAGTTCTTAAGTCGCTGTTTTGGCCAACTTAAGATGGAGTTCACGATTCAGCCAGTTTACATGCTTAGTAGGTTTTGGATTGTAAACAGACAAGTCAGATACTGTTTTCATAAATAGCGCCCATTACAGACCATTATCTATATATACTTGAACCACAAATGGCTGCCATTTATATATCTTGGGAAATAGTGGTGATGCTATAGTGATGTGAGCGACACGCATGTGTAAGCAAATTTGCCTAGCAAATGATCAAATAAATTGACATTTCAGTGGATTGAGCTTGATAGCGAGAGGGCTGGTAAAGAACTGCGCAACCACACCAACTCCGCCATCAGAGGCATATCAAATTTGACTGGCACGCTGGCAGTTTGCTCTAGGATCTGAGCTCGCCAGCACTTACACAGTGACAACAACAGGCAAGCGGACAGAACACGCCAGAAACAGCCTGAACCAACGGTCAGAACTAGTTGTCAGAACTAGTTGTCAGAACAAACCTTGAGAACTAGTCTTCAGAACTAGCTTCTAGAACTAGCCTCTAAAACTAGCCTCTAGAACTAGCCTTTAGAACTAACCTCTAGAACTAACCTCTAGAACTAGCCTCCAGAACTAGCCTCTAGAACTAGCCTCCAGAACTAGCCTCCAGAACTAGCCTCCAGAACTAGTCTCCAGAACTAGCTTCCAGAAATCGTCTCCAGAACTTGCCTCCAGAACCAACCTGAAGTATTAACTTCCACAAACTTGTCTCCACAACTATCCTCCAGAATAAACCTTGAGAACAAACCTTCGCCTCAGACCTTCAAAGCCACCGGCAGATCAAAGATCACAGTAAAAACAATCTGGACCAAAAGCTTGTGCAGTGAACCATAATGTCCACACGGTGCTGATTATCGGTGAAATGCTCCTATCATTGTCCAAGTCCAATCGCTAGTGATCTATGCTTTCTGTTCATTTATTCTGTTTCTATTTTTGTTTTAAAATTTACGTGTGATCATGACATCAGCTACCGTTCTCTATTTATGGCTGATGTTGTTTGTGTTTTGCCAATACCAGTCGGTTCGAGCATGCACTTGCAAACGACTAACTGCCGAAGAAAGTCGAATTAAATCTGATTATAGTTGTGAATTTAAAATTAGTGACGAGATTCTGCAAACTGAAGCCCACTATTTGTTTAAAGGACAAAAAATCAGCTGTGAAAAAGAAGCTGACAATGCAAAATCACTATGGCCAAATACACCACACGCCGTCCACATTTACACTCCAATATCTGAAGCAACGTGTGGTGTCTATTTGAATGCAAATACCACTTACAAAATAATGGGATCTATTTCTGATGGCAAAATTATGGCATATCTTTGCGACTACATTGAACAAATTGATCCTCCTCTTCCTTAATGCAAACTTCTCTTTGCATCAAATTATATTCTGGTTATTATCTAAATGTTTGCTTTCATATGCACGCACAATTACTATTTAGATTGAATTTCTTTATTATTTTGTATTAATTAATCATGTCTTCATGATAATATTGTCAAATATTTTCTCAATAAAAAAAATTCATGTAATTTATGTTTTGAAATTTTTTCTCTTCTGCAGCCAATTCAAAATATTCAACATAAATGTTTCAGTTTAATCACATTTTTTGTCAAAATAATTCATTATAAATGCTGGTTAAGAAAAGACAACAAAATCGTTTCATAATGAATATTACATGCAGGACTTCGCAATGAGTGTCTTTCAAAAGGAAAAATCTGTAAAAAAAATATTTTATTTCTATTATTAAATCATTTTATTCATTTTTACCTGTAACTGATACGGTTTGCCTGCTTTTATCAATTCTTGAATAAGTTCAACTGAATTTTGAAAATGAACATTTTCATCTTTCAATCCGTGAATAATTAGTAAACGATTTTCTTCAAGTGGAAAATTATTAATATAATTTAGCACTGAACCTTTAGCATAATTTTCCATATTTTCTTCAGGAATGCCCATATAGCGTTCAGTGTAACCTGTATCGTAAAGCAACCAATTTGTCACTGGTGCTCCAGCTATACAAAGCTTAAAAATATCAGGTCTTTGAGCAAGACACATTAATGATAAATAACCTCCATAACTCCAACCAGTTACTGCTACTCTGTTTAAATCAATATAGTTTGTATTAGATGCCAACCATTGTAAAACTTCTACTTGATCTGCCACTTCAACCTGGCCCATTCGTCTATTAATATGATTTTCAAATGCTATTCCTCGACAAGCTGATCCTCTGCAATCAAATACGCAAACTACATATCCTTGAGATGCAATCAAATGCCTTTTTCTTAATCTTACGGTTCGAAATGAATTGCTAACAAGTTGCACATCAGGACCTCCATAAACATCTAATACAACTGGATATTTCACATCAGCTTGCATAAATTCAGGCTTATAAATTAAACCATAAACAATTTCTCCCGTTTTTTTTAATTGATAAGAAAATAATTCAGGTTTTCTAAATCCAGGCAAAAGTTCAATAGCATCAATACAATTTATTACTTTATTTAATTCTTTTAAATAAACTTTATTAGAAATTATGTAACCCAATTTATTGAAAGTTGGCATTTCGTAATTAGTATCTTTTGTCTCAATTGTATTATAAAATCCAAATGGCGGTTTAGAAATACTGCTTTGAATATTTACAAAAGCTGAGATATCTGAATTAAAGACAACAAAAGAATGTGAATAACCAGAATTTGTTACCCTTTGGATAATGTTGTTATTATAATTTTCACCAATGCGTGTACAGTACAATTGCTGCTCTAAAGGTGAATCTTTTAAACCCATAAAATAAACTAGCTGTCTTATTTCATCAACCCATAATTCCTTTCCGCATACATCCCAATTTCCTTCTGTAAGTTGTATTTTTTCAATATTTTTTATTGGTAAATCAGACGTTTCAAATAAAGATATTGTTTGATTTTCAATTATAAAAGCTTTTATTTGATAAAGATGTCTAAATCCAGTTCCCTGAGAAGCCCATATAAATTCAAGTTCAGAAGAATTATTTTCTTTAACATTTAAAAAATGAAAAATATTTGTAACATTTATCCAATGGTTTTCAGTTTTTTCTTGATAAATAATTTGAGGAGAAAAAATGTGAGACAAACTGTAAATTACAATAATTAAATTTTGCTGTTTACGATCAACAAATTGAACTGCTAAAATGTCTGAATTATACCATTTACACCTAACTAAGTACTCAAAATGAGGTTGTATATTTTCGTAAGGTGGAAGAAGTTGAGTCTCTCCCACAGTCAAATTATTTGTACTAGAATCACAGAAAAAGGAAACGATTTTTAGAATAGAAATCGCATTTTTACGTCCTAAAAATTTTTTTTATTTAGTAATTTTATTTAATATTTAAAAAGCAAACATACCAGCTGCAGGAAACCTATATTCTTCTACAGTTCCATCCCATGACGAAATTTTAAACATATCAACTCCCGTTTCATTAACTTCTTCATATAAAATATCATATTGAATAAAATTATTAGTTTGATCATTTTGATTAGAATTTGGTTTCCACCAAAAACCATTGTGTCGTGAAAATTCTTCTTCAATAACGTATGAAGGAAGTCCAGCAGTAATAAGATGAGAAGGGTTGCTATTAACATCAGTTAATTTAAGTTCTTGATTATTTAAAATGTTAAATACATAAATATCCTTTTGGCAAACATAAGCAATTAGATTCGGATTAGATGGACAAATAGTTGGATTAATTTTTGAAGTGATAGATTCACTATTTAATTTAATTGGACTATATGGTGCTTTATCAGTATCATCAAAATAATATAGAGCACTTTTGTAACTAAAAACAAATCGTTTTTTGCTTTCCTCAAACTCATATGATATAATTCCATTAAAAATTATTCTTTTTCTTTCAAGTTGTAACTTTTCTTCATGTGATAATTCATTTGGAGATTTATCTTTTAAATCAATATTAAAATCAACCAATTCTTTCCATTCAAAGTTGGGTAGTTGTAGATTGTCATCTTCTAGATCACCTCTTTTTGCATATTGTTCTAGTAAATCGTCCAATGTAAATGGATTTTCGACGTTATTTTCCGATAAATCATTTTCATTAACTGCATTTTTATCTGTGATGTCACAATAAAGAAGGACATTTTCTGAAGATGCTTTAATAGAGCCTAAACAGTAAATTCGAACTTTGTCTGGAAATTTGGCAATATTAAAACAAGTAAAAACCTTGTTAGAAACAGAAGCTAATTTGTATTGTGTTTCCTTTACAATTTCATACAATTGTGACCAGTTTTTTTTTGAGTCAGAAATGTCAGTCAGCATATTTAACATTTATTAAATTTTTGCGTTCTATATCCTAAATTAGAAAACTAATTAATTTACAACTGATTAATTTACAACTAATTAATTAAAAACAACTATTGCTTTTTTATTATTAATTTATACACTACAATGAGTTTCGATATTTCAAACTCCAAATGCTAGTTAAATGCACATGAAATATGAAAAAAAATTTTAAATAGAAATCATCAAACCAAATAAGTTTCTGAAAATAAACCAAGAGAAAACAAACTAGAAGAATTAAATAAACAGTGAATTAAAATCATTGTTTTTGATTTAATAAATGCAACATAGCGACAGTGAATCATCTTAAAATTTACTTAAAGCAATTTTAGTTGTGATCGCTCAAAGGAATTATTGAGTTGGTCAGCAGAAAACAATTAGTAAATTGATTGACTTGGGATGAGTGAATTGGGAATTTCTATTCTAGTCAACAGGTTTCACATGTGATAAACTTGTACATTAATTTGGAGCTTTAAATTAATTGTATCAGGTTACCGCTTGTTTTTAAGTAGTTTAAATAGTTGATGATTTACCAGCAAAGCAAACTAAGGGAGAAAAACCTAATTCGAAGAACTTAAGAGCAATTTAACTGAAGACGGTCTGCGGATTGAACAGTTTTGAATGTTTGGACAACAAGAATTAAAACCAATTTTTAATATAAATATAAAATAAAAGAAAAATTAATTTTTTGTTTGTTTTTTTGCTCCATCTGGCGCGCTTGTTCTAAGTGAGAACGCGAAATAAACTTTACGCACATATGCGCCATCTGGTGGCAAACAAATTTGTCGTAAATGCAATCGTCCAAATTTACAAGTTGCTTGAGTAAATTAGGCAAATTAGTTAAATTGCGAACCTATTTAGAGTATTTCATAATTCAATTATAATTCATAATTCAAAATGTAGCTCATTCAAGTGAACATTAAGATTGCAAACATGTTTAAATGAATTGTGTGCTAAGTTGCATTATGAAATAATGAGCAATTAAAAAGTTAAAACAAAAATTTAAAACCTATACTGTTAATGCAAGGTATAAATCATTGACTATATAAATATAAAATGAAACTTTATTGAAAAATGTGCATTAAAAGTGAACATCAGTTTAGGCTGGTTTGCGTAAGGCAAATTATTAAATATTGACCCAATACTAAGTGATGCCACAACTGGCATTCCTTAAAGAAAACACAAGTCAAACGCTTTGTTGCCTGTTCGAAACAATAATTGCACATTGTACGAAACATTTGAAAACAAATCTAAGGGCAAAACAAGAAAACAATAAAACAAATGCGGTGTTCATTGGCCAAATAAAACAAGTATTTTAATAGCAAGAAAACTCGGCTGAAATGTCTTAACACGCACAAGGAAAACAAATATATGAGTTATAATGACGCATACTAGCTTCATCCTTGGCCAGCATCTTGAACCGACTTTTCGTTAGTATCTTAGACCGATATTTCAGCTAATGCTTAAACCAATATTCGGCGCATTTTTCGCTTATTTTAAACTAACACACAATCACCAAAATAACAGACAAACGTAACCTAAAAGTGTAAACCAACATTTAAAAATGATGAATTTCAAATTAGTCAAATGGCCACACTTTTACTGATATGCCTGTGTTTTGCTTGACTAAACAAAAAACATATCTAGTCCAACTTTGTAACATTTGCAAAGCTTGATCATTGTGAATTACATGTACAAGATATTATACACGTGTTTGATGCACTGAATCAAACTTTTCATGCACGTGTCGTAATTTTTTTATATTCAACTAACCTTCTGGACATAAAAAGACGAAGATTCATAAACAACATTTTAGACTATTGAGAAGAAACACATTATCGCTAATGAATCAAAAAGTCAATGACAAGAGAGTCTAAAAAATGCACTTGCTATTTTTTTAAACTATATCTTAAAAAAGTTTAAAATAGAAAAATTTTTACTATACTTAAAAAATTATCTTTGTCTATTATAAAAATGTTTGGCACTAAAAATAAATCCATAATTGACTGGTTTTTTAAAAAAAAACTAGGCTTCAAATAAAAATTTTAACTTTCAAAGCTTAATAAATAGGCTTAAAACTTTAAAAAAGTATTAAAAGGATGTTTAGATATTAACTAAACATAAAATCTAAATATGTGATTTATGGAATTTAAAACAAGAGCCACAAATATGAAATTTATAAAAAAGAAAAAACATGCATTTAAATTAAATGATAAAAAAAAACCTGTTCAAATAAGTTAAAAAAATAATTTAAAAAACATCAAACTTATTTGAATACAAAAAAAAAGCAAACAAAAAAAAAAACAAACCAAAGCTTAGCATCTTTATATCTAACATTGATATAAGATTCAGTTTTAAAGCAGCTGTTTTTATCTATTGCTTGAATGCAATAATTTGAAAAAAAAATACTTAAGATTTAACTTTTTATTTTATTTTAGTATTATGATTTTTTTTTATTATAATAACAGACCAACTAGAACAAACGAGGTGGTACTATGTAAATGGTAAATTTGATTATCTCAATATATTAGCTATTTTATACAACAAAAATTTTTGCTGTAAAAAATGAATTGATCTTAATTTAAAACCTCTTGTAAACAAATAAAAGTTCTAACTTTAGAATGTTTAAAGAAATAATTTTTGCCAATAAATATTTAAATTTTTGTTTTTAACAAATCCGAGAAGAGAAGAGAAGAGAAGAGAAGAGAAGAGAAGAGAAGAGAAGAGAAGAGAAGAGAAGAGAAGAGAAGAGAAGAGAAGAGAAGAGAAGAGAAGAGAAGAGAAGAGAAGAGAAGAGAAGAGAAGAGAAGAGAAGAGAAGAGAAGAGAAGAGAAGAGAAGAGAAGAGAAGAGAAGAGAAGAGAAGAGAAGAGAAGAGAAGAGAAGAGAAGAGAAGAGAAGAGAAGAGAAGAGAAGAGAAGAGAAGAGAAGAGAAGAGAAGAGAAGAGAAGAGAAGAGAAGAGAAGAGAAGAGAAGAGAAGAGAAGAGAAGAGAAGAGAAGAGAAGAGAAGAGAAGAGAAGAGAAGAGAAGAGAAGAGAAGAGAAGAGAAGAGAAGAGAAGAGAAGAGAAGAGAAGAGAAGAGAAGAGAAGAGAAGAGAAGAGAAGGTGAAAGGAAAGAGGACCACATACATTGAAAAGAAATCTTCAATGGCAGTAAATAGTAAACTCAGCCACATGAGAAAACTACAATAAACAAATAAATGAATAAAAAAATAAAAATAAAATGCAAAATAGCAGAAAAACGTCTTGGAATAGTTGCAAATTTAATTAGGTTTTAGTTTATTTGCAAGCATATTGCCAAATTTATTATCTTTATTTAAAACGTTATCACTAATAATATTCTCATTTTTAATTTTGACATAAAGTGCATATAATAGGTAAATTTTGTTGATAGAAAACGTATAATAAATCTTGATTTGTTATATTTAAAATATTTGATATTGACTATTAGCTTATTAAGTTTGCAAAGCTTAATAAAACCAATTCAAAATACAAGTGCAACTTTATTAAATAGAAATTTCTCATTTTTGTTACAAACATTATTAAAATTATTTCAAAATAATCTATTTATTACTAAAAAATTAAAATTTTTTTTTTCAAAATGCAAACTTATTTTTAACGATTTGACCAGCACAGCAATTAAAAATATATAGATAAAAATATGCTCGAATACCTTAGTGGACAAACGTGGGATGTTGGTGAAATAATTATAGCAAAAAAAAAATAAATTGTACACAATAGATCTATTTGACTGCTTTTATAAAAGAATATGGACAGGGTGAAAACAGATGCAATTATGCAAGAAACATTTTACATCTTAAAGATGTCAATGTGATCAAAAACGCTTTAAAAAAATAAGGTTAAAAACAAGATCTGTAAAGGTAGTGTAAAGTTTATTATAAATTGCATTCCTTCAAAATATCAAATAAATCATAATTAGAGAATAGTTTTGCAACTCAAATGTAAAATTTAATTTGTCCATGTCGGATGCGACAACCTTCCAATCATATGTATGCAACATATAGATCTAAAGATATTCACTAATATTTCCTTTGGTTTTACAGAAGTAAATTAGCATTTTAAAGTAAAAAAGTTTAACAGGTATGCAATTTTTAACTCAGTTGAATCAAAAAGCAAAAAATCAGTAAAAAATGTCTTAGAACTGTGCTAAAGAAGTGTGGCTGACATCAAAATAGATGGAACCCGCCTGATTTGAGGACACCCGCTGAGCAGCCGGCGTTCATTAGCTCAGTATGGAGTGTGGCTGAACTCTTCCCACTGAGTGCAATGGAATGCGATTAGGGCTAGAAAAAGTTCTAGACCATAGGCGGGGGTGAACTGAGTAAAGCTAGCCAATAACTGGCTTCCCGCTTGGCTCAGTGGAACAAGACAGTTTTTTAAAGTGAAAAAACTTTTTAGCAAATTTAAGCAGCAAATAAAGCCACCTTATTTGAAGAAAAAGTATCAGACAGAAGTATCAAAAAAAGCTTGTTTTTACTATTGCGAAAAAAAACAATGTTCATCATCACTAGTTTGTATTACCAGCTGGTCGAATGGACCGACAGAATAATTGCAAACTTGCTGCAAAACATAATTTAAATTTAGTCAAAAAACAGCTAAAAAGAAAAAACGTTGAAAGTCTAGATTAGTAAAATCAGCAAGTAACAAGTAGGTTTGATTAAAATCGATTTTATCTTTTTTCATAACTGTCACTGTAACCACTTTAATCTCCATCAAGCAATCTGTTAAATACTACTTTCTAAATATAAATAAAACTTTCTATTGATTGATTTACAAAGTATGAATTCGTTAATCCTTTTGTTTGCCTATGACTAGATTGTTTTTAATTAGCTTAAGCTGTGATCAAACACTTTAAACATTCGAAATATTAAAGATTAAATTCAAGCAATGTGTTTCTGGCAAACAAATAAATGGATTATGGATAATAGGCAAATCGACAATTGAAATGACTAAAAAGATAATGGAAAAAGACAAGTTTTGACAGCGCGGTCTGATTGGCCAGTGAAGCAAAACCTAATGGTGTTTGTAAAGACCACTCGGCTGTAAAGTGAGGCCATAAGGGGCTAGTCCACAATTGAACTGGTTTGGTAAAAATGATAGTGATTTAGGAAAAACACCTGTAGATGATAATCAGCCAATAAAACAGTGTTTTTCAAATTATCTATTTGTGCATCTAGTTGTATCTTACAAACTGCTAACCCATTTGAAACAGTCGCCGATCTTTGTCGTGCTGTTGTCCTTTAGGCGCGCCTTTCACTTGCCTCATTTCATGCCTAAACCTACCTTAATCGCTTTGTTTGTCTGTCGATTCTTGTTTAGTTGTTAGACCGTACAGTTAAATGTACGATATGTGTAAAGTATCAATTGTTTAATTGACTTTCTACTCTTATATTGGGTCAATAGAACACTTGAGAAAAACTCAATCTTTCTTGTTCACAGACAAAATTGCAAAAATCAGGTCATTAGTTGACATTTATTTTTTTCTTGTAAAAACAGGTGCTACGAAATATAAAGTTCTTGCTTATTACAACAAATTTTCTTAAAAAATTTCAACTATCTCCTAAATCAAATTTGATTGATTTATTTAGATTGTGCTTTTTCATAACAGTAAACAATAAAAATTTAAACAAATTAATTATTAATCAACTTTTTATTTTTCATTTAATCAACCATTTCTAAAATATATTTTTTATAATAAATTATTTTTCTTGCAAAAAGCAAATTGTAAAAAAAAATATTAGAAAGTATATTTTCAATTAAACTCGACCTGACAAAATAATAGATACAGATTTATTGTCAAGCTGAATTAAACAACTGAATTATGCATTGCTACATAATTTAAATCATATAAAAAGCATTGTACAGTAAAGGTGCGTGTTAACAAATGATTAAAATATAAACTATAATCATAGAAAATATATACAAATGAAAATGAAGGTGCTGATTTCTGTTGGTCGGCTAACTTGTCCATAAAGAACTAAGGCATCAATAGTTGCATAAGAAAAATAGTAAGAAGCTAGGGGGCAAATGTACAGTTGGAAGAGAAATGTTGTTAACCAAATCGAATGAGAATTGCTGATGAGAAGTATTCACCTGTAGATGTGCTTTACATATAGGCTCTAGTATAGATTAAGTGGATGAGAAGTGTTGGATCAGATGAAAAATGAGAAATAGAGATCAGGCACTTTTGAATCCTTTCTTGCTACTTGATGGGTAGTTTGGAAGAGATCGGAAACAATAACTTTAATAATAGTAGAAACTGGGAGACAATAATTGCATAAGCATTTGAGCATTGAGTTGACCAGCACCAGCCATAGCGGCCACAGCAGCGGCAGTGGCAGCGGCAGCAGATCCAGAAGCTGTCTGATGATTGGGGGCAAGTGGTGGAATAGACAGGTGAGAGTTACCCGGCAAAGCATGCAAGGGACCAAAGCCATGAATGTTTGCAAGAGACACACCTGAACTAGAAGGTTCGTTTCCGTTTCTGGTTGTCATCATCATCAATGAAGACCGACTCACTTGTTTTAATTGTTCCGCATATCCAAAAGCGGCTGCAGCTGCTGCGGCCGCGGCTGCAGCAGCCACGGCAGCTTGCTGTGGCATTGCATTTACATTGGCCATATTGTTCAAATGGGCGTTGTTCATATCATTCAACCGATTTAATCCAGTGATCGGATTGTTGAAATTGTTAAAATTGCTAAAATTGTTGAAATTGTTTAGACTATTGAGAGCATTTAGGCCGGAATAGTTGGCATTCAAGCCACTATGCAGGCCACTGTTCATCGAACTGCTTACTGAACATTGGCCTGAGTTAACTGATCGGGCTATGGATGCCGACGCTTGCATCACGTTATTGTTCTCATCTGGGGTTTGAGAAAGTTCAGCTACTGTGTCTTGATTAGCGCTATTAATCGCATTCACTATGGCCGGAGCAGAAACTAGGCCATTCATCAAATTGTGGTTGCTTTGCAGACCCAAATTCAGTTTGGTCAAATGTGGTAATTGCAAAAACCTTTCGATGCAAACTGTTGTGATTCGATTGCATCCGTATAAATCTATGCACTGTAATTTTGTGCAATTATCTGCCAGTATGTTTAAAGATTTGTCGTTTAATTTGATACATTGGCCTACGTTCAAGGTGGTCAATTTAGTGAGGTTTTGTGCAATTTTAATCAGTCCGTTGTCCGTTATTGAACAACTATTCAAACTTAATGAATGCAATTCTTTTAAACCCAAACTGATGAAACCTAATGCTTGATCATTTATTTTATCACAAAAACTCACGTCTAAACTAGTTAAAGTAGAACAAATTGAAGCTGCTTCACTTAAATATCGCATGCCAACATCACCAATATTGTTGCAACTTCTTAAATTTAAACTTTCTAAATTTTTCAGGCTTGACAAATGCTTCAAACCGAATTCACTAATACCTGTACAAAAACTAAGATTGATAGAACGCAACTGCGGCAATCCTTGAGCAATATATAACAAACTGTCATCAGTAAGTTTTTGACAATCTTGCAATCCTAAATGTTGCAAACTGATCAATGCCCCAAATCTAGCTGAATCAGCTGCGTCGTTTTCAACTGAACGCATTTGATGTGGCTGTCGAACAGAATCCATTGAGTCCGGTTGTTCTAAAGCTGGCTGTTGTAAAACAAAATCCATTTGATCTTGGCCATCTTCTTCCATTAAATTTAACCTAGCTTGAACTGGAGCCTGATCCATGCTAAGTCGGCCACATAGGCGAGCCAAACCATTATCTGTAATGTTTCGACAAGAGCGTAGGTTTAAAGAATTCAACCGACGCAGTCCACGAACCAGACAAAGTAAAGAACGATCTGTCAGCGCACAACATCCACCTAAATCTAGACTACGTAGACCAGGTAAGTGATCGCTGATTGCACTGATGGCCCTATCACTTATTTGCTTGCACATGCTCAAATTCAGTTGTTCCAGGCTAGTTAACTGTGGCTGCAAAGCGGCAATCAGCTTTTCATCCGTCAAATTGTAGCATCCGGTCAAAATCAAACTTTCCAGATTCGGTACATTGGCACTTACTTCTTTAAGTCCTTTTTGTAGGCTTAGCACCTGTAAATGGAATCTGAAAATTAGTTGCTTTATTCGCATTTGAGTTATTTTAGTATTCTAAAATCAATAATTTGAAATTAATAACTCGCAGTCAGTGTTTTATTAAACATAAAAGTAATAAAATTGAATGAAGAAAAAAGGGTGTAAATTTGTTTTGTTCTTTGGTGAAAAATTTACAGTGGCTTGTGATTTTGATTTTAGTACATTCCAGACAAATTTTTATCCACATTCTAAACTCATTTGAAACCGTTTCAAAACTGCAATCTAGTCATTCCACACATACTAGACACACCTTTTTTTGATTGTGTTCAGTTTAGGAAAGTAAGCTTTAATAGCGTTCAAGCGTGGCCACATTTCACAATCAACGCATCAATGAAGATGAACAACCTATTCCAACTTTATCTAACCTTGTCTAACAGTTTTTTTTTTTAATGCGTTCAATGCACTGTAAGGTCAAGTTTTAGTCTTTTCACGCCTACACCTGTGCATTTAAATCTGTTTACCTTTTTCAAGTCTGGATAATTACAAGCTTAGACTGTTCAGACAACAGTTTCTAAACAATGTTGAGCTGTTTAAAACTATGTTTAAGAATGTTCAAACAAAGCCTTTGAATAAAAATTAGACTTGAGTTGCGCGGGAAACGATTTAGCGTGAAATTTGAAGAACGCGTTTTTCCTTTCACATGACTCGTGGCTGGAATGTGGCTTTTTGTCGTTTTACATTAATTACATTTTTTTCATTCTTTTTCGCGATTGTGTGTCATATTTCAGCCAGATCGATGCAACTAAGCTAGCTAAACTTGATGCCGATTTGGCAAAATGAACAAAAAGGCCACAAAAGTGTCAGCGGGAGACTGATCTAAGTGATACAAGACTAAGTTGGCAAAACATTCGCTTAAAAAGCTGAGTTAGGATGAAAACAAGAAAGCCATGGACTATCCACTTATTAAAACTTTATGAAAAACAATTCAAGCTGTTTAAGTCGAATGATAGTTTGCATGTGATGCCGACACCATGGGGTGGCTTCCTCAAACAGTTGATCCGGACCATTTTGGCACCAATGGTCGACACAGGTGTTCTAAGGTCGTTTGAAAAGCCATTCATTATTGTCGTCTAAACTACACACTTTTTTAGCTTCTCACCCTTTCGAACCATCTTTCTTCTTATATCATTTTGGTTACTTGAATAAAATTACTTATACTCCAAAACTAATTGCAATATTTACGCAAACCAACTTTTTTAATTCATTTTTAAACTTTGCCGTCTTTTTTATTTTCAGTTTTTCGTATTTAGTTCTTTAAATTTATTGAATTGTGATTTTAACACTTGTTGACAATCAGCCATGGTCAAACAATCAGTAACATTACCAATGTAAAATATTTAAAAACAAAAATGTGTCAAAGTGTGAAAAATTAAAATCCGGTATCAAGCTGAGTTTACTCTTCATTTACAAACGGACTAGTTCATGAACAAAATTACACCATTCATGCTAATGTTTAAATCAGTGGTAATTAGTTCTTTCAAAAAATATTTTTAAATAATGTAAAATAAAAAAATTCAGGGCTAATATTTGAAACTGATGTTTTTCAAGTGAAAATATTTTCTAGGAAAAATTTTTGCATTAAAAGATGGGCAAAGCAAGTCATTGATCACATTAACAACTGAATTCTTCAAGATCACATTGATCATCTTAAAGTAAAGTCATCAGAAAATTTTCAATTACACAAAATTCGGTTTAAAATTACTGCAAAAATTAAACTGCAAAAGATGTAAAATTAAGATTTACTTGTCCAAACTGGTAAACAGATAAAAATCTGCTACTATATCTAGCGCAATTTCTCTTTAGTCAAGCAATCATTTTATTTGATTGGAAAAACTCATTTAGACAAACAAGCTTAGTATTTTGTATCACTAGATATTTAACATTTTTTGTTTATCTAAAATTATAGCTAGTAGACAAATTAAACTAACCGCATATTAATTAAAAAACATAATTAAAATTAAAATTAATGAAAATCAATTACAAGTAAACAGTATTTCAAATTTTTAAGGTTATTCAAAGCAATGGTCAAGTGAACAACTTAATTTATACTTATTTTTAAATAAATTAAATAATATTCTACTATTCTATTAATGTTACTATATATCTTTTTAAGCCTTTAAGCTTTTAGTTAAAAAAAAAGTTTTAATTTAATTAAAGTATTTTCAACATAAGTAATAAAACCGTTAAATACCAATAACAAATAATAAAACCACCATATTGCTCAATCAACTTAAAATTAAACAAAATAATAAAAATGCAATGAATTCTCAGCGGTAGACACCTTAAAAACATTGCTTAATAGATTAAAATAACGTATTTAATTTTTTTTATTCATTTTAACGAGATATTAGTAAAATATAACGGATAAAGATGGTTTCAGTTTTGAAATAGAGTAAAGTAAATACTTTTATAAAACTTTAAGGCTGGATTTTATAGAAATATCTAGTCAGAAAAATAAAATAATTTATAAATAAGTGTTTAATATGCTAATTTAAATTAATCGAAAAATTTACGCAAAACTTTCTTTATATTTTATTTTTATTTTGCTTAAGCTGATAGGTTTAAAGTTGTTCTTAAAACGCCTGTTGTATCTAGAAAACTGGCCAAGGTGCAAATATACAGCAGATGTAATTTAGTCAGTGGCCATTATTCATTGGACTTCCACTATAAAAAGCACTAGATTAAATTTAAAATATTCTTATTCTAGTTTTAACATTCATCCGATTAAATCCGACAATTATTAAATTTGTTTTACTTTGTAATATTTTTAAAAAAAAACTGATTGTGTATAATTTTTCTACAGTGTATCAATAATAAAAATAATAATGAAAATCATTACTATTTGCATTTTGCTCATAAGTGTTTTTGTTTTTATTCAAGCAAAAACAATTAAAGGCAGAGATAAAAAAAAAGAATCACCATTGCGACTTTTCTTAAGAAGTAAGTAAATCAGAATATTTATTTGTTTAAATAAATAATAATTTAGTAGAGTTAGTTTTTTATTTATTTATTTATTTTTTTATGATTCCGATTTGTTCAAAGTGAACAAGTTGAAAATTTTTAAATTTATTTTAAATAACTATAAATACGCTCAATGATTTAATTTAGTATCTAATTAAGTTTTGCTTTTTTTATATTAATTTATGTCCATGATTTTAACATAAATTTAAAAAGTAAATTCAATCACAAATCCAATATCATTTTAAAGTTATTAAGCAAAATTTTCAATGTAAAACAGTTGCGTTATTTTGCACAGTAACCAGGTCACATATTCATTATAAAAATTACCCTGAAAAATTATCATTGATTAGTAAAAATTATGTTAACCCAATAATTATTTCAAATTTATTTTATTTTATATTGAAGCATCTACTACAGTTGCCCCTATTACAACTCGTTCACCATCTTCTTCAAATAGATTATCAAATAAGAGACTAGAAGGACAATTTAACATTCCAGAATTTATTCAACAAACTGATGATGATTCGTTTGAACAAGTACAACAAGAATTAGATGATTTTATATACACTAGTCCTAGAACAAGTGTTCGACCTCTGCCCCTTTTTCAAACCACCACCCGTAATCCTTTATTGCCACCAAACGAAGTACGAAAAAAATTTAATGTTCTTTTACGAACAGCTACTGGTTTTAATGACAAAGAAGGCATTGCTATTAGTTCAGGAAGAACTGCAGTGGGAAATTAATTAAAATTTATACGTGTTAAAACAAAACCTAATTTTTTTTTTATTCATCATTCATACTAATAAACACGTATTCATCTTAAAATTGATAATAATTTTGAACCTAACCATTATATAAATTTTTTATATTTAAATAGTATCAATTATATATTGAAAGATTTTTCTTGATATCACACTCACACAATAAGCAATATGTATACAGTGAAACATAGAAATACAAAAATATTTTACTTCAAGTTATTCTAATTGTTAAATAAAAGCATTCTTACTAAAAATTACCTGATTTCTAATTATTATGTTTTGATTTAACTATCAAAAAATAATGTCAGGATTAAGTTTTTGTTTTTTTTTAAACATAGTATATTATAGTTACATGAATTCTTTAAAATTTAAAAACAATATCTATCCATTTGAAATATAGCAAAAATTTCACGTAAAAAAAAATAATTTATGAAAAGATCAAAGTTAATTTTTTTTTATTAAATTGTGTTAGTGAATTAAAAATAATTTGATTTTTGTTTAAAATTATGACAAGAACATAATTGTAAATAACAAATTAAAAATATATTTTTAGAAACTCAATTTTTTCTTGTAACGGAAATAATGTTTAAAAATAATTTCAAAAAAAAAAAAAAATAATAACAATGTTTGTCCATCGAATTTAAGTTAAATTTATCAAATAATTATTTTTTTTTTCAAGTAATATTTTATAAGTTAAGTAATAATAATTTACAAAAAAACGAATATAAAAATATGCATTTTTATAAAATTTGTCTATTTTTTAAAAAGATGCGAATTTCTTGACAGTTGACAAAACAACAAATATTTGGTAAATTTATTTAAAATGTTTTAAAACTAAAATTTTTTTTTATCAAACTGGGCTTAAATAACCCACAATGATTAGGACAAAATTTAAATGAGTAAACTTGACAAAATTAGTACAACTATAAAGCTTATTAGCATAAGATTGAGGTAAGATTAGTAATGCAAAAACATCATCTAACTATAAAGCAGGACAATCGAATAACAAATAGATGTAAAGAAAGCAAAAAAAAAAATATAGTAAAAAGATGAGAATGATATCCAAGGCCAAATGATCAAGTTAACTTAAAAAGAAAAATCAAAATAAAGTGCTCAATCGATTCGCAACAGTATTAAAAAAGTTGCTGACAAACAAGTCAGCAATGGACGAAATTGAATAGTCGTTCACAAAACCATTTCAAAATTGTCCAGACAACCTTCTTTTAACTAAAAAATATTTTTCTAATTAAGAAAGACTACTAAGAAGATTGGAGTAAAATGTTTGAATTTGCTTTAGACGCATTTTTAATAATCATACAATTCAGATTATTTTGAATCAAAATATATTGAAAATTTTGACTTTGAAACGATAATAATTGGCGAAAAAAAATTGCAATAATTTTGAAGTATGGTAATACACCTGTCAAAAATTTTAGACCGGTCTGATGTAGAACGGTCAAGACAAACGACTCTCTGTTCGAAGAATTCATCTATCTAAAAAATAGCAACTAGAACATTTGATAATAAACATAGTACGAGCAGATAAAGATAGGAGAGGCACAAAAAACTATTTAAAATGAGTAAATTTTGTTAAAAATTGCGTGCGTAAAAAATTTGTGATAAACACAGATGAAACAGTGCACTAAATTAACTTAGTTCGAAATTGTAAACTATGCGAATTTTATTAAACCTAGCCTCTTTTTATGATAAATCTAGTATAAAGTGAATGCCATATATCACACCGTAGGTCAAAACTCAAATCTATTTTAAACAAACACCTCTTTGACCTCGCCACTTAACCTTGTTAATGTCCAGTGAAATCAGTGGGTTGCTTAAATTACTACTTGTCCAATTTGGGCACAGTTCGTAAAATTTTGAGAACCGAAACAAATTAAGGCCAGATCGACTTGGAAACCAGTTGCTAAAAAAAAGAAGCTCGAAAAAGATGAACGACGTTTAAAGATGAGCTCAAAGTTGAGCATCTTCAAATCAAGTCCTTTGGACTTTGGCTTAGGGCATTTGTCCAGCCCCAGTTTTGCAAAATTTTTTCTATGCTTAAGATTTGCGAAATATGTTTAACACGCAAGTTGCACTTTGTTAAACTGTGCACATTTAGAATAAAAAAGCAAAGAAATAATAGTGAAATAAATAAAAACGAAGGAAAAATGAACAAAACGAAATAGCTGTATTAAAGCTGGTTGAGAAGGAGACCTTTTTTACTGTGGCATAATAATGGTGGATTGCCAGAACAGCTAAACAAGCCAGCAAAATAAACCAATCGCCAACCGTACGGCCTGACTGCTTCAACACAGTTGAAAGGTTCTTATGTTAAGAAAATGTTAAGAAAATACTTTTCTTTCATGTGTGCTCAGCATATATATGTGCATACATTGTACCTATATAAGCTGAAAATATATATATAAATGTAGGAATGCAAAATAAGAAAGACAGAGTGAGGGACGAAAAATAAGGGATGTAAAATAAGGGACGCAAGTAAGAAAGGCAGAGTAAGAAAAGCGGAGTAAGAAAAGCAGAATAAGAAAAGCAGAGTAAGAAAAGCAAAGTAAAAAATGCATACTAAAAACATAAAGCAAGAAATGCAGAACAGACACGCAGAATAAGAAAGGGAGAATAAGAAGTAGAGAATAAGAAATGCAGAATAAAAACTGAAAAACTGGAGAATATATAAAACAAATAGGTTGAAAAGTTGTTAATAGAAATGGCCGGCCCTGTAGTCTAGTTCGTTGCACATGTGAAGAACAAAACAGACCAACTGTGGCTAGCAGATCAGAAGCAGATCACATGGGCTTGTCTAGCCAATGTAAGCCTTGCTGGTGGCCTGAACCGATTGTGAGCATATGGTTGGGTGGAGACCGATTGGCAAAGAAATAGCCGATTGCTGTGTGTATGGAAAGCGTATATGGAGAATATGAATAAAGAATGTGTGCGGTGAGAGTATGTGTGATAAGTGGATATGATGAGTATGTATGGTGAGTGAAAATGACGATCGAGTCGATAGGTAAGATAATGATGATTTTTTGTGATTAAATCGGCCGATATAGTCATCTCAAACAGTTATGATGCACCTATTCAAGCCTGTTCTCACACTGTCATTACACAGGTGTGCGACTTGTAAACAAAAGCACATGTCTAACATAAAAGTAGCTTACTTGAATTTTTCGGATGCCTCTCTTCACCAAACTGTCAAAAACCACGGTGTTGTACATTTTCAAATGTAATCTGGCTTGAACTCCGCGCCAGACACACTTTTGGTAAGCCGCATCCCGCCAGTAGCTGCACACTCGGGCCACTTGACCCTTGTCACGGACATCTAGATACTGGAAGATCATAGCCAACAGTTCCGGGTATAAACTGTGGATAGAGGTAGTGGGTCGTTCATGCCAGATACGAGTTGACAATGGATTGGTTAATTGCGTTCTAGAGTTGCTAACCTGTTCCAAAGTAGCGGTTCTCTTCAAACCGCCCATCATGGTGACACACTGACGATGTCTATCCGACTGGATTGGTGCTGAAACAAGAACAGTGAACACCGAATTAATCCTTTGAACACTTTGCTTATTAAACGATGGCTAGATTAAGGCCGAGAAGCAACTAGTGAAATCGTCTGCTCAAAAACAGTTTAGTCGATTCTATTTGAATCGTGAAATCAGCCCAAGTTCACACACCACTGCAAAACACCACTGCAAAACACCACTGCAAGACACCATTGTAAGACACCAGAGCAAGACGCGTACAACTAAGACACTGACCTAAGACACTGACTGAGCTAGTGCAAACAATAAACCGGGCTCTCACATGGTCTCACTCGAAACCCTCGCATCCCAACAGGTGTTTCCCGATAAATACCTGATCTGGTGTGAAGACAGTCGTTGCAGCTTAAGATGGCCTCAAGTCTTAAGATTAGAAGAGGGCCGAGATCCGCACTGGATAGACGAAGGGACACTTTGAAATAGACGAACGCTCAGAACAGAAAAAGGAGCAACCAGAGCCAACTGCGAAACTGATTGTGTTGTTGCGGTGTTTTCTCTTTTCGTAAGCAACACTGTGCAGCTGCGCCTGCGCTCTGCTCTCACCCCACTGTCGCCATCTATGACCATGGGATGTTTGCCTGTGAGGCCAACCTTCTTCGCATACACACTCGACCACTTTCTTCAAGGAGGTCTTTTCCCACTTCTGACGGGTCCGCCATTAGACAACCTTGGCTGATTCGAATCGACTTTAATATATATTCTCTATTTACAGTCACATCACAACTGAGCTCTTCAGCCCAAATACAAAACGAGCCCAATACAAAATCAGTCCTGTACAAAATGGGCCCATTCGAAATGGGCCAATACAAAATTCTTGTGAAATAATGGGTTAAAAAATTGTCACAGTTTCAGACAGTTGCTTTATCTTTTTGTTTTTTACAAAATGGAATGTGTTTCTTAAATCGGACCATTCAAACTAACAAAATTGTTTCTGTGGCTGTGCACCCCACTTGTGCTTCATAAAACCCATCATCAATGTTTCTAAATGCATAAGCAAACATAACAAAACAAGGTCTACTTTTATCTAATATTACTTTCAGATATTTGCATATTTTCTTACAGATTAGTAAACCAACACTCACAGAAACAATCACGTTGTGATAACAATAAAAGGAAGTCACTCTTCTAATGCATCAATACTTGTGCTCAGGCCTTGACTAATTTACTTCTTTTTGCATTTCTTTACATCTCCATTTTCAGTGATCTTAAAAATTCAATCTCTCTAATTCGATTACTTCTATAAGACTAATGCCGCTGCAAAATCTTAAAAACCAATCAAAATAAAAAAAAAAATTGTGTCCAGCACACAACTTAATTTCTTATGTTCATTATTCTTATGTTTCATATTAAATAACACTTCTTATCTTGCTGGGCAACAAATCTAAAAATCGACCAGTTTAAATTAATATTGTTTTATAATAAATAAAAAAAAAATTCTTCCAATTTCAAATATAAAAAAAAATATACAAATTATTATATTCAAAATCGCTGTTTAAATCTGTCGATAATGTTTCAAAGTATAAATGAAACAATTAATGCCAGTTAAAAGTTTCGTAAAATTTTTACCAAAAAAAAAAAAAAAAGAATAACTTGTTATAATGTAAATAAATGTGTTCTGTACAAAAAAATGTAAAAAAAAGTTTGATACAATTAAACAAAAGTTGCAACGCCAGTTGGTGATTGAATTTCAGAACTTTTTCTCGGTCTTGAACCATATTGTCCTATAAAAGATCCATCTTCACCAAATTTAGAACTGTCATCATTACCATAATCTGTCAAAGACTCAGTGTCATCTTCAGAATGACTATTTAATGAGATTCTACTTCCATTATTATGTCTTAATGCTTCAATACTAATTAAAAAAAATTCAAAAATTCAGTTTATATAAAAAAAAAATTTTATTAAAAAAAAACTTACGGCTTTTGAGAATATTCATTAAAACCTCCTTCATCTCCATAATCTAATTCTCTACCATGTCTTTGTTCTTTATCTTGAACTAAATATTTTCCCCCACGGTTTCTTTTTACAATACAAACTAATACAGCGCAAACAATTGCTAAAGCAATTGAACAAATCATTCCAATAAACCAATCTGATTTTGATAAATGAGATGTAGATCCTTCAGCAACTAATAAAAAAAAAAATGTCAATTATTATTTTTTTTTAAACATAATATTTTTTTAAATTTTAATTTCAAATGGTAATGAGTAAATATAATAATTAAACATTACACTATAAAGCAACAAAATTTTATATTCATAATATTTTTACTAAAATTTTTTTTTTAAATTACTAAACAATATATCTAAAATATCTTTTATTTTTTCTATTGACATTTTTAAATTAAATGTATGTAAGTATTATAGATTAACTAAAAAGGTAATAAAATAAAAATAGTTTACAATTGATAGTAATACAATTGATTAATTAAATTTATTTTTTTTTTAATTATCTATTTAATAATAAAAACTAAATAATAAAGAAAATATTAAGTTTAATTTGAGTTAATTGTATTTTATAAAATTTTGATTTTTGGGTACTATATTTATACTTAAAAAAAAAATTATTTAAATAATTAATACTAATTATAAAACAATATTAAATTTTTACTTACCAAAATCATCTAAACTTATCATTTTAATTTCTTGCATTTCACTTTCTGCTTGATGATTTCCGTCCACAGATACCACAGTAAATTGATAAGTTTCACCAGGATCTAATCCTTCAATTGATACAGGATCTAATGAATCTCCCTTTGGGCTACTTTCAAAAAATTCTTCATCTAAATAAAAAAAAAAATAATAATTTTTTAATTTATTCTTAAATATTACTTATAATTTTTTACCTTTTTTACGATATTTTATAAAAAATTCAGAACCAGGTCTACCTGATTCAATATTAGGCAACCATGTCACTCTTGCGGTTACTTTACCATTTTCAGGAGGCAATTTAGAAAGTGTAAACTTAGGAATTCCTGGAATTGAATCCGCGTCTTCATCTGAACCAGTTTCTTTTTCAATATAAAATTCTTCACCAAGTCCCGCTCTTGTCATAGCATGAATAGATATACGATATTTAACATTTGGTTGTAATTGACTTAATTTTATTCTTGTTTGAAGTTCATTAGGGTTTGGAACTTTTTCTACCCTATTTTTTAAAGTTCTCCCTTCAACTTCTTCATAAAAAATTTTGTATCCTGTTAAAATTCCATTAGTTTCAATTGGCGGTTGCCAATGTAATAATAAAGCTGAACTTCCCATTGGAACGGCATCAAAAAATACAACTGGTCCAGGGACACCTTCCGGAGTCATTACTTCAAGTGTTTCTGAAGGAGGCCCATTATACATATCATTAAATGCCATTACGTTTACATAATTTAATGCATTTGGTCTTAAAATTGAAATTTGTGCATTTGTTACATTAGGTGGGACAGTCACCTCTCTAATAGTATCTTTTGTATCTTCATTAGTCCAAGCTTGTAATTTATATCCACGAAAATGTCCTCTAATAGATTCAGGTGAAACTTTTGACCATTTAAACACAGCAGATTTAGCTGTTACTGGTTTTATATTGACAAAATTTTTTGGAGCTTCAAGCGGCTTTGCTTCTCCAGAATAACCAATAACAGTTGAAGCTAAAGTTTGAGCTTGTCCAAGATCATTATGAGCTTCTACTTTAATTAAATATGGTGTATAATGAGGCTGATTTAAAATAACATGTTCATTTTGCATCCAGTTTGTAATTATTTTTGTATTCCATGATTGTTCAGGTAAATCTTTTCTTTTCCAAAATACCTTGTAAAAAAATCCCGGTGCATTTTGTTCAATTGGAGGCATTGGTGTCCATGAAATTACTAAATTATACGGAGTTGTACCTCGACCTTGAACTTTTTCTGGATTTTTATGAGGTACATCAGGTGAAGTAGTACATGGATCAGAAGGTTTTGATGGTTCAGACAAACCAACTTTATTTTTCGCTATTACCCTAAAAGTATAATTTGCCCAAGGAGACATCTGAATATGGAAATTAGTTTCGGAATTAGGTAATTCGCTAAAATGATCAATCCAATTGTCTGGATTAAAACTAGTATTGTATTGAATACTATAACTAAGAATTTGAGATCGTCTGTCTCCATTAGAAACCCATTCTATCTTCGCTAAATAACCTGTGCATAGGATTCCAGTAATACTAGGTCTATTTGGTACATCTTGAACTGTTAAAGATGCTGATTCTGTTGCACTATCAAGTGATGTTTTAGCCGTACAACTATATACGCCTGAATCAAGTTCTGTTGCTTTTGATATTGTTAATGAATTGTCTGTGGCTTTCTGCATTCTTTGATTAGTATCAAAATCTATTTCTTTGTTATTAAATGACCAAATTATTTGTAAATCTAGTGAAGAATCTGCTTCAGCATTACATCTAAATACACCAACTGAACCAGCTTTTATTTCTAAATTAGAAGGACCATGTGTAATTCTAGTTTTCTTTTTAACATCTAAGATTCCTTTTACTCTATCTTGACCAAACTTATTTATTGCCACACATTCATATTCTCCTTGATCAGACGCAAGAACATCATTAATTTGTAATTGTCCATCTGGCATTATAATATATTTTCCTCCGGTAAGTTCAATATCATTTCTATACCATTTAACTTTTGGTTTTGGAGCACCTAAAACTGTACAATCAAGTGTAACATTTGATGTTATTACTGCCATAGTATTTGGACTTGGTCCTTTTTGAATTTGTGGAGGTAATGCTAAAACATTTAAATAGAAATCTTTGAATGCATAACCATGTACATTAGTTGCATTACATTGATATACAGCTGTATCTTGTTTTTCAAGTTGTTCAATTATCATTATATTTTCTTCTATTTTTCTTCTTGAATTGGGAACCTGTTCAATTGGTATTCCATTTTTTAACCACTGGAGTTTAGGTTTTGGTAATCCTCCAGCTTTGCAAACAAATTGAACAGTTTCATTTTCCGCAGCATTTGTATTTACAGGACTAAGTTCCCAGTAAGGAGCTGCTTGTACAGTTACTTTCATTGCATGAGTTTTTTGTTTTCCAATACCGTTACTAGCAGTACATTCATATGTGCCTTCATCACTAAATTGAACATTTTCAATTCCTAAAGCTTTTCCAAAGTTTAAAAACTTATGCCTATTTAAACAAATATTAAACATTAATAAAAAAAAAAAAAAAAGCTTCAAATCGTATATACCTTCCATCTTGAATATCTCCTGATTTACGTTGCCATTTTATTTCAGGTAAAGGAGTTCCTCCATAAATACAGTGCAATTCTAAATTTTGCCCTTTTATAGCAGGTATAATGGTAGGACTAATATATTGAACTACAGGGGAATGACTTGTTTGTCCACTAGAACCACTAGAAACAACCTCTAATTTGATTTTTTTACCAACTTGAAATTCAGTTACAAATTTATTTGTTGCTGTACAAGATACTTGTTCTTCTTCATCTTCTTTAGTAACATTTGAAAAATGTAATCTTCCTTCTGGATCTTGAGTTATTCTAGAATCATTAAAAGACTTTAATTCTACTTGTCTCTGAGTATCAACTAATTTAATCCAGCTAACTTTAGGTTTTGGATAACCAGTAGGTGGATCACATTCAATTGTGAGTGGTTTTCCTTCTTCAACAACCATTTTTTCTATATCTTTTTTAGGGAAAGGATTTAATTCTGTTTTTCTTAAAAACACAGTGTTTGATACAGAAACACCATACTTATTTTCGGCAAAACACTGGTAAAGACCTTCATCAACAGTATCTGCTTGATTAAACATTAAAGTACCTAGTTTTTAATAATAATAATTTTTTTAAATAAGTAATTATAAAAAATTAAATAATTTAAATTACCTCTTTTAGGTTGCTGTGATATTCTTTTATCGTATGCAACATAATCAAAAAGTTTATTGTTTTTATTCCAATAATATTTTGGTTCTGGATTGCCTTTAGCTTCACAATCAAGTGAAAAAGGTCTAGTACTGCCATCAGCAATTTGAAATAGTACTTCTCTTTCTGGACCTTTGATGATTGACGGTGGTTCTGGATTGTTTGCCAATACAGTAGTAATAAATTGAAATAATAATCCAGTGAAAATAATTAGTTTTTTAAATTGACTATTTAAAATTTTATTGGAAACTAATTGCATCCGGCAATAAGAATTAGTTAAATTATTCATTTTTTTATAATTTATCGTCATTTTAAAATTAAATTTTGGATCAGAAAATTTAAAATCATTAATAAATTTTTTATATTTTTTTCTATGTTTGAATAAATTAATTTCTTCTTCTTCAATCATTTTAATAAAATGAATTTTATAATGGAGAACGTTTTAAACTAATTCATTGATATTTTGAATTTTTTTTTTATAATTAAGTTTAATTGAAAAATGTGAAATTGCTAAATTTAAATTTTAAAAAATTTAATAAATATTAAAATAATTTAATTTGAAATATAAAAAGATTAAACTAAATTTATTTAAATATATATAGCAATATACTAATAATGATGAATAAAATATATTTGGTATATGACGAATATATTGAAGATGAATATGTTGAGATGTATGTTAAAGATGAATTTAAGTTAAACAATATAATTAAATAGATAAAACAATAAATTATTTTGAAAATTGAGATATATAATAAATATATAATAATAAAAAAGCAGAAAGATGTAATAACATTAAAATTTTTGAACACTTAAAAACATACTATAACAAATTATAGAATTATAATGCATATGCACATAATAATTAACCGGATTAAAAATGAAAAATATTAGAAGTGTTAAAATACTAAAATTAAACGTGCCTTCAAATCACATGCCTTGGTTTTTGGCTTTTAAAATTTGAAATTCAAATAATTGTAAACTATGAATGATTAAAATTTAGAAGACTAAATAAACAAATGAATCAACATATTTAAACGAGTAAGAGTGAAATTATGTGACACAAATTAACAAAAAACAAACGCATCACTTGGTACATAGATAGAAGATAACAAGTAATATTTAGACCTTTTGCAAATATAAAAATATCTGAAAAAGGCGGTGGCCAAGTAATGTTTTTTTTTTATATTTAATATCCATTAAATGTTTAGTACAATTTTGAACATATCAAAATGCAGATGTCACTAGTGAGTGAGCACGGGTTAGCATATCAGAACTACAGCATGGCAACATGGATGAGCTAACAGATCCTTTAGAGGTTCCACAAGACACAGAGGTAGGACTAAGTCGGAAAAACTAGCTGGATACAAATGGACACACGTGCCGAACACTTAATCTTAATGTGGCTCAGAATACTTTGCTCATGTTCACTTTCTTAAACACCAAACTTAAACACGTGTTCGTCAACAAGTTTCTCTGACACAAGCAAGAGTTCAACGACATGAATTATTAACGTGTTACTCATTAAAATCAATCTCAACCTTATTGCGATCATATCAAGTGACACACAATAAGTGTTTGTCTAATCTAGTTCAGTGGGCTCATGAATTTCTTCACCATCTGCACCCAGCGACACTTGTGGCAATAATTTCAATATCGCAATTTAGCTGATTCTATACTGTTTCAACCATTCCTCGCTTACCACATCAATTAATATCCTAAATCTCAAAAGAAATACGTTTCTATGAATGTTTGATCAATTCTATTCAAAAACCAGTTTCCAATGAAAAAAGATATTCCTCAATCTCTTCAATGTAAACCTAAATAATGACTAAAAGTATTTTTGTAAAATTAATCAAAATCTAACTAGCGTAAAAACCTGTTTGCGACCAACAATTCGCCGTTTACAATTAAATTTACTGTTTAACAATTCAATATCAATAAAACCACCACAAAACAAAAACATAAGTTCAGTATTGGTCATTCATGTGATTCATCTTTTTACTTCAACTTTTCATTCAACGCTAGTTTTAAAACTTTGTTAAAACTATTTACGATTTAAAGTTTAATTAAGACATAGGTAATTCAAATAAAAAATGAAACTCTAGCTTAATTAAATAACGTACTTTATACAGTAGACAAAATAAATAATTCAAAATAATTTCTTTTTAAATAAATAACCGATAAAAAGGAATTAAATTGCATTTAACTAAATAATTAACTTATTTGAAAACTTTTTTTGTCATCCATTAATTCATTATTGGTGTAATGTTAACGATTTTTTTTTTAATAAATTTAACTTGTTTAGACAAAACAAATTATTCAATTAAATCATTTTAAATATCTTAATTATTAAAAATATTTTTCACCATTTTAAATATACCACACTTTATATCAATTTTATTAATTATAGTAATAATATCATCTAATAAAACAATAAATGTAAAAAAACTTTTAGTTAAAATTGTTTATTACAAATATTATGCATATGCTTTTAATAACAAAAAAAAAAATTGTTTAAATTTGACACTTATATTCGTTATTACTTATTATTTTTTACAGGATAATGTTAGGTATAGAAAATGCACTTTGTTTTTATTAAAGTTTTAAATAATTTTAAAAAAAATATACATAAATTATAATATATTAAACGTCTTTTTTTTAAGATAATGTAAAAAAGTTTAATAAATTAAGCATTAATTCAAAATCAAAAATATTTTTTAAAGACGATAAATAATAGATTTATAAAAGAGAATAATGAAATGTGTCTTGTATGTTTAATATTTTGCTATCTAAAATGAGGACAAATAAAAAAGAGTAAACAAACAAAAAGATGAAACGGAAATAAATAATTAGTTTAGTTTTAAAATAATTAGAAAATAATTCAAAGATAAATTGACTATTTTTAGGGTTAACACATTTCAATTTATTAATAATTATATAATTAATAAAATCGTAAACATATATTTATTTTGCATATTTTACGCTAACAAGTGTCAGACATATATAGGAAAAAAAAAAAAAATTAAAAAAAACCTTTTAAAACA
The DNA here is from genome assembly GCA_025170145.1 of Pyemotes zhonghuajia. Taxonomy (NCBI): domain Eukaryota; kingdom Metazoa; phylum Arthropoda; class Arachnida; order Trombidiformes; family Pyemotidae; genus Pyemotes; species Pyemotes zhonghuajia. The sequence goes on along the minus strand of CM045846.1, from coordinate 16,887,215 downwards.
TATGAATAGAGTAATAAAATTATTAATAAGGTTTTTGATTGTTCATATTGTTTAGAATAGTATTTTAAAACTTAATTCAAAATTCAAAAGTAATTATTCAAATTAAATTAAACTACTCTAAGCTTACATAGTAAAAAGCATGAACTGTAACAAGCTTTGTTTTTAAATATTGTGGTTAACTAATTATAAAAAACTGAGATACACATTTAATAACTACAGCTGCAAATCACGCCCACACCGGTCAGTATCTTTTTAGTATACTTAAATCAGATAAATCAAACGCATCTGGATGCTGAGCAGGTGATTTTGCTAGATGCACCTGTTTCTTACGATAATTTGTGTTTAACTGCTTCAGGATTAACTTTGGCAACTTAACAAAAATCAAACTAACCAAAGATTCTAAACAAAATAGCCGAAACCATGCTTTAAAGTAGAATTATTAAAAACTAAATCATTTCTTTTAAACATTATATATTTTAAATATTTTACGAGAATTTCAATTGAAAAATAAACAAATCTATTTGTTTAAATTCAATTCATTTCCATTTTAAATATGAATATTCCTTATTCTACAAAATAATTTAAATATTTAACACAAGTATTTGAACAAATTCTTATTAAATTTGTTGATAATATAATAATTATTAAGTTAACGGTTAGTCTTTTTCAATTAAATTAGAATAGCATTATTAAAAGGAAATTAAAAAACAAAGTTAATAAAATATATTGTTTTTAAATTTCAAATAATAAAGCATTCAAGTTAATGGCACATTTGTGCCATAGTAACTCATTGTTTTAAATAAGTAACCTCATATATTATATTTTACATATTTTTATGTCAATGCTATCTTCATTTTATTTTATAATTTATTAATAAAATGTAACTTATTAATATTTTTAATAACTTAATATTTTAGTAAATTATAATAATAAAAAAATCAAGTTTTTCTAGGTATTCTGCTAATTTAAATCTGCTAATTGTTAATAAATATTATACTATATAATTAACTTTATTAATTATTAATTATTTTTTTTTTTTAAATTACAATCAAAATAAAAACATTTAATTTATAAAAAAAAAAATATTTTTAACTATTAATTTGTAACTTAAGTTTATATAATATTATAAAAAATAAAAATAATTAAAATGTATGATCTTTTTTCAAAAATAAAATGTAAACAAAATTTTTATTTTGATATTTTTTTAAAATTATTAGCTCATTTATAATAAAATAAAATATAGATTTATATATTAAATATGATTGTTGTAATAATTTATAAAAAAAAAATTGAATTTTTAGTCTTTTAAAAAGTATTGTTAAAGTTTTTTGATTCTATTTAACCAAATAAAGAAAAAAGTTTAATAACCTAGTAAAATTTTACATTGTAGTTATTTTTAAAAAAATTCTTTAAATTGCCTAAATTCATGATTTAAAATAAATTTTTTAATAAAAAATCAGTATTTTTTGATCTATTTTAGAAAGAATAATTAACAGCCTCATCTATTTTTTATAATTTATATTAAAAAAAAAACTAAAATAGTTAAATAGTTGCTTAAGTATTTAATTTGTTAATTAATAAGCAAATAGTTTCAATTCGGATAAATTAATAGATTAATTTATTATTATTAATCAAAATTAATGTATTATTTAAAAAATAAAAATATTAAGATATTTAACAGAATTTTTTTATTAAAATAGATAAATTCTTTCAATTAAAATATGTTATATAAATAAATAAAAAATATAATTTTTGAATTGCAAATATAAAAATTATGTTTTGTCAAAATTAAAATCAATAAAAATGGCAATAAAATTAATCTAATTGCATAATAAAAATTGATTATTACGTTAATTATTTAAATAAAATGATAAATTAAGTTCATCGAATCAATTTTCTAACGTCTAAAAATTTAATTGATTAAAATAAAAATAATAAAATTTTCAGTTATTTATTTTTTTAAGTCAATAAAATATTTTTTTTTTTTTTTATAAAAATAATTATTTTAAAACAAAATACTAATTAGAAAAATTTGAATTTAACAAAAATGTTGACAGTTATTTTTTTATTATTTTTATATAACATTATTTAGTAAAACAATATAAATTTTTACGTATTTAATGAATAAAAATAATAGATAAAATTAAACGTGAACAAAGACCTAAAGGTCATTCGAAAATTTAGATTAAAGTAGAAGTAAAGCGTGACCAATTTTTTTTATTTATAATAAAGCGACAATAAATTAGAGTGAAGAGTAGTTTTTCAATAAACAAAAAAAAATTGAAGACATTTGATAAATGGACGTTTACACTTAGATTTATTTGGATACGAATTAAAATTTATTTTTTGTTTCAAAACTGAATTAACCTTGAGTAAAAACCTAAAAATCAATAAACTAAACTAAACTAAGCCTGCCATATCAACATAGATTAAATGTTTATATATTATCAAGTCAGTGAAGCGTTCATATAAAATGATACCTTCGCCTAGTAATGCCAAAAAACAATTTTCGGCATTAACGGCCAATTCTTGTATTCTCTTGTCCCATGAGACAATTAGTTTGTTCAATTCTAAATAGTGAAAACATTTTATTTTTGATAATCATTTTTTTGTCTAATTCAATTCAAAAGCAAGTTTATTCATAGCACAATCAATGCATCTTCAGTTTAATTGAATTCACCATGAATTGAATATTTAAACGAATGTCTAAATTGTATAATTCGTGGTTTTCACACTTGTTTAAATTGTTTGCCATAATTGTTCGCAAATTTTATCAAATATATATTTTTTTTATATATATAATTTAATTTTCAACTTAATTTACTAATTAACATGCGTAAAAATATAAAAAGATATGTTAAGATAAAAATGATGAATATGATAAAATTTGATTATACAAACTATTATATTAAATAATTTGAAAATTAAGTAAATAAATTCTGATCAACTTAAACTAAAAACTACTATCTTTTACAAGTTTAAAATTATTTGTCAATATAAGATACAAACTACTTAATGTTATATATATAATTTAATGTTGAAAATACACATATTAGTAATAAAAAAAGAACAGCTACTAGACACGAAACGATTATTTAAAAAAGTCAAAAGCAAATAAAAAAAACTTTTAAATTTATAAAATGTTAAAGTAATCAATATTATTTTTTATTAACTAACATATTTAAATTTAAAAGCCTCTTTAAATTTTAGTATCAATGTTTTAACACAATAAATGCAAATAATTTGTAACTTAAAAAAAATATATTTTAAACATAATTTTTAATTTCATTTTTATATCAACTTTTATTTAAAATAGTTTTTTATTTAATTAGCGTAAACTAAAAAAGCATGAAAAAAAAGATAAAAATATTTCACCATTATAAATGTATTTATATAGTTTTAAAAATAAAACTTAATGATGACTAATGGAAAATAAAATAATTCTATAAATCTAAAATTTTAAAATAAAAAAAAAATCATTGATATGAATGAGTAATTTTTTCTTGCTTAATACAATAGTTTAAGTTATCTTTAAAAATCGATAAATTGAATTAATTTTTTTTTTAACAATTATCAAAATTCAATTAAATGTTTAATATATATAATGAATTTATTATCGTGTCATTAATTATTACTATCAACCTATATAAAAAAATCTTTGTTTTACATGTAAACTTACTTTTATTTAGTTTTTTTTTTTACATAAAAATAAAATCAATTGAATTTTAAGATCAAAAAAATTTACTCCTAATTTTCATATTTTTTTAAAACTGTTTTTCAAAAATAATCAATATTTTTTTTTTTAAAAATCTTATTTTTAATTTAACAATTAATAAAATTTTTTAAATTTTTAAACAATTATTTTTAAAAATAAAATATTATTATTTAAGTTCAAATAACTATTTTTTGAGTTAATAATTTTTTGATCTTAATATTTTTTTCTAAACATAAAATATAGTTTGATAAAATAAAAATAAATATAATAAAACGATAAAATATTTATCTTTAATCATAATAGTCATATTAAATTAAAGTAGTATTAATGTTTAAAATATTGATAAATTAAAATAATTAAAAATTAAATATCTAAATTTAATTGTATTTAAAAAAAAAATTTAATTATAGATTATAATAAATAGTGAAATTTTATTCATTTTGTTCATTCAAGCATTAAAGTTATAAAAAAATGTTTTTATAAAAATCATATTTATTAAATTTTGTATATAAAAAAAAAAAATAAAGTTAAAATTAACTTAAACATTATATATGTTTATTCATTTATATTAAAACAATAAAAAAAATTTTAAGTAAAATTAATTAAAACAAAATATTGATTTTATACTCAAAAAAAAAAAAAAAGAAAAATAACCATTGTATAAATATTTCATTATCAAAACACAATTAAACAATATAAAAATAAGTAAATAATTAGTTTTACTTATATACCAAAAATTCATTAAAGTGTTATTATTCATGGTTAATAATTTTCATTTAATTAAAATTATTATTGATATAATACTAATTTAAATTTAAACAAATTAAGTTTTAAAATAATACTTTAAAATATAATAACTAATTTAAATTGAAACTCAATTTAATTTTAGATTTTACTTCAAAAAATCTAATACTTAAATAATAATGAAGAAAATTTTAAAGGGCACCATAAAATTTTTGTTTTTATTTATAATTTAAAATTGCAATTAAGTTGAAAAATAAATATAAGGAAATCTATTTTTAAAATTTTTTTAAAATCCATTTAAAATTATGCAAGTATGAAATCGTTAAAATTAAAATCATTTAAAATAGGCAAATTTTCAAATTACTAAAAAATGGACATAAACAAATAGAAAAAAATTGGAAAACAATAAAAATTTTAAAAAACATAAAAAAATATTTAATAAGAGTAATATTGGTAAAAATGTAAATAGAAGATTTAAACTAAGAATTAAATTGGAAACTAAACTAGAACAGACTTAAAAGTAATAAACAAATGTGACAATCAAGACGAAGTCGAAGCAATTATACACGTTATGCATCGAAATGAAAATTTCGACTGAACGGCAATTACACAATGGTCAAAATATAAAATAGTGTGTAAAATATAGCCACAATTAAGAAGCATATTTGCTATGCTCTGTTGTTTTCAAAAAAAAGCCACACAAATTTAAGAAATAGACCAGCCTCAACAGTTCACACATGGAAACTTTTTGTAAAATGTTGGATATTTGCTAAACACGGAAAAACAGTTATGCTCGAATGAAACAAAAATAAAATAGCTGGACAATATCTATCATTTAAAACAGCTATCACTGCTTACTCCTCCATCATCAAGATACACCTTTTTTTTATTGGATGCAAGCCAATACTTCAACTGATATTTGCTAGCCACTTCACTTTCTTGACATGTCTCAATCTGGATCGAGTTTCAATCCGATTGTCAGTTCAATTTTTAATTTATTTATACTGAAATAGTTTTTAAATTTGTTCTAGTATAAAAAGTTTTTTTATTGGTTCCTTTTGAAAAAAATATTTATTAAAATATCAGTGCTAAACTTTGTTTCCTTAAATCAGTTTAAAAATAAGTTAATAAAAAAAATGTCATTGTCAGCTATTGTCTTGTGGTCAATTTTATGTCTAAATTGGTCTAGTCATTTAGCTTTAAGCAAAGTCAACAATATCATAGTAGAAACATCGCCACATCCACCCCCTAATAGCGTGGAATGCGGTATTTTGTGTAAACTACATCATTTGACATCCAAAATACCACCCGTGATGATCAATGTTAATCAACATTATTTACCATTAGCCTGGCATACACCCATTCATCCATCCGTAGGATTTGAATATCATCATTTGCAGTATGCAGATGCTTTTCCTCCACTGCCACCCTTGACACAACCAATGCCACCATTTTACAATGATCATTTTTCAATAAACCAAGCCCACATGTTACATTCATCGGTCCCATCTTCGCTTCCACTTATGCACAAACATATGGATTTAAAACAACTATTTGATCATCATGAAGCTCATTATCCCGTCACAATCGTAGAAGAAAATATTCCTTTACATTCTAATTTAATGCCGACAGTTCATGAATCAATTTCATTAATAAACCCATCGCCTGATTTACAAATTAAGTATGAACCGATATTAGAAAAACATAAACTTCACCATTTACATAACCCGTTTCATGGCCTTCATTTTAAACCTAATCCCACGTTTAATCATCATCTGCTTTTTCAAAATAGTCCACATATTAACTACCATTTGAACAGTCATAGTTCAATAGATTTAGACTTATTAAATTTGCCCAATCAGAATAAAATGACAAACATTCATCATTTTCAAAATAAAAATGATTATAAATGGCAAAAGCCGTCTATGAATAACATTGAGATTATCAATTTACATAAAGATGATAAATTAAACGAAGTAAAAACAATCAGTGATATGAAAACAGAATATGTTAAAAAACCACAAACCTTATACGACGATATTAATGAAAAATTAACTAGCAAATCTTTTAAAATACCTGCAGACCAACTTCCAATAAAAGTAACTTATGATAATAAATTAAACGATTCCTTTAAACTTGATAAATCAATGATTTTCAATGGATGGTACAGTAATTATCCTGGTTATAAAATGTCAACTTAATTTTTACACAAATTTAAAATCGGTTTGTACACAATGTAAATACACTTTCTACTTTAGATAAAAAGATTAATTTAGTTTTGAAAAAAAATTTAACTTGTAAACTTAATTTCAATTTTTGATGAAAAACAATTGAGTTCTTAAGAGTAGATTAAAACAAATTATAATAAACATTTTTCAATTAAATAAATTAAGTAGAATTGTTAAAGGCTTATTTGCATTCTTAATTATATTATTTTACTCGTTAAAGATGTTTGTATTATTTTGAAAACTTCATTCTAATAAATGGACATAAATTGTTGAAACAATAATTAGCTTAAAAGATTAAAAGTTATAAAAAAGCACAAGAATTTCATCATAGCAAGCAGCAAAATATTGATTTGTAACAAGCAAATTTTATGAAGAATCGTTGATGTGGTTAGAATGAATTGTCAAAGGATAGTTTGTTTAAATAAGTCCAATAGACAATTGCATGTAAATCAAAATTGTAAAAAAGTTTAACGCATCTAACACGCCTATATCTGTAAAATTACATTAGCTCCAGTGCCTAACAAACGCCTTTTTATTGCGCCGTGCGAATAGACAAGAGAAAGTTAATTGCAGGGTACGGTCATTGGTTTGGCCATAGTTAAACAGCCACTGGTTAGTTTAAACTAATGCACACCATCAGTTACAATAATGTGGCTCTAACATGTGTGGCAACAATAAGTGGCATCAGAGGATAAATCAGAGAAAGTTTTTCAAAGAAGACTTCAAATGATTGTGTAAGGAATGGCTGCAAAGAATAGCATCGGAAGATGGCTTCAAAGAATAGCATCGGAAGATGGCTTTAAAGAATAGCATCAGAAGATGGCTTCAAAGAATAGCTTCAGAAGACGGCTTCTGAGAATGGTTTTAAAAGATAGTTTCAGAGAGTGGCGTCAAAAGATGGCTTTAGAGAATGGCATCAAACATGACATAAAGCATGGCATCAAAATATAGCATCAAACTATATCATCAAACTGTGCCATCCAACTATACTGTCAGAAATATCTGGCTTTAATAGAATAGCTTTAATAAAATGGCATCCTTATTAGCATTTATATTGGTATTGTAATTTTCTGCTTCTTAATCTCAGTAGCTTCACTTTCTTATTTTTTAAATTTGTATCTTAAGCAGCTGATTTAATCTTGAATTGCCAACACCATTGTTCTTGATTGATGTACAATGCTGGCCACAGGTTCTAACTTAGCCCGCCTAACTTAACGCGTTCAAATAAGTGTGCTTTGCTCGAATCAATTATAATCATTTATTACCCAAATCGTAATTTGGAATGTGTTTTTCGATAAAATTATTGAAATTATGCATTAGACATGCTTTCTTTAACAAATTTAACCAGAAAAAAAAAACAAAAAAAAAATGTACAAAACTTTCAAATAAAAACATAAATAAAGAAATCAATGCATTAAAAATGAAAACCAGAAATTAAAAGCAGATTATGATCAAGACAATTAAATACACAATAAACTTTAAACATTCAAAATCTAAATTGTTTTATTTTATCGTTTTTTGAAAATTTTTAAACAATTGTAAAAAATTGATTTGATTATTTTTTGCACCTATTTTTTAAATTGATTTAAGAAGTCAGTCAAGTCAATCGATTCTGGTATAGCAGTGCCAAGTCAGATTTTCAAAATGTAATTTTATTTGCAGAGTGGAAAAATAAAGAAACCAAACCGCACCAAATCTAATGTAAAAAACAATGCAAAGTAAAAGTAAAAGATAAAATCTAAAAAAAGCAAAAACATCTGACATTGAAATTTTTTAATCGCGCCCAATTTTGTGATCGCAAACGCTTTGAAACAAACAAATCGAAATTTTACAAAAAACATAATTATAATTACAGGTAAAATATTTGAGTAATAGCGCAAAACAAATCGCATCATGCAATAAGATTAGGTTGTTTTGGACCTTTTTTAACGTTCAGTCAAGATCATCCGTATACACGCGATTTGGATAATGTTATGACCAATAAAAAGATGCCCGACTTCTGACTGTTTAAGAAGTGATTACAAATAAGAAATGTTGAACGCAACTTCTAAATATTATTGCACGCAAATCTTGATCTATGCTTTTTTGCTTTCTTTTGGTCAAAATTAAATTTCAAACTAATTTAACACTGTCATTTTTTTGTGTAAGGTAAATGAACTTGTTTCCAAGGAAATAATCCTAATCAAACTTAAAATTTAACTTAAATTAAACCACCTACATGCTAAAATTGTAAACAGTTCAAAAATGCCTAGATTTTTTTTTGCTTAGAATAAACATTTTGTTAAAAATATCATCTCATAATCAGTTCATTTTTAAAGCTTTCATATCTAGTTCATTAAGATATATTTAACAAAATTACATTTTTTTAAAATATTCAAATTATTTTATAACATAAAGCAGTTTTTTTTAACATTTATCTATTAAAAATAAATAAATTCAATGTTTGTTTTTAGCTGTTTAATTTTAGGAACAAATATTCATAATTTTAACGGATCTAACAATAAATTATAATATACAATTTTATTTTTTCCTTCTTATGCAAAAAATAAACTAAAAATTTAAATAACAAAATAAATATATAAATAAGGGTAAACAGACAAAAAATTAAATTATATATACGAAGCACAATTTTTATTAATTCAATTGTCTTTAAATAATATCTTATTTATTTTCAATAAATAAAAAAAAAACATGCACATAAATTAACAATTAATTCAAAAATATTTTATTAAAAAATAAAAAAAAGATTTTATTAACAATTTTTTTTAAAAAATTCGTATTTTTAAATTTGTTTTTTATGTTTAAAATTAACACAATAAAATCAAGGTCAAATTAATTTTAAGATTTAAAATAAAATCACATATATCTTTTCTTTATTAAAAAGACAAGATATTCACTGTCAAGTTAGTTATAATTATATTATAACAAACTTGTGATGAAAAATTGTCAATTATAATGATTTACTAAAGTTTCTAGATAAATAGTATTTAATAAAATTTATTATATTTTTATTTCATTTCTATTAGTTTGTTTAGGAAAAATATCTATTTTTGTATTATAGTAAAAAAATTTAATTAAATCAAATATCCCTGTCAGCAAATGTCATCATATAATAATATTTTTACACAATAAAATTTTTCACTTCAAAAAAAAAAATTCAAAAAATTAAATAAACTAAATTAGACATAAGATTCTCGAAATAGGAAAGAAAAATTGAAAAAAAAAATCGCTAAAATAAGAAATCGTTTCTATTTTTACTTGACAAGAGTAGAGTCAAACCCATTTGAATAATAGGCTTCCTAACTAATAGATAAACACAAAGCCAAATAAAAAGTTACTCACAATTAATTTTGTTAATTTATGATTGGTTTGCACAAGTTGACCAAACAAGGACAATACGTCAAAGTAGTTTCTTAAATTTTTTTTTTTGCTTTTAATATTAACATATATTGATTAAATAAGACTATTGAAAACAAACAAATCACAACCAATGTAAATACAAAAGAACAACATGTCAGTCAAGTGTGAGACGGAAAGCAAGACACAAAATGTTTTTAAGTTAAAAAGTTGCTTTAAATAAAAAAAAGTCTCTGATTGGTTAGGTGAGAATACAAACTTTTATAGAGTGTACTTAAAATACTGTTTTTTGATACTAATGTTATAAACAGCAATCAAACTTGATTTTCAGTTAGTTTTGATCGCAACCAAACACGCATCCCAGCTGAGAAGATTCTCATGGGTTAATTGCATTTTAAACTAATTGAAAGCAATAATAAAATATCAACAAAAAACAATGATAAATTTTAGGATTAAAATTAAATAATAAAAGCATTATTTAAAAATTTGCTCAAGTTGTAAAGCCGAAAACTTTTGCATGAAAAGCAATTTTTAATATGTAAAACTGTTGATCTTGCTGTCCAAAACATATTAATCTATCAAAAAATTTTAGGTTGGTTGTTACAGAATAAGCTTGAAAATTTAGTTAAATATAATGCAAATTAACAACATAAGATTGAAGAAATGCAAAAAAAAAAGGAAATTATACTTTTTAAAAAAACATTTTTTTAAATATTAAACTTATTTTAAAATTTACATGTGTAAAATTTGTGTGTATAAGCAAAAAAAATTTGTGTGTTGAATGAAATTTGAAGTTTAAAAATAAAAACATTTCATTAACCTTTTTAGAAAAAAAAGTTTAATTAAAATTTAGCAAGTCTTATATTTGAGCTGGATTAAAATGTAGCTTGAACATACCATTGTAGCTATTTTGTACAAGTTGGCAAATAAAAACAAATAAGTTAAGCTTTTAATGTAAATTTTGAAATTTGGTAGCCAAAATAGCAATGTTTATTGGCCAAGTTTGAAAACGGGCCGCAAGTTGATTGATGCATTGATGGCAAAAAGATGTACAGGAAATGAGTACATATTCACTAAGTTTGAACAGTAAAACATTGGCTGAATATACTTTAGGAATATAATCGAGAAATATAATTAAAGAATCTAATTTAGCAATATAGGAATATAATTTGGCAATACAAGCCAGCAATATAGTCTAGCCATATAATTTGAACATATCAGTCTAACAAAGCCCACGAGTAATCCAATGAATGAGTGGACTGTTAGATGATCAGTTGTTTGATATTCGAACACGCCCGGCCTCACGCAGACCAAAAGATATTGAACATCTTGCCAGACTCTTTTCGGTTAAACTGAGTCATACAGCTAGGGCCTGTTAGTCATCCAGCCAGTCTCGCAACTGTTTCAATAGCACGCATGCGTTTGTCAAGCACGTCTGTCAAACACATCTGTCAACCTAATTGCAAAACTGTTCTGACCTGTCCACAAAATCAACCAAAAAAAAAAACAATGGACAAGGTGAGCAAAAAAGGCTGCAAAACTGATAAATTTGAAAATGGGCCCAATTCTAGATAAAACAAATCTAGGCTAATAAAATTGCAACTGGCAAACCAGCATTGATAAATGTAATGACCACTATTGCTGTTCAAAAACGGAAGCGATAAACAGACTTACAAGCAAATTTTATAAACAAAGCCTGTACTGCGTTAATATATGTAAAATTATTTAAACGTTTTCACTTTTAAACACGACTGACACAATTGACTTGAAATAGTTTAAATTAAACAACATTGCTTAAACTGCATTGATTTCAAAAACAATCCACTCGAATTCGGCAGACGGTGTCGAGCGAAACCGAATAAACTCCGGTACTGCCGTGATATTAAAGTCCGTAATTAAAACTTCAATGAGCAAATCATGCAAACAAGATTAAAAAGCAAAATCGTGCAATCTTAAGCCGCTTAATCAAAAAAATTAAACAGCGTACGATCTGTTAGTTTGCAAAAAAAACTTTCCTTTCTTAGCGCACATTTACATAATTAACAAAAAAAAATTTTAAGAGTAAATTTAATTAACCGGCGACTTGGGTCGCCTTTGTCATACATTTAAATCCTACCTTTTAATGATACCAGAAGAGTTTTTGCACCAAATTTTTTATCATTTTACGCAATTGTACTACACTTAGGTTGCAAATCACTGGCACAACAATAAAGAAAATGATTCTGAAAAAATCACAACAAAACAGCACACAATGTCCACTTTTGAAACTAGCATAAAATTAGTGCAATATTTCGTACACAACTGTGAAGAGATTTTCGATCGGTCTGGAAGCGAAACCTGCTCTAGAAAATAATTATTAGTGTTGAATGATGAAAATTGTGATAATGGGCTAAATTGGCTAGACAAGCGAAATTAGCGCAAATTAAACAATCGAAGCGCAGATTAACGATTAATCCTGAAATTTATCTTAAAGTTGTTTTTGCAATTATACTAGCAATTATTTTGGCAATTGCTCTGACAATTACATTGGCAATTATCTTAGCAGCGAAAATCTGGCTCAAACTTTTAGCGGTTTCATGTGGAAAAAGTTTGACTAAAGGCGCGAATAAAGCAGAGCAAAAAGTTGGCGCCAAAAGCATTGCATATTGTTCGAAGGCAAACCAGCATCGATTTTCGGCGGTTTCACTAATTCGTTAATAACTTTTTTTGTTCAAGATCGGTTTGGATTTGGTTTTGACTGATTTTGACTGGTTTTATCGTGAATTCGAATTCACGTATTCTAGCTAACTGTGGCCAACTCTACCTACAAATTACTCTACTCTAACTCAGCAAATTACTCTAAGTAAATCTAAGTAAATTACTTGTACATTGCATAGTATTTGCTAACCTAAACCTGAGCCTGAACATAAGTTTACAAAACACAAGGTTCACAGGTGCAGGTGCAACTGGTGCACTTCGAACTCACCGGTCTGTTGTCACTTGTTGGATGGAACACAGAAACTGCAGGACGTTCGCCGTCTGGCTTCGAATCAAAACTGAACAACTGTTTGGTCAAGTTTGTTCCATTATTGGTTTGCGCGTGGCCACAATTGTTCGAAACTAACTGCGCAGACGTGTTTCTCGACTGTGGACTGACCAGCCACTTACTTGCCATCTACCGACTAGAATAAGCTTTTTTAGAATCTTAATTCAGTTTTAATTTGATGTCTTATTTGGTTCAAAGGTGTTAATTGGAGTGTGTTCTTTATTTTGAATATGTTACTTAGTTCAAATATGTTACTTAGAATATGTTACTTAGTTCGAATATGTTCTTTATTTCAAATATGTTACCTGATTCAAATATGTCTCTTAATTCTAATGTGTCACTTAACTCAAATATGTCACTTAACTCAAATATGTCACTTAACTCAAATATGTCACTTTATTCAAATGTGTCACTTAATTCAAACATGTCACCTAATTCGGCTGACCACAATTTAAATCCGCCGATCTACTTCTTAAGCACCGTTTAAACAAATGCATGCTGCTCACCAACATACCCATACACACAACTGTTCCTCCCAACAGCAACCACACCATCCAGTAAAGTGACTTCTCTTTCTTAAACGGATTCGAACCGGCTTTCTCCTTGCTTGCCTCGTTACTAATCCGGCTCACTTGTCTCTCATTCTTGCTCACTATATCCATTATGTCCGCTTTATGGATCAACGATCCTTTCCGTTTGTCCCACAAGTAACCAATGCTAATCGTGATCTTGTCGTTCACATTTAAATCCCACTCTAAACTTTGTTCGTTTCTCAATTCTGTGTTCAATGAGCCTTTCTTAGGTAGTCTAATTGAAATCGACCACAGGTCTTTCATTTTATAAATTCGTGTGTCAAACTTTCTTTCCTTGTATTCTATTTGCACCTGTTCGTCTAAAAATTCAAATCACTTGTTTAGTTAGCTCTTTATTTTTCTTCTATTAAATCTCTACCTTACCTATTACTGCTACAGTTTTCACTATGAAATCCTTCTCATACAGAAAACAATCGAAACTTAATGAACTTTTTTTATTTAACAGGCTTTCAACCGAAACTGTTACGAAATAACTATTCATTTCATTACTCAAATTTTTAATTAAATTAACTTTCATTTCACTTTCTATATTCGTGATCATCAAAGATAAGCCACAATCTCGAAAACAATTTTTCGTTGTACTAATTCGATAAATGTAACACATGCTTTGTAAATTTTTCAAAGGATCAAAAAAATAATTAAACAAATTTGAATCACAAGAAATTTGTACAAAATTAGCTGAAATCATTTTTTTGTATAAAAATGAACTTAAAACATAAAATAATATATTTTTCAACATCATCTTTGTTTCAATAAATTCAAATAATGCTTTTCAAAAAAAAAAAAGTTTAAGAACACAAAATTTTTTATAAATATATTTTTATGAAAAAATTGTTTTATGTACTTTAATCAAATAAGTTATATTATATATAGTTATATTTAAAAATATAATTCATATTTTAATGTAATGTGTTAAATAAATAAACGCTAATTTTGCAATTTGTTACCACTTAAAAATTTTTATATTTTTACTTTAAAAATTATGATATATAATTTAAAATTAGCTATTTAATTTAATATAATTAATTTAATATAATTCAATTTTATAATTTCAAATTTATTTTATTATAAATCATTAATATTTAGAATAAACATATTAAACACTATAATTAATAGTGTAAACTTTTCTATATACTTCATTTTAATAGGCAGTTTTAAATTATCACTTTTAGACTTAAACCTTTTTTTTTTGCAATTAAACATGAACATTATAAATTTTATTTAAAAATTATTTTCTAAACTATGTAATTTAACTAAGCAATAACACAATTTAGTAACTAATTCTTATTTTATATATTACAGATAAAATAAAAATTTAATACTAAAATTAAAGATTAAAATGTAAAAATAATAAATTAATTAAAAAAAAAATTAATAAACTAATTAACAAAATCAAAAATCTTTATTACAATTGATTGTGAACAACCTTGATCATTTAAGCAAATATATATATATATATATATATGTATATATAAACAACTACATAATTAACAAAGTGCAATAATTAAAAAAAAAAAATTAGATTACAATTTTATTTATTTTAATGTCATACTTTTGCAATAACAAATAAATATGTACAAAATTTAATTGTATATTCATAAAATTTAAAAAAATAATTATTTGTTAAAAAAATGATGGACTATGAGTATATAAATTTGTCTTTAATTTTTAATTCAAAAGTAATAAATTATTATTAATTTATTCCTTCGTACGAAGATTCATTTCCACAATGGCAGCACGATGTCAAACAAGATTTTAATGAAAATGGCTTTGATTCTGCTGTATTTAAAATACTTGGATCTGTTGGCGAATTAGAATTACATTCTTCAATAAATTTCTAGATTTAAAATTATGAAAAATTAAAAATTAATCCAAAAAAAAATGTAATTCTATATACTTACATGTAAATCAGATTGAGGCATTCCGTTTTCATAACATTCTTTTATTGTCTCATATGCATCCATAATAATAGAAATAAATAAACTCAATATAATATAAATAAAAATAGTAATAAATAAATATAAATAAATTCTACTAAAAAACCAAATAGTAACATCTTTTGTATTAGTGGTAGCGAAAGTTGAAAACATATCATCTCCATTTAGTAGAGAAAATAAACATTCAGAAGATTTGCTTAAAGTTCTAAATTTCAAGTGATAAGGCCCGAGCACAATCCATCCACAAAGACAAAAAGCTCTTTTAATATTAAAACAAATAAAAAAACAGTATGATAATAATTAATAAATTAAAAATAATGCAAACTATTACCCATATAATAAAATAACGCAGAAAAGAAATCTTAATATATCAGGATAAGCTTTTTTAACTGTCAAAATTACAATATTGTATTTTTTAAAAAAACTCAAGTACCTAAAAAATGAAAAAAATTTTATTTGCTAAAATTTAATAATATAATTTTTTACCTTAAGATACCAGTCCAGACCAAAAAAATTCCTATCCCAAGCATTATAGAACACATAGTATAATTAAAATTTGAAATATTACGGTGTTGAAATTGTTGTAATAAAGTTCCGATTATAATTAATAAATCATTTATTAAAATCATAATAATCCAAATGTCGAAAAATTCCATTTGATCTTCAACTGACAAATGTTTGCGAAAATGTGTTTTAAAAAAATTTTTTGTCTCTAGA
This sequence comes from Pyemotes zhonghuajia, assembly GCA_025170145.1. Taxonomy (NCBI): domain Eukaryota; kingdom Metazoa; phylum Arthropoda; class Arachnida; order Trombidiformes; family Pyemotidae; genus Pyemotes; species Pyemotes zhonghuajia. The sequence goes on along the minus strand of CM045846.1, from coordinate 16,870,899 downwards.
CCAAGTTTGTAACTCTTTATTAAAGATCGAAAACATAAAATAAATGAAAATGCACATAAAAATATAACCAAAAATCTTAAAAATGTCCGTTCATATTTATGCAATTTTACACCAGCCCTATCAATTAAATTTCCATTGCATTCTCTAAGAAAACTTTTAGCATCTAAACTTATAAGTATCTGTCCATCATGATGTACATTTTCATATATAATTACAATATTAACTTCATAGCATTCCGGTAATAAACCCAATTCTAAATTGTTTAGATATATTGTTCTTAAACCAAACAATAAGTTTAAATCAATAATTCTATCAAAATCTAATGAAAAACTTTTATTTTTGAGAAAAGATTCAAAACTAAAATTTTCCCAATTTTTATCATTAATTTTCCAATGATTATTTATAATAAAACATTTTCTTATTGTTTTATTATCATAATGATATGTAAAGTTGGAAGGATTTGAACTTCCGTTGACATACATCATAAAACAGGCATTGATAGGTGAAACTTCATCAGTTTGGTCAGTTGTAAATCCAAATGAACCAATGGAATTATTGGTTAACTTGGAAAAGTTTTTAATAGCATAGTCAACATTTTTAAAAAAATCATTACGTGTGTAAACAGCATAAGGTCCAGCTGCAGGTGGATATGCCATGACTTCACGAACTGGGTCCCAATTATTTAATAAAAGTTCACGAAAACTAAATGTTAAATAGTTGAAATCATTTAAATAAATGGTTGAATAAAAATAAGTTATAATTTACCTAATCAACATATTGCCTTCATGGTATAAAAATCTAGACATTTCACTGCCGTAAATAAGTACATGAATAGTGACAAAGATTATTTTTATAACCTGCAATAATAATTTCCAAGGAAATTTTTTTTTAGCCTTCCATTTTTCAATAGGATTCATAAAAAAGTATTTCAATCTCCATCTTAATTTGTTACACATATGTTGAGTAAATGAGTTCAAGGGCTGTAAATAAGGAGAAGATTCGTCTGAATTGAAATTCGCACTGGATTGATCAAAGTTATTGCTTGTTTCTAAATTAGGCCTGTCTGCATTATTTATTGATCCGTTAGACAAATTTTCAACAACAGATTTGGCAAGATTATCTTGATTTGAAATTGAAATGGAATTGTTTTGATTAAGATAATCATTGTGAGAATGTCGAGGAGTTCGATTGTGCTCTCCGAAAGAACGAGTTCTCCTTTTGCAATCGTTTACTTTTAGCTGGCCATTAATTAAAGAATTGGATGAGATAGATAAATTATCAAAATCTTTAACATCTTTAGTAGACTCAAAATAGGCGCAATCATTTATATTCAAAAGGTTGTTTTGCTTATGGTTCACAATAAATTCTGTGGAAGCGAAATTTTCGGTACTGTCAAAATTTGAATTTCCACCCATTTTGATTTCTTTTCCGCTGTGCTGCTTAATTACATTTTTTTCTAAGTTAGAATTATCTTTTAAATCATGCTCATTATCTTGCTGTTTCATTTTATTGTATTTGAAAACAAGACTATTTTTTACATTTCTTAATATTTATTAGGTGTTTTTGGTGGAACAAAACAGAGGACTAGAGGAGAAAAAGAGAGATTATTAAAGAAAGCAAATTGAAATAGGTCGAGTTACCTTAAAGATGAAGCTTGGAGTTATATGAAATGAGAGAAGAGTGGCACAACTTTTCTTCAACTTTATAATATTGTCAGCATATGACTTTTGAGATAAATCCTCTATTGTGAATTGAATGAGTTTTGAAAAACAAAAAACCTGGAAGCCAGCTATTGCAAAGTCAGAATAAGAAACTGATTTAGCAGCTTTTGAAGCAAAGTGTCTAAATTAACCAAGGGTCGCACAGTTAAATAAACTAATCAGGATTTATCACCAAAGTAGAACATTACACTCAAAGCCAGCTTAAAGATTGCTTTGGAAGGCGTGCTTGATATTAAGTTAAAAACACGCAGCCGTGCTCGATCCAAATGTAATTTAAAAACGACCCTTATTCCGTTTAGGCCCAGAACACTTTCTTAGACCGTTCTGTCTGTTGCTTCTCTCTCCCTTGTTCAATTCACTTCGGAGTGGTTGCAACTGTTGCAACATTCATTTGAAACGGATCAAAACACCTTTTTCGCTTAATGGATTAAATTTAGCTTTTCAAAAATTCTAATCGTTTCAGTTAAAATCCAAATCATTCGCTTTGCTTTCAATTATCTATTTGCTGCTCTGCAACTTCCTAGATAAATATCACTCCCACAATAAGAATGCTTTCGCCGAAAACAAATTTTCATATTTTATTAACCTTATCTACTCATTATAGCAAAAAAAAATTATGCTATCCATTTTTTCTAGCACGATCAATCCTAAATTCTTTTTAAAAATACTTTAATTATTCAAATTCTACATTATAAAATTTTTGTCTAATTTTTTATTTTAAACAATGCTACGAATTGCAAAAAAAAGATATTTATTATTTATAACAGATCCTGTTCGATTAGCTAGTTTATAAAAAAAAGATTATTATTTATCATTCAAAGTTACTTTATATTAATTACTTTTAAATAATATAAATACTTTTAAATAAATAAATTAAGTTTAACTATTTCAAATAACAAAAAAAAACTTTAAAAATATCGCAACTGTTTAACTGTGATTCATGTAATAAATTTTAAATAACTTTTTTTAGTTGGCATAAGCATTTTTTTTTAATTTAAATAGTTTACTAATTGAGCAAGAATTTTTTTTTATTAATTTTAATTTTTAAAAGTATTGATGACTAAACAATAAATATGTTACTTTTCAATCATGAAAAATTATTGTTTTATGACAAATAATTAACAAAAAAAAAATGTGCAAAAAAAATATTAAAAGTTTATTTTTTTATCAAAATAATTGAACATTTATACGAATTTTTTAAAGGTAATTGTTTATTATGATTTTCTAATTGCTAAATTAATTATGTAATTTTTTTTTTATATAGAAAATAATATTAATTTAAATTTCTTCACTCAAGTAAATTTTGATAAAAAAAAATATTTGAACTGCTTATTTAATGAGCAAATAGAAAAAATTTTAAATGAAAGCAAAAAAATAAAAAAACAAGATTATAATGAAACCGAAAACCCTCTTAAAGACTGGGTAGTTCCTGTTATCCCAACAGGTAATCTAGAGGGAAAAAAAGAATTTAACAAGGCTGTTAAAATTATTTTTAACAGTCTAATAAATTTATATCCTTTAGGATTATCTAAGGGACATTCAAAAGAGGTATCACGAATTATTTGTGATACATACCCAGTCTTAAGGAGAGGGGATTATGTCCATAGATATGTAAGTCGTTAATTAAAAAACAATAGTTTTTAATCACTTATTTATTTTATAGAAATATTTTCAAAAAAAGTTAGATCAAAGATTCTACGATATTAAAAAAAAAGAAAGAAAAAAAAGTAAGTTTAAAAAAGATTCATAAAACAAATTTTCTTATTTAATTTTTACTTACAGATAATAAAAACGAAAGTTTTATTCATTTAAAATCTAAAAGAAGTGGTAATTAAGTGAGTTAACAAATTAATTTTATAATTGATTTAATTAATTTTTCTAATTATTTTTTTATTTTCTAAATTTTTATTTTATTATAATTTTATTTTTTGTAAATTGTATTTTTTTACTTTATTATTATTGTATTGATATTAGAATTCATCATTTCATATTAACTAATATTGTTCACTAACACACATGATCATAATTGTATATTTTATTATTTTATATTTTTGTAAATTGTATTATTTTATATTTTTGTAAATTGAATTTTAATTAATTAAAAAAAAATAAAATTTTTTAAATTTTTCAGCTAAAAAAATTTTAATTATTATATCAATAATATTAATTAATTATCACTAAATTATTTGTTATATAATTTTTAACCACTGTGCTAATTTGTATATTAGGATATTGTCCCTGAAAAAATTGGGAAATTTTTTCAGGAAAACTACAAAATTCTTGAAAAAATTGGGAAAAATTGTTTTCAATTTTACCGCCAAGTAAAAATGTTTTTAATTTATTTTTACGAATATAGATGTATAAATAATGAACAGTGAGTATACAAATTTATTGAGCATCTTCTAATTTAAAACTATTTGAGTATTTTCTGAATACTTAAAAAATTTGGTTTATTATACATAATTACATACTTACATAATTAAAAATGTTTATGTCAAGATCTGAATATGATAGAGGTGTAAACACATTTTCTCCAGAAGGAAGATTATTCCAAGTGGAATATGCTATAGAAGCTATAAAGGTAAGTTAAAGTAGTAAATAAATTTTAAAACTAAAATAAATTACTTTTAGCTTGGTTCAACAGCCATCGGTATTCAAACTAATGATGGAATAGTTTTGGCAGTAGAGAAAAGAATTTCATCACCTTTAATGATTCCAACTGCAACAGAAAAAATTGTTGAGATTGAGTCCCATATTGGATGTGCTTGTTCGGGACTAGTAGCAGATTCAAAAACTCTAATTGACAGAGCCAGAGTAGAAGCTCAAGTATGAGTTTAATTGTTTGTTTTTGTTATTTTTAAACTAATTGATTTAATTGATTTAGAATCATTGGTTTTTGTATAATGAAAAAATGTCCATTGAAAGTGTAACACAGGCTGTCTCTAATTTAGCAATTCAGTTTGGCGATTCAGATTCTGAAGGAAACGCTATGAGTCGACCATTCGGTGTAGCTATGCTATTTGCAGGGATCGACTTTAATGGACCACAACTTTATTTTATGGATCCATCTGGTACTTATGTAAAATGTGATGCGAAAGCGATTGGTTCTGGTCATGAAGCTGCACAACAAGCATTACAAGAAGCTTATCACAAGGTGAAATCAATATTTAGTATTTGTTTAATTTAAAAATCTATTTTAAAATTTATTTTTGATACAATAGAGTATTACAACACAAGAGGCAATCAAAGTTGTTCTGACTATTTTAAAACAAGTAATGGAAGAGAAATTAAATTCGACCAATGTTGAAGTTGCTACAATCACATTAGATCCGAAGACAAATGAACCTAAATATCATATGTTTGATAAAGAAGAAGTTGAGACTTCGCTAAAATCGGCAACTGATTAATTAAATAATGATAAAAAAAGGTTTTTATCTGTTTATGTATAAAAAATAAATAAAATTTGTTAAACTTTAAAATAAATTTTTAATTTTTTTTTTTAAATAAAACCTCTTTTGTTTTAACTAATTTGTAAAGTTTTTGTTAAAATCATTTCAATAATTAATCTTTAGCTAAACAAATTTGAAAACTTATCTTGGAAGTGATTTTATTGTTTTAAATAATAGGAAAACTTGTTTTTTGCGCCCTCTCTCAACAAGGCATTAAACAGTATTTTGCTAATCTAGACAATTTTTGTTTACATACAATTATTTTTTAACAAGCTGTTAACATAATTAATTTTAGTATAAATAGTTAAATTAATAAATAATGAAAATTGAGTTAACTTTGAGTTTAAATTGAATGCTTCACGATGAAACTGCAGATAAATTGGTGATTATGAAAGTTGAATAGTTTTGTCAAATATAAAAATAAATATTTACATCGTATAAAAAGTTCAAAATATTAGTTATTTGTACTTCTAAACCAAATCATTGAATGAATAAAGAAAATGAAGAGCAATTTTGAAGTGCCAAGTACAATGGCTGAATTAATGTCTCTTATTGAGCATGAAATACCTGAGGCAAGGCAAAACTTACTAAATAATCACAGCAATTTAGAAACAGTAGCAGAATATTGTGAATCAAATTATTTTCAGGTATTTGCTTAACCATTATAATTATTCATTTTTTTAATTAAAGATATCATTTTTTGTTTATTATAAAACAATAGTCTGATAATAAAAGATCTGCTTTAGAAGAAACAAAGAATTATACTACTCAATCTTTAGCCAGTGTAGCCTATCAAATTAACACCCTTGCTTACAACTTATTGCATATGCTCGATTTGCAAGGTAGTCAGTTAGCTGAAATGGAATCACAAATAAATCACATTTCTCAAACAATTGCTATACATAAAGAAAAAGTTGCCCGAAGAGAAATCGGAATTTTGACTACAAACAAATGCATTGTAAGTCAGCACAAAATTCTTGTTCCTGCTAATCCTGAACGACCAACTAAATACACAAGAAAACCAATTGACTATTCCATTTTGGACGATATTGGACATGGTGTTAAAATTGTGACCAATACTCCTAGATCTAAAAGAATTGGTTTACAATCAGGAATATACGGAGAAACAGGTTCCGGCATTTCCGGCTCAGCTCCTACTTCCAAACCACCCAATCCTCCCCAAACTCTTACTAGACATGGAACTTCTGGAATTGGTATTGGCAGTTTATCTAGGGGTTCAAAAGATTATCGTACTCCAGTACCAGTTATTGCTCCTCCACAAGTGCCTTCCAACTATGCTCCTAATTATCCGCAAGGTCATCCAAGGGCTCAAGATTCTAGACGTGGTTCTGGCTATTCAACTTTACCTTTAAATATGGCACATCAAAATAACAACCAAATTACAACTTCTATGCATCATATGCAATCTCAGTCAAATGCTCATGGTTCGCAACATTCCAACAGTAACCACAACCATAATAGTATCCAAACTCCCCAAGTCGGAATGGTTCATCCTATTACTCATATGAACAATAACAATTTTGTAGCTTCTTCTCCAACACCTCCACCTCCGCCTCCACCTCCAGTCAATGAATTAGTTAATTCGCCTGTTTCAGATTCTTTGCCCCCACCACCTTTTCAACAATCGCATCTTCAAAGAATGTAAGAATTTTTTTTTAATTTAATATCTTACTTAAAAATATTATTTTTTTTTTTTAAGTGAGCAACATAACACAATTAATAATGTAGCAAATTTAACAACTGAACATTTAGATAGAAATAGTGGAGGAATTTCACCACCTTTACCTTCTCCTCCAGCTATGGATGAACCAATTTACAACCATGGAGTACCACCAAATGATACAGATTGGGTGCCAAAAGAATATATTGAAAAAGTTATAGCCATTTATGATTACAATGCCAATAGAAATGATGAACTTTCTTTTCAAGAAAATTCAGTAATTTATGTAATTAAAAAAAATGATGATGGATGGTATGAAGGTGTCATGGGAGGTATAACTGGATTATTTCCTGGAAATTACGTTGAACCATGTCGTTAAAACTAAAAAAATTCAAACAAAAATGTTTTGAACGAGTTTAAGTATTATTTAATTATTATTTTTATTTATTTATTAATTTTTTTTTTGACAATTATAATTATACAATTTAGACAAGTTTAAATTACTTGATCGTTTATTTGGATTTTTATAACAATTATTAAAAAATAATTATATATATTTTTTTTACAGCTAAAAATATATTTTTCATTTAATTAAAGATTTAATTGCTTTTTTTCTAAAAATTAATTTTTTTTTTTTACTTATTACTTATTATTTAATTTGCTATAAAATGTTTTTTTTTAAAGATAAATATAATTTTTAATTTTATACAATAGATTCTTTGAATAAATTAATTTTTCATTGTTGAAACTTTGCTTTGAAAGTTGATTTTTACTAATGATAAATAGTAAGAGAAATGTATTTTTTGATTTGGTTTTTAAATTTTGGCTTTGTGCCTATCAGTATTGCAACAATAATTGATAATTTTTCAATTAATAGTTTTCACCATGAGTTCGATAATTGTGTAAACAAGACAAAAACCAAATGTTTTGGTTGGCCTAAAAATTGTTTAATTAGCATGAATTGCGATAAATATGTAAGATTTAAAGGTGGGAATGATCGGTTAATATTGAGTGTTGGCAGAGTTTATAAGAAAACATTTTTTTCAAGTGAATATAAACGTAATTTGAATATGATGATGCAAATTGTGGACTTTACCCAGGATTTGACTTACGATCATAACGAGAATCTAAATTTCTACATAAGCTATGCATTTGCAAAAGAAGATATGATGCAAAATTCGCTTGTGTTTGATTGCAGCATAGTCAATGGAATTGTTTACGCGAATCTTAGTCTAAACTACAAGGGCAAAAACGTGCAATGTTTGGATAAATTTGGCTTCAAAACAAAAGCTTATGATTTTAATCAAGCAATCGGGTGCGATTTTGAGATACCAAGTCGAGTGTTGTTAAAAATGAAGTTGCCCGGAAATTGGACTGAGACACAATTCGAGTTGGATCTATTGAATGAATCTTATAAATCTCAACTGGCTTCTGGCTCAATGTTTAGTTGTTCGAATACAAAATGTCATCTGAAGAAAAAACATGAACTTGTTCACAAATTCTCGTTTCAGCACCGGTCTTTGATAAATTGGTCATCAAAGCAAGTGCCACAAAAAGTTTGGCATTGTAGTCATTCCACCATGCATCAAGCCAATGGATTGGGAACTAACTTGCTAAATTTTAATCTTTTGTCCATCAGCCTGTTGTGCTTAAACTTGGTTACCATGAGGTGTTTATCTCTGCACTAAACATTCAACTTGGCTTGCGCAATTAGCCAAACTTGCAGAAAGATTAGCAATAGATGAGAAAAGTTGTATGTTGCAAAAAGATGAAAATAGTTTGCCGTTGAACAACCTTTAGCTTTGGCGGATGTTTGTCTTTTTGATGCGAAAATATACATTTAATTGATTGCACTTACAACGTGGCTTAGCTGCTGTTTAATGCAGAGCAACAGAATGTTAAGATGATAATTCAAGTTTTTCATCCTTGATTATTTTAGGTTGGTTTACTATTAGTGGTCAAAATGAGCAGTCAGGAATCGACAAACCAGACTTGAATAGGCCAATGTTATGTTAAGGAGTTAAGTATTATTGAATTAATAGTTAAAATAGATCTTGATGTAAGCACAAGAATAAAGCGAGAAGAGCACCAATAAAGCATATTGAAAAACAGGTGAAACTATTGTGTAACATTGCAAGTAACACACACAAGCTCAACATGGACATGTTAAAGTTTATACTCTTATATTGTTAAATGCATATTCATATAAGTAGGACCATTTTCATAAATGCAAGACCATATTCACACATGCAAGACCATATTCACACATGCAAGACTATAGTAACATATGCAAGACCATATTCACATATGTAAGTCCATATGCACATATGCAAGACCATATTCACATGTGTAAAATCAAATTCACATGTGCAAGACCATATTCACATATGCAAGATTATATTTACATTTGCAAGATCATATTCACGTATAAAAACTCAATATTGGCTAATGTAAGCCCTTATTGCATTTATTAGGCCATATTGGTATATACAAATCTGTATCAGCAAACACAAAGCCATATTGGCGTTTATGAATCCATATGAACATATGCAGGCCCATATCAGCACATGTAAACTCGTATCGCAATAGGCAAGCCATCAAACCATACACAACCAATATACCAGCATACAAGTTACACAAAAGTCACACAAATACATAAATAACACAAATACTCTGCTTACTACTGATATACTTGCATGCCATATACACCATATATATGTGCATGTCACACATATATACAGTCCTACATATATACAAGCAATGCATGTATATCAGTGTTTTTTGTTTTGAATTTATTGTGTACATATTTTCAAATCTTATCTCAAATAAGCCAATTCAGACCCAACCAACGGGACAGACAAACAAGTGATGAATAAACCATAAATTGAGCTTATTCTGTGAACAAGGTCAACTGTGTTTCTGCTTAAATTCGTTCTGACCACAGCTGAGGTCAAGCTGAGGACAAACAAACTCACTAATCAGTTCCAATCTGGACTCTGTTCTAATCCAGTTTAGGATCAGTCAGGCCAAGCCACAACAAACAGGCTTATCTGGCACGACTGTTCCGACTCGCTACAGGCAGGTGAACACTACGTGATTAAGAAAGGCCAGTTAAGGCGATTTGTGTAAAGCTGTCAGCCCTGCTGCATCCACATATTGGTGATAGTTGCAATTTTAAATCCTTAAAAACAACAATCAACATTCATGATCAAGTGCAAAACATAGCGATTGCAACGCCAGTTGAATTACAATACAACGCCTTGCATTCACTTCTTGTGGTTAATTGTGGTTAAAAGTAGTTCAAATGATTAAATTGTGCTTTGTATTTGATCGCAACTAAATCAATTACATTTCATATGGTTAGCGAATTTGTTTTCACTTGTGTTAATTAGTTGTGCTTTACTCCGGGCCAAGCCATCACAATATTGATTAAAACAAGACCAACTGGATCAAGGTAGCTGATATACTTAAAAGATAATCAAATGTTCATGATTGACAAAATGATTAAATAAGCGTTTTGTGTTGCGCATTTACCATACATTTTAATTAATGTGCACATGCATCCCCACTTTTGTCAATATAATTCACTGTTTAACCCACTGTTTAATCCACTATCTAATAAATGCCTGATTCGTTATTTGGTCTACTAGCTGATCCACCAGCTGGTCTACTGGTTAATTCACTACCTAATCCACTACCTAATCCACTACCTAGTCTATTGTTTTTTTTTAATATTTCGTTCATTGTCTATTGTATCGTTTAATTCTTCCTCTAGTCCATTTTCTAATTTATCTTTTATTCTACTTTCCAATTCTGAATTTAGCTTTCTCTTTAATTTGTTATAAGGTTCATATTTAAATTCACTGTTTTAATGTTTTAAAATCTTATTATTTTTTAACCTCTGTGTTTGATTTTTAAAAATTCTTATATTTACTAAATTAGCAATTTTAAATTAATATTAAAAGCGAATTTAATTTGTTTTTACTAAGCAATTGTAACATTTGCAAAATTCAAAAATTGCTTGAATATATCTTTAATTTTAAAATGATTTAATTCAAAAGCAAATGTCTTATATTGAAATTTATTTTTTACGTATCGCAATATTAATTAGATTAATTACAACATTTTCATAATCAATAAAAAAGCCAAGTAAGCAATAAAGGTAAATTTGTTCAATATTGACTCATTTGGACAAATAACACCTGTTTTCTTTGACAATTTATTTGTATATATATGCATGTTGACTAGTGAATGTGTGAAAATATGAGAGCTAAAATTTAAAGAGCATGTTAGAGAAACGTTCATTCATTGAATTTTACAAACAGATTTTCAATTAAGAAGCATGAAGAAAAGCTGTAAATAGAGTTATTTTTAGTCATTTAGTCGGAAACAATTTTGTAGATCACCATTGGGATAGGAGACAAATTGTTTTTTCAAGTATGAGATATAATTTAGAAAGAAATACAATTTAATTAGACAAATCCTGAAAAGTATTTATCAATTAGAATGTTAGTCATATTGATGATCCAGACTGTAAAGCACGCCCACTAAAAATATTTGTGCAATAGTTGTTTCGAATGGGCACTAATGCATTTATCTTGTTGCCATTTATTACTTGGACAACTTGTTTTGCCACCATTAGTGACTATTGTTTAAGTTTTGGGTATGATCTGTAGACTGAGATGTTCTGGTTTTAATTTTTTCTATTCTCTTACAAAAAGGCTTTTATTGTGATTTGAGAATCGAAATTTCTTATGTGTGTTGTTTCAGCTAAGATGCTTTGGTAGTGATCCACAAGCAATAATCCACCAAGTATGATCAAAGAGTTATCATTTATTTGGGCGTGTCGCCGAGCAACGGGCTCAGATAACAGTTGTTGGAGTTGGCAGATTAGACGCAATCTGTCTAAGCACGTTAAACAACGTAGATTAAAAACACATTGCAACTATTGTTTGGTACTTTCTTAAGAAGTGGGTGTGTATTAACTTAAGGCAAGTATGATGTTTGTTTGAGGTTTGATGGTGCTGTTTGATGGTTGGTAATGTTGTGGTTGGTAATGTTGTGGTTGGTAATGTTGTGGTTGGTAATGTTGTGGTTGGTAATGTTGTGGTTGGTAATGTTGTCATTTAATAGTATCGTGGTTGGCAGTGTTGTCGTTTGGTAGTATTGTGGTTGGCAGTATTGTAATTTGGTAGTGCTGTTTTTAGCAGTGTTGTGGCTTGAAAATGTTGTCGGTATTGTAATTTAGCATCTAGCTTAAGATTATCACACATGTTCCCATGATCTGTGGATATTTTATTTTGGATTCGTTTAGCTTGTTATTGTGCTGGTCCTTATTACCGGCTAGTCAGTTAGCAGCCAGTCAGTCAGTCAATTAAACAACAGTCACTAAATTTGTACTCGTGTATATGTGTAACAGTGGCAAACTATCTCATGTCCGAATAGCTGTGCTTAAGAAACACACAGTTTATTAAGACGAATGCAATCTTAAATAAGAAACAAGGAAAAAGAAAATAGAAGGAGAGAAACCTAAACAAAATTTTGTGTGTATTTTTTTTGCTGTTGACCGGTTTAAATGCCTTTGTTGTTGCCGTTTTTCGTATTTGTTTTTCCTATTTATTTTGTTTACTTCTTCTACTGCTGTTTCATCTTATTTCATCCGATTTCTCATGCCTACATCTTGTCTCACATTTGTTGTGTGGTGTTGTTCTGGTGATCCTGCATCTGCGGCCTTGCAGTTGTCACCCGCTGCTTCTGCTTTATCTCTGGGTCGTGATCCTTCGTCTTTAATCTGGTTTTTTTAGATCTCGTCAATCTCGTTGGTGTTAAATGTCTTTCTTTTTTGTGTTTGTTTGCTGTGCTTGCATCTTGCACTTTCTTATCTCAGTTTGTACCTGTTCTCATCTTTGTTCTTTTAATTGCAGATCGCTGCAGCCTTGTTCAGGCCACCTGATCCATTGGAAATTTGTTAAGAAACCAGAGTCACAATGTTGGACCACAATTAGCGTTAGGATGAAAAAGAGAAAAACGCTTAAATTGCTAATGAATTAGCTTAAGTAAACCAATTATTTTAATTAGCCACTTGTGTGTTTCTAGCTCATTCCGCGCTCATCTTGTCATCCAGTTCAACAAATCAGATCGGGCATTTGCATCCAGCACCACAGTCGTGCCCAGAAACATTTGTAAATAAAACAACGTTCATTACATTTCTTTTTACACGACCGGTTTTAATATTGACGAATTACAATTAGTTGACCTTTGAGCAGAAACTAGATTGCCTTAATTTAAACAAGCTGCAAATAAACCAAAATTTACTTTCACACAAGTCGCTTGAACCGTAAAATGATAACAGAAAGTAACTATTTAGAAAATCAATCTGCTTCACTAGTGGCTAATGATAAAAATGATTTCACCAATTGTGAAAGCAAAACTGAGAATTATAATTTTGCAAATAATTATGCCTTTACTAGTAGTAAGATGTCAGAAGACAAAGTAGATAAAAATACAAGTGATGAAGATGAAAGAAATTTTTCTAGGCCTAAAAAGCTGCAAAAAAGTGCTAATGTTGGACTTACAGTGAGCAATAACCTAGCTAATAACTCAAATAATACTTCAAATAATAATTTAAGTAGCAATTCTAATAACCCCAATAATTCTAGCAACAGTAAAAATATTGGTTTTACAAACACAGAACTACCTGGTTGTGAATTTACCTCAAAAAAATCTACATCAAACAAAAATACTGCCAATAGCGGCAATTCAAGTACGAATTACAGCGGAGTCGGAAGTGGAAGAAGGAAAAGCAACTTATTACCCATTTCAAACGATAATGATGATGAAAATTCTAACTGTGATCGTTCGTTAGTCAGAGATAACTGTAATAATAGTAACAGTAATATAACCAATATTATCAATAATAATATAAATGAATCAAATTCTCCTAAAGTACCTCCATTACGAATTGTAATATCGAGTTCTTCTTCATCGCGAAATAATCTCAAAGACTCGAATAACATTAATTCAAATTCCGATTCAGTTCATTTGTCTTCCTCTTCTTTTAATAAAAACTATGTGGTTTCATCTGTAGATGCAAATGCAGCAAATGAAAAAAATGAAAATTGTGATAACATTTATTCTACACGGACTTCCATTTTATCATCTTCAACTTCATCTTCTTCTACAGCTTCATCATCAAGTGGACGAATAACACGCAGTCAAAGAGCAGCGGCACAAAATCTTAATGCTGATGAAATAATAAGATATTCGCCGGACGAGCTATCTTCCGGCCCTACTGAGTTCCGTTCTAGTACAGATTTAAACGACTTGACTTGTAATAGCAGTTTCAAAGGGGAAAAAGAATCAAATAAAGAAAACAAAGATTTAAGGCGAAGAAAAGGTCGAGGAAAGTCTTCGGCTAATTTGAACACTAATTTGAACACCACGTCGTTTAACAACACTAATCAATCAAGTAATGATGGTAATGGTGAAGATGAAAATGATTCTATGTCTCCATCCAGTTCGTTAGTGACCAATAGTGTCGGAAATCAGTCAAGCAAAGAGTTCCAGATGCCTTCTTACAATTGTTACAATATGTTTCAAAATATTCGAAAACAGGTTGATAAACGAAGACAAAATATGTGTAATGTAATTAATCCAAAAGCTCCCCAAGGCTTTAAAAATTATTTACTCAATACTGGCAATTATATTTTGGACAACAAGTCCTGCTCTAGCCACAACGTTAATCCTTGCCTAACTAATGACCAAATCTTAGTGCCTGACCAGCTAAATGAAAATTTAAGTAAAGATTTAGTTGAACTGTATCAAACTCAAGAAAAAGAACGTGAACAGTTAAAGGTACAACATCACATTGAAAAGGAAAAGGTGAAATTAGCTATTGAGCAAGAAATATTAAGAGTACATAGTAGAGCTGCTTTAGCCATGGCCAATCAAAGTCTGCCATTATCTTTCGCTACCATCATGAAAGATGAAGAAATATATAACACAATTGATAATGACAATGAAAATCCGCATTTTGATGGTAAAATTGGTGATCCAAACAGAGAGTCTAAGGAATCTTCCAAGAATGAATATTCTAGAGCTACATATTCTTGTATATCAAACAATAGTTTTGCTGACCTGTTCACTTTGACCGGTAAAAGCGAAGACATTGGTTCTAGATGCAGATACAGTGGAAGATTGCTTCATTCTTGGTTGCAGGATGTGGAAGATAAATGGAGTAAAATTAAGAAAGAAATGATTTATAGACATAAACGGGAAGCAGAATCTTTACATGCGATTCAAAAACTTAATTGGGAATGGAAAGCCAAAGAGCTTGTAAAAAAAATTAAATTAGAAGAAGAATTAAATTTAGAAGAAAACAAAATTAAATTTGAAGATAAAAAATGGACTGAAAAAATTGTGAATGATAAAGAACTTGTTCCTTTAGTCATTGTAAATGAAGATTTTGATTTGAGCTGAAAAAAATTTTTTTTTTACCGTATAATTATAAACTGCCTAATTTGTTTCCAAAATTGTGATAATAATTTTTTAAACTATTAATAATGATCAAAAGAAAAGATAATAATATTGACAATTGTTGTCGTTGTTATTTAGTGAGAAAAATTATTTAAATACTAATTTTTTTCATTTGGGCAAATATTAACTTTAATAAGGAATTCGATAAATTAATATTTTTTTGTGTCTTTTTTTTATCATAAGCATCTTTTTTTAACTAGGCTATATATTTTTTTAAATCATAAATTTAATTTAAAACCAATAAACATTAGGAAAAATATAAATTACTTAGGTTTAATTTAATTAATTTCTCTTTCATAACTTTAGTTTTATTAAAAAAAATTTTTAGTTACAATCAATTAATTGATTTAGTAGTATTTTTTGTTTTAATAAAAAAAGTATTTACATTTAATCATTAAGTTAGCTTTTTGTTTTTTAGCTATCAAATATTTATATATAATTATTTTTAAATTACTTAATTAAAACTAAGATAAGATGATTTATTAAATTTGCAGAACCCAAATTAATTGAACTTTGTATATTAGATCAATGAAAATTCGAAATGAAATTTAATTTAAATTGTTTATATATAAATAAAATGAAAAAAAACATATAACATTTAAAATATGATGAATAATCTATTAAAATAAATTGTAAAATAAATTGTATATTATCGATTCAACAATTATTAGCAAATATTGTGAGTATTAGGCAAAAAAAAAACCTATTTAATTGTAATTTGATAATTCTGTGTCGTATAAAAATGACGATAACTAGAATTTTAATTTTTCAGTTTTAATTTGTATTGTGTTTAATTAGCTTGAATAAAGACGTGTTTTATTGCTTTTGTAAATTATTACAAAATTGCCTTATTTTAATTATTAAGTCGATCTAACAGTTGGTTTGAAATCAATGAAACTTAATTGTGCAAATAAACAACGACTGTAAGAGTAACCATAGACAAACTATTTTCAAACTGAAATTTTACGTATTTAAGTATGATTTAATTAAGCTGAGAAATAGTTATAAATAGTAGTGAAAATAAGTTTATTCAGATGCTAAATTACGCGCCAAGATGCGAAGTTTTAAGTGTGATCAAATGCAAAAGCGTGAGAAGCTTTTTAAACGTTTCATTTTGCTGCTGTTGTACCTTACTGAGAAACTTGCACTTTTACTTATGTAAGATTGTTTACGTAATCTGCGAATTGTGGTTTTGTTTCTTTGTTTCATAATCTATTTAAAAGTGGAGAAAAATGTTATTTTTAACAACATTAAGTGTCTAATTAAATAAAATAATTAACAATATTTTTACTATTGATGAGAATAGTTCGAATAGTGAGTAAATATGATCTGAAAATGTTAAATAAGTTTAACTGAATGTTAAAGTCAGATATGATTGCACTATTTGAGCTGAAGTTTTAATTAAAAGGAGTAAACAAAATAATTGGTAATAAAATATTAAAAGCAAGAATCACCTGATTTTGCTTATTCGCTTATTAATAGATGCAACTTTGCGAGTGATGCGACTAGGTGTGAGCATGTAAAGCAGAAGGAGTTTGAAATTTACATTAGATTTGTAAAAATTAAAAGATGCTGATAAAAATGCTATGAAAAAAAATAAAGAATAAAACTATTAAATAGATTAAAAAGGTGTTAGAGAAGAAACTAAAGAAAAAGCTGAAAAAGGAGCCGGAAAGGGAGCAGAAAAAAAGAAAGTCAATGAATTAGTGAAAGAACTAGTGAAGGAACTAGTGAAGAAACTATAGAAGGAGCTAGAAAAGCGCTTGAAAAAGAGCTTGAGAAGAAGCTAGAGAAGAAGCTTGAGAAGAAGCTTGAGAAGAAGCTTGAGAAGAAGCCGAAAAAATGACTTGAAAAGAGGTTTGGGAAACAGCTTAAGAAACTCTTTAAAGAAGCTTAAGAAGTGGCTTAAGAAGTGGCTTAAGAAGTGGTTTACGAAGTGGCTTAAGAAAAGCACTGATCTATGAAAAGTAATATTTAATAAGACCAGAAGCATGTTGAGAAAGAATAAGGTCAGAAAGAAGCCAAAAGGATGAAGACACTTGTTGGACTAGTGGAATGGATACATGGACTTAATGGGCGTGTTCACAATTTCGGCTAAATGACGAACAAAGCGAGCCGAAGCTGACCATTGCGACTGCGCTTGGTTAGACCTGCAACTGTGTCCATTTGTGGTATTGATGGTTAGTTCGCGGTGTTTATTTAAGGTATATATGGCCTTATATAGCGCATCTGGTTCACATGTAAAACAAACCTTTCTTAATTGTCTGTTGCCCATTTCAGCCTTGATCGCGACGTCCACTGTGATAATGGGTGACAGTCTGACGCGCCACAATGGACCTGCTTTGAAGGCAGCAGGGAGGTTCTTAGCATGTGATCTTAGTTTGTCAAGTGTGTTGCCATCTTCATCAATAGCAAGTATGGCCAAAGGCCTGTTTCTATCGCATATAAAAGACACGTTCGCTTCCAAATGTGCATTTGTAGTTTACCTGATCTCAAGTGATCATCTTCACTTTATGTCAACATTGTTTTCAATTGCAAACCAAACAAGCCCTGCAATCAGTGCTCCTTCAGACCAGAATCGGCCTAATCCGGATACAACACCGATCATTCATTTTACTTCCGTCTGCAAACCCGACAAGATGAACAATTGCTACATTGAGTGCGTCTGCTCCCAATATATGCCGCGTTCGAGTTCTACCTCCCACCTACTGTGTGATTATAACAAGCAAAGTGGAGGTCGCCGTTCATCTGCCCTTTATCACGTCGCATATTTGTTTCATTTTGATACAAGTGAGTTCGGCTTTGTTTGCTTACTTTTGTCACAACTGACCTATATTAGTAAATCTAATCCTTTCGTTTGCTTTCCCGCCCTTTTTTACTACTGCTGTGTTTTGGCTCGTCTTTTCTGTTTTATGCTCATTAATTCAACTTTTGTTCTGTCCAATTTTGTAGACTTGGTTCAAAAGGTGGCTTATTTGTTATTGCTATTGTGCTGTTTGTCTTTGGCGCAGGCTAAACCCTTGGCTTCCACCGACAGATGGGACGTAGCCTGTACAGAACAATTATCAAAAAAGTTGCCAGTCAAGTACGAAAATAACCTGTTTATGAAAATTGTGCAAGAAAGTGAAAGAGCCAACATGCATTCGTCGGATGTGATCAACATTTTTGTAAGTCAATCAAGCTGAACATAAACATATGTCTTAAATGTTTAACAATCTAAAGAATTCGACTACAACTCAATTTTTTTTTATTAAAAATAGTTGGAAAAAGTGTTCAAAGATAAAGAATTTCCAGATAGTGTCCGCCATTTGAAGCAAGAATGGTTGCCAAAGGTGCAACTTAAAAACACCAAAATTGACGTAAGTTTCCAAATTGCTGATTTACCTACAAAGTTATCACAATTAATTTGAGCAGGCAAATGAAGTGATTCGCAACTCGTTCAATGTTTTACAACATTTTGCTGTGGCTTTTGAGCAAATGATTTTTGATGAGCTTTTTGGTGACGAAAGTCTTCTGCAACTATTTCGACAGGTGGAAGTGTACTTGTATCAACTTCTTAATAGAGTGCAACTTAGTGTTTGCATTAGAAATCTTGACATTGTCAAAGTTGAAAGAACTGTGATGAGCGAAAAATATAAACAACTTGCCGGAGATTCAAAACGTTTTTTAAGAAACTATTTGATACTTAGAGATTATTGTGAAGCCAGCAAACAAATTAAAGAACTTTTTAGTGCTCTAATTTAAATCAATTAATATTTCAATTTACTTAGTTGTTATATTTTTTTTAATAAGTCAACATAAATTATATTAATTAATTATTCTATTATTTTTGAAAATTTTTTTCAAACAGTGATTATTAATTTCATCTATGCAAATATCTATGTCTTTTTTGTTCATTTTTATCTATTTGATTTTTATTTGATTGAGTTAAACTGTTCATTCTTATAAGTAATTACTTGCGAATTAACAATATATTGATTTTATTAAACATTTATTTGAGTTAAAGTAATTAACTCAATGCCCATTAATTTAGAATAATTTAAAATTTCTTCAAATTTTTTATTTAATTTTACTAATTAGATTAGTTCTTGTATTCAAACTTTTTTTTAATGATTTGTTAGAAACATTTACTGGTCAACAATTGGTTGGCTTTTTTAATATTGAATAGATCATTTGCAAATTATTGTTAATTTTATATTTAAATTTATTAGAATAAGCTATTTATAATTTATTGTATGGTAAAACATATTCATCTGTAAATGCACATTATGTAAATATTTTTAATTCAAATATAATGTATGCTTTTTAAGAGCAATATTTAAATTTAAAAAAATAAAGATTGTAAAAAAATTAATATATTTATTTGCTGTTTCAATTTAATTTTATCTAATCAAATATATTAAAATATGTTGTTTATTTATTATGTAATAAACAAATATGTTGTTTTTAAATTATTTTTAATTAATTATATTTAAATCTAATAAAATTATATTAAAAAAACATTTATTTTTTATTAATGTTATTTAAATTTTCTATATTGGTTTTTAGGTATTATAAAAATCAAATTGTAAATAAAAGGTAAACAAAGCAAAGTTTGTAGTTTAAAAAAGACAATTCTCACGCCTAAACTAATAGTTAAAAAATACAAGTAGGCTAATGTAAAACTAAGATTATTCATACTATTACATCAAGACGTTGAAATAAGTCTTAAAGATTCATTCTAAATCCAGTTGTATCAGCTAAATTCAATCATTATTCATTAAATACAATCTTACTATTAAAAAATATATATTAATAATATTTATTTTATTTTATTGCATCTTTTAAAAATAAATCTTAATATTTTTTTTTAAATAAAAATTTTTTTTATTTAATATAAATTTAAAAAAATTTTTTATTAAATAATTTGGGGTATTTAAAAAAGAAATAATAAAAATTATTAAAAATACATTATATGTTATTGTTTTTAGATTAAATAACATCATATTGAAATTGCATTTTTAAAATTATATATATTATTGAATATATATATTTAAAAAAAAAATATTATATCAAATTTTATTAACTTGTATTTTTATATAAAATATATTTTAAATAAAAATAAAATTTAATTTAAAAAGAAAATTAATATATATTTGAATTTTAAAAAAATAATATGTATAGGACATTGCTTTTGTTTTTTATAGGATTACTAATTTTTTTTTTATTATATATTTTTTTATATGGCTAAAAATTTTAAATAAATATTAAAAAAAAAATAAAAATTTATTATTCAATTATAAATCATAAATTTAGTATTAGTAAAATGAATTCAAATATATTGCTATTGTAATAAATTTTTTAAAAATAAATTAAATTTTAAAGATTAAATTTAAAAAAAAAATTTTAATATTTATATTTAAAAAAAAAAATTATAAAAAAATTTTAAGAATTATGATACATTCCTAAATTTAAAATGATTATTATTAGAGTAAATTAAATAAAAAAAGATGTTTATAATGCTTATATTTTATAAAATTTAATTTTTTTAAATAAACTATTTTAAATTTTGTTTACATGTTAAAATGTAATTTATAAAAAAAAAAAAACAATATAATTTAAATAATTAAATTCCTTTATAAACAATTAAAAATTGCATTTTCAGTATATTTTGTAAACATGTAATATTTTAAAGTAACAAAACAAAAATAAACAAATAATTGCATTTCTTCAAAGCAATACTATTACTCTGTAAATTAAATTTTTATTAAACATGATGTATTATTAAATTTAAACCTGTCTCTATAATTCAAATTTAAACAAAATGTATTTCAAATTAAAGTGTTATTTTGTCTCAATTTAGCTATATGTTTTATTAAATTTATTTTTACCGCGCTATAATTTAAATCTGTTTATTTAAGATCTAAATGTTTGTTTACAAACATCATGGACATCTCGTTTGTTTATATTTGGTTTATAGTGTATTCAATTATATTAAAAAATTATTAATTTAATTATAATTATTATTTACACACTTTCAATACATTAATCTTATATCATTATTTAAATATTTGTTTATTATCTAATCTAATTTGTTTAAATAATATTTAAAATATAAGTTTGAGAAATATTATCTTTTAATTGAATTAAACTATTTTTATATTAATTTAAGTGAATTATTACTCAAGTAATTACAAAATATTAAATTAAGAATCAATCAAATACAAACAATGAACAATAGAATGGCATATTTATATTTTTTTTTTTTCTAAATTTTATTAATAGTTATAAACAAATAAAAAATTATTTACATTTTTAAGTTCTCATTATGTAAGAACGTAAATATGGATTTAATGAATAAGTCACATCCAGAAATCATTTTTAATTACATTAAAGCGCTAGTAGTGTTAGAAACCTAAAAAAACAGTAGATAAAAAATCAGTGTGACTTTAATGAAAATGAAACCTAAATACTTTAAATAAAAACTTAAGAAAGTAAATATTTAAAAACAAACATAAAATAGCAAAAATTTAATTGAAAAGTAAAATCCTGAAGAAACATTTAATGAGCTTGTAATTATGTTGCCTGTTGCAAGTGTGCGTCAACAAAGATCTAAAATAACAAACGACATTTTTTGTTTATCTATTAAATTTAAGTTTATTTACTTAATGAACTACACCTGATAATTATGTGAATTTGACGTAATTCTTCACAAATAGAAGCAAAAAGACAAAAATAGTTGTGGGATCGGGTATTTTACATTCAGATGACATTCAAAATACAGCAATGTTTAATTAAAAACAAACTATTATGCTGTTTTATTTTTTTCAATCAATGCAATATTATAAAATATAAGCCAAATTAATTTTTTAAATTTTGATAAATACGCAAGTTGCACAAACTTTCAATAATTTTAAAAAATTTCAAGAAATTTTCAAAATTTTAGAAAGTTTAAAAAGTTTCAGAATTTCAAAAAATTTCAAAAAGTTTTATAAAAATTTGTTTAACCAATGTTCATAGTCTGGTAAAGATGAAAAGTGTTTGTCAATTTTCATATCTAAACTGTCAATATGTAATTCTTTTCTTAAATCACATCTTAATTTAAACATATTATTTAACTGTTTTAATTCAACTTGATTTCGATTTTCGATTTGGGTATAACGAAACTCCATTTCATTTGTATAGAATAATCTACGGAATTGTTCTCTAGTAGTTCGCGGTAAATAAGGTGGAACTAAAGAATTAATATTAGGTTGTAAACAATTTATTTGATTAAGAAAAGGTACGCATTTATCCCAATTTTTAGCTAATCTGATAGGTAAGTTTATAATTATGAACAAAACAAATTAAAAAATTAATTTCATTAAATTAGATAAACTTACTTGCAAAATGGATTAAAATTAGCATTTTTAGAATAAGAAAGTAAATTATAATTTTTATTTATAAATTTCTTATCATCTTCTTCATATTCGTCAAATACTTCTTTGTCGGACAATTCATCTAAAAGATCATTATGAATATGTTTAAATTTTAAACATTTTTTTAATAAAATTTTAATTGTATTAAATTCTTTCTCAAATTCTTCAATTGGACAAATATTTCTCAAACCCAAATCGGATAATTTTAATGTATTAATTTCTTTAATTTCTGTTTAAGTTTGATAATTAAAAAATTGTTAATTTACGACATAAGCAAAAGTAAAATACCTTGATATGTTTTATTTATTAAAATAAAAAATATTAGTAAATAAAAAATAAGTTTGTATTTTTTAAATAATTTCATTTTTAACAACAGTTAAAATATGAAATGTTTTGATATTAAAAAAGTTGTCATGACATTCAATAAAAAAAAGTAAAAAATTATTAATTAAAATAAGTGAACAAAATTTATAAACAAATAAACATTATATAAAAAAATTGAAAATTTTATTTTAAAAATATTCTAAAATTATTTATTTTATTTATACAAAAATATTTTTACACGTTAAATGTTAAATAGAAAAATTAATTCATAATTATTCACATTTAGGAGAAAAAGTCCTAAAAACAGTTAATAGTCGGCATAGAAAAGAAATTTAACATATTAATATATATTCATATATATATAATAAATAATAAATTATAAATTTAATTTAGTTGTTTGTGGCTATTACAACTTGTGTAGATGTAGTTTATATTCAAAATTGTAAATTATATTTATTTAACCTTTATTGCTTGTTTTACCTTTTTCAAGGATATAATAACTAATAAAAATTAAATATGGAAAAATCCGCATAATTCAATTAGGTAAATTTAATTTATTTTTTTTTTTGTTTTGAACTAATTCATTTTTCTGTTTATACAATGTGCTAAATGGGCTATATACAAAATACTTACTTTTAATTTAAATAAATAGTTGGTTATTTTAAAAATAAAAATTCAACTTTGCGATGTGATTTAATGTTAGATATTTAGACATATCTAATACGAATAAACCTGTTTTAATCATATAAACACGAGTAAACTTCTTGTGATAATTTTACAAATTCATCTTTTTCCTGTTGATTCATATAAGCTAAATTTTCCTCGGTTATTTGATTAATGGGAATAAGTTGTCCTTTAACACGAACATTGGGTAATCGGTAAATTTCATAATCTTCATCTGTTAAATTAGAATCATTTATTAATGAATTTTTATAACGATCGTTTCCGTAGAAATCTTTTCCACCATTTATACCGATCCCGTTATTTAAAGGTTGTATCAAATCTTGTTTTTCATAAATTAATAAAGCTTCTAAAATTTCTTTTGTGCTAATATCATTTAATTCAATATCATGATTAAAGCCATTACCATTAAAGTATATTGAATTAGCATTGCCATTTTCAAACATTTTACGATGATGTCCATTGCTTAGTCCATTGACCAAATGATGGTTAGATTCTGTTTTATTTTCAAATATAGTGCTTTCTGTCAGCCATGCTGGTCGCTCTTTCTTTGCTCGTCCATTATTTACATCATTACCCATTAAATTATCTTTGGAATCTACAATGGAATTGCTGACATCTTCAATTTTCACGGTCATTGATCTTTCTTTCATTAACATATTCTCATAAGCATTATTAATGCCCTTGTTTCGATCGTTTGAATTCCACTGTTCAGATTCATTTTCTTTTGATGGTAGTACCACATCTAAGGGCTCAGGTTCTAGAAGTTCAGCCGGTAATTTCAGCTCTTCTACTTCTTTTAACAATATATACAAAGGCTTAATTTGTTCATTAAACTTAGCCAAGACTAATCTCGAATCTGCTTTGGGAAGGGCACTTGATTCTTCTTCAACCACATCTCCACAGTAGTTGCAGCGAAACTCACCAGTAGTCAAGTCGCATAACTGATCTGCTTCTAAATCAGTGTACGTTTTTTTACAATTGATGCAAATGAATGAAGCTCTTGCTGTGTTATCTCTTTCTTCAGTTTCAATTTTTCTTCTCATGTGATCTATTGGAGCAAAGAATTTGAAAATTAATAACAATCAGTTAAATTTGTCTTAATTTTAAGCCTCTTGCTTGAACATGTTTAAATAAAATTTTCAGATAGATTTATGCAATGAGTGTTTAAATTAATTGCATAGACTTTTATTATGATTCTTTACTATAGATATGTACATCGATATATTGCTTTGAGCTAATTGATCACATTTACAAAAAAAAATATCCACTCTCATTTACACTGAAAATATACACTGGTCAACATTGAAAAGATAATTGTTAAATTAAGAATAGCATTTTACCTAATTTATATTTAACTACATTGACGAAACTTCGGTAATTTATATAATAATAGTTTTGTTTTTTTGATTTTTTATCAGGTCCAGTCTCCATTTTGATTCTTGTTTTTAGGATCTTTTCATTTCTTAATTGACCTATCACATTTCTTAATTGCTTTTTTTCAAACTTGATAAGCTCTTCAATATCTTCTTCCGTCATGTAAATTTTGCGAATCAATATATCAATAACAAGCATGTGCTCCACTTCATAAAACCCACGTAGAACCATCCTTAACAACTTCTTAATTGCAGTGGGCACTTCCATTTTGAAGCAAACTTAAGAAACTATGGATTTTGGCTTTTCGCAATCGGATTTATGAGAAAAACGTTCCGATTCCGAAAATCAAATGAGAAATGTAAATAAAGATAAGTCTAGCTGTTTTTGGGGAGCGTGCATAAATTTAGTTTAGAGCGTTGCAGCTGTTGCAGACTGGTTTGCGGGCTTGGGCTCAAGCTTCTGTACAGCTAGTATTCAGCTGGCATCAGGCTTATTCTCAACTAGTACCTATACTAAGTCAGACCTTAGTGAGAAGTGAGTCAGATTTAAGTCAGATCTGAGTCATACCTGAGTTACACCTGAGTCACACCTAAGTTGAACCTAAGTCAGACTGGGCCAAACCATTGTATCAAACTTGTGTCAATTTTTTTGTCTGAAATCCGTACACAAGATTGAGAACACTCCCGCTCCAGGCTGTTTGCAGAATGACTCCTATTGCTGCTAGTTGTTTATGGATGAATTCTGCTTGATGAAGTTTATATTGGCCAAAAGTGAAGAAATCTGTTCGCTTTGTTGGTTCAATACTTTCTGCACCGAGGCCAGCTCCTTCTTATTTGAGCACAAAACGTTAAGACGCTCATCCTTGTTTCTCACCTTCTGGGCATCGGCTTCTTCCTGGTATTTAAGCTTTAAATTTATTTGATTCACTGACGACTTAAATTGGTCCACCTTTTCTTGTAGATTTTGCATGTTTTTCATCAGTTTTAGTTCTGCTTCTGTCATTTGAGTTTGTTTCTTATGTAGTTTGTCAATTATTTGTTCAATTTTGTTGGACAGTTGTTCTTGCTTTTCCAAAGTTTTGTCATATTTTTTGCTTAGCTCTTTTAATTGTTTAACCAGTACTTTGCTTTTCTCTTCGCAGTTATTCAAATCTTCTTGCTGCAACTCTTTTTCTTTAATTAGCAAATTTACTCTCTTTTCAATTAATTCAGATGCTGTGTCAAATTTAGCCAAATATTCAGTTTTTAATGTTTGTGTGGTGTTTAGTAAAAATTGTAAGTTTTCTTTTGGATCTAATTTTCCCTCAATATTCTTTAATTTTATTAAAGGAGCGTTTGAACTTCTTTGCAAAGCTTTGTCAATGTGTTCACTAAATTCTAAACATTGCATTTTCTTCACTAAATTTTCCTTCTGTTCCCAGTTAGGCGTCTGATTCTCAAAAATAAAGTCTTTTTTAAAAAAATTTAAACTAGAAATTCTTTGCGAAATTAATTCTCCTGAAGACAATAGAATAGACAAAATAAATCCTTTTTGAAATGTCATTGATACGCCGCTAGGAATAAAATGTTCTTCTTCATTAGCAGATGCAATAGGTTTAGTGCAAATCAAATGTTCAACTATAGTTTCATCTATTCGCACGGAAGAAAGATCATTTGTATTAAATTGATTAATAAACGGAACACTAACTACATGAATACCAGCTAAATGTGTACAAAAATACCGATCATTTTTAATTGGACTTTTAATTAATTTAGCATTGCAACAATTTTCCAAACCAGTAGAAGAAGTCAAAGAAACAGTAAGCTCAATAGTTTCATAAACATAAAGATTGATGTTTGGCAAGAAAGAGCTAGTGTCATCTTCAAGATCGTCAATAGCAATGCAGTGATGAAGCATACCTGTTGATGTAGCAATCACAATAAGAGCTGGATTAGAGTTGAGAACAAGTAGAGAACAAGCATCCACACCATAGTTGTCTTCGGCAGATGGAAGCATTTTCAGAGGACCATAAGTTCTTTTGGAAACATAAGGACTTTGCAAACTGGTATAAACCAGAAGAATGTCCCCGTTTCCCTTAAGAATATAGATGGGCCAGAAGATATGTTCGATGTCGACGAGTTGAGTGGTGGAATGAATGTCAGTATTGTCGGGCAGATCAGAGCTGTCGAGCAGATCATGACCGTGAAGAAAATCGGTTTGGGTGACCTTGAACTGTGATTTGTAAAGTTGTTGTTTGGTGCAAGGAGGTCCAAAATCGAAGCTGATGGCAGTTTCGCCTAAAGAGAGCGCGTAAACAGACAGATTGTAGGTGCAGAAAGAGTCGCTATTAAGAGCAAAGTTGATTTTCTGAAGGGCAATGGCTGGATCGGCAATGTCAATGATACGAATGATATTGTCGTTGGTCAAAGTGACCACGTGTTGTTCATTAAGCGAACCCGGATGCCAGTGACAGTCCAGAAGAATGGTCTTGGTGTTGCAAACAAACAGACGTTCGATCAGTGTCCAGGACTTGACTGAGATGGAATGCTTGCCGCCTTCGTATAAAAATTGAGCACCGTATTTACGGGGTAGTTCCAACACGTTCAGAACCCGGGAACCCACCAACAACATGTAACGATTGGTTGGTTCGCTCACTTTGATCCAGTTGATATCGAACATAGGAGGGTTAGTGGGCAAAAGCAGTTGCAAAGAAGTGACTTCAACATTATTCTTGATGGTCAGGTAGCAAAGTACCTGCTTTTCTCCGTTCCAGATGAACAAACCATCATTGTACTCGATCAGATTACGCACCTGTTTGCTCTTTTTCTGCAAATAGCTGTTGCAATCCTGTTTCAGACTCCTAAGACTTTGTTCAAGCTTCTCCTGTTGGTCAGATGGTAGACTGCAGTCCACCGACAACTGGTTCCACATGCTGGCTACAAAACGTAAAAAGGACGGCAAACTCGACTCGCAAACAAGTGATCTTAAAGAAATTGTCTCCTCGAACGGGCTTACTAAACAAACACCTAGTAAAGATAACAATAACAAATCTTCAGCCAATATAACAAAACAGTCCAGCAAACCCGTGGCGGGCACTTCTTCGAAATCGGCTAGCTAGCTAGGCGCCGGACCGAGTTTGTTTACATTTTACAGACGGCGTCCTCTGTTTGCGCCTTATTTACTGTTAGCGCACTTGTCTAAACATTTAATCACAATTGATTTAGGGATTTAATTACTTCTGGTCTGCGGATTTAATCACCATTGGCCTGCAAATATATCATCATTGGTCTGCAAATTCAATCATCATTGGTCTGCAGATTCAACCATCATCGGTCTGCAAATTCAATCATCATTGGTCTGCAGATTCAACCATCATCGGTCTGCAAATTCAATCATCATTGGTCTGCAGATTCAACCACCATTAATCTGCGAATTCAATCATTATTGGTCTGCAGATTCAACCACCATCGGTCTGCAGATTCAACCACCATCAATCTGCGAATTCAATCATCATTACTCTACTGACTCAATCACTATTGGTCTGTACAGTTATTCACCTTTAACCTGCAAATTTAATCATTATTCAAATTCAATTACCGCTGATATACCAATTCAATCGTCATTAATCTGCAGATTTAATTGTAGATTCCGTTGCAGATTCAATTACTATTATTCTACCAATTTCGTCACCAATGCTCTACGCATCTAATTTCCCTAATAGGCAAATTTAATCACTAGTGTTTTACACATCCTATCTCTCTAATTAGTCTTAAATTACTTTGTGTTTACAGATTTCCATCAACTGTGTTTTTAGTCATTTTAACGCTATTAACATTCCTAACCAAATTTAAAATATACATATTCCATCAAGCTAGTCTTTTCATCTTAAAATCATTCTACTTTTATTTCTTCTAATTGATTGCAATAGCAAATGGTCTGCATTTGGCTATTCAAATTGTCAAAATCCAGCCTAGACTGGTTTGTCTGCGACCTACACCAGGCTACCAACTGATTTGAAAATGTGATCAACTCTAAGATGTACAAATCATTTTGCTTTTTACTTCTTTTCATCTTACTTTGGCTATTTTTTGGGATACAATTTCTTCTCTTTGTTATAACTGCAGTTCTATTTTCTTTAGCTGCTATTTATTTGGCTTCGTTCAGAAATTCAAATGACATCGAATTACTCAACTTATTCGGAAACAATGTTCTTTTTGATTTAAACAAGGAAATCAGTTTGATTGATAACAAGATATTTAAAAATAGTATTTATAATTGTTCACCTAGCATCAAATTTAATGGAGCCAACTATTTTCTACGAAAACATTCCGCTTTTAAAAGCTTTTTATTTAGTCAAAAAAGCTTGGATGACAACACCAAAGATGCTTACACTCAAGACTCCAAAATTGACGAGCAAATTAATGACATATTAAATTTGTTCTTTCGTGACTTTATTCGCAGCTGGTATTCCCAAATAACTAACAACCAAGAATTTCTTAACGAACTAAGAGCCGTCATCCAAATTGTGATCCGTTTATTTGTAGACCGTCTATATAAAATTGATAAAATCAATTTTATCACCGCCAAACTTGTAGACAATTTTGCCACTCATGTTAAACTTTATCGTATGTCCAAACAACATTTAAAAGCTTCCAATTTGGAAAAGTCAAACGCCAATATTGTATGCACATTTTTTAATTTTGAGCTTCAATTGGAAAACAACAAATTTTGTAGGGATGCAGTTTGTGAAAATGATGACTTTTTTATTGAATATTTGTCTGAAGTCAGTCTTATGTTACAATATATTCTGTTGCCTCCTCATATCTTCAATAACAAGCCAGCTGTTTATTTAATTAGAACCATTTTAGTAGATTCGGTTTTTTTTCCGTTGATCGAACTCTGTTCTGATCCAGATTTTCTTAATCAATGTTTAGTTAGCTTTTGCAAGAACAAAAAAAGATATGTGCCATTATCAGAATCATTTTTGATTGCAATTAGATGCTGTAACGATGTAAATGAATTAAGTGCAACTTTAGACAGTTTAGACATGGAAATTTCAAATCAAAGATCTAAAGATACTGGAGGAGAGGATGATTTTGAAATTAAACAACAATTAGGAAGTCTGCATTATGTACATTCTATTATAACTAATAAGTTAAAACAATTAAAAGATGGTATTGCAGAATCAGATTTATTTACCAATCAAATGCAAGTTAATTCTGATTTTAGTAACAATTTTAAAACTTTTCAATTGCCATTTGATTTTGTTTTAAAAAATCCAATTGCTTTAACGTATTTTTTTGAATATGCTACTAGTATTAATAAACAAGCCTATTTAAATTTATATCTAAATATAGAAGGATTTAAAATTTCAGTTGAACAACATTTTATTGATGTAGAAATGAAAAAAAATCAATTAAGTAAAAAAAGTAATGAAAATCAAACAAGGCAAGATGGTAATGATGAATTACAAGCATTTAATCTTAAAGTTTTAAGAGATGCTGCGTTTACAATTTTTAATTCATATCTTTCCAAAGAAAGTTCCAAAAATAATGGAATAGAAATTGAAGATTTTATATTAAAAGAGACTTTTAAAAACATAAATAGAGAACAATTGTCAGAAAACATTTTTGATTTAGTTTATGAAAGAATATATGAAAAAATGAAAAATGATGATTGTTTTTTTAAATCTTTTAAAAAATCAATTCATTATTTCAAACTTTTAGGAGAATTAGATTTACTTAAAAATTATTCAACAAATGAAAAATTTAGACAAATTGATGAATCAACTTTTGAAAACGAAGAATCTACAAATATTAAAAACAAGCAAGAACAAAATAATGATTTTTCTGGTGATTTACAAGATGATCTAGTCATAGAGTATGGAAACTCAAGTTTATTAGAGATTAACGCTAAAATTATTAGCACTGGAATAACCAAAGAATTCGGAACTTCTTATGGAGTATATTGTATTAATGTGACTAAAAAAGATTTTTTATCTCTCGAAGGAAATTCTAAAGAAGAACAGTGGTATGTTGTTAGAAGATATAGTGATTTTTATTTATTTCATCAGCAAACTGTAAAATCATTTCCACAACTATGCAAACTTGATCTGCCTGGCAAAAAAGCATTTAATAATGTAAATCAAGAGTTTTTAGAACAAAGAAAAGAGATGTTGAACACATATTTGCAAAATCTTTTAAAATTGTTAAATAATTCAAATTTTGAACATTTTTATGATTATAATAGAACCAAATTTAGGAATCATATTTTAAAATTTTTACAATGTGGAAATTACCCAGGAGATCAAAATAATGGAATTCAAAATATAACCAAAACAATGACCAATGTTTTCAACCCATTTAAATCTTCAATAAAATCGGCTGTAAAAACTGGATCTGATAATTTAATTGATAGTTTTCAAAAATTGAAATCTTATGGAAATTTGAATGGAAACCAGTTGATGGCAACAAAGAGTAATTTGAATGAGACTAAAGTAAAATCATCGAGTCAGAACTCAATAAATAAAATAAGTTTGTCTGGTTCTTCGTCATCTTTAAATAACCAGAAGTCAATAAACGAATGTGATAATGTTTACGAGCTTGGAGTGAAAATATGTAACGCAGTCCAATCAGAAACAGATGAGAACATTCCAATTCAGATTTTGTTGATTTTGATGGACGAGATATTTGATTTGAAAAGTAAGAATTTTTGGTTACGAAGAAGAATTGTAAATATAGTTAAACAAATAATTCAGACTACTTATGGAGGAACAATAAACCGGAAAATAATCAAATTTGTGAATGCGATGTTTTCTTGCAAATCAATAGCAAGTTACTTAAAATCAATAAAGAAGCACCTGTGGCCAAACGGATACCCAGCATTGGCAAATCCGGAGAGAGATGAGCCGACGAAGTTAAGATCTAAAGTGGCCGCAAAGATGCTTTTGTTAAGTTTGCTGCCAGATGACTTAACCAATATAATAGGCAAAGAGACCTGTCGCAAAGGTGTGCTCAGCCTGTTTAACATGTTGCAGAACAGGCAATTGAACCGCAGATTGGTGATTGTAACCTTTGAAAGTTTTTTGATCAAACTGTTTCCGGACAACCATTTTGACCAGTTTTTTGAGAAGCTACACAGAGAGGGAACGATGAGGAAAAGCTACTTGTGTAGCAACAACCCGGCCTGGCCGCCGGACAGCCCGTCCACCAAGCCTCTTTTGAGAAAAAGAGGCTGAGCAGTATTGTTTATTTTTTTATTGCCTGTCCAGTTTTTATGCAGTTGATTGTTAAAATAGTTTACCTGTTTATTGTAGAAGCTTTGTTTGTAAATAAAGTAACTTAATAAAGAACCAATTAGAGTGCTAAGCCTGGTAAAACTGCAGGTGTAACTTTCGCGCCTTTTTTAAGAAATCCACACAAGTTTGTATAACTCGCCATTAGATGGTGAACCAGCTGCATTCACTACCTATGCATGGCTAGAATTTCAAAACACAAACCCATTGTGAATTGAACTCAAAACAAACGTCAGGACTTTGTTATGTGATGGCCAACAACAAGTGCATCAAGGACAAAATTCTGACAACAATCGATGACATTGAAATCATCTGCAAGTTAGTTTTCTCTCCAATCCTCTTCATTTGTAACCTATTCAAATCTCAACTTATTCAAACCCTAACCTATTCAAATCATAACCTATTCAAATCTGAACCCATTAAAACCTCGACCCATTTAAACCTCGAACCATTCAAACCTCAACACATTCAAACCTCAACACATTCAAGCATCAACCTATGAAACCTTAACCTGTAAAACGTGAACCTGTTTAAACTCCAACCTATTCAATCCTCCTAGCAACCATACACTTTTCAGTGTTTCTCATCTTTTATTTCGTTTCTCAACTGAGCTTTGTTTTTTGCAGGGACCTATTTGAGAGTTTGCTTACCCCCAAGCCTCTCAAACAACAAATCGGACATAATATCGACATTTCACAGTTTGCCGATCTTCTTGTCTTTAAGGACAAAGAACTGAAAAAGTTTGTGGAAGATGCTCAAAATCAAGAAGAGTTTGAGTCCAAAATGGACTTGCTAAGACAGGAAGTTGCTAAACATGAAGAAGAAATCAAACTGTTGCAAAAAAATCTCAAGGAGGCTGAACACATTCTTGTATGTAAAGCTCTTTATTTCCTTTTCTTTTCTTATTTTTGTTCATATTTAGGCAACAGCCATTTATCAGGCCAAACAAAAGCTGCATTTAATCAAAAAAGCCAATGATAATTCTATTCCTAGTGAAGAACTAATTAAATATGCTCATAAGATTAGCTCATCACATGCTGTGGCTGCTCCTTATAATTGGGAACAAGGAGATCCTCGAAGGCCTTATCCTACTGACATGGAAATGAGATTAGGATTAATTTGCCAGTCTTCTGAATATCAAACTGGCACATCACATCTTCAAAATCAACAAAATACACAATTTGGCGTTAATGAAAACCAATTTGATCATCCAAGCTCTACTTCAGCATTTTCATGGAATTCCACCGGCCAAAATACTGGTAGCGATATGAAAAGCCAATTATCAGTTTCTAACAATTTAGCTAATTCAGGAAACTTGACTGAAAATAAATCAAACGGCAATGGAAAAGACGTTCTAGAAGATGTTGAAGTGATGTCGACGGATTCATCAAGCAGCTCTTCTAGTGATAGCCAGTAAATAATTAACTATAATTTTTAAACATATTTAAATACATTCTATTAAATTAAACTATCTCTTGACTTGGCAAAACAAAAATAGATTCTTGCTAGGTTTTTGTTTTCCACTACTTTTTTTTTACTGTGATATCCAATAATAATAAATATAAATTGATTGATCAAATTAATAAAATTAATCAAATGTCTAAATATATGCTTGAAGAGAATAGAAAAAGTTTGCATCCTAAGTCTAAAAAATGTTTAAATATTAATTTTAATGAAGAAAAAATACAAGTGGCTGGAAAACTTGAATCGGACAATGAAAAAAGCATCATTTTTGAATTTGATAATGGAGAAAATAAGCCAGCAGTTAGTAAATTTAAAATTAATAAAAAAAAAGAGGCCAAATTTTTGATTGAATCGCACCAAAGTCACACTAAATTGGATAATTTATGTTTAAAACAAAATCCAAAATCAGCGAATAGATCAAATGCTCAACAAATTGAAAATACTAATTCACAATTATTGCCTAAATTAATACAAACAGAACATGAGTATAAAATAAGAAAAAATCCTGAAAGAGAAGCTAAATTAAAAAGCAAAATAATTGATCAAAATTTAAAATTTAGTAATTGTTTTTTACCAAAGAAAAGAAAAAATAAACAAACTGGTTCAGTAAAAAAAATGAAAATCAATAAAAATGAAATACTAAAAAAGGAAAATAATGAAAAATTGTTTGATGACATTTCATTTAAATTAGGACGTTCTGAAGAAAGTTTTTCATCTAAAAATTCAGATTTAAGTAAGAAATCAGTTAAGAGAAAAAGTGAAAGCTTGTATGAACCAAATGAAAAGAAAATAAAAATTGATCACATTTATAACTTAAATAAAAAAAGAAAACAAGATTTATCAATAGATTCTAGTTTAAAATCTACTAATTTAGAAAGCGAACCGGGCGAGATAAAATTACTCGGAAAATTAGGACATTGCAAAGGCAGCATTCGTTTAGACGAAAATTCAAAGACGACTGATAAAAAGTTTGACTTAGTTGAAGATACAGAAAGTGTGGAAAAGCAACCAATAAGAAAAACTTTAAAATCGAAACCTTACCTAACTAAGACTTTTTTCCACAAAAATTGCATACATAAAAAGAAAATGAACAGAGAAAAGTTGAAAAACTATGACAATGAAGAAAATAATGATATGAGATTGTTAGATTTGAACCAAAGCTGGCTAAGAAAACGTTCTCAAGATGGTTTAAGACATATAATACTGGTATATTCAATTTTACTGTTGCTTGAATTTTTTCATTTTTTTAAGCCATTCGCACTGTTCATAAATCACAATTTACCAATTAGTTGTTTTTTAATAGACAACTATTGGGCGTCCACCCAAGCCACAGTGTTGATCTATTTACTAATTTGTTTGGTGGCCAAAGCGTTACCTGAAATCTATCAGACGGTGAAACCTCGTTTAAGCAATGCCCGACACATTTGTTACAGTTTACTAATTGTTTTATCTTATACCTTGATTCGCAAATGTTTGTTTGTTTGGAGCTTGAACAGAGAGCAATCCTTTCCAGCCAATGTATTGCTATCATGTCTAATGCTAATGGTGTATGGCACAATAGCTCTTTACTTATCACCTGAAACTCAATTCAGTTACAGCACTTATGTAACTACACGATGGTCTGAAAACCCAGAAGATCTGATGCAATGGCAATTCAATCAATCATTATTACAGTCAACTCTGTTGATTATTTCACCTTATCTTATCTTAATACCTGTGTTTGGCAGTTCCAGATGTAAATTATATTCATTAAGCACACCCATAGCATTAGTCAGTACCGTGATTTATTCGTTTGGTTTGTATTTATACGTTTATACCAGGATTTACCGATCCTTGCATTTAAACCACAGTCCATACGTTTTTCAATTAAGTCCGTATGTATGGCTGTTTATTTGCAAAGTGTCTAATTTACGCAATCCTTCTTATTCTGGTGCCTTGCTGATCATAACTGCTTATTCCATGCTTTCCCTTAATGTCTGGAGTCTCATACTATTTGTTTTGGCCATCATTTATCTTCAGTATCGAACAGCTAAATTATCAAGCTACTTTGAAACTGTAAATTACAAAGTATGGCTTCAATATAAAAAACGTTATCCATATTCGTTTATTCCTTATGTTTATTAAGTAAATTAATTTTTCACTTCATCAGCATACAGCTTAAGCTACCATGAAAACTAAAACTCATGCATTACATTGTAAAAATTTTATTGCCATGCACTAACTGCAAATCTTATTATTTTTGAAATAATTAACACTTGGAAAACAATTTAATTTCTAAATAAACATTAAATTGTTTTATTTTTGATAAGAAAAGTCAATGTCCAAAATAAATATTGAAAATAGAATATGACATAAATATCCTATTTTAAGTGCTTGATTTGTTTTGAAAACGAGCAAACATAAGACAGTTTCAATATAATAATCAACAAAAAAACATTCGATATGTAATCATAAAAGTAAACTAGTTTAAAAATGGTTTTTAAAAAGTTTGCTTTTCAAATATGTTGAACACACTGTTCTTTTGTAATTATTGTGTTTTTTTCAATTAGAAGAGCAAAGTTTGTTTATAAAAACAAAGCCAATTCTTCGATTAGTGTGATGCGTGCAATTGAAACTAATTGATTGATTTGGTTTGTCAATTGTTTGCTAGTTAAATGGAGTGGTGTTTAATTAAGGTTTAATAGGGAAAAGAGATAAGTGAAGAGGGAAAGTACGCAATTAAGTAGAGAAATCATTTGTAATTTGTAGCTTTGGTTTTTGATTTTAGATTTAATTAATTTTGATGAGCTAATGTGAGAGTTGAGACTCGGAGATGAGAATAAGAATCTGATAACTAGATGGTCAGGTGCAAAAGTTGTCAGGTTCGGGTTGAGCAGGCTGAGGTGTGAATATTATGTGTTGAGCAATAAATGTCAGACATCAAATGAATGGCGATTGCCTTATTCAGGTTTTAGCACCAATGATGTAAGTGTCTAGATGTTCAGAAGTGTCTTAATTCTAGCACCAATAAGATTGTTGACACCCACTATTTGTTTGCAACCATCTCTATGGTAACAATATCAGCTGTTTAACGATTTGGTCGGGCAAGTGCGTATTAAATGCTTGTACAAACGGGAGCGTTGTTTGGCAGCTTGTTTACGATCGTGTTGTTTTGCTTTCGGAAACTTGTTCAGAAATCTTATGAGAAGAGCTTTCAGCTTATGCCAGTCTGTTTAGGACCAGAATTCTTTCATCCAAGTAAATCATTCGACTTTATCATCAGATCTTCCATCAGCCATCCTAACTTAGACTAGCCTATGCAAATGCAAATCAGCCACTATTGAATGTGTTCGATGAACGTGTTCAGATGTAGCTCTTGTTTTCAATTTAATTGTTGGTCAACTGTCTTTACAATTGTGGTCAACTTGAATCTATAATTGTTTTAATCGAAATCATGTTCACCTTGTGTAAATATCCTTTATCTAGCAAATCGAGTTAGCTTGCTTTCTCAATAATGTGGACCAGTGTGATTGGATTTTATACACACTTTTAACATAATAGTCTGCTTTTTTCAAAAAGAAGAGCCAAAGTTCATTGAGTTTTAATTTTAAACAAAAACTATCTAGTCTTTTAAATTTTGTCAATCTTATTCTGTTGTATTTTGTTGTCTTTGAGATGGTCTTATCTATATATTTGTGTGTTCTTGCTTTTTTGGCAGATAACTTAATAATTTTATATTTGAGTTAAACTATTCAAAGTGTCCACAATTAGACATTGTTGGTCACTATTCTCAAAATTCTGACTATCAAATTAACTATTTTTGCCCAAATAAAGTGAATGCTTGGTTAAGCATAATTTAAATTATTTAGATCAGATCAAAATCAAATTTTAAAGTCAGATTTTAACAATCCATAATAACATCCAATAGAGATAAATATTTTAACTATTAGCGAACGTTTTGATCGCGAAACAATGTCGCACTTATTTTTTATGTATTAAAACATCTTGGAATCATTGGTTAATCAAAACTTT
The DNA here is from genome assembly GCA_025170145.1 of Pyemotes zhonghuajia. Taxonomy (NCBI): domain Eukaryota; kingdom Metazoa; phylum Arthropoda; class Arachnida; order Trombidiformes; family Pyemotidae; genus Pyemotes; species Pyemotes zhonghuajia. Next base: position 16,832,986 of record CM045846.1, on the reverse strand, counting down.
TTTATCACTGAAATACTCAACTGTGCAGCTAATTAGAATGTATTAATAGATTTCTGTTCATAGATGTTTGTAAATAATTTTTGCCTTTGTTTACAAATAAATTTAGATTACGTCAGGTTACGGATGCTAGTTTATAGCACTAACTGGGATTGTGCTTTTAAAAAAACTCTTTCCATTAGTCAAGTAAACAACAAATAATGTGATCATGTTTTAATTTGCATCATGTTTATGAGTTTAGATAAAGCATCCGGATAATTGCGTTGTTGGATAAACCGTAAACCTCAACTAGTCTTATATAAATAAACACTTGGATGCGAACATAAGAGCACTGACACAGACAGATGTGGCTAAAAGTGAACCCTGATCAATGAACTTATCTATAGTGTGCAATCTGGCACCGGCTAATCTGTTAATATTTTTGTTTAGTTAATCTGTTTTAGTAATCTGCTCTATTGATTTTCTCTATTGATATGTTTCGTTAAATTGTTGTGTTGATTTGTGTGTAGATTTGAGTTTTGTGTTGATCTGATATATAGATCTGTTATGGTAATCTACTATGATGATCTGCTTTGATAATTTTTTACGGTAATTTGCAACGGTGATCTACTACGATGATTTACTACGATGATCTACTGCAATGATTTACTACAATGATCTACTATGATGATATGCTACAATGATCTGCTACAATGTCTTGCTGCAACGATATGCTACAATGATTTGCTACAATGATCTGTTTATTTAATTTGTTATGCAAATTTGGTTCATTTATTTAATATATATAAAAATCGAAATTAGTTTGAACAGCTAACCGTGTCAAACATTGGACTGACATTTTAAATATTAAAAATTATACGATTTGGACAATAGTTTTAACTTTAGATAAGACTGCTTGAGAAGAGCAATTGGAAAGATTGAATTGTTTAGATAAACTGTTATAGAAATCTTTGGAGCTTGCCTTTGGAGTTTGTCTCTAAAACTTGTGTTTGAAGCTTGTTTTTGGAGTTTGTCTCTAAAACTTGTGTTTGAAGCTTGTTTTTGGAGTATGTCATTGGTTATTGTCTATAAATAACGGTTTTAGAGATTGTTTGGATATGTTTGGAGATTGTGTTTGAAGATTTTGTTTGAAGATTTTGTTTGGAGATTTTGTTTGGAGAATTTGTTTGGAGAATTGGTTTGGAGATTATATTCAGAGATTATGTTTGAATATTTTGTTTGAAGATTGCGTTTGGACATTGTGTTTGGAGATTGTGTTTGGACATTGTGTTTGGACATTGTGTTTGGACATTGTGTTTGGACATTGTGTTTGGACATTGTGTTTGGACATTGTGTTTACCAATCATGTTTGCAAATTATATTTGGAAATTGTGTTTGCAAATTGTCTATGAAAATTAACTTAAAAGTAAGAGTGGTTACCTTAAAAATTAAGCACTATATTGAAGACTTGTTGTGAAGATCAGCTGTTGAGATCAGCTGTTTGGCAGAGAAAGATATTGATGTAATTAATTGGCCGCTTTGTCCGCCATCTGTGTTCCTGCAGTACTGATTGTGTGATTTTTTTTCTATTTTCGTCTGGTGAGCATCTCAATAAAAAGTTGCTGGTCAAGTTCTTTGTTAAATCAAAGTCTTCAAGAAAGAAAGTCTTCGAGAATCAAAGACAAAACGTAGATCAGTGTTTCCGTGACTGAAATCAATATGATTGCAATGTTTACAAAGTGATCGATTGAATGCAAACTCGTCCTTATATCAAACAGCTTTAGCCCGACTCAATTTACCAAAATCAGTTTGATTAAAACAAGTTCAAAGCAATGTTTGTGATAAAAAATCTATGTTTCTAAGTGCAATGTTGAAAATAGCAATCATTACTGCCTAATTTTAAAACCTTCTTTGAAAAGGTCCAATGCAAACAAATGCAGCACTTAGGCGAATTAAAGTTCTATAAGCCTACAGATATCAGAGCCAAGATTAACAAATTTGTTTAGCCAACTTGAGTTGCAATTTTGACTTTTCAATTGGCTAATTGTTTGCTGTCTCATTGACTCGCACAATTCGAGATTCCTAATTAAGTTTGTTTATTTTTTGCACATTCAAGTGACTGGGCATTGGCTTAACGCTGACTAAGGACTTATACCTGATTAAAGCAGATTTTAGCAATTCTGAACAGACTTAAACAGATTTAGCACAGACTTGGCACAGACCTGGCACAGACCTGGCACAGACTTCACACAGACTTCACACAGACTTCATACCTGACAGAAATACCTGATAGAAATACTTGACAAAATAAACATTCTTTCATTACTTTTGCTACTACCTGCACTTAATTACTCTTCATGTGGCTCACCACACTTTACGATTTTGTTTGTCAACTGCCTAATTTGTATCATAATTTGATCGCTTTTCGAACACAAAATATTTTACAACTCACCCAGACAAAGTCAACTCAGGCCAAAGTCAAAATGGTCAAGACGTTTCGCCATTATCTTGTAGACTGCCATCGTACTTACAGTTGTATACATTGTCGAGCTCATCTTGCCAGTCATGATGAGCTTATATCAAAAGTAAGTGCATTAATTAATTAAATTTATATTTTAATTATATTCATGCAGTTTTCAAAGTTATTCATTTAACTTTTTTTTTACTTTTTTTTTACAATATTTTAAATCTAATTTCGCCAATAGTCATTCCAAGGCACTCAAGGAAGAGCTTATTTGTTTAATTCAGTGTAAGTTACTCATCACATCTTATTTATTTTTTAAAATTTATTAAATATATTATTTTTAAAATATTTTCTATTTTTTTAGGGTTAATGTGGGCTGTGGACCAGCTGAGCAACGTCTTCTTTTGACTGGATTACATGCTGTGGCGGATATATTTTGTGAGTGTTGCAAAACCACACTTGGTTGGAAATATGTAAGAAAATTGTTGATTAACAATCTTATCTTTTTAGTTGCAAATTGATGCACAAAAGATTTTTGATTTGAAGAAAAAAATAAATAAAAAATAAAAAGTTGATTAATTATGACTTTTATTTTTTAGTATTATTGAACCTTGTGCATTGATTCATATCTGTTTAAATCATTTTTTTAACATCACTAAATGTTTGACATTGCAAATTGTGCGCGGAGAAGTTAATAATTTAAAAAATTTAAGCTATATTATTAGTAGGACTGGATAACTCTATGTTAATTTTAAATTAGATATAAATATAAAATTATTTTTTTGCCAAAAACTTGAGCTTAATTAATCATTTATTATACAAGATGATAAATGACTTGTTTGATTAATGTTTACTGGTTTTTATTTATTTGCATGTTGTTGTATAATATAATTGAATGACTTTTAACTAGTCACTAATTTGTTTTATCAATCGATTCATTCTGTTAATTGACTTTAATCTCTTTTTTTCTTTCTCTCTTTTTTCTTTCCTTTTTCAATTGTTTTTACATCTACTCATCTATCATATGATGTTATCTTTTGCGAAATTAGGAATATGCGTTTGAATCAAGCCAAAAATATAAAGAAGGGAAATTCATAATTGAATTAGCTCACATGATCAAAGAAAATGGCTGGGACTAGTCGTAGAAAAGGTGTGTACTTGCCTTTATAGCCAAAATTAAAAACGGATCTCAAATTGCTTTTAATTTGCTGCAATGTTTTGAATTTTATGCGACTTGATTAGATAAATTTGATGCATATTAAAGAAAAACTGCAGTGCGTATCTGAATATGTATTATTGAAAGTTCAAAAAATGGCAAATAATATTTTTCGTTGTTATTTAAGTTGTTTAATTTTTGCAATTAATTTTTTATCATGTACAAAATGCAGTCGAAGAACATATTTACAAACGTTGCAAAATTGAAAACCACAAAATATGAACAGTTCAGTTTTTATTCCGCACCTTTTGTGACCTTTGAAAAGTTAAATATTTTTGAATCATAAGAAAAAGTTATTTTAAGTAATGTATCATTTCTATTTTTTAAGCTTCATTTTTACAAATGTTTTTTTTAATATAAATTTTTGATTAATTTCAATTCATTATTGTTTTTATACCGTTCATTTTTTATATATATGTAACGTTTTATAAGTATTGTAAACTTTGCAGCTAGTGTAAATAAAATTACGATGATTTTTTTACTTTTGAAATACTTTTAAATAGCGTTGAACAAAGTCGACGGACAAAATGATAGACTGGCGACACTAGATGTCGCCATTAACGAAAAAACTTTTTGATAATCTATTTACAGATTTAATTTAAAATTAGGCGCATAATTCTTTTGCTCTTCCTAGTTAATTGTGTTTACTTGAGTTTGAACCTGTAGTGAATGTGTTTGGATTAAACCTGGGATTAGGAGTGACATGGACAGTGGCCGATATTAAGCAACAATTGAGCAGGTAATATAAAAGCATCGATTTAAAAATGTTGCCAAACAAGATTATAATGGACAAACGTCAAACAGCAGTTTTAGGCTGATGAAACGAACAATGGAATGATAAATTATTATGAGGTAGGTGATTATGAGCTGGCGATTAGTAGTTAGATGGTGATCAGCACTGACTAAGGGATGGTTTTGCAAAGTGTCAAATATAAGATGATAGTTAGAAGACAGCCAGTGCAAGAAAGCAGCTGCAATGGTGAAACACGTCCGAGCAAATTTGGCATTTTCGATATAAAGGATCAAAGGATGCGAATGGTCCAGCGTCTTGAAAGTCGCGAAACGGAATCCACGCTAAGTCTGGCTGGGCCGGATCCTGTTCGCGCAGTTTCTGCAGCCATAAGACATGAGCCAGTTGATTAAGCTCTCCATTGCTAGCAAATGTGCTTTTCATAACGTTTATGGCTTTATCAGATTAGTACAATTGAAGGCAGTCATAGAGGTGACATCTGCTTCTAACGGCATCAACAACAATCACCTACACTGCAAGATGGTGTTTAAGAAGTGCCGGAGTAAGTTTAAGACTGTTGTCTTATGTCAGTGGTTGATCGGCTTGAGCTAGTTCAGGTTACTGTGGCTATTAAGGATTATGAACACTGTGTTTTCTACTGTAAGCTATTGTCACTCTGCACGGTTGCTATTTTGCACCATTACTGCTTCAGCTTGTTGCAGACTGTTTTCTCTTGTTTTCGGATCTTGCGTTTCGTGATCCCTTGTTTCCTTTTAGCCGTTTCTTGTTCTTATATGCAACGCTTCTTGTTCTTATATGCAACGCTTCTTGTTCTTATATGCAACGCATCTTGTTCTTATATGCAACGCATCTTGTTCTTATATGCAACGCTTCTTGTTTCCACTTGCAACGCTTTTTGTTCCTATTCCGAAGTGTTCCTGCTTCGAAGTGTTCCTACTTGAAAGTATTCCTACTTGAAAGGCAGTTCTTGTACTCTGGCTCAAAGGCTATGCCCACGTCTATTCCTCAATAAGTGATTAACCAAGTGTTCGGGATTTAAATCGGTGCAACGTGTAAACTGAGATAATCAGCTATTTGTTAGCTACACATACGTATACAACTGTTATCTAATTGGAGGAGAAAGTGTACAAATGTGATTTTTAGCATTATTGCCGTGCAACTATTTCCAATTGTCTACATTTAATCAACTCATTTGAGGGAAAATAAATGTTTTGCATCCGAGACGACCAGTTTGCCAAAAGTTTTCCTAATTACCTAGGTTGCTTGCCCACTTTCCTATTACTTTTCAAGTTTTTATATTTTCATATCTACTGCTGCGTGTTTCTCTTAAGTTCGATTCAAATTGCTTAGCTCAAATTCCTCAACTTAAATTTCTTAACTTAAATTTTTTTGCATACCTTGTCTAAGATGTTTTTGTCTTAATGGTGCTCGCAAACACTCAGAATAGAGTTAATCAAATAAAACTAATCACAGATCTGTTTGGTTACAAGTCAGATAAAACTGGTCACCCGCTAAACATCTACTTTACTAGATGGCGCCCGCGTACTGAATGTTGTTTTTCATAAACTTCTTTGCAGACTTCCATTCAAACTTAATTCATTTCAAACTTACTTCATTTCAAACCTACTTCATTTCAAACCTACTTGAATTCAAACTTGCTTCATTACAAACCTACTTTACCGCAAATTTACTTCACCGCAAATTCACTTCACCACAAACTTACGCACTAATGCAAAAAGCCGCACTTTTAAACTAAAGCAAATCGATCAGATCTTTTCTAGTTTTGTTATTTTACCCATTAGCCGTGAAAAGTAAAACCATGGTCATTCATAAAAATAAATTTCAACGGCTATAATGTTGAGCAAACGGCAATTAAAATAGATTTCAAACCATCAACAAATAGAAAGTTCAAAATTAGTACACACCTTGTCATATTTTAATTAATCAATTCAAAACTTTAATTTGCTAAAATACTGTTGGACGACAAAATCGTAATATTTTATTGTAAAAAAAAACAATTTGATCATCAAGTCGTTTATTTATTATCTGACCATTTAGTTATAGAATGACCATGTGACTATGTAATTATGTAGTCATCAGGTAATTTTATATTAACTAGTTATTTCGTATTTCTCCATTTGATTAGTAGTTTAGTTTGGCTATTTTGCTGTTTGATTATTTGGTTGTTATTTAATTATTTGGTTATGTGGTTATGTAGGGTTATGTGGTTGTTTAGATGTTTAGTTGTCTAGATGTCTAGTTACTTGGCTGTCTAGTTATCTAGCTATTTGGTTATCTAGTTATTTGGTTATCTAGTTATTTGGTTATCTAGTTGTCTAGTTATCTAGTTATCTAGTTATCTAGCTAGTAAATTAGCTAATAATTCAACTATGTATTATTAAGCTATGCACTTAATAAGTTGTTCAGTTATTAGTTGTTTAGTTAACTAATAATTCAGTCATGTAGTTTTCTAGTGATCAAGCCATATAATGATGAAACTATGTATTGATGAAGCCATATGATGATCAAGTCATCTAGTTGTTCAGCCATTGATTTAATCATTTGTTAGTAAAGAGTGCGAAAGGAACAGTCTGTGCATCTTGTTTAATGTAAGGGCGGCTGATGCGGCCTGATGCAGGCGTACATGTGCGCAGGTGGGTGTGGTTGTAGAATAGTATATAGAGAAAAGTGAGTCGCCTTACGAAGAGCGACATGTGTGGCCCGTCTGGGTTTGTGTCAGTTGCAAACACGGCTTACACCGGCCAACAAGTGATGATTTGCACTTGTTCTGCTTGAACTGTTGCTGTTGCTGTAGGTATTGCTACATTTCAACTATTTGGATTATTGGATAATTGGATATTTGGATAATTGGATATTGGATATTGGATACTTGGATACTTGGATACTTGGATAATTGGATAATTGATAATTGGATAATTGATAATTGGATAATTGGATTATCGGATTATCGGATTATCGGATTATCAGGTTAATAGACTATTAGTTTATTGTATTGAAAATGTTGCTATAAATTTATGTGCTGAGTGTCAGTAAGCTGAGTATTTTGGTGAGCTGTGTATTGTGATGAGCTAAATATTATGATGAGTTGAATATTGTAATGAATTAAATATTGTGATGAATTGTATATTGTGATGAGCAGAATATTGTGATGAGCAGAATCGATGAGCAGAATAGTGTGATGAGCTGGATTTTGTGGTGAACTTAATTTTGTGGTAAACTGAATCCTAAACTTTGGTGCGCTAAACTTTAGTGCATTAAACATTAATGTGCTAAACATTGGTGCTTCACTCTTATTGACTATTGTTTTTACGCTAGCTTTGCCGCCAGTGTGTCTGAAGCCAATCCGTGACGATAGAGCATCTGTTCATCACTTGTACCATCCGTGGAATTGTGGACTGGAACAAGACCAACTGTTTGTCTATGTCAAAGTGTTGGATGCAGTTGGATCAATTGAAGTGTGCTTGTCGTATTCGAGCATTGGTTAACCAAGATTATGCAAGTTTAAACTGCATGACATTCTCTGCTGATTTCAACACCAACAGACAGTGGTGGGCGTGAGAACACCTGTGTTTTAGCTTACGATCAAGCATCATTATAGTGTGGTTCAGTGATAATTGTGAACATGCCGCTACTTCTTTCTCTTTCTGCTGCCTCCTCCTTTGCCTTTTTGGCTTTCTCTTCTGTTTTCTATTCTATGGTTTCTTCTGCTGCCTCTTCTGTCGTCGTGTCTTCAATTGTCTGTTCATCTGTGTTTGTCGCTTGCCATTCTCACCCTCTACCCCGCTTCTTCAAAGTCCTTTCTTCTTATTCGCGATCTTCTGTTCAAAGCTGATTCTACTTACTTAGCATGTTGCGACAGTGCGTCACTTACTGAAGAGACCAACACCAGCAGCTAATATCTTAAGCAACATCTGTGCAAAGCAAACAAACTTTCTTCAAACTCTACTGATTAGATTTGGTTTGTTGTGCTTATTAAATTAAAGTGCCAGCTTAAACACGCAACGATTTCATCTACCACCGATTATTTCACTGTATCAACTTACAATAAATCTGCTTTCAATAATTTCACTTTTGATGCTCATCTAGATAAACTTGATTCAAACAATCCAGACAATTTCATCTATAAAAATTCCATCTAAAGCTATTTCATTTTAAACTATTTCACCTAAAATTATTTTATATAAATTAATCTCACATAAAACAATTTCACTCAGTTTCATCTAAAGCAAATTCATCTAAAATAAATACATTTAAAACTAATTCAACTACAACTAATCAACTACAATTAATTCAACTACAATTAATCCATTAAAAACAAATTCATCTAGAACAAAATTCTATTTTATATAACTCCAGCTAGCAAAACTCCATCTAAAACCACAATCTAGCAAAAATTTTCTTAGATAAAAACATCTAGAAAAGGTTAAACTATTTAAAGGAAATCCCTTTAAAGATAAAAACAACTTAAGAAAGCTTCGTTTTAAACAAATCATCTTTTTTAACTCTCTAACTTTTTGTGTTTCTACAAACTTACCTGTGTTAAAAGTAATTGAACCGTTTGCCGCGCCAACTGTTTATGATTCTGTCAAAACATGCTTTGATTCCACTTGGCATTTGTCAAACTTTCATATTTGATTAAAATTTTTTTTTTTAACAAAAGTTTACAAATACATCATTAATAAGTGTCATCTCCTACTCATTTGCACTTTTTGCACATTTTAATTAATTCTAATTAATTTGTTTTCTTCTAGTTTTTATAATTATAAAATTTGATTTAATTTTATAGTTGCTCAAGCTATTGATACGATTGAGTTGTAAATCCAAATTTTTTTTTTAATTAATTTCAAATATTTTTTTTAATCGATCTCAATTCGATACTTTTGATTAAATTACTACATAAACTTATAAATATTAAACAGAAATCAATAATTTTATTGAGCTTCATTATATTTAAATTGACTAACTGTTCTAAAATTATTTAATTATTTTTGCTTAAATTCACTCATCAAATGCAGCATTTTTTATTTGAGGTTACAAGTTTTGTCGTTTATTAAATTTTTAAGAATTTCATAGTTCATTAAAAAATGTTTAGCAATTGAGAGTAATTAATTTTTCTAGTAAATAAAAAAAATTTTCAATCTTGTACATTTTCATCTAAAATTCATTGTGTCATACCGGCATTTATTTTGCATATTTAAATTTGTTTACGCTTAAGAAAAATATTGCCAATTAAATTTGTCATTTTTACAATTTAAAGTTGATTGTGATAAAAATTACATCTGTTAATTTCAAAATGGATCAATTCCATCTATCAGATAGTCTTGATTATGCTAGTAGTATATTGAACCCAAATCACCATTTACTTAATCATCAGTCAAACCAAATGAACAATCATCAAGCAAATGTGACTACATCTCAATCTAATGCACAAACACATTATACCCAGTTACATGTGGCACAGACAACACATCGCAATGGAAACTTAATCAACAATAACTCAGGTTTGGCTCATATGAATGGTAATATTTCTATTGTGAATTCTTCGCATCCTCATTCAACTAATATCAAGCCACAACAATCTGTAGTTAGTGGCCACAACCAAAACAATCAACACGGTTCTACGAATGGGACTAATAATCACAGTGTAAATGGTCTAAATGGACAACAACAATCTATGGTAAATCAATTAAATACTGGTTTGCATCCATCTACAGGACCACATTCAGTTACCACTGCTCAACAACATATGACAGCTCAATTAATGCAATTGAACACAGCATCTTCACCACCTTCTCATTCTCAGCCTCAATTACAACATGCTCAGATGACTTCCAGTCATTCACAACAACAGGTGGATAGCTCTACAGGTCATAACAACAATTCGCAGCATAACAACACTAATCATAATAATAACGTGCACAACACTGTTCATAATCAAATACATACAAATGTCCATGGCAATGTTACGCAGACCACTTTATTGGACAACGGCATCACTTCTTTAAGTAATTCTGTAAACAATGTTGGACAATCGGTCAAACGAAAACTGGATGACTATTTAGAACAGAATAGACAAGAAAATAATCATTGTGATCAAAAAAAAGTTCATGGTCCAAGCAACGGCAAGAAAACAAAGGGTAGGGTGAAAATTAAGATGGAATTTATAGACAACAAATTGCGGAGATATACTACATTCAGCAAACGTAAAACTGGAATTATGAAAAAAGTAATTTCCTTTTCTTTGTTTGTAAGCAAGGCATCTTAATTGAATTGTTCAAATTCTGTTTTTAGGCATACGAATTGTCCACTTTGACTGGCACACAAGTAATGTTACTTGTGGCTTCAGAAACTGGTCATGTATACACTTTTGCAACTCGCAAACTTCAGCCCATGATTACTTCAGAAGCTGGAAAAGCTTTGATTCAAACTTGTCTTAATTCTCCAGATGCACCAAACAGTGGTCTTGATCAGCGAATGAGTGCCACTGGTTTTGAAGAAACTGATCTCAGTTATTCCATCCAAGATGATTCATCAGAGAAGGTAAGCAATAATGATTTTAAACATGTTTAATGATATTAAACATTGTCTTTCATTGTCCTATCTTAAATGAAAAAAAAATTTTCTTATCACTTCTTTTTTTTACATCATATTTGATTAGTTTCTTTTTTGCTAAAATTCTTTCATGCAATCATTGTCTTCACCAATGTTTTTACTCACGTATTTTTTCTATTAATAGTTAAGTTTTACTAATTTTTTAGTGCATTTTTTTCTTCTCTTCTTTTTTATTTTAGACATTTACAACCGCAGTGAAATGTTTCAGATTTTTGAAAAATACAATTTCGACTCTTTCTTAAATTTTCCATATTTTTGTCCTTCTTTTTTTTTAAATTTGAGATCAATATGAAAAACAGCTGTCCATGGCGTCAGATGATCACTTTCAGTTTGTACTTTTATGAACTTATCACAGTGCGTTTAACCTTAATTGTAGTGCTTTCCGCCAGCGCAATCGATCCTGTTTCTGCCCACACTTTGGCCTGTTTTGAAGAAATAAAATATTAATAATAAAACATATATGAATTATAATAAAAATTAATATATATTGATAAATAACAAATTTAACAGGAGAAATCTCAATTCTCTGGTTGATAATTGAATTTCACAATTAATTTAAATTTATTTAAATTGATTAATTACTAGACCATTGAGTAAATGAAGATTGAAGTCAAAATAAAATTCGTTTATGTTTTGTAAGTTCAAACGGGAATAATTTCATTCTGGTCACCTGACTTGTAAAAGTCAAATCAGGTGCAATGATTAAGGTGTGATATTGCATCATGCCTGTGTTTCAGATGTTGAAAATTGAACAGCTGGCAAATTTGTTTTATTTACGATTTGCAAAGATGAATCAATTGTGCGACCCTAATCTAGCCGAGTACGCACACCTGTGCAAGTTCTGGGCGGACCGTTTGAAACGAGCTGAAAGAAAGCAAAGTCAGTTCAAAATCCACAGCCGCTGTGTATTGAGGGCCAATTTAATCATATTAACTCGAAACATTTCCGGTCAAATTTGGTATCAAAATGTGTGTTTCGCCAAAAATTAGCAATTGAACTAATCATGAATCACTGTGGAGCATCAAGTTAAACAGGAAACGCAATCAAGTGCACACGTGTGCGCGAAATAGTACTTGGCACATTTGTCAGTTCAATTGCTTTTCTTTAACTTGGTTTGCTGTTTTAATACATTAGAGAATACTAATATTTACAGACACTAAATCTGATGGGAAACGTATTTCTTTCTAACACTCAAAATTTTAAGTTTAAGAAAACATAATTGTTTTTCCAATTGAATTCAAACTTTTCACATTTGTGTCATTTGTAATTCTGATCAATGTATCCAAATTATTCACTGGACTTTTTACCTTTTATACTTCATTCTTATTATTAGTTTTTTCTCTTGTTCTTTTCTCTTTATTTGTCTGTTTGTCATTCTGTCTGTCTGTCTGTCTCTCTCTTTTCTTTCTTCTTAGCAAATTCATCGTCGGAAGTTATCAATTTTTCTAAGTCACTTTTTTGTTTCAATTTTGCAAACATGTGCTTTACTTGACGGAAAATTCTTGCATACCATGAAACCAGTCATCTTTAGCTGCATAAGTAAATTCCAAAGGATAGAATTAGGTTCATAAAGGAAAAGGTGATAATCAGTTAGCAATTGATCTAAATGTGAAAGTATATTAATTTAACATTGGAAAGCGCTCGTGTTCAAGTACTTCCGGTGTGGACAACATCTGTTCCAATCTGGCTTGCACTCCGGGTGTGTAAATAAGAAAGTGAGTTACACACACCCATCTGCACCTGTGCTGCTTACACAGCTAGTGGTCATTAAGACGTTATCTTCTATGTTTGAAGATTGCGTGGTGAACCTGGCTAGAGTCACGCTGTGGCCTTTCATCTACTTGAGTGGGTGTTTTTTCTATAAGAAAATTATTCTTTTACCAATCGGTTTAAGTTGGTTTTTAAATTCTTAAAACTTGATTTTCTATTTGCCTAGCCTGTAAACTGAGGCCAAACTAATAATCAAAACAAATAGTTGTGGCAGTTGGTTAAGATTGTGTGGCTTAAAATATCTGCTTAAACAAAGCCAGCCCTTTTCTGATATTATTATCAGGCGCCCACAATTTAGCAACCACATCACTTTGTATATGTGATTCTGCATCTGATTTGCTCGACTTCAACTACGCAATTGCCAAATCAGCCCACTCAAATTAAATTAAGTCAGCGTGGGCTGTGGCAGTTTGTGTGAGTGTGAGTGAAGCAACTACAATCCCATATGCACTTAAAATTAGTTTGTTTGCATCACTTAAAGGTCTGATGTTCAGTTTGACCTGTTTGTATCAAAATTATTTGAATTTGCATTTTTTTATTTACAAAAAAAGCGTTCAAACTCTTGTCTTAAATCTTGGTTTATTTTTATTGATCAATTTTAACTTATTCTAAGTTTTCTTAGTTTTTTCAGCGTTTTTATTTTTTTCAATTATTTTTCTTTTCACTCTTTTTAGTTTTTGTTGAAATTTTCTGAATTTTTTATTTTATTATTCGCATTCATTTTTATATAAATATATCACAAGTTGTTTTAATGCAGACATCTTAAATACATATACAAATACAACTTGATGTACACAATTTTAATTGCAATTAATCAAAACATCTTCATTTGGCTTCTCATTGCACTTTCACTATGATTTCTGAAAATTATCTGACCTGCGCTAATTATTCGTTAACTGCTTACTAATTGTTTTGGATTTCAATAGTTTCACAAAGTTTGATAATTGTAAAATTTAATTGCTTTGTTATTTGATTTTCAAAATTAATGAGTTTATGCATTAATTAAAAATTTTGCTGTTCATAGTAAAGCTTAAACTAACAACTAATTTTAATCCCATAGAATGCAATTTGTTTCTAATATTTATTTGACTAATTTTTCCTAAACTGTCAAAAATACAAATAATCTTTAATCAGCATGCATTTAATTGTTTTGCATTTTTTTTTTATTTTATTAAATGTATCACCGAATTGCATCCGATTTGCTTGTTCTTCATTCTCAACTCGTCCATCTGCTTTGTATTTTTGTGCTTTTCGTATTTTACGCTTGTCTCAACTGGTTCCACGTGCTTAACCCAACTTGATTTTGTCTTAAACTGATTAAACGTCCAATTCATCAATTCATGGTCTTTATTGATGGCAATTGCGTGAATATGCTTACCTTTGCTCCGTATGCTGATGTTCAATTGTGATTTGCACACTTTGCACCTCACTTGTAACACACCTGTGATTTGCTTGTGTTTCGCTTAATATCACATATGACTTGATTGTGATTTGATTGTGACTTAATTGTGACTTAATTGTGACTTAATTGTAACTTAATTGTGACCATCTGGTCTGCACCTGTTCACTTTATGTTTACACACCTGTTTGACGATTATGCTGCTTAGCTGTCCAGTAGCGGTTCATCGTTCGGCGCGTTGCCCAGTTTATTCGCAGACACTGCACTTGATCATTCACCCAACTATTCTTATGTGTCTGACACTCTTAGTCAAAGTCCTACTGGAATGCGTTTGCCTCCGTTTTGTTCTATCTAGTCCATCTAAACCCTGCGCCGAGTCGGAAGTCTAAGTAAAACTTAATTGTTTGTAATTGAAAAAGTTAAAATACCAATGGTTTGTCAATCATAAACATTTTCATAAATATGAAAATAATACTGAAACACAAGATAAAAAAGTCCGAAAAAGTGTTAATAATGCAAAAATGAAACAAATGTAATTATCATGTTTATGAAATTATCATTTTATATGCTTTTTATATTTAATGCACTTCACAATCATCTGTTCATTAGACTTGTAATTAAACATCATCATAGCAATGCAATGAAAATGAAAAAAATATCTTATATATAAATGCACAGCTCTCGCCTTCAGCCTAAGACATTTGTCTTAATTGTTAGCCTTAAATTGTTTTTGTTTGTGTTTTATTTTTTTTAATCATTTTTTAGATGGATTTAGTTTGAATTTGTTTACATTTTTTTTTTTTTTTTACTAGATACAACTTTAGAAACTTATATTTATATAAATTAAAATGAATATTTGTTAAAAATTTCCATATTTCAATTATACTTATTTTGCCATAATTTCACGAACAACATTGTAATTTCATTTTATTGTCTGTTAAAGCAGATCACTCTGTTTGCCAAAACAGATTGCTTTAATTGATGTTTTTATTAATTTTAAAATTAGTATTTATATATATTTATATTTTTTATATATATTTTTATATATATATTTTTTTTATATATATTTTTTATATATATCTTTATATACTTTTTTACATTTTTATAATTCAATTTGTAAATGCATTTCTCATTTTTGTTGATATATCAAAGTATTGCCTGTATATTAAATAGCAATTGTAAACGAAAAAGTCATCTTTAAGATTAATCTAATCTAACAAACGTCCTTTAGTTCAATTACTATTTCATTTATTTTTGCTTTTTTTAACTTAGCAAGTGCATAAAGACGATTGGATTTTGCGCCTTTGATCATAATCTAGCCACTATCTTAAACAAGCCAAAATCTGGTTTTACAATTAAATGCTTACATTTTGGATTAATTTTAAATTAGGATTGAAATAGTTTTGATTAAATATTTTTTTTTAATTTAATTTTAAATACATTTTAAATAGACCTTAATTTAGGTTTTAATTAATTTTTAATTAAGTTTTGGTTAGTTTTTGGTTATAATATTTGATTAATTTTTGGGATCAGCTTCAATTTTTTTTATCTAAAAAAGCTTTAAAAAGGCTGAAAAGATTTTAAGAATGTTTTGAATAAACTTTAAAAAATTTAAAGAAAAAAATATGTATATAGTTAATTTTATTTATTTTTTTTAAATTAATAGTTTTATGCTACTGATACTTTTCATTTGTTTTACAAACACTTGCTACCAGTATTGGTGTTTATAACTTAATGTTATTTAAATAATAAAAATTAAAATTTCGGAAAGTCGCCAATCTAAATATTATAATTCAAATTATACAAATTTAGATGAATCTTTTAATCCATATTTCATTTTACCATATTTTGTTGTTTTTCCACTTTTTGTTTTGCTATTTTTTGGTTTGCTATTTTTTAATTTGCCAAATTCAGACTTGCTCATACTTTTGCACCAGTTTCTGGCTGCTATTGCAAGCAATCTGGTCTATTCGTCAGTGAATTTCAGATGGCAAACATAGCAGTTGCTTTCAGTTCTATCAGGTGTAATCAACACTGGTTATGTGTGGTTAAGATTTAAATAAGACGAAGACATGATAACAGTGCTGGTATCTTACATTGAAACAGGCTTACGCCAAGGCAATTGGCTAAATGTTGCCAAGTTTCTTGGTTGATTTTTAAAGTTTGAGCACTGTGTCAAACTAAGCTGATTTGCATTGGCTTTTTCAAAGGCAAAAACACTTATCCCTCTCTTTTTCTGTTTTTCATCTTTTATCTGTTTCTTCATTTTTCTCTTCCTTTCTTCCTTAGCTGTTGCCTATCTTGCTATTAAGTACGGCTGGTCGCTTTTTCTATTTTTGTGCTTAAGATTTTCATTTGCTTAATTTTGGCAAACCTATTGCCAAGTTCTATTTTGGACGTCAGTACCAGACACGCCTTTTACGTTGTCTTGGCCCTTATTTTATGTCTCTTCATATTTTTGTTTTTTCCTCTTTCATCATTACATTTATTTTCAGTTCTTCTCAGCTCTAACCTGAAATCAGTTTGATCGTATGGATACGACTAATAAATCATTAATAAGCTTATTAAAACACATTCAGTTTATCAATTTAAATTGCAATCTAGTTAGTTTATAGTTTAGCAAACAATAAAAATTATTTTTGCTGTTTAGTTATGGATGCGGAATTTCATGCAAATGCAACTTTTTGCAAAAAGCATTTCTTTACTTTCCTCCGATCGGAAGTGCAAATGTTTTTAAAAACAGTTGATATTGAAAAAAGCGGATAGATCAAGTGTATCCGTCGAGGCTTCCTGTTAAAGATAGTTTTGATTTGTCTGTTATCTTAAGCGGTCGTCATTGACTTATATGTTTACGGCTACTGTTTGCATTGATCCATTTTGTTGCCACATTTCAAGCTTGTTTGCACAAGTGAATATGATTCAATTGAGCTCATGTTGAAAACCATAAATAATAACATTATTATTTGCTAATCTTGTGCACTTGATTGCTGCTTATTTCCACTTTCTGTACTTTTTTTTGCGCTCATGTCAAGTATCATCTTTGCCTAGTTTAATTTTTGTCTTTTTAAAATAATTTTCATTCGTTTTTATTGGAAAAAGGATGACGACAGTCTTTCTTCAACTGATTTTGCTGTTGGGCAAGCTCATTTAGATGAAGAAATGAGATTTGTAATGGACGAAGATCAGGATAATTGCGAGCCAGATGACGAACCAGATAATGCAGATGCACAATTTCAAGAATTACAACAAAATTTAACTCAGCCTCTGGTTAACAGCTATAATACGTCAAACAGTTCGGTCAAAAGTAATTCTTTTCCATTAACTAATCAAATAAAAAGTGGCAAAAGTAAACAAAAAATTAAATCTGATACAAAAAAGTATTCAAATCGTTCTTCGCACACTTTCATTCCTCATTCTTCAAGACAATCGCCTGGAAGTTCATCTTTATCTTCAGCTCCTGGTTCTCCTGTAATTTCTAACAGTCAAACTCAAGTGCCTTTATCTTCACAATCAACCACAATGAATGAAACTTCGTTAGGATCAACCAATTTAAACTTGTTAAATAACAAAAATAATCCACAAGATAATGCATGTAATACTATGGCATCACCTAATCCATCTTCTGTTAATTGTACCATGCAAAATGCTACCCAAACTCAACAGCAATTATTTCCAATTACTTTTTTTCAGAATGCTATTGATAATTATAAAACAAATGCATTACTTACATCCAGTAGTACTTCATTACCTTTAAACCCAACTTTAATCACTTCTCAATCTTTGATGAACAACACATTTAACATTAAACAAACTAAAAACTCATCCACAACTTCTCAGCAACCACTGTCCGCACTTTTTAATGCAAGTAAGTGCTAATTTTTATAAATAGCAATTTTTTATCTAGATAATTTTTGTATTAATTTATCATTTTTATTACAGATAATGTTTTATTTTGTCCATCTAATCAAAATTCTTCAACGACTACTCTTATGTATCAAACTCCACAAGGCGTAGTTTATGCGACTCCTTCATCAACAGCTAGTTCAGGTTTGTTTTCGGACAATTTAATTCTCAACCTTGCACCTAACACACAATTTGAGAATCAATACTCAAATACTGGAAACTCTATTGTGCCAGGTTCAAATCATAATGCAGCACTTGCGAATGCGATTACGGCCTTAAGCAATTCAAATAATACTAATTTATCTAATCAACAATTTACAGTTCCTAATGCTATTGGCAAAAACATTGAAAATATTCGTAAACAGGTATTCTGTTGCTAAAAAAATTTATTTTATCATAGTCTAATTACTTTTTTTCTTTAGAATATTGGAAAATACAAAAACAAAAAAAAATAAACTTTAAGTTGTGATTTTCAGTGATCACAACCATAATTACCAACATTTGGTTTCATTTAATTTGTTACATTTTACATGCAAACATTGGCCACTCTTTTTTAGTTAATAATTACCATGTTTATTAATTTTTTTTGATTAGCTTTTTATTATTAGCTGCAAAGCACTCAATTCATTTTATAAGCATATTTAATTTATTATTTACATTAATTCAAAGTGGCACGTGTATATAATTCGAAAATACTAATTTTATAAATATATATAATATATACAAAAAAATTAAATAGATAATGTGGATAGTAATTTTGAATTTGATTCATATAAAGTTGTGAAATATAAGCTTTCATCGTCATTTTCTTTTAATTGCTCTAATTTTTTTAATAATAATTTTAATTCAGTTTTTGAATTTTGAAATTCTTTTTCACAAGATTGTGTAAATGATAACATAGCATTTATAATTTTTTCTATATTGTCCCAATTTGTTTGTTTTAAATTGATTGGAATTAAATCACAGTATCCTTTTAATTTTACAATTTCTTCTAAATATATTTGGGTATATTGTTTCATTAATTCTTCTCGTAATTCATTTGTTAAATTGATCTTAGTATTGTTATTTCTTTTTAATTCATGATATTCTTGTAAAAAGTATTTTTTTTCATTATTTATGTCAGTTAAAAATGTTATAATTTTTATTTGTAAAGTTTTTGATATTTTGTCATTTTCATGAAAATATTTGCGTAAATAATTTAAAGCGTTTGAGTCAAAAAAGTCTTTTTGAATTCTAGGAATACCATGCATCATGTTTGACATAAGAGCGAAATAGCGTAAAACGACTGATTTGTTTTCAATTTTGTCCAGTTTGTTTGACATTAAGTGAAATATTTTATTGTCAATAATAGCTGCTTTAACAGAAGGGTTATTTGATGAAGCAGAAAAGAAAACATTTGCAATTAAGCATTGTAGATCAGGATGCTCATTTTGAAATAAATCATTTTTTAAAATTTGAATACCTTTAAAATTAACAAAATCTACTGCCACATCATATTGATGCAAAGAATATTTCATTGCTTCTAATATGTTTTTTTTCGTTTGCAAATTATCTGTGTTTTGATATTCATTAAGAAAATCTGCAACAATTTTCGATTCAGTTGAAATGTTTAGATATAACTCTGTAAATTCCTGTTTGATTTTTTCAATACTTTTTTTTGTCTCCTCAGGCTTCTTCGTTTTAACTTCAGCAACCTGTGTCAAAAGTAATTTATTCAAGCTATTCACCTGAATCTCATTTTTCAACTTTGTATTTTGAGTTTTCTCTCTTATATCTTGATCTGAATATAATTGTTTTGCTTCTTTCTGTCCAGTTTGCAAATTAATTCGGTAATGTAAACCACTAGGAACGTTCATACCAGGTTTGATTATTTTCCATTCATTTGTTGCGATAAAATCTTGATTTTGCAGCTCATCTTTAGATGTATCACTTTCAGATTCTATTTGATTATCATTATTTTTAGATATCTCTTTAAATTTTTCGTGAAATACTAATGAATCAATCTCTTTTTTATTTTCAATTTTAGTGCATTCTATTTTAAACACTATTAAAAAAATTACTAAATATTTTATAAAATTTAATGTCATCCTTTTTACTTTTTTATTGAATTATTTAAAAAACTAATTTTAATTTTACACGTAATTTAAACTCATAGTAAAGATAGCTTTTGTGCTATTTACACCGAGAAAATTTATCATTAAAAAAACATAATTAAATTTAATTGTACAAGTTTTATCATTACAATTAGCGTCAAAAAATCATAATTTATTAAAATAATAATTTTTTATTAAGATTAATTTTAAAAATTATAGGCACAATTAAACTTTGAAATTTCAAATTAAAACCAATATTTATTTCAAATTTTTAATTTGATTTTATATAAAATAATTTTTGTATAAACATGAAAAATGTTTTAAACTAAGTAATTTGTGATAATTTCAATGAATTTTACAGCGTAATTTCAATAAATATATTCAGTTTTGATTAAATTTAAATAGAGCGCTTGAAATGTTAATTTAAATTATATTTACACTAATTACGGACAAGTTAAATCTAGCATAAATTTTTGTTTATAAACAATAGATAAACATGCGCTTTAGAAATAACTTTTGAATATAAAAATTATTTTTTTAAGGTTAATAATTTAAAAAAAAAATAGATTTCAATCATGTTTAAATTAACTACAAAAATCTTTCAAAATAACTCGAATATAAATTTTACGATATTTAGATCTTTTTCAAAAAGGTTAATTTATTTAAAACATTAATTTTTTTTTTTTAATTTTTTTTTTTTAATTTTTTTTCCTATTAAAGTAATGCATCGCTTTCCCTTATTAATTTTGAAGTAAAGGATTTAGATGATAAAATTGTTTCATTTAAAAAATATGAAAACAAACTTGTACTTATAATTAATACTGCATCTAGTTGTGGATTTACTAAGCCAAATATGAAATGGTTAAATGAAATTAGATCAGATGAAAGATTTAAAGAATTACAAATTGTAGCGTTTCCTTCAAATTCATTTTATCAAGAACACTTGTCAAATTCAGAATTAAAAAATTGGTTTCAAAATATTTGGCATGCAACTTATGATTATTACGCACCAATCGATATAAATGAAAGTGAACTTTACAAATTTTTAATCAAACAAAGTGGAGAAAGTCCGATGGGTTGGAATTACGGTAAGATTAATAAAATGATTTTAAAAAATTAAATTTTTTTTTTTATCAATAGGTAAGTATTTGGTTGAAAAAGATGGTTTAACTGTATCTAAGTTTGGTTTTAAAGATGGGCCATTTTTTCAAAGTGTAAGAAAATAAAATATAAATTCATTAATAATTATTTTGTTTTAAATAATTTAGAAAATTGTGGATAAAATTTTAAATGGCCTTAAATAGTTTTTAAGTTTATTCTTAAAAAAGTCAGTTTTGAACTTTAAATTTATCTAAATTGACCACTGACCCAAATAAATTTATTAGTGCGAGGAAGTTAGGTTATTTAAGTTTAATGTTAGTTCATGGTCAATGCGTGTGAAATGACCAACAGAAATGTAAAAAATGAACTTAAAAATTCTATAAAAGCAAGTTTTAATAAAAACGGTTTTCAATTGATTTTAGAGTTACCATTTGGTTAAAAAGTGTTTATAAAATGTATTTATTAAAGGTAAACTTTACTCTTGATAATTTTCATAATTAACAATTTTATTTTTTTTAGGTGTTTATTTTAATTTATGCCATCATTTTAGTGTTGGTAGGCGATGTTTACTCATTTAAATGTAATACAGGTTACGGAATTTATCCGTCTTGTACGCCATTTTACGGCCATTATCCTTACAGTTATTATGGCTATCCTTATTATTACACCGGCATCTATGGTTGACCTTGAATTGTTTTTTTTAGTCCATTTTTGTTTTTAGTTATGAATTCTTTAAGTTGGCATGTCATTTTTAACTTTGCCGCTCAATTTTGTTTTGATTTAAATTATTAAAACAGTATAAATTGTTTTGTTGTTCAAAATCACACCAAAAAGTTGTATCCTTTTTTAAAATACTTTTGTGCCTTTGTCGCATAAATAAACATTTCCATGTTTTTATTTATTTAATTTTTGTCTAATGGAATTTAATAATTTTTTGGCTGAGGATCAGCTCATTGAGATTATTCCTAAATTTAATTATAATAAAAAGTTAAGTTTGATATCAGGTGAATATGGACCTTTTATACCTCCTTTACCTGTACAAGTTCCTATTTGGCTTGCACTAAATTTACGTAAACAGCAAAAGTGTGACATTATTATTCCTGACTGGATAAAAGAATTAAAACAGAAAATGGATCAAGAAATGAGTATTCCATCTAATGAAGAACAAGATACAGTTAACCGAACGATGGATGAGATGCACGAAAATTGGCGGGAAATCTTAAAAGTGTTGGAATTTGATCTTGGAATGAATTTTAAGCCATTGATTGAACGGAGAGAAGCCGTCTTGAAAGAGTCTGTACACCTGTTGCTCGAACACGCGTTTAGATCTGAACAATTATCCATTACTGATGTTAATCTAGACAAAGTGACAAAAGCTGAATTGCACTTGATAAAAAATATTGTACAAAAAAGTTTTGCTACCTTTCAGCGTCTTCGAAGCTTGCTTGTTTTTAATTAAAACTTTTTTCAAATTTTAAATTATGATTTATTGTAAGTTTTTTTATTAAAATTAGAAAAATAATTACAAAACTATTGACAAGTTAAATGATCGCATATTGTTCGTATAATAATTGCCTGACCTTGAAATAATCATCGCAGATAGTTCCTTCAAGATTAATTCTGCCTGCTTCATTTCTTCGTACACAGACTTTATTATTTATGTACAATACTCCTCCATGAAACTCGGCTGGGATTCCATTCTTTACTAGAACTTGTTTAAAGTCACTTAATTTGAGTTCGTTAACAAAAATTGTCACATGACTTGATACTTCATTTGCTTCCAACGGTCTTAAAATAGGGAGTACTTCTCTGCTGCTACCAGCTATCTTATTTAATGTTATTATTTTGTCGTTTTCAGATGACAGATCATTAATTCTATTTTCTTCGTTGAGCTCTATTGCCGCTTCTATCCAGCAAAGTTCAGCCCCGTCTTTTGCTTTTGAAAATCTTAATGAGCTTACCAAGCTATCTTTTAACTTCACTTGATAAATGTTTCTTTCAGTTGTTGCATCAACTATTTCATTTTTCATTGGTGTCAGAACTTTTTTCTCACTTAAACCTAAACTTTGTATACTAAAATTTTTCATATACTCTGTCGAGCTTTCATTGCCTCGAACTAAAATCAATCGTCTTGGCTTTATTCTTTCAATTATTTTCTTTATCGATTCACCGTCTGATCTGCCTTCAAAATCAATAAATTGTAGATTTGCATTAATTACAAATGTTTCTTTTTTTATAATACATTTTGTAGGCACTTCTTTAATTGTTTCCTCAAACGCTTCATTCTCTTTCATTATATCGTTTGAATTTGACGTCATTTCCGAATTATCTATTTTTTCAAAAATCACAAAATCCCTTGGATTTATCATTTCTCCATATTCATCCCATTTAATTTTAGTTTCAACAAATGGATACATTGGATAATTTTTCTTATTAGAAATTGATTGTTTGAAAAATTCATTATTTGCTAAGTTGGCAGAATTTAAATTTTGATCTTCAAGTAACTCTTTTCCATTTAAATTATTACTTATTGAAATTAAAGTATTAGAACTTCTTATTAAACTATCTTCTTCTTCATCACTATCATAATCATTATTTTTAAAAGATTTATTTTCTTGATCTTCTGCTTCTTTTTTTATTTGCATTTCAATGTTGTAATGTTCAAGCTCTTCTCCTTCTAATGGAACTCTTTCTTTAATTTCCACAGTGATTAATTTTTTTTCATTTTCTGTAGCATTTTCTTGTTTCATAGAATTAGATTTTATAATTTCCATTAATTCACTAGCAAGTGTAAAACTTGAACTTCTTTGAGTTAAAATAATGGAATTTTTTGGATTAGTTGCCCATCTTAAAAATAATTCTCTAGAAAATCCACTTTCTAAATCAGGTTGAGAAGCTAATACCACTTTTGGCTCTTTTATTCTATCTAATTCATTTATATTATGTACTAATTTTAAATGTTTAAAATTAAAAGGATTATTTCTTTGTCCTTCAAATGATTTCATTATTTTATCACTCATCCATTCAACTTGAGATTTAGCAAATTCTATTACATTGTAACTAACAGTGTTCAACATTGCTAATGAATAAGCGACAAGTCCTGATTTGATAATAATTTTTTTTTTAATATTTAATTAATGTTTAGTTATTAAAATGTTTAAATTACCTGAGCCTGGAGTTCTCCAAAGTTGATCAAGCATGTGAGACAATTCTAATACTCTGCCAGCGGTGTCTACAGCTATGAGAACATTACCACCTTGTCGAAAAGTGGATAAAATGTTAGTCATTAATTGTTCATCTCTTTCCTTTCTTCTTTCTTGTTTATAACATGCATTATAACAGTCGGTAATAAGTAAACTTGGTCGAACAATATTTTCAAGATAACAACCATTAAGATGTCTTTCTCTTTTGTGATTGTAATCAATGGCATAAATGATATCTTCTTCATTGTCTTTGATAATTTTCCAAATAGTACCTCCTATAATATGACCGCTTGCTAAAGGAGTAATAACAAGACCATGACCCTTTCCTTTTAAAGTTAAGCTTTGGTTATATTTAAGTTGTGTAACTTTTTCAAAGGCCATATCAATATCATCTAGACTGAAGAGGGTGAAGTTTTCGTAGTTGTGTTTTGACTGATGTAAATCGTACATGAACATTTCACCCATTTTGCAAACAGGAGAAGTGGAATAGATGGGACATTTGAGATTGCATTTGCCGACCAAGTATGGCAGACATCCTAAAAAAGAAGCAAGGTGAGCAAAATGAAATTTAAGAAGCAAATATTTACCCAAGTGTTGAGGGTCTGGATGGCTAAGAAGAACTGCATCAATGCTGGATGATATTTTGCTTAATTCTAGAATGATTTGCTCGTTGAACTTTTCATCCCAACCACAATCTAGAAGAAACTTAAAATCATCTACTTGAAGCAAATAACATGGCGGCGAAGTGTCGTAGGCACCTGAAAGTGCATGCAATTTAATAATAGATGTCATTAATTAAAGATGATTAGCCGACAAAATCTGATCAGCAGTGATTGTGTCGGATATACAATAAGTATTAAAGATTGAAAACATTTGAGTTTGCTAAGAATCTTTATTTACATTTGCGCAACCATTTGGTGGCGAAAATTTGAAAACTTTGCTAGAACAAACAAAAGCCGCAGATGGCGTTTATTGCACATTGAAATCTTAATTTTCGATAATTGTTGTCATTATTGGCACTTAATTAACCAATTGCAATTTGCAATTGAACTTGTCAAGTGCTGTTCAGTGAGAGGTGTTCACCATTAAGTCTAACCACACTTAACTAGTCTGAGAGCGAGCAAGCTGTCAGAAGCCGCAGTCAGCTTGCAAACAGAATAATCTAAATTAAGCAATGGCAGCTCTAACTAACTCTAAACTAACCGATCATTTACATGAGGCTTTCGAGGGAAGAAAGAGTTTAGCGATGTGAGCAACTGCCAAGATCAATGGATTTGCGTTCAACATAATGGTGATAATGATTTGTTTTTTTTTTACTTTTGTTTTTTTGATAACCTTTTCATTTCCAACAACTTGGTCTACGGCTTCTACCAACCTAGGCCATGCAACTTTTGTCTAAGGATTTACTACAAATGTGAAATTGAAAAATCAACGCTCAGGTAGCCACAAAATTGGCTGTCGGCTATACGACTTGCTAGTTATAGCAACCACCCTTTTAAATGAGGCGCCACAAATTTGTCTCTTTGTCATGGAGACGCAAAAAGCGGATGGCTTCAGTGTGCACACTTGTCAGACTCGTTGATTTTCTTAATGATGACATAAGACACATTCAACTCATTTTAAGTCGGCTGCAAGTGCCTTTAAGTGGTGTTTGGAACAGCCTAGCTTAAGCTCAAAGTCGGTTACCTCTAAATTTGATCATAACTGTAGTCTGCTTGCAACAGCCGATCAGGAAACCGGTTAAAACACGCGCTCGAACTGGGCTTTTAAAGTAACTTTAAACTATTCCTAGTGATTTGGTGTGCAAATAGGTTTGGGCACTAACTCGAGAATCAACTGTGATTGCTGCACTCATGTGCTGGATTTAAATCAATTAATTAGCTCACTTGTCCGAGGTTAATAATCAGGTGCTTGTACAAACCTCAATTAATCGCTATCAATTATTATACTAGTTTTCCAACATGATCATCCCACAGTATGCATTGTATGTATTGTTTGTCACACTAGTTTGCCATCGGTCTACTGCCGACCTTATAGAACCCACATTTGACATTGAAGAAAACGATTTTTCAGAGTTTGAAGAAACTGATGAAAACCTTCCAAAGACCCAACCTTCTGTTCAACCGTCATCATCCAGTCCAGCTCCTTTCCTGGATGACTCTGATGACGGAGTGGACATCACTGAGGGTGAACTCGACTCTGTTGGTCAAAAGCAAGACAAAAAAACAGACAAAAAAGCGTTCGAGCCTCTTAATTTCTCAAATGTACCTTATCGACTAAGAAATAATTGGAGCAATTATTATCTTGAACTTCTTATTATTACTGCAGTTGTCGTATATTTTATCAATTATATTCATGGTTCTTCCAAAAACCAAAAAATTTCAGATGCTTTTCTTAGCACGTTTCAAGCAACTCTTTCCTCAAACTTCTTCCTTGTTGGTGACGATGGCAACAAATACAACGGAACTCCTAAATTTGTAAAAGAAGCCGAAAATATTTACTATCTCTGGTGTACCGGCAAAATCGGCATCGAATGTTTGATTTTTGAATTAAGATTAAGCAAAAGACAAGATTTAATTCACACTTTTTCCAAATGGATTCGTCCATCTTCTGATCAAATCATTGTAAAAGTGTTTGTTAAAGAAGATTTTATGGACAATTATGTGCTTTGTTTAGCAAATAAAAAAAACGGGTTAAGGCTTATGAAGGACATGAATGACATTACTACTTACTGTTCGCAAAAAAAATCATTAGATAAACTTGGTATCCAATCAGATAATTTAATCATGTTAACTGAAATTAGCGATATTACTCATTTATCTCAAATATTTGATAACTATGCTCTTAATATAATTAATGAAAACCATCAAAATATTAATTTTATTCACATTTCTGATCAATTTTCCGGACCTAAAAACACAGAGTAAGTCAATTCTAAATTAAGCATAGATATATAAAATAAATTTACATTTTATTTGTTTTTCTAGAGAAACTCAACCTACCAAAAAGCCCGAAGTTAAAAAAGTTTTAACTTTTAGTTTTAATTGTAAGTGTCTTATTATAATATTTATTTTTTATTTATAACATTTATTTTTTTTTAAGTCCCAGCTAATTTAGAAAATACTCTTGATATGGAATCTTTGAGACCAATGATTAATCTTGTTTTTCATATTCTTGAAAAAGTGAAAAGATTGCGTTTAAAAAGAGAATTTAAACAAAAAACAATGAAAAATCGCCAAAAAGTAGAAGAAATCTATCTAAAAGCTACTCATGCTCAACGCCAAGAAGCAGCTCAATTAAGAAAAGAAGAAAAACGAAGATTAGAACGAGAAAAGTTATTAAACGAAGATGATCCAAATAAACTTAGAAAATTAGAAGAAAAAGAATACAAAAGAGAAATGAAACGAAACGCCCCAAAAAAAAAACTAGTAAAATCAAAAGCTATGTAAATTGACTATTAATGTAAAGTTATTAGTAAAGTTAAAAGAATATATATAAGAAAAGTTATTGGAAACTTTTTTATGCTAGTATTTTTAATAATTCAAGTAAAATTGATCAATGTAAAATGTAAACTAAACCACAATTTTTTTTATCAATAGTAAATATTAAAACAAGAAAATTCCGTTGCCTAATTAAACTTAGTATGCAATTTTTTTATATAAATTATTTTGTATTTTATTGAGCTTAAAATTTTTAGGTTTTTAAATTATTTCAAATCAGTACTGATTTTTATAAATAAGATTTTCAACAAAATTGGTGTAACTAAATTTTGAAATTATTTTTTAGTTAATGTATAAATAGTAATTTTATTTTTTGTAACGCATGTAATTTGATGCAAATAAGCCAATAATTGAATCAAGTCTTTAATAAAGTAAATAATTTGAACTATTTTTGAAAATTATTTAGTTAAACAATTAAATTCAATTGAAATAATTTTGTACAAATATATTATTTAAATTCAATCAAAATCGTCATTTTCATAATCATATTCATTTGTGTCATTATTTATATTTATTGCAGTTAACCTACCTCTATTACTACTTATCACATTGAGTCCAGTTGAATTTAAATTTATCTCTGTAAGTGTGTTATTACGTAAATTTATAGTTTTTTTTTCATTTGAATTTAAATCAATTTTTTTTGCATAATTATCTAAATTGTCTTTCTGATTATTTTCAATGTTTTTATTATCAATATATTTTACTACTTTAACAACTTTTATTACTTTTTTTCTTTTAAGAGGAACTTTATTTTCTTGATTTTCTTTGGCAATCATAAGATTATAATTTTGGTTATAATTTGAATTTTCTTCAATGTTATTTAATTTATCTTCTTTTTTTTTATTTAAAAAATTTTCAACGTTGGATAATTCTTTTTTATCTATTTCTTCTGTTGATTCATTCAAAATCTGAAAAGGTTGAAATTTTTTTTTTTTATTTTCCTCATCAAATTTATCAGAATAATTAATTTTTTTTATATCATTATTATTTGATTTAATATTATTTTCTGGGCCAATTTGAATTTCTTCATTATATTTTAATTTATCATCAGAATTAAATAAAGTTTTATTATCTTTAAATAATTTAAAATTTTTTTGTCCATTAAAGTTATTATATTTTTCAACTTCTTTATCGTTAATGTAATTTTTTAAACCAATTATACTATTTTTATTTTTTTTCAAATTTTTTGTTCTTTGTATAGGTCTAATTATTTTATTTTTTTCATAAAATTCATAATCTGTTATTAATTCAGGTTTAATTTTATTTTCTCGATAAGAGTCAGTATCATACTCGTTGAATTGAACAGGATTTTCAAAAACAAAAGTATTTATTGGAACATTATAATAAGGTTTTTGATCATTATGTATAAAATCAGAATTCTCAATTATTTCTTCATCATTTTCTTCATTCCACATTCTATTTTATTTGAAACAAATAATTTAAAAATTTAATAAATTGATAATCATTAAAAAAGTTACTTACGGATTAATACCAAATCGAAACGTTGAGAAATCATTTTGCATAACACAATGTTTAAAATAAAAAAAAATTAAAAAAAACAAATGTAAAAAATACATTTTAAATCTGAATTAAATAAAAACTATAACACACGTTGTAAATAATTTATTTTTAGGTTTAATTTTTGAATTTTTAATTATGTTTAGTGAAATATAAAAAAAAATATTTAATTAAATAATATAATCTATGAAAAAATAAACAAGAAATCAGAACTTTTTTAAAAAAAGAATAAAAAAATTAATAAATATTAAAAATTT
Source organism: Pyemotes zhonghuajia (assembly GCA_025170145.1). NCBI lineage: Eukaryota > Metazoa > Arthropoda > Arachnida > Trombidiformes > Pyemotidae > Pyemotes > Pyemotes zhonghuajia. The sequence goes on along the minus strand of CM045846.1, from coordinate 16,803,202 downwards.
AAAAACAGTCAAATGTAAAATTTAAAGAGAATAAGTTTGATAGCAGGCAAATCAAAAAGTAAATTATACTAAATAAAAATGATTGAAAAATGGTGTATTTTACCTGTTCACAAAAGCGATGAAACTAATTAACAAAAAAATACATTCATTCTATATCTAATTATCAGATTAAATAACGGTAATTTTTCTATAACCTTTTTAACAACCTTTTTTAAAAATTTTTGCACAATAATTTCCCAATTAAATAGTTATCTTAAACTTTTAAAATTTTAAAATTTATTTATTACTTTCATTGAAAACAAGTAAATTTATTGCAATTAAGAATGTAATAAACTTAAAATAGTTAAAACTGAATAACAGTTAAAATTGATTTACCAAAGAGTATCTTATGATTTAATTTATAATTAATATAATATATAATTTTTTTGTTAATAAAAAAAAATAATTTATTATGTATTATAATTTTTAAAAATAATAATTTATTTGCCCACACTTTTTGCTCTTCTAAAAGTAGTAGATAATGTAGTAGTTGGTGAAGATGGTCTTTCAATTGTTTCATTTCCTGCGGTTTGCATTTGTTGAATCTTCTTTTTGTAAACATTCATAAAAGGTTTAACTACTTCATAAATTTTATTTTCTTTTAGTAACTTATAAACTTTTTCAATTTCTGGTGCCATATATCGATCTCTATTTAATGGCCTGTGAAATGAATATAATAATTAATAATTAAAATGATATTTCCTTAAAAAAAACAAAAAAAAAACATTAATTTATTCAAAAATACATACTTAACAACTGTTCTAACCAAATCATAAACTGCTTCTAAAGGTTCGGTGGTTTTCAAAGGGCGTAAAAATTCGATTGCTTGACATGCTGCTAATAATTCAATAGCAATAACTTTTTCAACATTTTCTACAACTGCAAGTGATTTTCTAGCGGCAAAACCTCCCATTGATACGTGATCTTCAGTTCCTGCTGATGTGGATAGTGAATCAATTGATGCAGGATGACATAGTACTTTGTTTTCAGATACCAAAGCTGCTGCAGTACAATGAGGCATCATAAAACCTGAATTTAAACCACCATTTTCTACAAGAAATGATGGCAAGCCACTTAAAGAGTTGTTTACTAAACGTTCAATTCTTCTTTCACTCATTGAACTTAATTCATGAATTGCAATAGCTAAAAAATCACAAGCTTTAGCCGGATATTCACCATGAAAATTTCCACCTGAAATACATTCACTTAATTTAGGAATTATTAAAGGATTATCTGTTGCAGAATTCATCTCGACTTTAATTAAATTTCTAACAAAGTCAATTGTTTCATGAACAACTCCATGAACTTGTGGGCAGCATCTGATTGTATATGCGTCTTGAACACGTTGGCAGAAACGATGTGATTCAGCAATTTCTGATTTAAAAACTTCTGAATGTAATAATGATCTTAGTGTGGAAGCCACTTTAGCTTGTCCAGGATGAGGTCTAAGCATATGAATACTAGAATCAAATGCTCTTGTAGTTCCTTTTAATACCTCTAACGAAAGGGCAGCCACAATATCTGCTTGAACAGCAGTTCTTTGGGAAATTACAACAGCTTCTGCTCCTAAACTTGTTATTAATTGAGTTCCATTTATTAAAGCAATTCCTTCTTTTGGTTTCAATTTGATTGATTCCAACTTATGATGTTCAAGAACTAACTTAGCATTTGACCAACCTGTTTGTGCACTCCACATCTTTCCTTCACCCATCATTCCAAGGGCAAGGTGGGCTAAAGGTGCTAAGTCACCTGAAGCTCCAACTGTTCCTTGTTCAGGTACCCATGGTAAACAATCGCAATTAAAAGCTTTGATTAAATTGCTTAATGTTTCTGGTGAAATTCCGGAATGACCTTTTGCCAAAACATTAATTCTTAAAACTAATAGTCTTCGAGTTCGTGGAATAGTTAGTGGTTTTCCTACTCCAGATGCATGACTACGAATTAAATTTTGTTGTAATTGTTCCAATTCACTTTTATCAATAACTGTATTGGCAAATTTACCGAAACCTGTATTGATACCGTAAACTACTTTATTATCTTTAATTATATTGTCTAATAATTCACGTCCTTCTCTCACATTTATCCAAGCTTGTTCTGTCAACTAAAAAGGAGAAACAGGTTTTTAAATAGGTTCAAAATGTTGTAAATATTTTATTAATATTTTACATACTTGAATTTTGTAATAACCTGAACCTAATTTGAACAAATCTTCAGGTTCCAAACTGTTTCCATCAAGGTAAATGTACTTATTAAGAAAAAAAAAATGAATATAAAAGAAATTAAAATTTGAAAACTTGATGATAATACCTTATCATCACTTTTTGGTATGGTGAACTCGTCATCTTTGAATTCTTCGTTATAAATGTCAACTATGTCTCCTTTAAGAACTTTTGCCAGCGGTTAGAATCAAAAGAAAGTTTTTAAAATTGATAAAAGTTCAAACTTACCCACAATAATAAAATCGTTTTCGTTAAGCACGTTTTCTAGAAAGTCGTTTGGATGAAGTAGAGCATTAGTGTTATTTAAACGAATTTCAAGTACATATTGATGAGAAGAGGTATTTAGATGGAGTTGATCTAGATCTGAATCTAAGTTAACAAAAGTATCACTTTTAACTTGACTAAGCCGAGCGCTTTTAGTTTGCATCAATTGCTCATATCGATTAACAGCTAGATCAGCTAACCATTGCACGTTTTTCTCGTGTGGACGATCAACGAAAATCACAAACCATTCATTATGAACTTTTACGTTTAATTTCATGATCAATAATTGAGTTGGTGAACAAGTTTGATTCGATAAATTGACTAAATTAGTTTGATAATTTTTGCAAAATGAAAAAATAGTGGCTGTGTTTTACGTTTGAATTTATTCTACTGTAGCTGCCTATCATAGGTAACTTGAAATATATTTTTTAATGATTAGTGAATTAAGATTAAAACTTATTTGATAGGTTAGTAAGACTGACGAAAGTGTGCTCGAAAAAGCAGCTGACAAGCACTATCTTTGTCTAGCTAGAGCTTTTCTAATTCTTGTCCAAGATTAGCCAAGCAATTGTACTTAATATTTGGCCGCAGTTTAAGCTCGAACTGCAGGAATCTTTCCATTGGACGAGCGATATTGACGTGTTTTATTAAGAAAGAGTTCGCTGACTAATCAATTGACCAATTTGATCAAGTTTGTAGTCAATAAGTGACAAGATAATCTAATCACGAACAAATACCTCCAAACCAAGTCCAGTTCCTTAAGTGGATTTCAACATCAAGTTTGCTCGACTAAGAGCGGCTCGAGCTGAAGGAGCAACAGATGGCTGTAGCTGAGCGCATGATTAACAAATTGTTTACTGAAATTCGCCATCCCGATCTTAATTAGCTTGATAACTGCGTTTAATTGGTGATAAGCAAGTCGAGTTAATTTGGATTCAAACAACTGGAGACTATTGCTACACACCTCATCCAATAGGTAGATTAGTTTAATTTGTTTATGTTGAGTGTTTGTTTTGTTTTTAGTTTCCAAATGTACACAAATGATTAAGACACATTTCTTGCTTGTTTGTTTGATGCACATGTTTTACAAACGCAGTCACAGCCACTGCCTCTGCAACCATTACCTTTGCAGCCACTGCCTTTGCAACCATTGCCTTTGCAGCCACTGCCTTTGCAACCATTACCTTTGCGGCCACTGTCTTTGCAAACAACACCTTTCCAGCAATCACGTTTGCAGCAACCACATTTTCAGCAATCACATTTGCAGAAATCACATTTGCAGAAATCACATTCATAGAAATCACAATCACAAAATTCACAGTTACAGTCTTGCATTTCCATCAAACACATTGTCTCTGTAAAACACCTCTCCTTCTTCACCATACTTGATCTCCACATGCTTTTTAAACGCTACAAACGTCCTGAACTGAATGTGATTCAACAGTCAGGATTATTTAACACCCCTAATGGAGATGGATGTGAAAGTGTTGTTTAGGTATTCTACTCAATAACAGGTAGCTTAATGGCAAAACAAATCTTAATTCTACTAAAACAAGAACACTTCTAAAGTTGAAAAGTTTACTTGACTTTTGCGAAGCAGTTTTGACTTGTTTGTCAAAAGCTTTTCCCCTTAGTTTGCGATTTCCTTAATTTGTCGCTTCTCAGATAATGTAAGAAAAAAACATCTAATTTCTCTTTTTTACGTAGGTGTACTTTAAGGCTTCGCCCCATGTGTAAACTTTCAAATCTTGGCGAATCTCAAACGTAAGCACTTTTTAAACTTCCAATCACTTTTCTTTCGAATATGTTTAAAAAAAGGAAAAAAAGACTTGTTATTAGTTCTCCAATTAATTTTGAACATCGGATCCATACTGGATTTGACAATGAAACTGGCACTTTCTTTTGTTTACCACCTCAATGGGCCAGTCTCATTCAAAACAACGACGACAATTCATCTACACTTAATTTGAGCTGCAACAACACCAAACAAGACCAACTGAATTTTAGGCCCAAGCCTATGTTGGACCCATCTAATATTACTTTATCAGAAATTGCTAATTTAAAAACAGTTGTTCGTGGTCAGACCAGTTTTGATAAAAAGTTTCTTCAAAATCTGCCTGAAAATTACGCTTCTCAATCACAATTGGATAAAAATCTTTTAAATTCAAGTCAATCATCTAAACAATCTCTTTCAAATTTATCTACATCGTTTGCTTCTCAAATTTCAAATCATGCAGCATCGAATAATTATTTAATTAATAATGTCAATCTTAATTTTAATGATTCTACAATTAACAAAACCTTAAATTTAAATAATGAAAATAAACTACAAACTAAAAACAATTTATCTCAAAATAATCTTAATTTAGTATCTAGAATAGAACTAAATAGCATTAATTCTAATCCTTTACCAACCAATAATACAATATCTAAAACTGATCAATTAATTAAATTTCAATATAAACAACCACCTCAACATCCCGATCAATATTATAATTTATCACCTTATCAACGTCATTTGTTTCATCAATTAAAACCGACACAACAACAAATTTTCTTTAATTTATCACCGGATGAACAACATCAAATGTTACATAAAATTATTCAACAACAACAGAAAATTTTATCACCTCAACAACAAATTCAACAAAGATTAAAACAACAACAACAAATACAATATTTACAACAAAAAGAGAGAGAAAAACAATTGCAAATATTGCTTCAACAAAAACAAAATCAACAAATTCAAAATAAAGATTTAAATTCAAATAAATCTGTCAATACAAATAAAAATAATATTCAAGAGACAATTACCGATGAACAATTTAAACAAACATTAAAAATGATTACTTGTCCAGATTCCCCAGATGGATTATTTCAAAATTTTCAAAAAATTGCTGACGGATCAACTGGTGAAGTTTATATTGCAGAGACCACATCTCATTTTATTTCAATTTATAAAAATAGAAATTCTTTAAATTTATCTGGGAATCAATCCATGTTGCAAAATAAACCAATTTTAAATCCTCCTAAATATGTTGCTATTAAACAGATGAATATTCAAAAGCAACAACGTAGAGAACTTTTATTAAATGAAGTTATTATTATGAAAGATTATGTACATGCAAATATTGTAAAAATGTATAATTCATATTTAATAAATAATGATTTATGGATTGTAATGGAATTTTTAGAAGGAGGAGTCTTGACAGATATTGTTACAAGAACAAGGTACATTTTATTTAAAAAAATTTTTTTTAATAAAAATATAAAATATTTTTATAAATTTAGAATGAATGAAGCTCAAATTGCTACCGTTTGCATTCAATGTCTAAATGCTATGGCTTTTTTACATTCACAAGGAATTATTCATAGAGATATAAAAAGTGATTCGATACTTATTAGTTTAGATGGAAGGGTAATTAGATTTAAAATATTATTAATTTAAAATTATGTTAATAAATTTTTTTTTTGTTTTAGATTAAAATTTCAGATTTTGGTTTTTGTGCAAAAATTACAGATCAAGTTAAGAAAAGGAAATCTCTTGTTGGAACACCTTATTGGTATAAATTATTATATTTATTATTTATTTTTTTTTATTATTATGTAATAAATTATTTTTTATAGGATGGCTCCTGAATTAATTTCTCGCCAAAATTATGGGACAGAAGTTGATATATGGTCATTTGGAATTATGGTTATTGAAATGATTAAAGGTATACCACCTTTTTTTAATGAACCCCCTTTAGAAGCAATGAAAAAAATTCGAGATTACGATGCACCTGTATATGAAGATTTACAAGTTTCAGTTGAATTAAAAGATTTTTTAAGTCAAATATTAGTAAAGGATGTTTCTAAACGAGCTACAGCAATTCAACTTCTTGGACATGTATTTTTAAAATTTGCATCTTCAGCAAACATTCTTAGACCATTAATTAAACCTTTTGTTTTTAAAAACTCAGTGCAAAGTTTTAGTGCGTAAAATTATAAGATATTTTAAAAATAATAATTTATGTTATATATTAAAATTTTTAAATGTAATCATTTATTTGCAATCACATTAGATTCATTTAAAACGTAGAGCATTCGTTTTCGAGCCTCCCTAAAAGCTTTAACAACTTGTTGAATTTTCATTTCGATTTCTAGATATTCGTTATCATCAAAATCCTTTGTGGATAAAACACTAAAAATATAATAATATATTAGAAATAATTAAAATTTAAAAATATTTATTACTTATCATAAATAATAATATTCAATTTTATATTTATTTCTCCAATTTTTTGACCATTTATATTAATTCTCCAACTATCATCATACTAATTTAAAAAAAAAAATTAATTTATTAAAAAAATTAAAATTTAAAAGTACCAAATATTCATCTTTAGGTTCTAATTTGTGGCCTAAAAAAAATTGTTGCAATTTATAATTTATGGAATTATCCGATACACTCCAAATATTAATTGTTTCAATATATTGTCCTGCTTTATATGGCACTTTAAAAAATGCCATTCCAACAAATACTTTTCTTCTCCATTTATCTATTGACCATACTCTAAATTCAATATGAGGCAGCTCTTGATAAAAATCAGAATCAATTTTTTTTCTGTAATTTAATTTTGAATGAGTTGTAACTTTTTTTAAATTTTTAATTAAATTATTATCGTTTGATAAGTTATTTAATTCATTTAACTCGTGGTTTTTATTGATAATTATATGAAAATTAAATAGATGATTAAATACACACTGATTATTTGAATTAAGAATTGCTTTATTTGAAATACCACGTAAAATTTTCGGATTATTAGTTTGTGATGATCCATTCATTTGCATATCAAATTTTTCCGAATTTTTTTTATTTATTAAATATTCAATAAATAGACTTCCTTGAGTGTAAAATGTGCCACAATCTAATTAAAAATATATAATTTTTGTTATTTCTAATAAAAAAATTTATTTACTAATATTTAATATATACTTCAAAAAAATAAAAGATAATTAAAAAATTTATGTGTTTATATATATATATATATTTATTTATTTCTGTTTTTTCATGCAATTTTAAATTATAAAAAATAACTCAAACTTATTAAATTGATAAAAAGTTTTTATATTAAAAAATAATAATAATAATTTAAACAAATATTGTTAAAGAGTATTTATTTAAAAAAAAAAAATAATAACTATAATTTAAATTAATACAAAAGATAAAATTTAAGAAAATCTAAATAGAAAAAATTTTAAATTAAATATTATTGGATGTGTATTTTTACTAGTAACAATTTTAATTAAAAAAATTAATTTGTGTTTAATCAAGAATTAGTAATTTGTAAAAATTTGTAAATAGAATAATTAAATTGATTTTTATAAATACTAACCAATCTCTGCAAAGCAATAAATAGAAGACATTTTGGATTAATTAAATTTAGAAAAGTTATTTACTCTTAATACATTTATCAAATAAATGAAAAGTAATAATTGTATCTGTCAATTTTCAACCTAGAAATAAATGAAATAATTGATTAATAATGTAAAACTATTTTTAGTTGGTTTGATAGAAAAATTTTTAATTTTAAAAAATATATGTTTAAAAAAAATGTTTTTGATTATATAGGAAATATAAACCTAAAAGAATTTAAATGAACCATTTATGAACCAACAATAAAGCCTATAGTTAAAAATGATTTAGTTTAGTATGTGTTGACAATAATTTTATAGTGTTTAATAAAAAGAAATGATTGAATTGGCATCTCTAAACCAATAGATTGCATAGAAAGTATTGTCTAATCAAATAGGTAGATTACTTGTTTTTGTTAAAAATGATTTCACCTCCTTGTTCACATGAAAATACCTTGGTTTACAATCATAATTTAATATAAAATTAATCGTCTGAATAAACAAAATAGAAGCATAATTGTAATTATATTAAATTGAGAATGATGTGTCGTCAGCATTAGATTTGTGAAATTTGAGGATGAATAAGTGTTGATTGCATATGTGTTAGTAAATGATGGTTATTGTTTGCTGTTTATGTATAAATTAAAACCAAATATAAATGAAACGGCATTTGTGAGCGATTAAGCACACAAGGTTCAAACGACAACGATCGCAAATATACCGTTGTGAACATGAACTGATGTTGGCTTGATGGCTGTGATTGTAGAAAGATTAAACTGTGTTGTAGTTGAACTGCGGTAGAACTTGTCAAAGTTTGTCAGAGTTTTTCAGTTTTTCAGAGTTTGTCAGAGTTTTTCAGAGTTTGTCAGAGTTTTTCAGAGTTTGTGGCTTAATCGAAGCACACGCATTTCGTGTTGGACATTACAAAGTTTGTAGACATTAGAAAGAAAGAGATTTGTAAGCTTTAGAGAGTTTTAGCTTAAAAGTTGTATTTTTAGAGTTGTAGGTATTACAGAATTTGTAGGCATTACAAGGTTCGTGGCATTACAGGGTTCGTAGACATTACAGGGTTTGCAAAGCGCAATCAGATTACACATTGAAGGACGCACTTCATCTGTGAGAGTTTTGAAATGCGTGTGAATCGGAAACTTGTGCACTTACTGTTTCACAGACTTAAGGACCAGTTGAGTCCAGCAGAGAAAAAATGTTGGTCAAAGCAGGACAGACAAAGGCATTTAAGACGAACAATTCAAGTGGTTAAGAGTTTAGCAGGTTTGGCTCAAGTTGGGGCAAATCCTATATGGGCCACACAAATTGGGCACAACAAAAGCAGCGGACGCTTGGCTGCCGACCTCTCAACAAGAAGTGATTTCGACCGGTTCATATCTGCGGAGCTTGGACACCATCGAATGACCTGCAGCTGTTGCCTGGTGCAACCGACTGTGGCACAACAAAACTCACTAAATGGTCAGATTGTGGCGCCGAAGCATTTTTAAAACCGTACGCAATTTTATAAGCAAACAACTTGCAAACAGTTTGAAACAGCCGGCACAGTCTACCTGAACAGATTATCCATGTAGACTGATTACTTGGATAGAGAGATTATCCAACTAGGCAGGTTACTTGGATAGAGAGATTATACAACTAGGCCGGTTACTTGGATAGAGAGATTTTCCAACTAGCCGATTACTTAGATAGAGTAATTATCCAACTATACAGGTTACTTGCATAAAGACATTTTCCAACTAGACAGGTTACTTGCAGAGAGAGATTTTTCATCTAGCAGATTACTTAGATATAAAGATTATCCAAACAGGCAGGTTACTTAAATATAAAGATTATCCAAACAGGCAGGTTACCTAAACAAAATTAGCAAGCTCATACAAGCGAATTTCGTCTAAAACTTCACTAAAAAGTTTCCATCGACAGGTGTGTTGCCAGATTTGGTTTGCTTTTCTCTACTTATTTTTTCTTTTCTTGTCTTATTTTCTCTGCTTTTCTTTTCTCTACTTTTGCCATACTTGCCTACTCAGGCCATATTTGCTGGTTCAAAGCCTACCTGACTGTTTTTACTGGCCTGTTTAAATCATGCTGCCTTGTTGTAGTTGTAAGTTGGGGACGCAGTTGCCTGTTGCAGCCACTGTTTGAGCCACACTAAAGTGAAACAGACCATTCTTGTCTGTTGCAAACATACCTGTCTGTTGCAAACATACCAGTCTGCTACAATCATACTCACCTGTTCTAATCATACAATATACAGCCATAAAACATACAGACATACAGGCTACAATACCTGCTCCACTCTCTCCCTTCTTGCCTTTGTTCTTCTTCTTGTTTCTTTCTTCTAGATGCTCTGGACCGGCTTGGATTGCTTGGGCAAAGTTTGTGATGTAGCCAGTTTCAAACAGATCCGCCTTTTATTTGCTCACTAGTTTATTTGCTGTTGGTTTGGCGCCAATCTTAAATTTGCTTAAACATACAAGTGCTGGTGAAAACAGTTTTGGCAACTGGTGTGCTCATTAGCAAATGGCCGACTATTTCGCGCACTGGCGGGCTTTTGAAATAATATTCACATATTTCATATTTATTATTAATAAATAATATATTGCAATCCATCGACGAGCACCCTTTGCTATCTGCAGACGCAGGTAATTTATGCGACGCTTTTACAAACACGCCAAACAGTTATTTTCACAGTTTGCCGGCTCTAGTTTCTAGTGTTCTGATTTCCAGTGTTTTAGCTGCCTCAGCTGGCCTTAGCTGGTTCAAACTGGCCTCAGCTGGTTCAAACTTTCCTAAGCTGGTTCAAACTGGCCTCAGCTGGTTCAAACTGGCCTTTTAGCTTTTTTTCATGCAAATCCTAGTTGCCAAAGCAGACGAACTCACCCGTGTTCGGAATAAGGAACATGTTTTTGTAGCAGTTCATAATAATTGGCTAACGAATTCGGGAGGCCAAAAATATGAACCAAATTATGTAAATTATGAACAGCTCGTTTGAAAGTAAGTGTATTCTGCAGTCGATATGACAACAAGTACATTAACAAACAAGATAAGCACCCTCTATCAAACGACTTTGCAATGAGAAGATGTAATTAAATCGATTTAATGAAATAGCGCTATTTTGTTTTTTGTGTTTTCAAGTGCATTAAGTGTCCGATTTTGGTAAACAAAGTGTTACATATTGAAACAGGTTGCAATAATTGCAGCTTTGTCCAGTTTGCAATTTGTGCACCTTTGCACTGTGTGTGTCTTGAGCGAAACTCTGGTGAAATCTCATCTGGACTTCATTTTGGATCCATCTCATCTTCAGTTCGTGTTTGACTTGTCTTAAATTTACTTTCAAGTTTGATCGCCATTCATTTTTCATCATAAGTTCGTCATTTTTACTTGTTCCTTATTCTCAATCTTTAAACTACTATAATCAACACTGTCTGGCAAGAATGAACAACCGGATCTGAAACTAAGTTTCGCAAGGTGAGTCCCGTTCATCGATTTATCGCAAACCAACCATTTGTACTGAACAGTTTTTTTAACTTCTAAACAAATTAACTTGCTAATTACTCACACTTATGAATTATGTTTATTGCATTTGTTTTGTTTCATACGATTTGCAATCTTAGTACGACATGTTTATGGACGCACTCACTATTGACTAGCAGCAATGCTAAACAGCGAAACTGCGAAACAAATAAATAGCGAATCAAGTGACTGGATGCATCTTTGGGTATCTTAGATTTGATCAGATTAAACAGGTCCAGTGGTTTAAAGCAATCACATTTCCCAACACATGGCTAATTCAATTTTATACATAGCTTTTTCAATGATTTTTAAAAATTTTATAACTTCAATTAATTATGATCATATTTGATTGCTTCATTATTCGTCATTACAAAAAAATGGCAAGCATATATTGCACACATGTTTTATAATAATTTACAAGGCGATAGTGATTTCCTTGTTTGCGAACAGTCAATAATTTAAACACTTTTTTGAATGAGTTGTTTGGGGTGGCCAGAATTCGGCTTTCAAACATGATCCTCACTTTATGTTCAAGTTGCTAATTAGTTATAAATGAGTCAAATTTAGCTTGGTAATCTACTTTGTCCTATCTGAATTATTTTTTTATCTGCACCTTTTGTTTATCTGCACCTTTTGTTTCAAGTCTCTTCTTTCCTGCCTCCTTATTTGCACCTGTTTATTTCTTGACTGGCGTTTTCACCATTGATTTTCATCATCAATATTAATTAACTGATTTAACAACCGTCGTTCTATTAGCGTTTTTCGTAAACGCATGCTCTGTTGCACGTTGCAAACAGGTGCTAATTATTTAGAATCCAGTTCAAGCGGATGTTTAGCTACTCATAAACGTTGCCAAGCTTAATCCAGTTAAGTTAATTTAGTCGAGTTATAGCCAGTCAAGTTGGTCGCAGTCAAATACAGTCAAGTTCAATTCATGTTTAATTCAGTCAAATTTAATGACGTTTGATCTAGTCAATTACCATAATTAACCCAAGTCAAACGGGATTATCCAATGTTCGAACCTAAAACTTTTCAATTCTAGATTTACATGTGCACAAATTTTTCACATTCTTCTTGTGCAAGCTCAAGTGTTTTGGTTTTAAGCCATTCGGCTTAATTTGAGTCTTTTTAATCATATTGCACCTCAATTGCAATGTTCACTTTTACCTGATTTTGGTGGGGTCTATTTTAATTAATATTTCAAGTCTTTACAAATCTAGTTATTTTGGCAATCTTGTTCTGAATTTGTTTTTTCATCTGTCTCCTTAATTTGTGTGTGCATTAATGTTGCGTTTTTAAATGTTATAATTCTTGAGTTTAAACACACATATATTTATATATTTATAATTTGAGAAATGTGTATTTTAAACTTGCACATGTGTGTTCATATATAAACAAATATGTGTATCCTAACGTGATTTCATTTCTATATTCCCTGCCTTTCTTAATCATAGCGACTAGTTGCTTTGGCTTTGGTCTGACTTGCAGTAAGGACCCAGCTTCTATGATTTTAGGCTCTGTATTAGGCTATTGGCGTTTGCTAAATTGGATTTGTTCAAGTCGACTTGTTTAAATCTGTTGATTAGGGTCAGGTGGTTAGAGTCTGCCTGTTATAGTCGCTTTATTTGAGTCTGTTGAAATCGACTTGTTGGAGTTGGTTTTTTAGAGTTGGCTTATTCAGTTTTGCTTGTCTGTTCTGACTGGAACCAGTTGTTGAGAGTTGGTTTGTGGTCTTTTGGCTTGACCCTGTTGGATAGGATCTATTTTGCTGGAGTCCATTGGTTGACTCTGTTCACTAGACCTTGTTCATTGTACCCTATTTATTGGACCCTATTCATTATACCCGATGTTTTTTGGCATAAACGTATGGTTTTTCTAAACCAGCCAAAGCCGATTGTTCTGTTGCCATTTCTGTGTTCGCAAGTCGAACACAAAAAAAGATGTTTCGAATGCATTTAAGAAAGTATTTCAAGTTGGCCGCAACCTTTAAGATCTGCTATAGCTTTATGTTCAGTGTATTAGGTTACTGCCCATTCCAAGCAAGAAAAAAACAACTTCTTTTCACTAAAAATAAGCGATTGGATAAAAAAAACAACATGTATATATGTTTATGTTATGCACATATATATTTTCAAATGTGTGAAAAAAATTGCAGTTTATGCACCCTTGTTAAATTTAATTCAGTCAAGTGTATTGTGTCTTCATTGAACTGATGCTGATGCAATTTCAGTCCATCCATGTCAGCCTGCATGATGGGTTTGGTATTGTGGTCTGTTCACTTTGACTGTTTGCACGCCGTTGCTTTCTTACTTCTTATTAAATTCAACTTGCATTGAATTTCTTATTTTAGATCACTTTCTTAAGTCACTTTTTCAAGTCACTTTTTAAAGCTACATTCTAGAGTTGCACTTTTGAGGCTAATACAGTTTGTTTATATTGTGATTTTAGGGTAGTTGTTTTCAGCAGTTATTTTTCTAAGTCACTTTCTTAAGCCATCTTTTTAAGCTAGCATTTTAAGTCAGCTGTTAAAGCTAGCTAGTTCAGCCATTTCAAGATGCTGGAGCAGCGTGTCTGATTGCAGCGAACCAACGGTTGAACTGAGCTAAAAGTTGCCACTAGTGAATTCATGTAACACTGATTATTAAGATGATTATATTGAAGTGATTATATTGCTAAGATGATTATATTGCTAAGATGATTATATTGCTAAGATGCTTATATTGCTAAGATGCTTATATTACTAAGATGCTTATATTGCTAAGATGATTATATTGAAAAGATTATGAAAGGATGTTGGTTGTTAGAACAGTTTGGGATAAGATGGCTTTCAATAAGAAGGTTGAAATTAAATGGTTGGAAAGAGGTGTATTAAGCGAGGTAGTTGGATTGAAATGGTTATTTGTCTAAAGCGGTTATGTTGAAAATGATCATGTTCAACATGGTTATATGGGCAACAGATAAATGGGGCTGATTAAGGGGAATGGTTTTAATGAACATGGTTTGTGTTGAACATGATTTGTGTTGAACATGGTTTGTGTTGAACATGGTTTGTGTTGAACGTGGTTTGTGTTGAACGTGGTTTGTGTTGAACATGGTTATATTGACATGGTTATATTGACATGTTTATATTGAAAATGAATTTATATTGAAAATGAATTTATATTGAAAATGAATTTATATTGAAAATGAATTTATATTATACATGTTGATATTAAATATGCTTATGTTGCTTATATATTTTATACGTGGCTATATTGATGATTATGTTGTGTTGATTATATCGAGCTGATTACATCGAGCTGATCACATCGAGCTGATCATATCGGGCTGATCATGTCGTGCTGATTATATTGCCTGCATTATACAAGTGCGTGTGATGAATGGACAACATGAAGTGTTTGAAACTGCTATAAAGAGGCTTGTATGTTTAAATTAATGTGTGCATTGTGGGTTATTTAAGATACTTATGTGGTAGAGCAGTTATGTGGTAGAGTAGTTGTATGATAGAGTCGTTGTGTGATAGAGTAGTTGTGTGATAGAACAGATGTATGGCAGAACAGATGTATGGTAGAATGGATATAAGGCACAATTAATATATGGCAGTCATTATATGGCACAATTAATATATGGCAGTCATTATATGGCACAATTAAAATGTGGCAGTCATTATATGGCACAATTAGTATGTGGCAGTCATTATATGGCACAATTAATATATGGCAGTCATTATATGGCACAATTAGTATGTGGCAGTCATTATATGGCACAATTAATATATGGCAGTCATTATATGGCACAATCAATATATACAAGCATATATTAGAGCAGATATAGTATAATAATAAGTTTTCAATACATTGCAATTGTTGTATAGAGTTATAATGGACTGCCATAGTATCTTCATCTTAAGAAACTATATACAGCTGTATATAGTTTTACAGCAAACTGTATAGTCAGACCATGTCCACAGCGCGGTCTATTCATGAACAGTCTATTCATACATCTGCTATATTGAGCTTTAAGTGCTTTTAGAGGGATTTGCTGAAATATGTTTGATTGCTTATTTGTACACCTTTACATCAAGCATTTGTGCCGAGCTTACCTGATGTTTTGGCTTGAAAAAGCAACTGTTTCATTTTCGTACACCCTTGTGCATATCAGATGTGTCTAAACGAAATCTTAAAAGGTTGTTCAGTTGCCACTTGTGAATATGTTTGCAAACTGTTTTGCTTGTGATTTATTTCGGCTTTGAACCAGCCACAAGTCGTGCTAATTAGCCACAATAGACAGCAAGGTTGCAAAGGTTATTAGTCTGAGCAGCTTCTCTTGCGCGTCTGAATCGGCCGCTCACTTTGTTACCTTTAAGACACTCTTAGGACGCCCAAGACAATCTTAGGACGGTTGAACACCTTCTTGGAACCGTTGAACACGATCTTAGGACTGTTAAACACAATCTTGAGACCATCGAATGCAGTCTTGAGACCATCGAAAGCAGTCTTGAGACCATCGAATGCAGTCTTGAGACCATCGAATGCAATCTTGAGACCATCAAACGCAATCTTAAGACCTTTGATCGTAATCTTAAAACCGTTGAATACCTTTCCAATCGGCCAAACCCTATGACCAGGTGATCTGCAGGCTGGCGTGTCAGGCTCCAGAGTTCGCAACGCACTTTGTTCACTTAATCCAAATGGATACTTTGTTTAATGGATACTTTGTTTGCTGCTGACTTGCTTCTCTTCATGCCAATTCTCAACTGATACTTTTACACCTCTTCTTTCCACCATTCTGTGTCTCTGTTTCTCATCCTCATTGTATGAAAAAAGGAAAACCATTTTATCTTAAATATTGCATCATCATGCCTAACAACAGAGCGCAAATACAAAGATAACCTTTGTTTAATTTGATTACTTTATCGAATGTGCCTCCTTAGTTTTATTTTTCAAGTGATGATCTATGAGCTCAGTAAAAGTGAATATAAATGTTTATATATATATATAAATATTAATAAGTTTAACACTTATTTACATATATATAAATCAAATAATAGTTTGTATAAATAGTAAAATGTGCGTTTTGTTGGAATTCATAAGCCTATTTAAAAGCCATTTTTCAAATAGTGCTTTTTAAATCGCCTTTCTTAAATATTTAGCACTAATTTTTAATAAATGGAAGCTATTTAATGCATAGTTACAATTGGATTTTCCTTTGCTTCCTTATAAAACATTTATAATTGTTAGCAAGTGAATTTTTTATTGGATCATCTTTGAAATATTTGTTTTAAACACTACATGAGCAATATATTAATTGATATAAACCATGGAAAACTATATACAGTAATTACAAAATTTTTATTTACTATTTATTTGAATCTTATTTAAAAATTTTTAGAAAAAATGTGTAAATTTAAGTATTACATTTTTCGCAAATGAAACAAAAATAAATCATTGTTTTTTTTTTTAAATAGCATCTGATTTAAAAATGCAAATAGAAGAATAGACAGTGATACAATAAAAAATAATTCACTTTGCATATTAATTAAAATGTTTTTTTTACAGGCAAAACGAAGATTACAAAAACTATTTGGCACATAAAAAAGGATTAAATCCACAAGGAATGTTAATGCCGACAAGCAATAGTAATAGCTCGGCAAACAGTGTTAATAATTCCAGAATGTTTCCTTATTTTACTGAAAATCCAGCTTCACCTAGTTTAATGTCTAATCATAATGTAGCACATAATAAACACCTAATGGTCAATCAAGATAGACCCCATTCTAGGCCTAACTTTACTCAAATTTATCAAAATGCTCCAATGGTAATGCAATTTCAAAATTAAAATTTCAATTAATTATTATTATTCTGTTTTATTTATTTTTAAAACTATATTTAGCTGGATGAAAGGTCAATTAATCGTGCAACAACTGATCCTATGCAACAAAGAGCAAAAGAATTTCGAGACTTCTTAAATGCGCGAAAAAGACCGTCATTATTACATTCCAATTTACCAAATGATGTGCAATATAATATGCCAATACCCTTACAGTATTTGAATCAAGTAGAAAGGGAAAGGTAAACTTTTTATTAATTATCCAGCACAAAATTTTAATTTTCTAAATTTAATTTCATATTTTAGGTTTATCGAACAATACAGAATTTCGTCTTTGGAGCAACAAAGAAACAAACAATCCACTTTAAACAATTCGCAACTTTTATTTGATAATTTAAATGCGATAAATATGTCCAATCTTAATTCTATCGACGCAAAAAATTTTAATAATGGTCCATTAGCAATTGTGCAACATCAACAACAAGTTACAAATAAACAACAACTTCATCAGCTTAATCGACCACATTTAATACCAAAGCAGCAAAATAGTTTATCGTCGACAATTTCATTTTTAAACAAAGGACCAAATCATCAAGTTTCTTATTTATCAGAAATGGAATCGGAAAAACAATTGACTAATGGATCTACAAATAATTCAATTAGTTCTCCTATTAATTTAAACAACAAAAGATCGATATTATTTCAAGATAATAAGCCAATAAATTCATTAGTGATAGACACCATGAATTTAATGGATATTAAGAAAGAAAATGTTTATAATCCACAAGTTGAAGCAATATCTCCCACCTTTATGGATGATCGAAATTCAGATTTTAAAATTGTAAAAAACCAAATTTTGCAAAATATTAATAAAGTTGATAGAGACATAACTCAAAGTGAAAATCAAATATCTAAACTTAAAAAAAAGCAAAAGGAAATTGAGAATCTGACACAAAGTTCGTCTAAAGTAATTAATGATATAATAGATACTACAGATTTGAAACAATTGGACTCAACACAGCAAATCTATGCTGAAAATAAGGTATATATAAATTTAATAATATAGAAAAGATGTAAAATTATTTTTTTTTTTTAGAAAAAAGCAGAAGAAGCTTTGCAACAAATTGAAAAATTTGGAAGATGTGCCGTAATTGTAAGAAATTTAAATAAAATATTTATTATTAATTAAATTTTTTTTTTTAGCCTCTTTATAACCAGCCTTCAGATAACCCATCATATTATGATAACAAAAAAAAATTCAAACTTTTTAAGCCTAAATTATTAGAATATTTTAAACACAAAGTAAAACGGAAGCAAAAACGAGAAAAGTTTTTAGCTAAAAATTATGATAAACTAATGGAAAATTGGATTAAAAACAGTGAAAACAAAAATACAAATAATGTTAAAAAATCAAAAGAAATTAAATTAAGAGATTATTTTGAGAAACAATTTACTGAATTGAAAAAGCAAAGAGAAGATAGAGAAAAACTATATGCTAAAAGGGCAAAATTAGAGCAATTTTTAGAAGATGGTGATGAAGAAGAAGATGAATTAGAAATAGAAAATAAAAGAATTAGAGCTCTTGCAGTGATTCCTCCAATTTTACACGACAGAAACGCTAATAAATACAAATTTTTAAGTGTAAATGGTAAAATTTCAGATCCAGTGAGTGAACACAAAGAATTGCAATTTTTAAATGTCTGGACAGAAAATGAAAAAGAAATCTTCAAAGAGAAATATTTTCAATCCCCAAAAAACTTTGGCTTAATTGCCAGTTTTTTAGAAAACAAAACTGTAATGGACTGTGTGCATTATTATTATACTTCTAAGAAAAGAGAGAATTATAAACAGTTGTTGCGCAAAAATGCTAAGAAAAGAACTAAAGCATTAGCCAAGCAACAATTAAGTGATAATAAAGTAAAAAACGAATCAGATACTCATAAGAATCTGAATACATCAAAAAACATAATTGAAAATAGCATTTCAAAAAGTAATGTTAATGTGTCAGTTAGCCAAACATTTATAAGCAATGAAATTGAAAAAAAAGAAACAATCAATATGAATTTAGATAGTAAAGTGCCTAATGAAGCGATGATAGCATCGTTAGACGAAAAACAAGATCTTACTTGTAAGGAAAATATCAGTTCAAAAGTGGTAGAAATCAACAACAACATTCTTAGGTGTTGTGTTTGTTCAGATCAGATAGAAATTCTGATGAAATCGTATTCTGTGAATAAGCTCAATTGTCATTTGTTCAACATTAGCATAGAAGATCTTCAACCTGATTTTCGAGTGTGTGTCAAGTGCAAAGTCAAGTGTTCAAAAGGGACTTGTCCAGTGTGTTCGTCCAAGTCGAGAAACTCGCCCACTAGTGAAAACTTGAAACGATTAAAGGCTTTGCCTAAAGAATGGTTTGACTTGAGTCCAGAATTAAGATATACGTATTCGGCAGAGCTGAACTTTCCATTGGATTGCAAACACTGTTGCTCCAGGTGTTGGCTGAAATTAATAAGAAAATACGGGGCTGTGGTGGATCAGCCTCTTTCTAAATACCTGACTTGTACCTGGCAAGATTACGAAATCGACAAGTTTAAAACTCTGTTGCGACAACATGGTCGTGATTGGCATCTAATTGCATCGTTGATGAAAACCAAGTCTTTAAAACAATGCAAAGACTTTTACTTTTATTATAAATATCAATACAATTTACATGAGCTTACTAGAATAGCAAGTTTCGGCAAGAACGACGACTCAGACTCCGATGGGTACTATTACGATTGCCGAGACATGGACAGCGACTCGGACCTAGAAGACATGAGGTATAGTCGTAGGAACAGCAAAGGAAGACGCACCAACAGTTTTCTGGGAGCCGATGGACTGTTGTGCTTGAGCAAAAAGTTGAGCACCTCAAACTTGAGCTTGAAAAGTGATTGCGATTCAAGTGCCACTTTAAGTGCAGACGAGGGCAACAACGAGCCAGAGCCATTGAATGTGATCACCTTTGGCAAAGAGCACAAAATGCCTTTTTCCACTAGTTCGGAAATCAAGCACACAGATCAGATGAATACATATCAGCAACAAAGAGTGCCATCGTTTTTGATTAATCCAAACGCACCCACCATGCAATCCGCCCACCTAAGTAATCCAATCAATTTGCTGACTAATTCCCAAATGCATAGCCAGCAATTGTATAATAGTGCTCAGCAAATCAAGGAAAAACCCACTTGTGTGCGTGACTTGATCCATCATGCAATCGAAATAAGCTTGCAATCACCTGTAAAAGAGAAACCTGTCTCTTACCCTAATACGTCTGAACAAGTTTTCGCTACCAGCAATTTAAATATGAATAAAGTCGACACAGCCAAACTTCACTCTGCTAACCCATCAACGGTCAGGTCCAACTTCGAGTTCATGCAGTCTAATTTCACTAGGCCTGCTCTTTCACACAATCTTAATTCCTATGCTCAAATGCAGCCTAAAGACTTCTCCAGACAAGCTTTTAACTCTTATTCCGCTCTTCCTCAGCAAAATCTTCCTCTAAATTTAGCTGATGTGGAAAATGAGGTTCAGGACCTAAGCAAAAAAGGCTCTAAGAAAGAAAATGAACAGTTGCAGC
The DNA here is from genome assembly GCA_025170145.1 of Pyemotes zhonghuajia. Lineage (NCBI taxonomy): Eukaryota > Metazoa > Arthropoda > Arachnida > Trombidiformes > Pyemotidae > Pyemotes > Pyemotes zhonghuajia. Next base: position 16,782,319 of record CM045846.1, on the reverse strand, counting down.
CAAAAAACTATTCCTTGAAACCACAAGTGAAGACCAGCTTTATGCCAGTCGGCACGGTGATGCCTCCTCCTGCTCATTCTAACCAGCAGACTCGTTCTTCTACCCAAAACTTAGACATGGTGACTGATTTGACCAGGCATCGAGAATCCCCTCAAAAGGCTTTTTTCAAAAGCCAGCATTATCCTCAGGGCAGGCTTACGCCTAATAGTTTCAGGCTGCAATCCAACTCTAATAAGTTAAACACTAATCAGGCCAGGCTCACCCCCAATAACTCCAGATTAACTCCAAATAATGCCAGATTAACTCCAAACAGCTTGCAAAAAAACTCTCCATCACCACACCTGCAGACCACCAAGGCTCTCTCCGGCTTTGTTCACAGTAATTCTCAGTTTCCGGCAAAAAACCCTCAGGCTCAGAAAGACAGTAGAAACTCATTTTCCCAAAATAATGTACATCCTTCAATGTCCAATATATCTTTTCAGTCTTCGCAGGTTTCTCATTTGGCTAACATGCCTACTAAATCAAGTTCACCTTATGTATATAATAATCCAAATATTAAATATGAGGGGTTATTGCGTCCGTTGTCTGCCCAGCCTTATCAGAATAACATGCATTTAAATCTTTCACAAAAAGAATTAAACTCCGGACCAATTCATTTAACAAATCATATAGACACTTCGAAACATAATATTGATTTAATGGCTAACAATGCACATTTAAAACAACAAGCTTCATTCCATCCTCAACATTTACAATTACAACAACATCAGCACAAAATTTACGATAATATGAAAGATAAATATTATAAAAAGCAACACACTTCTTTAGCTTACGTACCTAATTTAGCAATTAAAAAGCCATCTGAACTACATCTAAGTTCAAATCAGATAATGATTGATTTTAATACTTCTAAACAAATGCAAATTAGGAGAGATTCTCCACTTCAGCAAATGACTCCAAACTCCATCCCTCACTATCTTCATAACAGTTCACATAACAAGACAACTAACGAATCGTTGCCTTTCAATGTTTCTTCAATGGTTGCTGGCCAACAACAGTACAACTTCATGGAAAATACAGATCAGTCCAGAACTAATTCTTTTTCAAATCAAGTAAGACATAATTATTCATAATTAAAAAACAAATTTGTAAATTGATTATTTTTTTAGCAAAATCAAATGCATAATATTATTCAGCAATCGATAAATTTTATGCATAGACAAGATCAAAATGTTTCTTCAAGGCCACATTCAGCTTCTCCATTAATGAATAATTTAACAAACGCATATATGCTAAGTAAGCCAAAAAATGATTTAACAAATTATCCTCAATCACACGACGCATTTCAAGCATTAGTAAATGCAGCAGCTGCACAAAAGAGTCTAGCTGTTCCGACAAAATCAAATAATAACAGCAGCAGCAGTAAGGAGTCAGAAATAATGAATAAAAATGGATTTGAAATGCAGAAATCAATTGGAATGTTAGATAAAACAGGTTTGAAGCAGTTTGATTCATCAATAACACATAATCAAACACAATCTTTGCTTAAATTTTCAAGAGATTTATTTACTAAGGAACAGTTTGAAAAAGAATTAAAACATCAAGACACTGTTAAGCAAAATCGTCAGTCTAGAGTAAATAATGCTTCAACTAGTAGTCCTTTTAAAAAAATCAATGATTTAGAATATTTAGACAATGAAGCTTCAAAAATTTTTTCAGATTCATTTCAAAAAGATAGCAAGTCTAAAGTATTCACAACTGCTAATTTAATTGATGCCGTTATTCATCGTCAAATTAATCAAAGCGATTCTGATGTTTCATATTCTGCAAATGATTTTAGCATAAAGGATTTAAAAATTAACCAAAATACTGGAATGAATTTGATGAAAATCAAAGAAAATGAAATAAAATCAGATTTGAAAGAAAAATCAAGCACGTTCGAAAATACAATTTATTCTAATAAAGCTAATGATGAAGAAGTGTTAGATACTGTTTTGCAAAAACCAATTAATTATTCTAATTCGTTTTCTAAAATTAACTCGGATGCAAATGAACCTGAATGCGAATTAAAAAAAGAAAATACAGATAATTCAGTTTTAAATAATTCAGTTCCAGTTCGATATGATTATGTTGAAAACCGAATTTTAGAAGCAATGAAAAAAGAGACAGAGGATTTTTCTCAAAACTCAGAATTATCAAACTTACAAAAGCAAATTAATTTGGAAAATGAAAAACGGGTTGTGCCAGATGAACCTTTTGTGCCACAAAAAAAGCTTAGAGCAATGGAAAATAGTTTATCTGAAATTAAATCATCCACAGTTAAAAATGAAACTAATAAAAATTATATACAATCAACTATTAAATTAGAATCTACTCAAGAATTAAAAGATTTGTCAAGTACAAATCAAGAAAATAATGTTAAAGTAGAAGTTGTTTCAAAAAATTCAGTTAATTCATCTGAAATAAAAACAGATACAAGAAAACCTGACGAAATAGATAATCTTTACTGTGATAGTCCATGTACTCCTGGAGAAATGGTGATAGATGAATCGGCTTCTTCACCTATTTCACCAACGATTAGCCAGAAAGTAGATCAAAAAACAGATAAAAATATGGACACATTTGTGTCTCAAATTGGACAAAATTTCAAATCTTTTTCACATGAAAGTGAAAAAGTTAAAATAAGTGCATTAAGTGAATTAGAAAGTGTAGAAAAAAATAAATTAGTTGAAAGCCCATCAACAGACAATGGAGACAAAGGAGTAAATTAATTAATATTTTAAAATAATTGGTAAAACAATAAGAACATTAAAATTAGCCTAAGGAAACTATAATGTCTGTGATTCTAACTCAATTGGTTAACAATCGTCTGAACTTTATTTTAATTTAATAAAAAAGCAATGAATTGCTTTGAAACTAAGTTACTGATAAGTTTACTTAAGAATTAAAGTTTATCATGATTTTAAATACTTTTTAACCGTGAAAGACAGTGCTCATTCGATGTATTATATTTTATCAAGCTAATTAGAAATTGATGAAAGCATTTATTTTTTAAAAGTTTTTGATGGATAAAAAAGTGCCTTTGAAAGTAAAACAATACTTTAAATTATTGTTTCAACAAAAAAAAAATTTAATATAATTTAGCACTTTTAAAATAGAATAAAATCAAAAGCAAATATTAAAAATGATGGAATTAATTTTTTAAAAATGCTTTTTCTTTTAAAAATTTAATATAAAAATAAATCAAAATGTTGAAAACCATCAAAAAAGTCAATCATTGTAAGATTTATTACAAAAAAACATGTGAAAAACAGTTAAATTATTTTTAAAACATTGTAAAAAATAACTTAATTGATTTTAAAACAATTAGAATTGATTTTGTTGAATCGATCTAGTGATTTTTAAAACGCAATTTTTTATTAAATTAGACATTGTAAATTTGATCTTACTAATTCAACAAAATTCATCACTTGTTTTTAAATTTAGGTCAACAATCATTTTAGGCAATGTTAAATGAGAATTTTATAAAATTTAAAGAGTATCTGATTAATGTATCTGATTAACAATCGGATTCTTTGATCTCTTTTTTATCAATTTAGACCAACACAGTTGTGGTGCCATTTTGTGCCCATCCACTATTCACAAATATGTACATAATTAAGTGTTAAACTAAATTTATTTTTGGGTTGTGGACAATTTTGGTTGATTTTTATACAATTTGTAAATATAAACATTTATTCTTGTTATAAAATTAAATATAAATTAAATTATTTTTCGATCAAAATAAGTTTTTTTTTTTTTAATCTGTTTATTTCAATTTTTATAATTTAAAATTGATAAACCATTTTAAAATCAAACGATTTAATTTTGTTTAAAAAAAATTAAAGAATATGTATTAATTATGCTGCCAATTATGACTACCTATTAAAATATGATAAGTTAAAAAAACGTTAATCTTATCAAAAATTGACCTTTGCGTTTAATTCAAAAACATTGGTTTCATTTTTTGAGAAAATATAAGTGTTAAAAAAAAATAGTAAATGACAAGTATTATTAAAATATATAACAAATATATATTTTTTTCTATAATAAAATTAATTTTATAATTATTTTAATATAATTTTAGTTTTTAATTTTTTGTTAATTTAGTAATATAATGGCGCAAATAACTTTTATTGATTTTCAATGTTAAATAAAATAATGAAAAATAAATAAATTAACTTAATTTTAATTAAAAAAATTAAAAAAAAAGATATAGTTTTAAACTAATTAAATTATTTTAGTGCATTAAAAGTAAGTTCTTAAATTAATAAAAAGTACTAAATAAATTGATTGTTTTTAATTATCAAATGTGAAATCAAATTGAAAAAAATTATATAATAAGAAAAAAATACAGCTAAGATAAAGATGCAACATTTAAATCGTTCAAGTACAATCTAGTTAAATTTTTTTAAATAAGTTTCTTCAATCGTTACTACATATAATGATGAATGAATGTATTTTAATGTTTACGATATATAAGATGTGTTGTGAACAAAAATAAGACAAAGTCAGAGTGAAAATAAGCAGATTTTACGCCATTATTGATGCACTTGCAACATTGAGTGATCAAATAACGGCATTCCATGGCCTGTTTAAGACAATCTATAATAAAATTTACAAATACAGTTTTTTTTACTCATTTCTTACAGCTTGTGGACGTTGTTTCACACCTGGTTTCAATTGATTTGCATCCAATGTTCTACTTGTGCTTTTTTATTGCACACTATTATATCCTTTATTTAAATTGCTTTACTAACTTTTATTTTGTTTTATTCCTATTTAGACAACCCTTTAATAACATTTAATGCAATATCTGCACTACTGTTTTTAAACTAGAAATAGTACAATTTTTTATATCTTTATTAATCTTACAATATTTTCATCACATTTTTGATGACAAAAAAAAATCTGCTGTTAAATAACTATTTTTTCAATACGAGGGTGATTTAGTCAGCCTTACTAGGGTTGTCAATACTTTTAAAATGTTGACCGGCTTTATCTTAACTGGTTCATGTAAGTAGGCGGCTAACTTTTTACTGTACTTGGTCATTTAATGGTAAGGCGTGTTTCTCTTCTTATTGTATTAAATATGAATAGCATTTACAGTCTGTAACATTTAACTGTAGCTGACCATTGAAAGCCAGGTTTAAGATATATTTGTGGTGCTTGTTTCATGACAAGCCTTTTTTTGGGGCAGCTATTCTGAGCACATGTTCATACTAAAACGGAATGGTTTCAAAAACTGACCAGTACAGCTGACAAGAATGTTTAAGATGAACAACTTTCTTAATTTTCAATTATAGTGGTTGGCTATAATGACTAAGTCAGCCCGTTTTGACCAGCATCTGTTCTTAGCCATCTTTAAATTTTTTGAGTCTTGCCTTTATTGAATACTTTTTGTAAGCCTTTTGCGGGCATTTTGCTAGAACAGTCAAATTAAACTAAGAACCGGGCTGGGCTAGGTTTACTGATCTGGGCTGTGAAAGTAGCCTGAGTTGGTGGAACTCTTTCTTGTCATGATTGACCCTCGTGTTACTCAAATTTTCGGCTCAAATTTAATTCTGCTTCGTTTTTCATTTAAATATCTTTTGCTTTTCTTGCACTTGTTTTGCACTTGTTCATTTGGCTTAGTGCACTGTTCACCATTTAACCACTGTGTATTTATTAAGTTTGCTTAACTTACCAATGTATTTTTTTCTTCGTTTTCAAGTACGTATTTATTTATTATGTAAATTTTTACACTTTAAGATCTATCTACTAGATAATTTTTAATAGGTATCTTTAAATTTTTTATTTTTGTTTTTTAGTAAGTTTTTTGAGTTTCTTATTCAATTAGTTTCAACTGATTTTTATAATTATACTTTTTTTTACCTTTCTTCCGCTTTTGCTATCGGCCAAGATTGTCCATCATTTGTCATTAATAAGTTTTATTTGCAAATTGTTTTGATTTAGTTTGTTTCTCATTTTTATTGAATACGTTTTACTGTGCGAAATTCTTGTTAATATTTTTGCAGCATTTATTTAATAAGTCTGCATAATTGCTAACTGTAACAATTATAATTTAACTGTCATTGCTAAAGATTGAATTCGATGTTGTTTGTAAATTCCTTTCATCTATAATAGGTCTATTTTCTATCACTTGTTGATTCAATTATATGGTATCAATGTTTTAAAAATTATTATTAATCATATTTTTTTTATATAATTGGCCAATTTATAAATCTACAATTTTAGATTAAATTTTTTTTATTTGAATAAAAATCAAAGTTGGTGTTTGTTAAAAATTTTATTTTTGATTTTTTTATAACAAATATTATTTTTTTTGAATCAAAAAATAATAATTAACTATAAATATGAATTATTTGGAAATAAAATTGTAATTGTTTTTTTCTTTTTTTTATTTTTAGTAAAATTTAAGTGTTTAAGTGAATAAAATTGGAAAATTATTAACTTGGAATTTTTATGAGCGATTTAGAAACCGTTTGATATTAAACTTAAAGTGCATTTGTGACAATCAAGTGTGTATAAGTGTCTGAATGTGATTTGTATGAGTTTGCATACGTTTGACATCAGCTACTTTATTAAATTACTCGCTTTTAGAGCATCTTCATCAGATTCCGTTATAACACGCATTATATTACTGGATTAAATAAAGCGCAACTTGTTTGCAGCTTAAATTTCACTTGACAAGTCCACTTGTCAGAACTCGAAGAGGTCACAATGGAGTTCAGGTAAATTTTACTTTGATTGAAATGACTTTGGTCCATTTTTAGTTTTAGTATTATGTTTATTTTGCGTGGTTTGTATTTTTTTTAAACAATCTATTTATTTTATTAAAGCATTTAATGTACGTTGTCCGTTTTAATTAAGTTTTATGAAATTTAACTTTAAAAGTTTTATACTTTAGACACTAAACCAAGTCAATAAATTTTTTTTTTCAAATAATTTGTATATGTTCATCACTTAAAATTAAACAATTCTATTTTTTTTAATTTGTTACATTTATAATTTTTTAATTAAATTTTATTATTAAAAATAAAGTTTTATCATTTGTCATGTTATATTTTATTTTGATTTATTTAAAAAAAAAATATAAATGAATTTTTGTCAAATTTCATACAAATGCTTATGAAATTAAAATCATAATAATTATCTTATCATGTACAAAATATAAAAAAATTTAATTATCAATTAGTTTAAAAATTGATAATTTTTTTTAACTAAATGAATTTTATAATTGTTTTTAACAATTAAGTTTTGAATTAAACTTTTGTGATAATTTTAATAATTATGTAATTTATTTTTTTTTAATTCTTTAATTTTGAAGTTATAAAAAAGTTATTATAAAAATAGTAATGGGGGTTTAACTATGATAAATTTTTCAATTTATTTTACGCAAATTTTTATGGGTTACTGTGGTTAATTTAATAAAAAATATTTTTAAAAGATTAAAGCATAACATTTAATGTAGCTATGATTGTGTGATCTTTAAAAAAATCATTTTATTCAATTTATAATTTATATTAATTTAAGTTAAAATTATTTTTTTAAACTTTGTTACAAAATCACATAATATCAATCAAATATATAATATTTATATTAATTTATTATTTTTTTTTATTATCAGCTATTACAGGTTAATTTTTAAACTTTAATTGGTACAAAAATTATAAGATAATGTATAATATTTTAGTGTGCTATTTTTAAAATAGTCTTTATTTATCAGCATCATTTGGTCAAACTTTTAGTTTAAAACTTTTGATTTAAATGTTTTTTAAGAAATATTGCACATTAATAAATATTAATGTGTTTTAATGAAATCGGTTTGCCCATCGTTCACTTTTATTTTTATAGCAATTGATTCTTTTTTTTCGTAAAACATTTATTCAACATTTGTTTTATTATTTTAAAAAGGGTTTTGCATTTAAAACTTATTTTTTATATTTGCGTGCATTAAATATAAAAACAATTTTACTATTTTAAACTGATAATCCAGTAAAAAAAGTTTTCTTTATTTGTATTTTGTAGTTTGAAACATTTCGTTTATTTAATGTTTTACATAACTCAGTTTAAATTTCATTTTTTTTTTTATTTGATCAACATTTTTTTTTTTTATTTATAAATATTTTAAATGCAAATATTTGATTGATTTTTTATTTATTATTTTATATTTAATTTAAAATTAAAATTTTGATTATTTTTATAACAAACTTATTTGAAATATAAATGAATTTAAGCAACTTAAAATTTATAAATAAATTTTTAATATTTATTTTAATTAATAAAAAGATTATTTAATTTAAAATATGTTGACAATTTAACAAAGCGTTAAGAAAAATTAAAATATTTAAATATTTTATAAATATTTTGAAATTGACCATAAGAAAGAGCTAATTAAATTAAATTTGATCAATATTGTAAAAACGCCAATATTACTGATCGATTGATAGTTAAAAAAATAAATTAATAAACTGTAAAGTTTAGTAATTTAATTTAAACTTAATCAAATCGATTAACGTTTCACTTAATAGTTTTACAGTTTTACGATTCCAATAGCGTTTCACTTTTTACTATCTTTTTACGTATATTTATAGCTGCACGAACTCGTAATTTAACAAGCAGATGAAAGACTATCTGTTTTTTTTTTTCAAAAATGATAGCAGGTTTTGGTCATCTAAATGTATGCCAGTTAAGCTAAAGATGATGCTGAGATTTTTTTTTAAAAATATCCAAACAAGTACAAACTTATTATCAATGAAAATGTGCTTTGTTATTTGTATAACTTTTTAATGTACCAATGGAATGCACTCATTTATGTCCTAAATTAAATTACTAACTATTTTCGGAAATCAGTGCCGTTTTTCAATTCTAAACTGATGCAATTAATTTTTTCATATTTCACTTTCCATGTCAAAAAGGTGATAAATTTGTTTCAAAATAATCATACCATCAAAAATTAATATTTTCACATACATTTTCGATTGCTAGTTAACACATTTTTTAAGCTAAAACACTCTAAATATTTTATATTAACAGGTATAGTAGTACATATATACATATGTATACAAGTTGAAGTGCACGTTTGTTTGGCCTGTTTTTGATCATTTTTACTAATCATGCTTATTTTACTTATTTCTCTTGTTTTTTGCTAAAAAAAAATATTTTTTCTAATAAAAAGTTCAATATGCAGTATTAAAATAATGAATATATAATAATGGCCTTTAGCAATGCGTGATGGTTTAAATGTTTGAAAATATTTCTTAATTTTTATCTTCGACATGATATTCGAGAAAACACGGTGCTTTACAAATTTTATCAAATTTAAATGCATCATTATTATAATTTTTTTAAATATATAAATCCGTTATGTATTTAAATTTTATTTAAAATAACGGACAGTAGTATCTTAAAATAAATTTATTTCAAAATGGGCAAATAGGAAAACAGTTAAAAATCACAATGAATTATTAAGTTTAGATTTATAAAATTTTTTATAAAATGTTAGAAAAACATTGAAATTAAGAATGACCTTATTGAATATTTTTGTTATTATATCAAGTTTTAGTTTTTAATCTGCTTAAAATTATAATAATAAATTTTAATTATTAAATATTAAAAAAATTGTGATTAAAAAACAATTTCCAAAGACAATCTAGTTTAATAATTAATTTAAAAAATTTTATTGCTTATTTTAATTTTATGCTGCAATTGAGTAGCATGCATGAAAACTGAAAAACACTTGGCAAACTTAAAACAGGAAATTAGTATTTTGATTTGAATTAGGATGAAATTGATTATGACCACAGTGTTTACATTTTGTCGGTCAGCAATTTGCAGCTGAAGCAGTGAATAAAGAATAAATTTCCCTTCAAATATTGGACGCTTTAAATTTATTAAATGATTTAGTTTTGCTTTGGCATCATCTCTAGACTTCAAACTGTGCTCAAACTACTTGCCTGCAGGTGTATAAAGCAATTGCATCCGTTTACTATCTACTTAGTCCGAATCAGATTCAACACTTTCACAAACATTGTTTCTGAAAGTGATCTTTGTATGATTCATCTTTTACAAGATGGCAATTTCTTGCTACGGTGTTATGTGTGTCCAATATATCCTAGTATAAAGTATTTATTAAATTGTTTTTAATTCTTTAAAACTAGCTGAAATCATTCCAACTTATAGTTATTTTTCAAAAAAAAAACAACATTTATCTGCATGTTTTTTCATTTAACTTTAATTCATTTTTATAACTTTTTTCTAATTGTTTTATCTTTATTTTAATTTATTTATTTTTTTGTTTTAGAATTTTTTTTTTGTTTTTATTTTGTTCGATTAACTTTTTCAACTTGTTTAAATTGTAAACTTGCTTTAAATTTTCCGTAATTTTTTTTTGTTTATAATTTAAATTTCCGTTTTATTTTATTTTAATTTGAATTTGATAATCTTAATAAAGTCATGAAATTATTATTGATATTATTTTTTCTTTTTAATTAAATGAAGTTAATAATTTATAGGTAAAAATTTTACACATTTTTTATAATTTATTTAAAATTTTAGTTTTCAGATTAATTTAAATATAAAAAAATTAATTATTTTTACAAAATTGTGATAGATTTATTTTTATTTTACTTTTTATTTTTTTACCAATATTTTTTTAAAATTTATTTACATTGTTACTTTTTTTAAATCAAATTTTATAGAATATATGTTTTTTTTTATGTTTAATATAATTAATATATTAAAATTTAAAAATATATTTTTTAAAATATAAAATAAAAATACAAATTAAATAATGGTTCAATATTATAATTTTTTTTTTGTGATTTTTACATTTATTTACAGTATCAATAAATAAAATTAATTATTAAAATTTATAAATTAATAATTAAATTATTTTAATTTTTTAAAATAATAAAAGGAAAATCTAAAAAAAAAAACATGATTTTTTGCCCTGTTTTTGGATTTTATAAAAATTTTTACATGTACGTTAGTTTGGCCTGCTCCAATCTTACTATAATCTTAATATATAAAGTTCAATTAGCTTATTTTTATTATTATTTTATTTAACTTTTAGTTAGTTTTATTAATTTTTCTTTATTAATTTTTTAATATAATTTTAAAGTTTATTTTTTATCATGTGTCTAATGGTTTGTTTTTAATTATGTTAATTCTTATTTAAAATCAATCGGCTTAACTAGTTTGTTTTAAAAAATGAATTCTTAAAATAAATAAAAAATTAATTTAATAATCAATCAACATATAACCAATTAACCATTTATATAAAAAAAAATTGATATAAATAATTATTCATCATTAATACACTTAAGATTTTTTATATTATTTTAGCATATTAATTGGATATTTTTTTTTTGTTGATTTCATTTTTTTAAATTATAATAAATATTTATAATTATATTTAATAATTATTTATTAACATTAACAAAAAGTTATAAACGCTTTTTTTATAATCTTTGTAAATTTCCAATTTTTTATGTTAAATTTTTTTTTTTTTTATTATCTAAGATATTTATATTTATATATTAAAAAAATTTAAAGATTTTTATTACATTCTATTTATTAATAATTTTTTTTTTTTTAGATATAGTCGTTATTTTTTTACTATTTTTAGTTTAGTTATTTTATTTTTTTGTACTTGTGATGCAAAAACTAAACTACCAGTTCGGATGCGACAAGAACGAAGTATTCCAGAGGATAATTTGAGCTTAAGTGAAAGCGTTTTAGATGAAACTTATCAACAAGCTAAAGATGTTATAAGCGAACGCCGAAAATTAGAAAATATTCAAGGTAAGTTAGAAAATATTATTTTAAATAACATTTTATAATTATTGTCTTATATTATTTTTTTAATTATTTTTATTTTTTTATTAATTAAACAATTTTTTATACTAAATAGTAGCATTTTATAATATATTAAACAATATTTTGTTTTTTTAAATAAATATAATTTTTAAAAATTCATTTACTTTTAGTAATAATTTTATCTTTTTTTCAACTATGTAAATCCAATTAATTTAATATATAACAAATTAATATTTAATATATTTTAAAAATTAGGTGTGATTAAATATCTGTATATATTTATAAATTTAATAAACTAGTAAAAAAAAGTAGTATCTAAAATAAATTAAAAAATTTTTAATTTTTAAAATTACTATTTATTTTTAAAAATTTCACTTTCATGTAAACTTGTTTATTTAAATGACCTTTTTTGTTTTTAATAACGATCATTAATTTAGTGAAGAAATGTTTCAATTTGTATAATCTTCAATTTTAAAATAATAAAATGTTTTCACTCTTTTGCCAATGTATCAAACTAGATCAAACTGTAGCGGATTATTTTAATGTTGTGAAGTGTGAATAAACCTTTTCCCTAATTTAATTCTTTTAACTTGATTTTCATGTTTGCATTTTCCCTTAATTTTTTACTTAATTTTCAATTGCTTCTTCACTTTAGTGGTATAATTACTGCTTTACCTAATTCTATACATCTGGCCTTAGTTCTTGTTTTCCTTTTCTTATTTTTTAACTGTTCTGATTTTGCCTTGTTTACTTGTTGTTTTTTCATTTTGTTATATATTTAAATTACTGTTATATTTTTTATTTATATTTAAAATTTAATTTATCTCTATAAATATTATTTTAAATAATATATATTTTGTAATATTTGTATTTTTACTTTTTATTTAAATATAAATAAAATTTTTTTTTTCTTTTTTTCGTTTATTATTTTTTAATTAATTTTTTTTCACTTTTTTATTATTTTTATCATAAATATATACTGAGTAATAGTTAGTAAAAAAATGCTTTGTAAATAAACTTAAATTTTTTTTTGTTATATCTAGTTTTTATTTATTAAATAAAAAAAATAAACATTAATAGAGATTCACAAATAAAAAAGTAGAGCTTATCTCAATTAATGTCATGAACAAATTTTTTGTATTACTGCATTTAAAATAATTTAAACCGTGTTGTTTAAATTGCTCTTGAACGAAAAGCTTTGAAAAATTTGAAACTAATCTTATCGATCCTTGTAACAGCATCCTTGTCAATGATACATAAGTTATAGTAATATTAATTTCTATAAAAATTTATTCTTAAATACATTTTAAAATGACGAGTAAATTGTTGGTTTAAGATGAATTTTTTTTTTAAATTTAGTTCAATATTATTTTTTAACAGCATTATTAAAAAAAAATTTGGGCGTAGATTTCGAACAATAAAAATTTCTGTAAATTCACTTTTAAAAAATAATAAATTTTTAGCATTAGAATATTTAATTTAATATTTTAAAATAATTTAAAATTTTAACATAATTTATTTGATTTTATCTTTTTTTATTTTCAAATTGAATTTATTTATTAATCTATGCTTAAAAATATATATATTTATATTTTTTTGTTTTCTTAATATATGTATATTTAATAATTTTAAAAAAATTATTGAAAATATTTTAAATCAATTTTTTTACAAAATGTTTTAATAGTTAATGTAAATATTTATTAAATATTACATGTATTAAATATTAAATAAATTTTAAATTTTAAAAACAAAATTAAATTAGTTTAAATATTTTGTTTTAATAAATAAAATTCATTTTTTAGAATTTTAATTTTTTTGACCTTTGTTTTTTTTCTGGTAGTTTCATCATGTTTTTATATATTTTAATAAATAATATGTTTAAAACAAGTTTAATTGATGTTGAATTAAATTTTACATCTTTAATCTATACAAAAATTTCCTTATTGTATTTTATTTTTCTCATCGTTCAATTTTTTTTTATTTTATTTTAAATTTATGATTTTATAATATTAAAATATTTATAATAGTTAATACAAGATATTTGTTTTTGTTTGTTTTTTTTTTTATTTAATAATTATATTTTATAATAAATAAATTAATAAAAGTTCAAAAATGTTGTAAAAAAAAAACATTTTAACATTTTATTGCTAAAATATATTAAGTGATTTTTTTACAAAAACATTATATATAAATTTTTTATATTTGGATAATTAAAAAACATTAGGTTTTTTTTTTAAATTTGAAATAATTTAACTATTAAAATTAAAATATTTATATGTTAATAATTTATTTTTAAAAAAAAAAAATAGATAAAAAATTTTTTTTTTGTATATTAAATACTAATTGGTTTAATATTTTTTATTGGGTCATTCATCTTTTTGTTTTAAATAATTACATTTATAATTATAAACATTTTTACCTGTAATATTATTAAAATTAATTTCAATGATGTTCAATATAAAGCCAAAAGTCACTAGTTTTAAGATGAATATTCAAGTTTTATTTTTTAAAAATTTTAAATCGTAAAAAAAAATTTAAACTAGTACACAATGTCAAGTCAAATAAAATTTTTTTTTTATCTTGAATGGAAGTCACTTGATGAAATGAATCAAGGATGTTTAAAAAACTTAAATTCGATTGATGTTGACTAAATTAATTTACAAGTTTTGTTCAAACATTTATTATAAAATATTGTTTCTTATTTTTTTATTAACTTTTATTATAATCAGAACAAATAATGCTTAAAATTGATTTACTTTAAAATAACTGATTCAATAAAATTTTTAATAATATTTTTTAATTACGTTTTTGTAAAATTTGACAATTGCGACCATAAACGATAACAAATTGTTAAAATAATTTATTTTAATTTATATTTAATGAAATAGATTATTATAGTTGACTTTTTAAACTTGAATTTTTAAAGTTTCAAATTCTTAGTATTTTTTTTTATTTTTCTTTTATAATTTGTTTTTTTTTTAATATAAATTATATTAGACAATAATATAAAAAATAGAAAATAAAAAAAAATTGTTGATTAAACAAAATTAATTATTTTTTTTTTTTAATAATTTTTTATTTTTTTATATATAAATATAAAAATAAAATATATTTGATAATTTTTAAATATGCTTATTTAATAATTAAGTATTTTAAATTAATAATAATAAACTATAATTAATTTAAAAAATAGTTTTTATTTTTAAAAAATTTTTTAATAAATAAAGTAAAAAATAGTAAAATTATTTGAAAAAAATTGAATGATTAAAGTTAACTAATTATTTGACCTAGTTTAAAACATCGTTTTAAAATTTTTAATTTAAATTTATTTATAAAAAAAATAAAACAAATAAAAATAATTATATAATAAACAAGATAAAAGCCACTAGAATTGATGTACACATTCAATCTTTATCCAAATATATGCCAGTTAAAAAGTTACTTTTGTTGAACATTATCTTAAACAAATGCTATTTTTGAAATTTTTCTAAATTTCATAGTAGAAAAGCTAATTAATTTTAGGACATTTTATTTTTTAAATGCAAATAATATAGAAAATATTAAAAATAAATTAACATTTAACAGGTCAAATAAAAATTTATTTATTAAATTTAGAGTAAGATGGAATTTAGAATAATAAAAATTGTTTGCAATTTAAATTACAATAAAATTTTTTTTGATTAGATGCGCATTATTAGTCATTTTAAGGTACATAAAAGATAAGTTTTTTTAATATTAGGTTTTTTTTTATTTGACATTGATTTAAACATCACTAATGTTAAATACACTTTTTTATAATCAATCTTAATATTTTAATTAAGTGTAAACAATTCAGATGTTAATAATCAAAATTTATGCTACTTTATAGAAAAAACCTCCTATTTCTATGCACTTTTTCATAAAACACAATTATATTTATAAAAAGAATTAAATAATAAAAAACTTCAAATATAAAAAGTTAAATTAAAAAATAAATTACAATTTACTGATTGTAGCAATGCCATTGTCAAAAAGCTCAAGTCAAATAATGAACAAACAATGGCCAAGATCAAGTTCTAGATAACATGCATAATTGTGAAATGCTGGACAAGTTCATGTTAGATATGGTTGTAATTGGTCAGAACTTAAAAAATAATAAAAAAATTATCTTAAATTATATATTTATTGCTTTTTTTTTATCATGTTTTGATACTTTTTTTATTTAATTTTGATTATAATTGTATTTAAATTAGACAAAAGTAGAAGCACTCTATGTAATAATGAATTAAGATAAAAATGAAAAACAAAATTTTTTTTTTTACTTTATCATATTTTTAATGATAAATTAACACAACAAAAGTGATTAAATTAAATTTAAAATGGACAAACTAAATAATAAAAAACTGTATTTTAAAAATTTTAATTAATTTAACATTATTAATCGTATAAATCAAATATTAAGTTTTAGTAAATACAATAATTTAATTTTTATTTTTTTTTTTACTAAAATAATTAATTAAAAAATTTTATTAAAAACATTTAATAAAGTGATAAATTCAAATTAAACTTAAATTTTAAAATTCTTTTGTTAAACGTTATTAAGTATTTTATATAAGTATTTAATTGAAATATATTTTTAAAATATTTAGATGAATTTTATTTAAAAATAAAATAAAATAAAAAAATATTGATTATTTTCTAAAAAATAAATGATGAAAAAGTTTATTTAAAAATAATTTTGATACATTAAATTAAAATGTATATATATAAAGATTTATTTTTAATCACGTTTTATACACGCGAATATATTTCTTAATTTTTTTAAAAATATTCTTATTTAAAATAATCTTTCCCAAATTACTACTGTATCTAAAATTTGTGATTACTTTAAGTATACACAGTTATTTTTTAAACAATTTCAAATTCAGTGGACTGTTTAAGAAATTAATCAACTTGAACTTTAATATTAGCCAGTAGAAAATTCGCATCATATTTAAAACACTCCTTATATCTTTTGTAAGCATAAAACACAATTTAAAAAAAAAATCAAAAAAATAATTTTGCGTTAATTTATTTTTAATGTGATTAACATTTTCAATAAAATTTTGTTAAAATTATTTGTTTCATAAAAGAAAATCAAATATAAGTTTATTTAAATAAATGTTAAATAAAATGAATAAAGAATTAATTTTTCATTTCATCATTTTTTTATTCTTTTTTAAGGTTGCAATTGATTAATTTGAATCATAATAAAATACCTTAGAATACTTTAAAGATAAAAACAAAGAAAAATCTTTTAGAATTAGGATGCATTTAAAAGTCCTTGACAATTAATTTGAATTGCTTAAATTATTGCATTAAACTTTTATCTTTTTTAAATTATTTCAAATCTAAATTTTGCAATTTTGTCTTAAAATTTAAGCAACTTAACTTTCAATCAATTTAAAAACTAAAATAAAATTTATTTTTTACTTTAGTTTTCTAAAAAAATTTATTAATGTTATCTTTTCTTTTTTTTTAATTTTTTCTTTTTTAAAAATTACTTAATTTTCAAGACTTTATTGTATTTTTGTTTATTTAATTTTTAGGTCATGTAACTGATATGAGTAAAAGTTCAGCTGTAACCAGACATCAACAGGTCACTACTACTCTTAACCAAGGAAATCAATTGGAGAAAAGTCAAGAAATTTTTGAAGAAATGACTAAATTACTAGCTAAAAAGTAATTATAGTAAAATTTTATAATTATTAAACTAACAAATATTTTTACGTTTTATTGTTTTACATTAAAAATTTTTATAAATAAAATATCTAATTTATTTTTTTTAATTTTATTTATTAAATTATAATTTATTTAAATCATCTTTTATTTTTATATTTATTTTAAAGTATAATAAAGATAATATTTATATATAAAAATATTTTTAATTTAAAAAAAAAAATTTATAAAATAAATTAATTCATAATAAAAAAAACATTAATTAATACTTAAAAATTAAAAAAATTTATTGTTATATTTTTTTTATTCTTAAGCAAAGTTAATTAAAACGGAACTAAACTAAAAAAATAATCTCATATAAAATATCTAAAAGCATATTTAAGTTTTGAGGATTTAAATTTAAATTTAAATACTTGAAAAATAAAAATTAGAACAGATAAATAGTTTAAGATGTTTTAGAAATATCTGTAGCAAACCACTTTAAACATTGACTTGCAAGGTAAAACGTGTTGCGTGTTAAAAGCTTATCTTTTGTTTCATTGAATCAATTGCAATTTTCAACTACAATTTACTTGTTATATATAAAAAAAGTCCTTGATCATCTTGATCAAGTTCACAATACACATCTGCATTCAATGAATAGCAAGGGATTCACTTAAATTATTGAAATCCTTGATACTTTAATCTAGATTAAACATACTATTAAAGCGCAATAATCTTTTGTTTTTTACTTATAAAAAAAAAGTTTTAAATACAATTCGAAACATAATTTTCGTGCAATGTATATGTTTTACTTAATTGTATTCATTAAATCGTTTTTTGTTAAATTAAACTTTCTCAAACTATTTTCAATCATTTTTAACTTAATTTATTTAAAATATTTTTTTAGAATATTTTTTGAAACTATTGAAAGATGCTTATTTTAAAACATTTTTTATTAATTTTTTTAATTTATAAATAAAAGTTGATAAAATTTATGTAATTATAATCAGATTAATGTAAAAAAAAAATTATATAAAAATAAGATGACATAGTTTTTAATTTTATAACATATTTTTCTTAGATATTTTTATAAAGTTTAATAAAAAAGTTTAAATTTATAAAACCCTATAAAAAAATTTTTTTTTGATTAAAATATATTTATACAAATTTCTAATTGTGTTTACCAATGTGTTTAGAATATTTTTATTAAAAATTAAATATATATATAAATATTAATTATTTAAAAAAATAAACAAAATAATTTTTGCAAAAAAATAAATAGAACATTAAACCAAATTGTAAAATATTAAAAAGAAAATATAAAATAAATAAGTTATTATTAATTTTCATTCTTTTTTATTTACATAGTTTAAGTACAATAGGCATTGATCCTTTAGAAACTGCTGCTACAGGTTTGGCCTTAGGTCGTATTGAATTGGTTACACCTGAAACTCGTCGCGCAGTACAATCTTGTAGATCAGATCAATATGTTCACTGTGATCCATATAAAAAATATCGCAATTCAGATGGTTCATGCAATAATCTTCAAAATCCTCATTGGGGAAAGAGCTTTACTTGTTTTACAAGATTGTTAGCACCTGCATATTCTGATGGTTTATCAAATCCTCGAATGTCTTACAATGGTGGTCCCTTGCCAAATTCACGTTTAATTAGTGCAGTTATGCATCGTGATCTTAATTATCCAGCTACTTACACACATATGACTATGCAATATGGACAATTTTTTGCTCACGACATCGCATTTACACCCAGTTCAAGAACAAGTTAGTTTATTTTTAATTTTAGATCAAGTATTTTTATTTTTTTAACCCAATAAAATTAATTTATTTATTTAATTTTTTAAAATAATAAATTTAATTTTTTTTTTCTTTAATTATTTTTTAAAAATTTGGTAATAAATTGAGTTAACTAGTAAATATGAGCAAAAAAACATGTAAATCAAAATTTACAAATAAGAATAATTGTTTTACTCTTTTACCTTCAGGAAAAACTTTATTTAATTTATTATTTCATAAACTAGATTTTCGGATCACTTTTAAGAATATACACAAAAAGATTGAATTCTTTCATTGTGTATTATAACAAAATATTACTTTTGTTACATACTATACTAATAGAAAAAAAAAAATATATTAATGACTGAATATAGATGTATGTTTATTGCAATATATTTATCTAAATTCAAAAGTTTTGTCCAAAAAACTTATAAAGCAATCGCACGACAAGTGGATTAAACATTAAACTCATTAAAATCATTTTTATTTTTTGAGCTTCTTAAAATGTTCATTTTTAAATTTTAAATAAAATTAATTTAACCTTCTAAATGTCTACGGTGTGAGAAATTTTTTATTGCACTGCTTTTGTTTGCTGTTTATATTGATTAAAAATTGAATTAAAATTAAAATGTTTATTTTTAAATATCGATTGTCAATTATGGCTAGTTTTTTGAACAATTGTGAACTTAACTTTCACTTGCAGTTTATACAAATCACGTCAAATCAATTGATTTTTACCATAATTTAAACATTTTGTCCAACTGATAAACTGTTTAACATGAATCTCTACTTAAGCTACTGTAAATGGTTTGCATACTAAATGCCATCAGAACAATGTGATTAATGTAAACTTCATTTGATTTCAATTAAATTAGCATTTCAATTGTTCAATTGTTTTCTTCAATCTTATTGCTTTTACATGTTTTTTTGCTCATTTTTAGTATATAAAAAAAAATAGTAAGAAAAAAAAACAACATATTTACTTTTTTTATTTTATTTTAAATTTTTATTTTTGAAATTTTAATTAATTTACTTTTTTGTTTATTTTGATTAAATAGAGGATGGAAAAATGATACAATGTTGTCCACCTGATGAAAATAATCATCCGCAATGTTATCCAATTTTAGTTGCACCTGATGATCCTTTTTATAGTGGATATAAAGAAGATTGTCTTAATTTTGTACGTACAGCTATGTGTCCACAATGCAAACTGGGTGAGTTTTTTTTATTTAAATTATTTAAATCATTTACATTTTTAATTACATTTCTGTCAAATTATACCTTTTATTTTTTTAAACTGACAAACCTATTGTCAGTTTGTCCCACACTATTAAGAATCTATTTTTGAAAGAATGAAAACAAAAGAAAACAAAAAATTTAAATAAAAATAAATTTAAAATTATAAAATAGTTGATTTAAAATATTAAAAAAAAATAAAAATAAATAGTTTTAAGATAAAAGTTTTTTTTTAATAAGATTGCAGTAATGTACTACAAAATTATTTGCAATAAAATTCGACTATTTTTATAAAGATAAAATCAAATATTTTAAGAATAAATAAAAAGAAACTTAAATTATATAAAAAAAGTAATAAATAAAAAATAAGTAAGCATTAAACAAAACATTTTTGTTGGATTAATTAAACTTAAATTTAACTTAGTCTAAAAATATGTTTATCTGTTTTTTTTTTTAAAAAATTTAAATTACATTTATACATTCATTTAATTTAAGCATTTAATTCGGTCAACTTTTATATTTTTTGTTTTAAAAAACTATGCTTACAAAATAGATTTACAAATTAGTAACATCAACTTTTTATTAATGAAAATATATTAATAAATATGAATTTATCTTATACTTTAAATACTTTAATTATAATGAGTAAGATTTCAAAAATATTTTAAATAGACAATTATAAAAAATACTATAGTATTTATAATAATAAAGTAACTTGTTATATTATTTATATTAAATAGTTTAAAAAAAAAATTAATAAAATAAACTTTGATTAAGAATTATATTTTTTAATTTATCAATTTAAACTAAGTAAATTGAATTATGTAAAAAAATAAAATATAATTATAAACAGAATTATATAAAGATATTTAAAAAATTATTATTTTAAATATTATTTTAATTGATTTTATTTTATTTGATTTCATACATAATTTTAAAAAATGGAAAGCAATTAAAATTTATAAAATATTAATAGTTCAAAAAATTTTATATGAATATAACTTTATATTTTTTAAAATGATAAAAAAATTTTTTTTTGCAATTTTTAAAATTTATATTAAAATAATATAAGCATGGTTTGTTTTTATTTATTATATTAAGTACAATAGGTGATAAAACAAGAATAAAATTTAAATTTTGTAAACTTTGTAAAAAATTAGAAAAGTTTAAGAATAAATTAAAATAAACAAATCATAATAATAGTAAATAATTTTAAGATAAGATACTTATTGATAAAATTTAAACATTATTAAAAAAAAATAATAATAAATTTACATTGAACAATTTCAATTTATAAAATTTAATATAAAATATATTAAATTTATTACAAAATATATTTAAATTTTATTTTATTTGTACTTTATCAACTTAATTATACAATTTAAAACTACTGATTCTTTGACTTTAAAAATAATTTAATTTTAATTTTCAATTTATTATAAAATATAATATAACATTAATTTTATTATTATTTTCTTATTTAACTTTATTTTAATATTTTTTTTATATAATTTACATTTTTGGTTTTTTAACTTTATTATATTAATATTTTAATTTGGTAAATAAATTTATCACTTTAACTATCAAAAAATATGAATATAATTCATAAAATTTTATGAATTAAACGATGTTTAATAATTATGTTATTATTTATTCTTTTTAAAACAATATTGCAAAAATAACCTTAAATGGTATATTTTGAATATTAAATTTGTTAATTCCAAAAAATATTTAAAATATTTTATTTCATTGCAAACTAAAAAAAAAATTTTAATTTGACTGACATTTACCACCAACTTAAAAATTTAATTGGTTTGCCGCTTTGGATTAAAATTATATTTTAATTTATAACTTGATCGCTTTTTATAATTTTATTTTTGATTTTATTTGTTCACCCTTGTCTTATTTTGTTTTGCTGGAAAACAAATATCTTCATTTTACTACCTTAAATACAATCATCACATCATGTTTAATTATGTGTGTGAATAAACGTATTGTATGCAATTTACAATTTAACAATTGATTTGTTACGGGCCATTGTCAATTAAATAAAAAAATTAAAAAATTTTCCTTTTTTATTAATTATTTTAATTTGAGTATATGATACTGCATATTATTTCATACAAATATGGATTTTTTTTTATTTATAATTTATCAATTTTACGCTTTATGTAAAAGGACCTCGTGAACAAATGAACCAAATTACATCTTTTATTGATGGTAGTATGATCTATGGATCAATGGATAATGTAACAAAATCCCTTTGGACTCAAACCGGACCAGGTATTTATTAATTTATTTTTTTTTATGAATAATTTAATTAAATTTTGTTTTTAAAAAAAATGAAATTATATTTTAAAATATATTTTTTTTTAAATTTTACTCATTAAAAATTAAAAAATTTTAAATCACGTTTTAATCAACATTTAATTTTTTAAATTAAAGTGTAAAATTAAAAATAATTTTTAATTAAAATATTTTAATTAATTATAAGTTATTATAAATTGCTTAATGCTAATATTTAGTTTTATTGCATAATAGTAATAATAAATAAAATGGTAAAATAACCACAAAGATAATACTATGATAAAGATTTAAACTTGGATTTAAGATTAATTTTATTTTTTGATTAACCAAAATTTTAGTCAATTTTTCTTTAAATTTTTTTTAATTATATATTTTGTTTAATATAAAACAAGTACAATTAATATATAAACTATTTAAACAATTTTTTACATGTTTAATTATTTTTTTTTATCATTGCATTAAGAAATTTATATTTAAAACGTGTATACTATTAAATATATTTTTTCGGTCAACAAACGTTCTTTTAAGTACAAAATTAAAAAAAAAATTTTATTAAACAGTTAAAAAAATTTTTATTAAAAAAAATTAGTTTGATTTTAATTTTAGAGTAAATGTTTTATTATACATAAACAGGATTTAAATTTATCTAAAAAATTATTTATTTTTTTTAAATTAGTAATATTATAATTTATTTTATCATTTTATTAAGTTAAAAATAAAAACAATTTTTCTTTTACATCTTCATCTTACATTATTTTTATTAAACATTTAAAAGTATATATTAATTAAATTTTATTTTAGATAAATATTTTCAAATTAAAATTTGTATTTTTTTCTTTTATATATTTTTTTTCATAAAAGTTTTATTTAAATATATATTAATATATAATTTAATATTTTTATTTTTTGAATAATAATTATAATTTAAATAATTGTTTATAAAGTATCAATTTAATTAAATAATCAAATATAAAAAAAAATATTAATAGTGATATTAAAAAACAAATTTATTTTTTAAAGACACAATAGTAATAAATGTACT
Organism: Pyemotes zhonghuajia; assembly: GCA_025170145.1. NCBI lineage: Eukaryota > Metazoa > Arthropoda > Arachnida > Trombidiformes > Pyemotidae > Pyemotes > Pyemotes zhonghuajia. Next base: position 16,758,397 of record CM045846.1, on the reverse strand, counting down.
AACAATCATTTTAAATAAATAATTACAAACAAACTAAACTGAAATAAATATAAAAAACGATTCATTTCTTTGATAAACGTTTTATTTAATTTTAGCCGGAAGAATGCATGTATCTTTAGATAATAATGGGGGTGAATTATTACCTCAATCTACTGAACCTGATAAAGATCAATGTTCTAAACCTGAACAAAACCTTTACTGTTTTAAAGCTGGTGAGTTTGAATAAAAAAAATTTAAAGGAATTTTAGAAAAAACAATTAAATTTAATTTAGGTGATAAAAGGGTTAATCAACATCCGGCTTTAACTTCTTTGCATATTTTATTTTTACGTCAACACAATCGTATTGTAAACGCTTTAAAAGAAGTAAATCAACATTGGGATGGTGAGACATTATATCAAGAAGCCAGGTAATTATTTGTTTATCATTGTTTTATAGCTATTGTTATATTTTTTCACAAGCAATCGCAATTACTTAAAAATTAAAATTAAACTCTTTATAATTGAACTTTTAAATCAAAATTAATGCGCTAAACATGCATGTCAATTTTTTTTTTTTTATTATTTTAAATGTTAAAAATATTTTATTATTGTTTTATTTTAATTCATTATCCAAAATGAAATGTATTGATTAAATTTTATCTTAATTTATTAGTTAATTTTTTTAGTTTCTTGTTTTTACAACAAATAATCAAAAAAATATAATTTTTAACTAAACTAGTTTAGTTTTGATGGCACTAATACTACTTAAAATTTTGCATTATTCTCTGTTTAAATATTTGGAATAAAAGAATGACATTATAAAAATTCAAAAGATACAATTTCTTAAAAACTCGAAATACAGCTGTTTTTCTTTTAATAAAAAGCAATTATTTTTTGTTTTTATAGTTGTAGATCGCCTACGAATCTTTTGATCTAACTTATTTAGACTAAACGTCTTAACTTTTTTTATTTTTTTTTTTTTAACTTAAATTCTATATTAATGTTTAGATATATTTAGATTAACTTAAAAAAAACAAAAAAAAAAACTGATTCTTTGTTCTATTGTTATCATCGCTTAAATTGATCATCAAACTAATTAGACGCTAGACTAAACACAATATTATTAAAAAAATTATTTTTAAAAAATCACCATTTTTAGTTTTATTTTATTGTATTAACTCATTTTCTCGCTAATTTTTACCAAAAATTTAATTTTTGAAAATATAATTTTTAAATTATTTATTTATTTAAAAACATAATCCAAAATAAAAAATAAAATGTTTAATATGTTAACATTATTTAAGTTTTACTAAAAATTAATTCAAACAATTTAAATACACTGCAAATATAAATTAAATTTACTAACCTCGTACTAAAATAACTTAAAAATAAACAATTAACTGTTAAATTATATAATATAAAATTTCTATTCTTTTAGTCTAATAAATTTTAATTTAAAAATTTTAGGCGAATTGTATCTTCTCAACTACAAATGATTACTTATGCTGAATGGTTACCTTTAATCCTTGGACCAGATGCAATGAAATTTTTAAATCTATATGTTTTAGAAGAAGGATATACTAAATATGATCCCTATACTCATCCTGGTATCATAAATGAATTTTCAAGTGCTGCTTTTCGTTTTGGTCATTCTTTAGTCAATTCAGTTTTTGCCGAAATTTTACATAGTGGAAAACCATCAGGTTACAGATTAAGAGAAAATTTTTTCACTCCATTTGGACTTTATAGTGGTCAATATGATGCAGTATTAAAAGGTCTAATATCACAAGCCAGTCAAAATCGTGATCCTTTTATTTCAATGGATATGAAAAATCATTTATATAGACCTAAAGATTCTCCTTATGGTTTAGATTTGCCTGCATTCAACATTCAAAGAGGACGTGATCATGGTATATCTGGATATACAAGTTATTTAAAATTTTGTTTTGATGAAAAAATTTATGATTGGCAGCAATTAGATCAATATATGCCAATGTCTCAACGTTTAAGATTCCAAAAATTATATTCGTAAGTTAAAAATAATTCAAATTTTTTATAATAATTAAATTTTTTTTTAGTTCTGTTCATGATATTGACTTATTCACAGCTGGCTTAGCTGAATATCCTTTACCTGGTGCGGCAATTGGTCCAACTTTTGTCTGCATAATTGGTATTCAAATGTATAATTTAAAGTTTGGAGATCGTTATTGGTTTGAACACGGAGGTCAAGTAGGTTCATTTAGTCCGGAACAACTTCAAGAGTTACGTAAAACTACCTTTGCTAAATTGATTTGTGAAAATAGTGATGGAATTGAATATATACAAAAGAATGTTTTTAGAGGAGAGTCAAAGAATAATCCGATGGTTCCATGTAAAACAATTATAGATGTAGATTTAAACGCTTGGAGAGAAACACCAAACAGTATGTTGTTGTTTTTTTGTTAGCTATTTAGTTTAATTAATAAATTTAATAAATTTAGATGGATATGAAGATAATCAATATTCTTCAATGCAATCACCACCACCAAATGATTATGTTGTTCCCGAAAATCAGCAATACAATTCTAATTTGCCACCACCCCCTCCAATTCCTGCTCCTTATGAACATGATAACAATTATAATAATCAAGATGATGCTAATTATCACAATAATAACAATATTCAAAATGGAAATAATTATAATGGGGATTCACCGATTCCACAAAGTCATCAACCAACTTATAATCAACCCTCTCATCAATCAAATCCTTTAGACTATATTGATGAATCTTCTCAACCTAATGATATTTATAGTGCTGCTTCTAATCAAAAATTAAGCACGAACAAATAAAAAACTTGTATTATTTGTTTTAATAACTAGAGTTAATTTGATGATTAATTTTATTGATTAGTATAAATTATAATGGGTTATCATATTCATTAGTTTAAAATTCAAATTGTTTTCATATCAATTGATATTTTTTATAATTTTGTACATTGTTTTTTCTAATGATTTTTTTTCACATTCTTGAATTTTTCATTTTTTCTCATTTTAAAACAAATTTTGGATAACTAGAATTTTTTATTTAACATATTTTTTAATATAAATTTTAATGAAAGAGCAAGTACGTTTGCAAAATTGGAATTTAAAACATCAGCTTGTTGTTGGACAACAAGCAAAAACATTAAATTAATATTTTTAATGTTTAACAAGTTTCAACGCCATACCAATTAAACGAGTGCTCATTTCATTTTTTTTTAAATATAATTTTACCCAAGTTTATAGATGCCAATGGAAATGGGCTTAATCAATTTTATTTTGATTGAAGCAAAAACTGAATACAATTAATTATTTTCTGGTAGACTATATATTTAATATATGTATACTTAGAATCTTTATCATTATTTGATCTATTCGATTTTACTTGTAATAACATAAAAAAAAGTAAAAATTTTAGAATGTAAAAATTATGTTTATAGCTTTTTGATTTATTTATTCTTCTAAAAAGAAAAAAAAAATTTTACATATTATTAATATACATTATATTTTTTAAGGTTTATCAAAGTTTTGTTATTGAACTTATTGAATAGTTTTTTCATTTTGCATTTTTTCAGCCTTACGTCTTTCGAAAATGAGTCTATGTTTTTGTTTCATATAAACATCAATTGAATTATAATAGGCTCCCATATCTCCATCTAAATTAAAAAAGTATGAATATTTTAAAAAAAATGAAAACTCGTTTTACTCACATTTAATGAACATATTCAATTTGGCATTTTTATAGTCTTCCATCAACTCTTTACATTTTTCAACTCTATCTCTTCCATGATAAATAACACAGTCAGTTTCACGTTTTTTTAAAATAGATAAAATTTGATAATCCACTTTTCTGGAATAAGTACAATTAGCTTGATAATAGTTATTTACAAAATTAATTATTATACCGATCACGTTTCATTTGTTCTTCGGCTTCATACATGCAAACAAAATCATCGGTATAACATTCATCAATTGTAGGTACTCGAGGAAACTTTTGATGGTAATATGGTTGTGGCTCGCCCCTACATTTCATTACAATTTTCTCTAAAGAACATTATTAAATCAAGTGCAATTAGTTAAAAAGGGATTTGTTATTAAACTTACCTCGAAAAAAGGTGACAGGACCATCGAATATATTAGCAAAACCCAACATAACTCTGTTAATAAGATTATCCTTTAGTGGGATATCGTCCAAAGGACGACCAATAATAGTTTCTTCATATGGTTTAGATTTGATGTCTGTATCTGGCATTTTTAAATTAAATTTATAATTATGCCAATAGCAATTAATTTAGTCAGCACTACTTAAGTTTTTCGTTTTTTAATTTTTGACCTTAGATTTGTTTAGGTTTTCTTTAGCTAGACAATCACATTTATAAACAGCTTTAGCCGATATTATAAACATTATTTTGTTGAAAAAAAATCTACCAGAGATCGCGGCGTTTATAACTTTAAAACTGATGGCTAACCTCCGTTGCCACCTATAAGCAGTATGAAAAAATAATGAAATCTCTGACTCGAAATTTCAAATCAGAATGCCGAATCTGAAAATAAGATTTCTGATCTGTCTTAATTATTCTAAACTTGGCCATCAAATTATAAGATAATTTTTCAAACATATGCTTCGACCCGAAAATTTTAGTTCTAACAGATCCACTTTTATTTCATTCGCTAAAAATTAGATAAAAAGCTATTTTCACGCTTGAAATAAATGCTTCAAAATTCATTTCGCTGAAAATTTTGAAAATTTCGTCGTATTTTCAAAAACTTCAAAAACTAATCAAGTTAATCGACTTCTATGAAATTTCTTTTTTCCATTAACTAAGTCAAAATATTATTCTCGATTTAAAAAATAATTCAGTAAAAAATGTATTTTAATAATTTATTTTATCAATATGAATATATAATAAACATTTATTAGCTTTAGTCAAATAATTATTTTTTAATTTTTTTTTCAATTTATCAAAAAAACTATTCTTCAAATTTTGCTTTTTCCAATATGATTTTCTTAAATAAAAAATTACTAAAATAAATTACTAAAATTTATTTTATTCAACTTTTTAAGTTGCTTTTTTATTACTTCTGAATCAATGTTAAATTTTTTTTTTAAAACTTTCTTTATTTTACATATTAAAAATTTCATTTAAAATATTGAAAATAATTAAATAAATTTAAACAGTTTTTTTATTTTTTCAATATTTTATTTCTTGTAAACATTCATAAAGTATTTTCATTTATTTCTTTTAACATTTACAACAATTAGTTTACTTTCAAATAATTATTAAATATATTTAGTATATCATTTTTAAAACCTAATTCAAAAATTAATTTTTCACTATTAAAAATTTTTTTAATTTATTTTAAAAATTTAAATCAACTATTATATTTTACTAATTGGGTAAGATTTTTTATTTTTATAGATTAACAAAATTAAATTTGTTTTTAAATAATTTTTGAACTCACCTTATTTTATTTTTAAATACTAAATTCAAATATATCATAAAAATTAGAGTTTAACAAATAATAAAATAGAATTTACAAAAAAAATAATTTTTATCATACAGTTATTTTGAATTCAATGTAATTAAAACAAAATGTATAGTATAAAACAAATATTTTAGACGTACATATCAATGTTTATGTTTAGTTGACCTGTATATTTACTTAAGTAAGCATAAAATGAATATAAGATTGAATTACTTTTAAAATTAGTCATAATTAAAATTGTGTAGCATGCTTCAAATCAAAAGTTCATTTAAAAACTATATAATTTTTAATGCTTATTTTGAATTTAAACTATAGCAATTAAGAAATCATCTTAATTTATTTTATATTACAATTTATTAATCATTATATTTGAAAAATTGTTTTTTTATGCAAAATCTTTATCTTAAATTTATTTTACTAGAATGCTTTTTATTTTTATTTAAGCAATTACATTTTTTTTTTTAATAACATTACACAATATTATAAGTTGTTTAAATTATTTCATCATTTTTTATAATAAGACAACAATTAAACTTAATGTTTTCTATAATAAAAATTTGAAAAACAAGTTGTTTCTTTTTCAAGAAAAAAACAGTAAAATAATATAAAAAATAATTATTACCATTTAAATAAGTAAAATAATTTTATAGATTTAAATTAAGTCTTTGTTTGCCATGACTAAAATAAAAATAGAAAAATTAAGGTTTTAATTTAAAAATTAAACTTCACAATTAAAATTACCTTAAAGATGTTCTTTTTAAACCAGCTCCAAGTGATTTATTGCGAATATTATCTTCTTCAATTTTTTTCTTTGGTGGATTACTAATTGCAACCTTTAAATTTTTATTTCCAACTTTCATGTTATCTGTTTTAAGTAAAGCATTTGAAGCGGTTTGATCATCTTTAAACTCAACATAAGCTATTCCTTTAGAATGACCATTTCTGTAGGTTGCTAATCGTACTTCTTTCAAATTTCCAAATGGCTCAAATATTGCACTTACTTGTTCTTTGGTATAATTATTAGGTAAATTTGAAACAAATAATTTATTTGTTTCAAGTTCTGTTTTAAATTTGAATTCTGGATTAGCATTTATTTCACTAATAAATGCGGGTCTTCCATTTATAGGAATGCGATCATTTTTAATAGCAAGCTTTGCTTCTTCAATTTTTGAATATTCTACATAGCAATAACCTTTAGAAAGTCCTTTGAAATTTTTAACTAATCGAATATCACAAATTTTACCAAATTTTGAAAAAACTTCTTTGATTTCATTTTCAGTTAATTTAAAATCTAAATTTTTAACTATTACAGTTTGAAGTGATTTAACACTATCTTCTGCTTTTTCAATTTTATCATTATATTCATTAGTATTTTCATTTTTTTTTACTACTATTGGTAAAAGATTAGGTACCATTGGAACTTTAAATCCATCTATACATTTAACATCATTATTTTCTTCTTTTCTAATTTCATTGGAACAATTTTTTTTAACAATTTTCGGCTCTTCCAAAAGTTTACGTTTATTACGATTATTTATTTCTTTTTTGTCGTTGTTATTTATTTTATCATTTTGTATATTAGAATTTCTTTTTGATTGAATTCTTTTATAAGCTTGTTCAATTTTTTGTAAAGATTGCAAATAATATTCAACATCGTTACATTCCTCTTTTTCAAAAGTTAATAAATGTTCAGCAATTGATTCTGGCCAATCACTACAAAAATTTAAAGCTTTATATAAAATCTTTCTATATAATTTTTCATCACCATATTGTTTTTCTAACTCGGCATATTTTAACCATGATTGAGCCATAGAACCAATATGTTTTTGTTTTAATAATGATTCCCAAATTGACCTTGCTTTATCCATATTTTTACAAAATTTTGCTTGTACTTTGGCTAAATAAATAGAAATAGTTTGTTCCGTATCAGAACCGTAAATATTATCTAAATGATTAATAGCAGCTTCAAAATTTTTTTCTAACTTTAAAATAGATTCTTGATCAGAAAAATCTGTTTTTCTCCTTTTTATGTATAAATAAGTAAGCCAAAGTTGCCGATATTCTTCTCCTGATTGAAAACCACTTAATAAAGATTTTTCAAATATTTGTTGAATTTTAAGTTCATCACACTGTAAACGTTCTAAAGCTTGTAAAAATTGAATCCAAATTTGTGCACACCAGGTACAATTACGTGTTGCTCTTTCATAAGTATCTAAAACAATTGATTCAACTTTGACATTAATATCTAAATAATTTAAATATGAAAGCCATAGTTCGCTTTGTAAACAATGATAAACAATAGCTCTTTCATAAATATGTTGTATTCTACTTGGATTTTTCGTACTTTTTTCAAGTTCAATGTATTTTTCGAAATCTGTTAATGAAGGTTCTTCACATGAAATAGTTTTTTCAATTATTTTTAGCTTTTTCATATATTCATAAGCTTTAGCATAATTATCATTAACATAACTTATATCAAATGATACTTGAGGAAAATTTAAACGGACTTCTTCTAACCAACAATTAAATTCTTCAAAAGTTTTCTCCATATTAAGCATTGGAATAGACAATTGTCTTTTATACAAATTAAATAAATGTTTTAACTGACTTTCTTTATCTTCTAATGTTCCTAATAAAACAAGTTCAAATTCTCTATAAGTTTCCCAAATTATTTCTCCTTTACTAAAATGAATGCCAACACTGTTTAGTGCTTTTTCAAATATTGAACGTATACGCTCAATACCATTTTGGTTTTGCATTAAACATAATGAAAATTGAACATACTCTAGCCAAATATCCACTGATAAATAATCTTTAGTTGCTTTTTCAAATAATGCTAAGATTTTTTCATTATCTTCATTATTTTCTTTAACTTTGATTTCATCTTGCAACCAACTTAACCACATGTCTGGAGTTAATGGATATAAATTACACATAGTTTCTCTAGCAATTCTGAGTTTTTCAAGTTCTCCAGAAGCGCTTAGTAGTTCGATTAACTTGACATGTTTATCATAATCGTAAGGATTTAAAGAAATTTCGTCTTGTAATTCTTTGATTTCAGTTTCTAACATTTCAAATTCCGAATCACTTTCTTCACTGCTTTCGTCTTGTTTATTTTTTTCATTTTGCTCAATATGTTCAATATTTTCAAATTCATCAAAATCTCGATTTTCCTTTCTATCATCTGAATTGTTATCTGTTTGTATGACATTATCGACATCCATTTTTTCTTCTTTTTCAATTAATTCTTCATTAAAAATATTATCCATTTTAAAATATAAAGGATGTGAATTGAAAAAATTAAATGAATTAAAAAACACAAATCTGAATTTAAATAACTATGGATGACAGTTTGAGTTTATATATTGAAATTGCGAGAAAAATTTTAGATTGTTGAAACTTGAATTTAATTAGATCTGATTAAGCACATGCTTGAAGTGTTCAAAATAGAACACCTGAATCTAAATGAAAATAAATGATTGATTTTAGATAAGAATAAGAACAATTAGTTTAATTGAACAATTTAAATTCACGTTTATTGTGTGGTAAATTTGAAATTATATGTAAACACACGCATGCGTTGATCAGACTGCAATAGTTTGCCGACTGCAAAGAATGAAAGTGTAGGCGTGTTTGCTTGTGAATAAATTGTCAAAAGGGAAATGGTGTCTTAAAATTAGCAAACTTTGATAAATGACTATAGATTAAAACATAAAATGTAATTCAGGAAAGATGACTGAATAGAAACACAAGACAAAGTATGAAATCAATGTCCAAATTAAATGCTCTGCATGGATTAAAAGTGTTTTTGAATACAGCATTTAAAACGCTAGTATATTCATATAAATAGAGATGGCTTCGGCTCTTCTAGTTATCGCTTCTCGGCCTTTTGGCTAAGATCAAAGTGTAGTATCTGTTCTTATCAGCTTAATATCTGATACGATCCCCATTGGGGATCAAGATATTAAATGAATTTTTAGAACTTGGCGGTTACATCTGGGGCTTGCTCCAGTACCGCCACGGGTTGGCCCAGCATTGCATTGCCGCTGGGATCGGCCCACTTTATCCATTTAAAAACAGGTGCACAAGTTGATACATTGACAATTATCTTGTCTTGACGATATTTGGCTTATGCTGCTTAGTGGATGAGTTGCTTTAAGGAGTATCTAGTGAATATGTTTAGTGGATATGTTACTTGAAAGGCATTTCTACTGCATATGTTGCTTTAAAGGATATTTACTGCATGTATTGCCAATTTAATATGTTGTCGGTTCAATATGTTTTTTACTTAATATGCTCTTTACTTCATATACATCGTCTACTCAATACATTAGCTGATAGGTGCATCATCTACTCAATACTATTAAATGCATTTTCTAAGCCACATTTTCTTCTCAGCTTTTAATTTTCTTAGTTGGAGTGTCGGTGCTTACTATAAAAAACTTTCTTCAGAAAACACAGCCAACAGCCAATCATTGTGAATTATGTCGTTTATTAAACTCCTATGTAAAAGTTAGTGGAGAAAAATAATTAAAGAAAAACAATCATTGATGAACCTTAATTCAAATTATTTTTTGTCTTAGTATCCTGCAACAAATACTCAAGCTTGCAATGCAATCATTTTTTGCTAAACAACTTTGCCTACTCAATAAACTACCATTCATTTAACAAAAAAGTTTCACTTAAAAAACAACCCGAAATTCCCACTGCATTAATTAACGTAAACACGCTATTATTTCAAACTTAATATTCAAAAAATATTTTTAAATTATTAAATTAGGTGAATATTGAAAATTTTTATTAACTATTTAATTTAAACAAAAAAAATTATTATTCCATTTAGTAGCTAAAAATTAGTTTAAACTAGTGGTTAAATTTCATTTTTTTAACATTTTAACAATTTTAGCCACAAAAATGAAAACTATTTTATATGTAAAATTTATTTTTCTAGTTCTAATGTTGATTCATACATCTTCTATCAAAGGCAGCTTTTTCTCCCTTTCATCGTTGAAAAATGAAAATAAAATCAATGATTCAATAAATAATAATGAAAATGTATCTTTTCAACCAGATTCTTCAACTCAAACTCAGCCAAATCCACCTAAAACAACAAAAAAAAATTTAGTTGAGCAACTATGGGATCAAATAGAAAATTCTGATAAATCCAATAATTCAGAAAATAGTTTTAATATGGATAATATACAATTAAAGAAACTTTCAGAAGGACGAACTTTAACTTTTTTATTATTACCTTTATTATCTACCCCTTTCGTTCCAATAGCTTTAATTCCTTTTTTAATTATGCTTTCAAGTTTAACTATTTTTATTCATAAATTTGCTAATTTTGCTCAAATTGGAAAATTGATTGATTTTATGTCGCGAACCTTTTCAATGGATACTAAATTTGTTCCTTTATTTACATCTAAACAAAATAATGATGGTAATCTTATGTCTTTACCTTGGGCCGATTTGGTTAATAGAATACGTTATTTTATGTCCTCCAAGGGTATTAATCAAGTTCGAGAAAGAACATTAGATTATTTTGGAGCTAAAGAAGCTATCTGTCAACAAAGAATGGTTTGCGAAGCAGCCTTTAGTGTTGCAACTAAATTTCCAGATGGAATCGTTAACTTGGTTAGATCTGGAACAGGTTTTTTATTCAATAAAATTAATAATGATTTCTTTAAAGCTTGGTTAATTGGATTAACTAATGATAATTGTACAGTATTTTACTCAGCTTGTAAAGAAAGCCCATTCAAAAAACTATTTAATTATTGATTCATAATAATAATATGTAGTTTTGATAAAATTAACAAATTTATTTTAAAATGGCTAGTCTTTTTTAAATTTAATTTTAATTTTTTTTTTTATTACTTTATATATATAATTTTTTTAATTGATTCTTATCAATAAGTTTTTAAAATAAAAAAAAATTGCTTTCATTTTTAAATGATTATTTTTTTTTCATGGTAAATAAATTTTTGAATTTTTGAATAATTTTAAATAAGTAACCATCATAAATAAATTAAATTTAAAGATGATTAAACTGATAGAATTTGAGTTGGCGGTTTACGAGGCGTTAAAATGCTACTAAATAGGCGGAGGAAGTTGTTTAATTATAAGCTTAAACGTAAGTTAACCAAATTATTATCCATTTTAAAATTAGTTAATAAAAGGTTATATATATTACATATATCAATTAAATTATCAAGCTTTGTTTTATGTATTTGTTATGCGTTGAATGCAAGGATAATTGATGCAAACAATATTCAATGTTATAATCAATGTTTTAACTAAAAAACTTATTGTTTTTAAAAAAATTAAATATTGAAAGTTATAAGCTCATTAAATTATTTGCTATTCACTAATGTACATCGGTTACACTTTTTTAAAAAAACAAAAAAAAAACTTTTTTTATTAAATCGTATTTCAACTGAATAGGGTAAATTTAATCTATCAAAATGGGCAATTGTAACTCTTGTTTACATAAAAATCAACCAGGTAAATTTTAATTTGATTTTATATAATTTATATTTATTAATCTAATAATTTAATAAATATTTTATGATTAGTTAAGGAGCCAATTTGGAAAAAATCCGAGCATGTATAATTAAGTTTATAATAATAATAGTAATATTTATTATTTTTTTTTTTTTTTAATAAGAATTTTTCCTTAAACACTTTAAAAAGTTCAAAGATTTTAAATGTGACAAATGTGGATGAGTTTTATAGTCGTAATTTAACTGAGCACTATACTCAATTATATGAATATGATGATTTATCTAAAAAACCTAGTAATAAATTAATATCAATTATTACAAAAAACGTTCAAAAAAGAAGGCCCTTGATACTTAGACGAGGTTTACCATTTGAAATAAGAATTCATTTTTCTCGTGAATATAGAAGTGGCGAAGATTTGGTAAATTTAGTTTTCAATTTGATTGATGCAAAAAATCCAAGTTATTCTGATGGAACTCAAATTGTGGTACCAGTTACAGACGAGAATATGAACATTAACTTATTTTCAGATAGTACCAACCAAAGCCAATTATGGAGTGCTTATTTAATGAAATTAGACCAAAATGCTATTATTGTAGAGGTCACAAGTTCTCCTATAGCAATCATTGGCGAATATTCATTACAAATAGATACTAAAAACAAAGATTTAAATTTTAATAGTTATCAGTCAGATATGCGTATTTATATGCTGTTTAATGCATGGAATAAAAGTAAGAGAATTTTTAATTAAAATTTTTATTTATTAATATTTAATTTGTATCAAAATTTCAATTTTAGAGGATATGGTATACATGAGAAGTAGAGAAGGTCGCAATGAACACATTATGAACGAAAATGGAATCATTTGGAGAGGTACTTTTAGTTCAATAAGACCAACTAATTGGGGTTATTCTCAGGTAAACAGTTAAATTGCATGATTTTTTAAGATTGAATTTTTTTGTTAAATAACTTAATGAATTACAAACAGGTAAACATATCTAGCCAGGTGCAGTGGGCAGTTAGCAGCATAAATTTTAATTCAAGGTGTAATCATTTTATAATATTTTTAAAATAATTGTGCTTTGTATTTGTTTTATTTTTGTTTAGTTTTAACTTTGTTTGAATATAGTTAAAAAGAAAAAGCACAAACTTTGCTTTTGTGTAGGTTTTTCATTTCCGTTACTAGAATTGTTTGTCTATTTTTTTTTAATTATGCCATTATATTTTTTGTTTTTGTTTATGAAATATTATTAATTTTATTTTATTTTGCTAAAAAAGTTTTCAGAAGATGTCCTAGAATGCGTGCTTTATTTGTTGACTAAAACAGGCAACTTGTCCTTGCAAGATCGTGCTAACCCCTTAAAAGTTGCTCGTCATTTTAGTGAAGTGGTAAATGATGCAAATGGTTACGGATTAATTAAAGGTGAATTAATTTTTATTAAAATATTGTTTAAAATTATATTTTTTGTTTAATTTATTTAATTTATTTTTTTAATGAATTATTTAATTAGGAAATTGGACAGAAGATTTTAATGGAGGAATTGCGCCTACGTCTTGGTTAAATTCTAAACAAATTTTTTCGCAATATTTGCGCACAAAACGCCCAGTTAATTATGGACAATGTTGGAATTTTGCCGGTGCTTTATGTACATGTTTACGAGCATTAGGCATTGCAAGTCGAGTTATTACCTGTTACGTTGCCGCCCATGATACTCAAGGATCACTTACTGTAGATCGAGTAGTAAATGAAGATCTTGAGCAACTTAAAGAAAAATCCGCTGATACTATTTGGAATTTTCATACGTGGGTGGAATTTTGGTGTAAAAGACCTGATTTAGATAATAATGGAAAATTTGATGGTTGGCAGGTTGTAGATGCAACTCCTCAAGAAAAATCTGATAATGTTTTCAGATGTGGTCCAACATCTGTCATTGCAGTCAAAACCGGACAAGTCCAGCAAACATATGATACCAAATTTGTTTATGCAGAAGTTAATGCAGATGAAGTATATTGGCTTTATAAAGGTGACTATTCGCCTCTTAAATTGGTCCAAACTAATACAGATGAGTAAGCAATAAAATTTAGTTTTTTACATTTTTTTAAATCGCATTTTTTAATTTAGGATTGGAAAACTAATTATTACTAAATCTATCGGATCCAATAATTATGATGATATAACATTGAATTATAAAGAAAAAGAAGGAACAAGAAAAGAAAGAGAATTAATGTTAAAAGCATTAAAAACAAGTAGTTCTAGTTTTGCTCGATTTTATTTAAATGCACAATTTTCTGATATACTTTTTGAACTTAAAGTTACAAAAGATGTTCTGATTGGACAAGATTTTGAAGTATATTATTTTAAATTTATTATTTGAAATTTGTTTATAAATTATTTTTTTAAATTTTTTATAGGTAAAACTAAGTATATCAAATAAAAGTGAAGAAGTTTATACCGTAGAAAGCATTTTTGCAATTAAAACAACCAATTATACAAACAAAATACAAAATTTAGTTAAAAAAACAACTCAACAAAAAAAAATATCACCAATAACTGATGAAGAAATGACTGTTCCAATTAAATATAATGAATATTTAAATTATTTAATTGGCGATAATACATTTAATATTAGTGTTTTAGCAAAAGTTGTTGAAAATTCGTTTAATTATATCAGTATGATTGATTTTAGAGTTAAAATGCCAGATATAATTATTGAAATTGAAGGAGATATAATAAGAGGACAACCTTTTTATTGTAGAGCATATTTCACAAATCCTTTACCCAGTAAACTTACAAATGGACGTTTTAATATAGATGGTCCTGGAATTGAAAAAAATTTAGTTATCAATGCTAGAAGGTTGTTTTTGAAATTTTTTGAAATAATATTTTTTAATAATTTTTTTTTATAATTAATTACAGAAATATTCATCCAAAAGAAGAAATATCTTGTAATTTTACATTAACTCCGAAATCAGTTGGTGACAAGGTTATTTCCGTCAAATTTACTTCTGATCAGATTAGAGATATTGATGGTTTTCGTAATATAAAAGTTTCTCCAAATCTTAGTGATATCACGCTTCATGATGAAGATTTTTATTAAACTTATTATTTTTATTTAAACTTTTATTTAATTTAAATATTTAAATTAATACAATTATGAAAAGTGTTTTTAGTTGATTGAAATTAAATTTATCAGAAAACTTGAGAATTGTTTAATTGTCTTTTAATTGTCAAAATACAAATATAAAAATAATTTTGCATGAATGAAATCCAATAAAGCTTGGATTAAAAAGACTATTTTGATTTTATTAATGAAAATCCCTGAAATATGTGTTGTAAGTTAAAAATTTGCAAATAAAATCATTCATAGCGTAACAATTTGGAACGTTGCCTATTTAGTTCCTCAAATAAATGGATTGCATAGATTATGCATTGGATCCACAATTACATAGAGATGACTGCTTTTGCATCGATCATATTTTTAGTACATAGAGTTGGGAATTGTGACACTTGTATTAAAACATTGGTGACTGCGGCAAATTTAGGAAAGATGCTGTTAACAGGACAGCAAATTACATATGCAAACGATGCAAAAAGAGCTATTGGAAACGAAACAAACAACAAAATAGCCAGCCAAAAAAAAATCCAGATGCATTGTGTCAACGGGCTTTGTGTGTTGATTCCGTTTACAGAACCACAGTTAGAGTCATTTGACTGTATGTAGCTATTTAAATACTGGGTATGCAAGCAATGTATTGGTGTACCTCTTGCATCATATACCATGGGTAAACTATTTGTGCTATTTAAGCCAGAGTTTGGGTTTCTATTTTATGTGAAAAAAATTAATTGAAATAAATAATTTAGACAATGGCAAAACAAATGTTTACCTGGCTTCCAAAAATACGGGAGTTGAAAACTTCCACATTTTTTTTTATGTTTTAATGTCAGATTTGAGTCTAACAAAGATAAATCTTAAACAATGTTTAATAAGACTAATAACTATTTTTAGTTTTCATTTGTGCTAGGAAAATTCTTAAATAGGTTATTTAAAAAGACGTTTATTTAAATTTTCATTCTACCAAAACATTTAAATAACATTAAATAAATTAACACAATTAAAAAACAGTTTTTCATTTAAAAATGAATCTGAATAAAAAATGCATTGAACACAAAAATGATTTAAACTAGCAAACGCATTCAATCTATAAACGATGAATTTTATTAAATAAACACTTTTAAATAACAGTTTTAAAATAATTTACTAATTTAATTTATTCTGTAGATGTACAAACTTTAGTTGATTTTGGTTGATCAGAAAGATTTATATCTACGAATTGCGTAGCTAATTGACTTGCATTATCATGTGAAGCTGTTTTACAATTGTTTCTAACAGGAACAACTGGTGAAGAAGATCGAACAAACAAAGGTCTTCCTTCAATAATACGATGCATACAAGTCAGTGGCAAACTAACCAATTCAAATAAATTATTTTCAAAAATTGACATTGAACTACAACAAATAGCGAATGGTTGTACAAATACATAAAATATAGATGAAATTAAAGCAACGGGATAAGCAAAAAAGATGAACACAATCATCCAAATTGTTGAACGGATGATTTTGCACATTTTACCTGTTTACATATAATAATTGGATCTTTTGCATTTTCATTTAAATATCCAATTTTGTGATTTTTTTTAAATTTTAATTTTAAAAATTTCGCTTATCAAACCTATATTCTTCGCTAAAATAGTTTAATAAAAATTTATTGAATAAATCATAATTTTATTTAAAATAAACTTTTGACTTTGACAAATTTATTTTCAAAAATTATTAAGCACAATTCTAATCAAATTCATCAAGTATAAATGATATTTTATAACAACTTTAAAAAAATGTTACGTCACATAATCTTAATTAAAAAATTAATTATGAATTTAAACACAAAAGATAAAAATCATAAAAAACTTGATAAGGATGTTTGTTCACACCATTTATTTTTTAGTTAAACTAACTAAATTATAATGTTTTCAAGACAAAAAATAAAATCTTAATGTGGATTGAATATCGAACAACACATATAATTTCAAAAAAAAAAAAAAAAAATTTTATAGTTTGTTTTATTTTATTTAGTTTTTTTTATGAATAATTTTTTTTTAATAGATTAAATCATAAATATTATATTTTTGAATTAAAATGATTACTTATATGATTTAAATATTAAATAATTAAAATAGATTAAATTAAACTTTTAACTAATTAAATCAATTTCTTTATAATATCATTTTGGTATTTATAAAAATAATAAATATATAAAATTATAAAGTTGAAAGAGTAAATTTATTTGATGATGAATTTACGTCACTAAAAAATAGTTAGATTATATTTTTATAAACTTTTTAAACTAAAATTTAACTTGAAAAAGATTTTAGAAAGTTTCTTTTATTATTCTTTGTTTTAAACCTTGTTCTGATTTCAAATTATGTTTTAAAGTAAGAGATTTTGAAATAGCTGTTAATATTCAAAGGCTGGTTTAAAAGTGTGTTTTTAGAAAGTGTGCTTTAAGAAGTATTTTAGTGAAGTCGTAAAAAAAAGTTGAACTGTAGATAATATTTACATCTAGAACTTTAGAAATCACTTTTTAAATTTACTAGCATTAAATTTTAAGCCCATCGCAAGTTTTAAAAATTAAAGAAAAAAAAGTATAAAAACAGTTAAATAAAATCTTAAAAAATATAAAAGAGTGTACTGCCTTTAAAACTTGGGAAAACTTTTCAGTCATCAATTTAAATACTAAATTTAAGTCGTATTTTAAAATTGAAAACAAACAAAGTTGGCTAGGCAGGCAACTTAAGGCAAGCGTATTTATTTCGTTTATCTATAGATGATGAAAGGATGGCTGACTAAATAAGATTAAATTCTAATAAGAAAAGTGCCATACAATTAGATTTTAAAAAAAAAATTAAACAAAATATTTTGGAATTAATTGATAATACGAAATCATGATTTTTAGTATAAAGAAAAAAATGAAATTGCATTAAAACAAGTAATTAAAATTTTTTATCTAAACCGTAAATGGTTTGTATCTAAAAACAAAAAAAAATTTAAGAAAAACTAAAAATCAAAAAGCGAAATTGAATATAATATCCGTTTCAAATTGAATACAATTAAAATTGTTAACTTTTGCAATTAGAACAATAGAACTAGAATAAGTAAAACAGATTGAAAGATAGCAAATGTTTGTTATTCGTATAGTTGGTTGTATTGCATAAAAATGATGTACACTATATTGGTATGCGCACATGGTTAAGAAAAACATAATTAATAATTGAGTGACAAACTGAAATGATTTAGAAAGCTGTCGAGTTGTTAAACTTTAATTGATTAGTTGTGTAATCTTGTAAATTGAATATAGGCTGACGCTTTTAATTGAAAAACAGAGTAGCTTAGTCATATTGCAATTTTTAAATGTTAGAAATTTTAAGAAATTGCAAAGAAATAAGAATATTTTTAAGATGCAATAATTGCGAAAAAATATTGGTAATCAAAAGTCATATTTAAGAAATCGCTTGAAACTGTTTATTTTTGATTCCAATAGAGTTCGCTTGGAACGCGAGCGCAGGATTAGGAAGTAGAAATGGGGAAAAGAGAGTGGTGAAAACTGTTTCAATTAAATCACGTTTATTTAATTATGATTAAAAATGGAAACTTTTAAATTAAAGATTTTGTGCACCATGAAAGAATTTGCAACTTGAATATCATGATTATCTAAATTGTAAACAATTAAGAAGAATGTTTTTGGTTGGACCATCGCAGTTTGCTTATGAGACGTGTACAAAGTTTCCAGCGTAAATAGCCAAACGTTGTCTTGCGTTGCTTGTTCGGCTCCAATTGTAACAACATTAAAAGATAATTTAACTAATTTAAATGGTTTTTTGTGCGAAATCGATCAAATTGTGTTCAATTAAGTGATGAACCAGACATTATGAGCAGAGTAGTAAGTACAATTGAATTTGAATTGCTTAGCTAAATTTGCACACAGTTTTAAACTATTTGCTCAATTTGCCATTAGCAATTTAATTAGAGCCAAATTTGAATGTGTGATTTTAAACACTCCCATTTGAATATAATTTGTTTAAATTAGTTGCAATGAAACAAACAGTTTGGCCATGTCGAGCATCTTTTAATAAGAAAGGATTATTTAGCCTGTGAATTTGAGCCACTGTTCAGAATGCTTGTTAATTTGTCTCAATTACGGCCTGGCAATTGGATGCGGTAATTGGATGGAGCAACTATGCAGCAATTGGATGAACAATTGACTAATTCAATTGCATACCAAGCTGCAAATTATGTTTGTGATTTGTTTTATTTGAAAGCATGTTAATTGTGTGGAGTGGATAAAATGAAATTAAAACAGCAATTGCATTGAGGCAATTAATTGGGACGGCTAAAGCCTTAATTGTGGCTCAGAGTCACATTGGTATGAGATTGGTAGATATGGACTAGATTGCATTATTAATCAGGCCGGCTTAGGCAGGTTCATTTGCGATCTGTTTGATCAGAAACAGTAGCAAATGAGACGACCAGTTTTATGTGAACTTTTTGCGTGTTCATTAAATTTGACAGCGATATCTCGACAGCAACTGTTTGACAGCATTAGTTGACAGTGGTAGCTACCAAGAATAGTTACCAGTAGTAGTTAACAGCATTAGTTACTAGCAGTAGTTACCAGAACTAATCACCAACAATTGTAACTAGCAAAAATCTTCAGCAACAATTTTAGCAACAGTCACCAGCAATATTTACCAGTAATAATTGCCAATAACATTTATCAACAATAGTTGCTAGCAACAGTTACCAGCAATAGTCACACACTAATAGACATCCATATTTCTCTTGATTAATTGCTACAAGTTGGTGTTCAATTGCAGCTTAATTTATTAATCTCAATTAACGTCCAGTGTGCCTGTTGAATGGTTTTACCGCTCCCACCCAGGTCTGTTCGCAGTCCAAACGGACCAGTGCAGTTGAATGTTCTAGGTCCAAACTAGAACTTCAAGTGTGCCAGACTTTCAAGTGGCCTGGTGCTGGGTTTGAATTGTAAAGCTACTAAGGCAAAACTATTTGGAAAGTACTGCGCCCTTTTAGTTTCTCACTAGTTGAGCTTCGCCTACTTTATTTTGCTCTCACAACTTTTAGATGCAATTGTTTGATAAGCATCATTATGGCCCGTTTTCTCATTCAAATGTCGTTTAATTGATACTTTTCAAGTCACAACGCATTGAACACATACTAAATTAGTGATTCAAACTATTGGTTAATGTTTAAGCTCTATTTTTAATTCTAAGGTGGATATTTTCAATTTTGGGACAAAATATTTTTTCAACTTTCACTTTTATTGTAGTTTCAAACGTTAAAGCTTTCTCATCATTAATTTTTACTTGTGTTTGTTCTTGAAATTTTCGAATAATTTAGTAATATTGTATAACAACTTGTTACAATATTGTTTAATAACAACTTTATTAAGATCAGTAAAGAATCTTAAATTAATAAGAAAATGTCGTCTGTTTGGCCAAGAGAACGTAAATTACCTCTAAAAAAATCTTTTAGTTTGTTTACAATTAGAAGAATACTTGGTGACAGCCAATCTGCATACGATTCAGAATGTTTTACTTCAAATAGCGATTATTTAAATAAGATGGATAATCAAGTTAATAAAACAACTAATCAGATAAAAAATAAAAACAATACTACACAACCTGAAATGAGCCGATCTAATAGTCAATGTTTTAAAAATGTTTATGAATCAACTGTTGATAATGAAATAAATGATGAACAAGATGTTAATAAGAAGCCACCATTTAGTTATAATGCATTAATTGTGATGGCAATCACCGCTAGTAAACATAAGCAGGTCACTTTGAATGGCATCTATAGCTATATAAGTGGTAAATTTCCGTATTATAAAGAAAATAAGCAAGGATGGCAAAATTCAATTAGACATAATTTAAGTTTAAATAAATGTTTTGTTAAGGTGCCTCGTAGCTTTGATGATCCAGGTAAAGGAAATTATTGGACGTTAAAGACATTTAATAAGGAAAAATTAAGATTAATGACCGGTGTGAATGATTTGGACATGATTGAACAAGTTGAATTGGAAACTGAAGAAAAGAAAATGAATGAAAAGCAAAATGATTTCAATGAAGTCGATCAGAATGAAGTTTGTCAGAATGTAGTTGATCAGAATGGAGCTGATCAGAATGGAGTTGGTGAAAGTGAAGTTGGCCAAAGTGAAATTAATCAAAATAGAATGACTCAGGATAGGATTGATGAGAGCAGTGGAATTGGTGAGAAACAAACGGAGCTTAAATTGAGCGGTGAAAGAAGATTGCTGGAAAAAAGCAAATCTAAGAGAAAGTTGACTGCTGAAAGTATTGACATTCAAATGAGAAAAAGATGGGCTTGTTCTGGTATGCAATCGGTTACTACTAGT
This sequence comes from Pyemotes zhonghuajia, assembly GCA_025170145.1. Taxonomy (NCBI): domain Eukaryota; kingdom Metazoa; phylum Arthropoda; class Arachnida; order Trombidiformes; family Pyemotidae; genus Pyemotes; species Pyemotes zhonghuajia. Next base: position 16,736,922 of record CM045846.1, on the reverse strand, counting down.
AAATGGATAAGTCCGACCGAAGAATTGATGTTAAATTATGAAAGCAGAAGGAACGTACATCCAAGCCAATTGGCATATTCATTAGCCAATATCCCATTTGGACACAACTTATTGTTTTACTTGAACAACAGCAACAGCATCAACAATCATATTAATGGTTCTAGCTGCAACTTGAACAACAACTGTGTGGCCAACAACATGAATCAGGTGTGCTACCCGAACCAATGGATGTGGAATACTTTGTTTTTGGGCAAAATGTTTAGCTCGCCTCAGACACCGATCGTGTAGATGGAAGTTGTTGACTAGGTATTTTTGTTTTGATACTTATTGGATGTTGTTGTGTTTTGGTTGTAACTACAGTATTGTGATTAGATTTGGTGGTTGGATGTGTAGTTAGATTTGGTGGTTGGATGTGTTGTTGGATTTGGCGGTTGGATGTGTAGTTGGATTTGGTGGTTGGATGTGTTGTTGGATTTGGTGGTTGGATGTGTTGTTGGATATGTTGTTGAATGTGTTGTTGAATGTGTTGTTGGATGTGTTGCTGAATGTGTTGCTGAATGTGTTGTTGTATCTGCTATTGCATCTGCTATTGCATCTGCTATTTTATTTGTTATTGCATCTGCTACGACAGCTGACATGTGATGCTGGTCGGGTTTGTTGACGTGCTTTTGCACATGCCCAGATGTGACTTGAGCCGTGTGGAGAGGGCGCCAGCAGCAACAGCAAAGACATTTTTGGAGAAAAAATGTAAACAAAAAATCGCTTGCTATTGTGAATTGCTGCAAAAACGCGTTTTTTTGTGAACAAAATGCTTTTCTAAGGCAATCATTTCACTTCATATCTAAGTATTCTAGTTTATTTGATCCAAAAATTGTGAGTCGTCCACTTGTGCATCTACTGTGACCGGAAATGCTGCAAATAGCTTCCAGTGTGAGGAAGGTTCTGGCCCAGTGTCGAACTTACTGCTCGGCCACGAAAGACAAGGTAGTGGACTCTTCTGACTGCAAAAAGGACTCTCATCTGGTCAGCAGAGAGGCCATCTACTCTTTTATTTGTCCTTTCGAAAGCCAGTTCGCCAAGGCTCAGAGCGTGCTGATCTGGGAAGATCCGTTCACCACTGTGATCACTCTTATCGGATTCAACTGTTTGTACTGGTACGGACTCCAAAACATTAAACGCATACGCGAACACACAAGTTCCTTCTTAGTTTAGTCAAATGCCTCTTTTGTGGCTAGCTCCGAGTAATGGCAAACTTTCAGATTATTGATGTCTACGATTACATGCATGCATATCACTGTGCCATACTCCCATCTTTATTGCACATTCATTGTTTTACAGCTCTAATTTAAACTTTGCTAATCTCTTTTTTTCTCTATCTGCAGGTTCATTGTGATTATATACGACAACATCATCACCAGCATTTGCAATTTGTTGCTGGTCTGGAACCTATACAAGTTTAGCCAACACGTATTGTCTGAAGAGTCAGATGGTAAGTGCTCCACATTTCTACTTTGGCCTCATACCTCCGCACCAAGCTTCAGCTTGCGCAAACCTACTTTTCTTGCTTTTTTCAACTTTCATGCTGCAATTGTCCTTGAATTTACAAGTAACATTACTTAAAGCAACTTAAATAAGAAACAAATCATTTTTATTTGTTTATTAAAAAATATACGCATTAAGATTGCTGCTTAACGCATAATGAACCGCACATACATTCACATATATACGAATATATATTGTGTTCATATATAAACAGTGATTACGAACTTATTAATGAATTGTATATACGTGCTTACCATTTTAGATATTTACAAATACATGATTATGAAACATTAGAAAATAATTAGTTTTCTTTCACCCAAATGCTAATTGTGTGTTTTTTTTCTCTTTTTTTACAGTCAATGCCAACGACAATGATGACATTGATGCGTAAGTTTCACTTCCGGAATATGATTCCATCTTTTTTAACTATTTATTTTCTAGTTGGACACAGGTTCATCCTCAAATACTTAGTACTCCAGAAATTTCAAGACATTTGCACAATTTTTTAGATTTAGTTTATCAATGGTTTATTTATTTGGCCAAATTAAGGAAAAATAGTCATGGTATATTTTGCATATGTGTTTGCACATTTTTCGCTTTTTTTGCTTATCTGGGCTCACGTTTTTCAGGCGCTCTAATATTATATATCATTTGTAAGTAATTTAATTTAACGTTTGTATTTGTTTATTTTTTTTCATAAGATTAGTTATTGTTTTTATCACAATTTTCTTTAAGATAGATAATTTGCACGAAAATAGCATGAGTTTTGAATCATAAGAATTTGACATGTTTTTGTTTTTGACTAACCAAAATGAATGACTAAAAAAATTTCATCGTAAACATTGGCACATGTTTTAAATTACACATTTTATTATTTTTTTTTTTATTTAAACAAGTTTCCTAATTTTTTTTATCCGTTGAACATTGTTCTTATGCTTAATTTTATTTAAAAAAAAAAAAAAAACTTTATTCTTTATTTCACTAACTCTTATTGATTAAAAATTTAAGTTTTTTTTTAAAAAAATGGATTTTGATTTTCAATATATTTTAACTAATGTTACTTTTGGTCTAGTAATGGGAATCGCCTTAAGTCCAGGAATTTCATTGTATTTGATGCCAAATCTTTATACAAAATCAAAAAACAACTCTCCCGTTTGTGAAACTTTTAAAGAAGAATTAATTAATCATGAAACACTTGAACCAATTGAAATGGATTCACTTAATGATGAGCAAAATTCTAATTACATTGTTCAATCTTTAAATTGTGTAAAAGAAAATTTAATTTCAAAAGACGATTTATTAATTTATAAAGATAAATGTTTGTCTTCTGATAAAAAATTTTTATCCTGTGAAAATGAATTAAAATCATCAGTTATCTTCCCGATTATAACCATTAACCAAGTGGATTCTTCCGAATCAGAAAATTTTAATGAATATAATGAAATTCCTGATTTTTTGGACATTGATGATGATAAAATGAAATTGTTATTGGAATGTCAAAATAATCAGAAAAAACAATGTCAAAAAGTGAACCAAAATATTTCTAAAAATGAAAAGAAAGAAAATTTTAGTGAGGATATTAAAAAATGTAATTCTTCAAATTGTATAAAAAAGGAAACTAATAGTATCAATGGTAAAAGTTTAACAAATCTTATTGAACTTAATTTTACACCAACATACTTTGATAATAGTGACAATCCATCTTCTAGTTCTGAGAGTGAGGAAATATCTAATTTAATAAATGAGTTTGAAATTGTAGAAACTTCAGATTGCTTTAAGCCTGGTAGCTTAAATTAACTAATTAACCAATTTATTATATCTGTTTATTTGAAAATTTAAACTCATTCTTCGAATTTTGCTTTATTTAAATGCCCAGCATGATAAATTACTTTATAATTGCAATAACTTGAAATATTTGAGTTTAAATTATTAACATTGTTTTAAATTAAACATATATTTTTTTAATACTGTTTACAATTAGAAATATATCTAAAACATGTTCATCAATGTAAATTAAGCTTTAAAAACTGAAAAAAACAAAAAAAAACTAAACATCATTTTAAATAAGTTACTTTTTTTTTCATCATCAGAGACAAATTTTAATTGAACACAAATATATTTTTTAAACATATATATATAATTGGCTAAAAGAATCAAGCGGAGCACTTTAATTTGTGATTTAATTTGTTTAAAGTTTAGTTTTAAACACAGTGAAATTGTTTGCTTTTAATCTATATACAGATTTTTTTTTATAAATATAAGATCGATTCAACAATAGAGACATAAAGATCAAAATATGCTAATAATTAGCTCAAGCTTATTTTAATTGAAATACACATACATGTATGTATATATATATACTTGATGTATATATAATTAAATGTACAAATTAAACATGAAGAATTTAGTAAAATTTGACTAATTTGCGCGACGTAAACATGCAAGTGTGAAGTGCCTGTAGATGTTGGTGGTTAAGAAGTAAGTGCCATTGGCGTCAATTTATTTGTAACCGAGTTTTGTCGCCAAAGTTGCTAGACATGATTGCTAGCAGATGGTGGTCAATGTGTTTGGACAAACTGGCTTCACGCCGAAATGAATTATTCAGGAAAAGCTCAATTGCGGTTCAAAAAGGTAAGAAATAGCTAAAAAAAAAAGAATAATTTACTCAAGTAAACTTAATTTGATCTAGTGTTAGGCGCTTTACTTGTTAGTCTGTAGATTTTTTTTAAGTATTTTGCCAGTTCCTGTCTAAACAAGTTCCCTACAAGCTAAGAGTATATATTATTAATCTAGCCTTATGATTTACCATCTTGAATTGCCAAAATTATCCAAACAAGTAAATTAATATGTTAATTTGCACTAGAAACAAGCAACAATTAATGTCTTAAAAGATTTTTTAACTAGCCGATTTTAAATTGGATATTAGTAGCAGATTTTAATTAGCCAATTTATCTATAATTGACTTTCTAGTTAATTGAATTTTTATGTATGTCTAAACTCAGTCATGATTTAGCTAATAAGAGCTGCAAATATTTTTATAAACATATAAATGTGGAAACTAAATGTGGACTTATAAGGTTTTTAAAAGGACTTTAAAATTTTTTGAATATAGTTATGTGTGACTATGGGTGCAACTATAACTGTGGTTTTAAATACATTCGTAACTCTGAAAACATAAAAATAACCATGATACTAAGTTTGAATATAGCTACAACTGTAGTTATAGTAATAGTTATAAATGTATTAGAATAGCTAAGAGTTAATAAATACAGGTATGCTGTTAAAAATGGATGTATTTACTTGTTGATGCAAGAGTTGCAGTTCTTGTTAAATAGCTGCTCAAAATGATTAGGTCAAATTCAAGAGCATTTGCTCTTTCTAGTTCAAACGGGTTCGGCCCATTGCTCAGGTGTAATCTGAAATTGCAATTTTATGCTTCAGGTTTTTTGCCGCTACCGAACCTTACAGATAATTTTGTGTTCATCTTTTTTAAAATGTTTGACAATTTTTAAATCTTTGTGAAATCTGCTCTTTCCAAGTGTTTGTTTCATCACCATATACATTAGGATTAAAAGCATTTCCAGCACATCGTGAATCTATTGTGCCATCTACGCATTCTGCAATTGTATATATTTTAAATTAGTTGGGTTTGATTTCATAAATTATCATTAAGATCTTGCTTTTGTTAGCTTTTTCATTTTATTTCTTTATTGCTTCATATTTTACAATTAAGGTAAGTTATTTCAATGATCAGATCATCGCTATTAGCGTAAATTTTTTTAATTATTGTGTGAAACTAATTTCGCTTAATTTAGCTAATATTTGCTTCTTTAAATGTAAACAATTTGAGTTGAGTAAATTTTTTCAGTTAGTTAATGTTCAATGTCAGTTTGATCCGTTGTTAGCGTCTAGCTTTTGAATTTCAATCACAAGATAATCTTCACGAGTTTTCAACGTCTTCTGGTTTAGTATTGCGACTTTAACCTGCAACATTAATGGCATCGAATTGCAAATCTTATTGTTTTCACTTTTAGGTTTTACTATCTATTTTTTGCTATATCTACTTGTTATGTCAAACAACCGTTACTAACAACTTGTGTTCAGGACTTCATTGAACTGTGACCGACAATCACGTTGCATAGCAAAAGGAGACTAGTATATCAAAACAAGCAAAAATTCATTCAAACCAATTAGTTCTAATCTGTGTTCGGACTCAATCGGTGGATCAAAGCAACACGTGTCCACTTTTTCTGCTCCACTATTAAACACTTAGTTTTTATTATGCATAAAGAAATCTTTATTTATTTTTCAAAATCCTTTCTGTGATTAAATTGAGCCAAATTATTTAAGCAATATCTTCCATATAATTCATTTAGCTGATGTGCAGTTAACATCTAATGTTAACATTGGTGTACTAATTATTCTATTCTTTCCAATCATTTGTTATTCTGGTTGTAATTTTACTTTTAAAAACAAATACAAAATGACAAATTAATATAAATTAAACAGCGATTAATTCAATTGTTTTTTATTCATTCGTTTTTTAAAATAGTTACTAAATAAAGTTTATTTTAAAACATTTATATATTTATTTTTCATCGGTTTTGTGATTCTTGAAAATCAATTTTTTTCATTTAAACATTCGAAAGCTTCGTCTTTCACGTAAAGTGTTCAATTAAATGAAAAACAAATTGTGGAGGTGAGTATTTTTTTTTATTAACTTCTAATGCTTCTTCATTGCTCATCAATTTTTTGTAAATTTTAATTAATTTTAAGTATTAATAAAGTTTGTTTAAATTATTTGTATAGAAATAATTTTAAATTAAAATTTTGTCTAAAAGTCAATTTATAATATTAAAATGTGATTTGAATTTTGTTTAGTTTTACATTTGACCTTAATTTTTTCAATAGCCTGATTATTTTTACGATGATCGTTTTAGATAAAACCTAAAACTTAATTTTTAATTAAGCAAGTTTGTTTACCAATAAATTTCAACTAGTTTAAATTGATTTGAAATTGATGCAAATAATTAAAATAAATTAACTACTTAAAACAATATCAAATAGTCTATATTTACTGTTTTTATTTTATTTTTCATAATATTTTAACGTAAAAATCAAAAGTCACACTTAATTGTGCAATTTATTAAAAAAAAAAAAGAAAAAAAATGTTTTCATAATTTGTATATAATTATAAAATTTAGTTGATCAATTGTGTTGATTGTTTTTGTATATTTGAACAATTAATTTTTTTACTTTACAACGTAAATATAGTTTACATTGATTTGATCATTTAGAGTTTACATAGAAAAATATAAATAGTAACTAAAAAATAAATTAATATTTTATTTAAATAAACTTAAAATTTAAACAATTACAATAATAAAGATTTTTATATGTTTAATTGTTGGAAACAGTTTTGAATCATTAAGCTTTTTTATTTTGCTTGAGCTAATCGATTAAATCCAATCACTTTTTCCTCTAGTTATTCTAAACTTACTTGCCTAAAAAGACTAAACTGGAACTTGATATCAATCTCTAAGATGTATATAAAAGTGTTAAAGAAAAAATTAAAATGAATAATTTTTGTTTAGGTTTTGCATCTTGGTTTTAAAAAAATATAGAAAAATATTTAATTACATAAAGTTACAGTTTTAACAAGATTTAAACATTTATTATTTTTATACAATAAAGACCAATATTTGATTTTTAAAATTTTTATTTAAGATTAAATTTTTTTAATTACAATGTAAATTTGTTTATTAACAAATTGATTAAATAAGCATTTTTGTTTCCTTTAAAATTTGTCGTGTTAGGATCATGAAATGAGCATTCGTGCAATGGTAATATTGGCCTTTTTAGCTTTAGTTTGAGCAACTCTAGATGATCAATTGATTTTATAGTAATTGATTAATGCAATTTAATAGTTTTAATTTTGCTTTTTCAAATAGTTTACTCATCACTTCACTACTACTGTTAATAAGTTTAGCATTATTTGTGTGGTTTGTTTGCACAGTCCTCTTGATGAACCGATGTAGGCATCATCTTGTTTTAGTGATCACATTTAATGCACTTCACACTGTTTAAGTGTGCAAAAACTTAGCCATTTGTTTGGTCAGCTTGTTTAGACGGCTTTTTCGGGCAGCTTTCTTGGGCAGCTTTTTTGGACAGCTTTCTTGTGCAGCTTTCTTGGGGAGCTTTTTCGACATCTTTCTTGACAGCTTTCTCGACATCTTTCTTGGCGGCTTTATTGGGCAGCTTTCTTAGGCAGTTGCATATATAATTAACGTATATAATTAATATATACAAGTTAGGTTGGAGAAATGAGTTTGTGCAACATGAATGTTTTTAAGAATTTGACTTTCTAGGTAAAAAATGTTTGATTATGTTGCGCTAATTGAGGCAGGTCAAGCACAGATATAAACACATTGATCAAGGTAGTGCATTTGCATCACAACTTATGTCACGGTCCTGCCTCCCGGCTCTGCCTTGTATTGCTCTTACCTGGCTCGACCAAGGGGACTTTCTTAAAAAGTTGTTCTATCTCTTTTTTTCTCTCTTCCTCTTTCTTCCACTTTCTTTTTGCTTCTTCCTTTCTCTTTTTTCTTTTCTCCTTTTCTCTTCTACTTCTTCTCCCTTGCAATGATTTCGACCCGGCCAAATTTTGCCGCGCCAGCATTACATCGAGAGTATGTGCAAATGTGTTACATATGCCGCCACCAGCTCATTTCACCACAAACAGTTCGTGGTTCACTGTCACTGATCGTATTTTACCATTGATTTGCTTTTAATTCATTCAATTGCTTTTCACTTTGCTGGTGTTTGCCTACTAGATTGTCTGTGTCTTGAAACTGCTTTTAATCAAATTTATCTGCTTCAATTGCTAATTATGATGTCGGTTATGTTTAAATATTTTTGAACTGTTTTATTTGTTTCTTCAGTAATTAATCAACTTTAAACCTCAGTGAACTTGAACAGTGAACTTGAGCATTAAAATCTCCTTTTTTTAATGCAAAAAGTATTTGCAATTTGATCATTATTTTTAAATTAACTTTTCATTATCAGTATTCAATTATTTGCTGTGATTTAAGCAGTCATTTTTCAAATTTTAAAACATGGATTATCTTCAAAATTATTATAAAGAACTTATGGATAATGGGGGTAAGTAATAAATTATTTTTTTAGTTTCATATTAATCATATCATTTATGTATATCTTTACTTACTGGGTCAGGGTGATTTTAGCCATTTACCATCATTTTAATTTATAGATATATTTTTAATTATTTGTTTTTACAACTTTTTTTTTATTTTATTGCCAACTTAGTATATTAAGCTGATATTTTTAACAGCTTAAAATCTTTTAATAACTATTTGAAACTTTGAGGTTTTGTTTTGAAAATGAATGAAACTTAATTTTCAAATTCAACATATTTTCACTTTTATAACTACTATTAGTTAAACATAAAACATTAAATAATATATTTTATAGAAAACTTTTTTTTATCAATTTTTTTCAACTTTTTCATTTAAGACAAACGAATAAAAGATTGGCCAATGATGTCTAGTCCATTGCCGACCTTATTAGTATGCTGTACATATGTGGCAGTAGTTAAAGTAATTGGACCAGCATTGATGAAAAATCGTGAACCTTTTAATCTTCGTCGATTAATGATCTTCTATAATTTTGTAATGGTTTACATCTCATTTCACCTATTTTACAAATTGGGAATACACGGCTGGTTTGGTAAATACAATTACAAATGCCAACCTGTGGATTATTCGGACTCTGAAGATGCGATTGGCATGATGAAATATGCTTATTTGTATTATCTGACTAAATTTGTTGAATTTGCAGATACAATATTTTTTGTTTTGCGTAAAAAGTTTGCTCATGTCAGCACTTTACATGTCATTCATCATGGCATGATGCCGATGAGTGTTTGGTGGGGAGCAAAATTTACACCTGGCGGACATTCGACATTTTTTGCTTTTCTTAATAGTTTTGTGCACATTCTTATGTACTTCTATTATGGAATGGCAGCGATTGGACCACAAATGAACAAATATCTTTGGTGGAAAAAATATATGACTTTGGTTCAAATGGTAAGTAGTTGACCTTCTACACGTCTTTTTGCCATTTGCTTAATCAACTAAATCTCAACAAGTGCAATTTCCATTTGTTATTCAGTTTTGTTCGTTTCTTTAAGAAAGCGATTTAATCGTCCAACATTGAAGTGGTTAAACAGTAAACTCACAATGAGTCTGTTTTATTTCGAACAAAGTTTAAAAGCTAAGTTCACGAGTTAAGTTCAGATGTCGAAGAGTTGAGACAGGCCAAAAGATGGAGAACAATAATTGCATATTTGAATGATAATGATTTTGGCCGTTCGACTGCAGGCAAAAGCCTTTTACAGTGAATGGATGGGCCGCGTTCTTTAAGGAAGTGCCTGCATTTTCATGTTTACGTGTGCTTATTATCGACTGTTCTGAACAAGATAGCTTGTTTGGCCTTGTTGCCCTTGTTCCTGTCGTAATCCCACCAAACATTTTGGGCACCTTTTTTAGTGGGCGCGCTTCACGTGTCCATTAATCTGTTTCACTAATCTACTGAAGTTAGACACGTTTATTTAAAAAATAAACTTGTTCCATCTTATTTCTGCCTTGATATTCATTCAATATCTGTTTCAATATTTGCTTTGATATTTTTTATTTGATTTTAAGTTTTGCTTTGATCTCTCGTTTGATTTCAAGTTATCTATCTTGTCTATACTTTTGTCTAATTTGTTTGACCTCATTTATTTTCCTCAGCCTTTCGACCTTTTTAAAAGATTTCCTATTTATATGCATTTTTGACAAGATATCGATTAGCTAATTTGTTAATTTTTTATTTTATTTTTTGTTTTTAAAAATAATTATAAACTTTTTAAATAGACTTTTAAATTAATTTTTTTTTTACAGATACAATTTATTATGATTTTTGTGCACTCATTTCAATTGCTCTTTCGCTCTTGTGATTATCCAAAAGGATTTATGTGGTTTATCGGCTTCCATGCTGTTTTATTTTGGTTTTTGTTTTACGATTTCTTCTACACTTCTTATTCTAACCGCAAAAAAGCCATGGCGACTTTTGTCCATGATGGTAAAGACAAATTTAGTTCTGGTAAACAATTTAATAAAAATTATTCAGATAATCTTATAAATGATGATAATCTTATAAGAAGAAAAAAATCTGCAATCACAGAAGATGTACTTAAGTTGAGAGAGAAAGAAAATGGAAGTCATCAATATTAATTTGAATTTATAGTCACAGTGAGTCTGTTTTTAAATCAAACAATGTAATGTTATAAGTTATATTTTATTTATCTACTTTGTTAACTTTTTATTCAGTTTAAAATTTATAAGATAAAATATTCATCATTTGATTCAATTTGTCAAACCAAAAAATATATATATAATTTAAAACTTTTTTTTTTTTAAATTCAAAAGTTAATTTGAAATATATTAAAAACATTGACTTAACATTTGTATAAAAAAAAAAAATATATTTAAGTAAAAAATAGGACATTAAATTATTATAAAGGATTATTAAAATATATATTTTTACATAAAACGATTCGGTTTGATCTCATTGATTTGTTTTGATATATTAAATTTTATATAACTTGTTTATTGGGATATATTTTCATCTGAAAACTTATACTTCGTAATATTCGTAAACTTATGCATAATTATCAATGAAAAAAAGATAATATAATTAATATCTTATTATAAATAAAATATATATATATATAAGTAAATTTAAATTTTATTTTTTTTATTAATTTGTTTAAATATAATAAATTATATATAAGTTTTATAAAAATATAATTTTATTTAAAGACTGTTTTTAATTTTTTTTTTAATAAAAGGTAATTAAATTGAAGTTTTTAATTTTTGCTTAAAAACATAATAAAAAACAAAACAAAATTTATATTAGAATATATAAATTTATTTTGTACTTAATGAAATAATATATAATAATATATTTTATTTTTAATTTAAACAATTTTTCATAATAATTAGATACCATATTTCACAAAAAAAAAAATTTTTTTTTAAAAAAATAATTTTAAAAACAAAATAAATTTACATAAACAAACTGAAAAAAATAACATAAAACGAAAATTGTTGTGCCTAAAAACAATTTTTTTTTAAAATGATAAATAATAATCAAAAATTAATTATAATCATAAGACACATTTATCTCATTTAATGTGAAATTAAATTTTAATTTTGCAATTATTATTGTAGAGAAATTTACTAAATTTTGATTTGTAGATATTTTGATTTTATATTTTTATTTGTAGAAATTTTAACTGTTGCATTTTTTTGACATAATTTAAAGATTTTAATGTGACGTATTTAGATATGTTATTAAATCTAAATGTATTTTTTTTCAATTTATAAGTTATTACTTAAAATAAAATTTATAATTTTTATATTTAATCTGCATCATCTTGTGAAAAATTTAAAAATCATAATTATTATACTTGTCAATTTTAAAAATTGTATTTTTTACATAGGTCAAATGTTATTTTGTTTAAATAGTTTTATAATTCATGTTTTTTATTAACAGTTAAATTTCTAAGAATTTTTTGTAAACTTTCCATTTTCAACATCTATTTAATTTATAGTTCAGTATAATTTTTAATTTTAATGACGTTCATCTTTGTTAACTGGTTATTTGTAAATATTAGTCTATCGTCTTTTTAAAATAACTATTACCTAGTTTTTTTTTATTGATAAAAAAATACTAATTTTGTAGTAATTTCTTTAATTCTAAATCTTTAAGTAAGATCTGTCTATTTTATACATTAACTACTTAATTGAATCTATACGAACTTTTTATCAGTTAAAAAAATTTTCCAGTTCTGTTATAAAAATTATAAGGTTGATACTTGTAAATTTCCTTTTTTTATTTTTAAGGAAAGCCGTCTTATTATTTTATTTGTAATAAATTAATTTTTGAAATTTGTTTTTATAAGTTTAACTTTATAGAAATTTTAAATTTGTAATTAAATATTTTTTTTTATTTTGAAAAACTTAATCTAACTTAATATCTTATATCTTATATTCGTTATTTAATTTTAAATCATTTTTTTGATAACAATTTATAATTTTTATTTATGAATTTTAAATAACTTCTATGTGAATAATTTAGGTTAATCAATAATTGGTTTAATATGAAAAAATTTAGTTGTAACTTTGTTTATTTTAATAAGTTTTATTTTTAGAAGTTATTGGCCTTCATTTTAATTTGTTCACCTTTTAAAATTTTGTTTTTTCTTGACTTTCAGAAAACTTTTTTAATTTTAATTCCGTATTAAATACAATATAGCTTTAAAATTTGCAACATCAACATTATTTGTATTATAATTTTTTTACACAATTGCTTAATTATGATAATAGGTTATTTTCTTTAATTTTTATTTCAAAAATTTTTTATTCAACACACATTTGTAATAAATTTAAATTTAAAAATTTTGATAGATTTCAAAATATTTTAAAAATGTTAAATAAATAATTAAAAATTAATTAAAAAATGCCTATATTTTTTGAACAAAAATTATTATTTTTAAAAATAATTTTTTTTTGCATTATTAAATACTATAATAAATAAAAAAATTTTAATATTTGTTTTTAGTTTTATAATTTTTTAATATTTATTTTATTAAGTATTAAAAAAGATTAAAATTTATGCCTAATTTTTTATTTTAATTTCATTAATATTTGATTTTTAATAAAATATTAAAAATAAAAATTTGCTATTTTTTTTTTTAATATTTTTTTATATAATTTTTTTAATGTTTTTAAAATTATTTAAATTAAAATAATTTTTACATTTTACTATGATAAAAAATTTAAAATTTTTATAAACTTTTTTTTTACTTGATAATATATTCAATGTACTTTTAAAAATTTAAATAATTAATTAATTTAAAAAAATAATAAATAAAATAATTATTTAAAGAAAATTTAATTTTTTATTAAATAAAATGATTAAAAAAACAAATTAAATAAATTATAAAAGTTAAATATTTTAATTTTTATCTATATCTAGCATTATTTATTTAATTTAATTATATTAATAAATTTTAATTAGAACAATTTATATAAATTAAAAAAAAAATTAATTAAAATACTTAAATATTGAATTAAAATAATTTTTAGAGGTAAAATATTTTTTTTTAAATTTATTTAACAAAATTTTCAAATTTTGTAAATAAAAATATATAAAAACATTTTTTTTTTAATTTCTTAAGTATAATTATGTTTAAAATTAGATGTATTTGTAACAAATATAAAACTATAAAAAAAAATTGTTAAGTAACGGGCAAATTTACCATGACATAATTTTTTAACAAAAATAGATTTTATATTTGTTAACAATTTATCTTTAATCTTTTGTAAAAATAAAAAAAAATAAAAATTGATTTAATAAGATGAAATTTATAATTATAAATATAATTAAATTATAAGTAAAACTTTTTAATTATTATATTTAATCATTTTTTTTTCTCAAAAAAATATTAATAAAAAATAATTAAAAAAAAAATATTATTTTTAAAATAATGAAATAGTTTAGAATGTGCACTTTTTGAAAAAAATAATCTTGATAAGTTGTAAAAATAAATTATTTTAGTATTAAGCCATTTGCCACAATTGATTAAATTAATTTGCATAAAAAAAAATAATTAAATATTTTGAATTTTTTAAACGCTATCTATGAACTTAGAATTAAAATTATTTTAAATGAAATAAAACTATAATTATATTATTTGTAATTATTTGAATATCCCTTTGTAAAATAAATTATTAAGTTTTAAAGTTTGTTTTGATTTAAACATTTTCTGAGGTCATTTAAGAGCTTTGAAAGGTATAATTTGGGACTTTTTTTTATTTAAATTAAAAATTTAATTTTATTTAATATCTAATTGTATTGAAAAATTAGACAAAGGATTAAATTGATTAGTGATGGAATTTTTAAACAAATTTTTCCAAGAGTTTTGCAATTATCATCCAAACAACACATTTTATTTACAATTTACACGACCAGATTTGCGGGGAGAACCTAATGATAAAATTGAGTCAAAATTCGATCCATTGTTTGGCTTTCCAAAAGGAAGAAAAGAGAGAAAAGTAGTTGCCACTGCGGAGGAACTGGATTCAGCTAGAATTAAATCCAGATTAAGAGATTACTGTTCACATCATTTGCTTAAACTGCTAGCTTGTAAACGGGATCATATGCCAGCTTTTTGGAAATGTCATCATTATAAATCAAATCTACTTGATTGCCGATATGAAGAGTAAGTTAATTGCAAAGTTTGAAGAAAATCGGCTAATTTGAATATTTTTTATTTTAGTTATTTGTTAAGAATGAAGGAATATGAGAGAGAAAGAAGATTAGAAGCTAGAAATAGAAGAATAAAAAGGATTTTAGATGCCCAACAGTAAAAAATGTATTTGATGTAAAGACATTGAAAAAATAAATATTTCTAACGTAGAATCGATTTCTTTTTGGTATTCAATGTGCAAATCGAAAAAAAGATGACAATTAAAGAATGTAAATTAAAGAGTGTGAAATAAATTTTATAAATCAAAGATTTTGAATTAGAAGTAAAAACTGAAAGAATGAATTAAGAAAAGGTTTTAAGAAGATGTATAAAAGTGCATATTGAATGGTATGGATTATTTTGGATGATTGCGTTGATTAAATGAATTAGTTTTTAGTTTATATAAAACAATTGAAAATGTCTGTTTACCTGTTTTTGAATATCGTTATTTATTAAATAGGACAAGAACAGAAAGAGAAAAGTTATCATAATTTTTAAGGCGCATGAGCATTTTTTGAAAACAAACATTCAATTTTAAAGCATGCAGTAGTGTTCGTTGATCATAAAAATTGGTTCTTTAGTTTTAAGAAAAAACGGCTACCACTTTAATCTTAAATGTTTAAGAAAAAAAGTTTTTGCGATGGGCTGCCTTTTATTTTGCCTATTTGGCATTCATCACAACAGGCCAGCAAAAGTTTTTCTGTTCCTAAAAATTGTTGTGACGTTGACGTGGTGCCAGACTTTGGTGGGCACATGTTTTGTCCAAAAATGATCAATGGCGAATATGAAGAAATTAAGTCTGACAGTTTAAGTTGTTGTCCATTTAAACCAAAGGCTTGCTTGCTTCCTTATAGAATTTCAGGCATTCCAAGTTTAGGACTTTTTAATCGACATATTAATTGCCTTGTTTTCGACGCTAAAAACAATCTTCTCATTACCAGTTCTTCTTATAACAATACAAGTGACACTAAGCTTATCATAGAAGAAGTTAATTTTGATGACGATGAAGAAGAAACTATTGAACACAAATCCATAGACAGGTTCTGTTTAGAACCTGACTTTGGTTTGATTGAACAAGTTAATAAGGTACAGGAATATTTGGGAAAAAAACTTTTATATGTTAGACAAGAAAAGCAAATTTCAGTGTTTTACCTGCTAAAAAGAAAAAATGAATATCAACTGGCCGAAAAAATCAAATTCAAATTAGAAAATCAACAATCAGATAGATTTTTTTGTTCTTCTCAAAATGAACTTTTGCCTATTAATTTTTTGTACGGTTCAATCAACAATTCGGCCGTCAATAAAATTACTCTTTGTGAAAGTAATATTAATTTAAAAAAAACTGTTTGGAAACTAGTTCCGGACAGTTTTGATAAAATGGACATCCAGCAAAGAGAACCCATAGCTGCAGAATACACTAATTTTCATCCAAAATTATTTTTTTTCGCCAATTCGCATGAAATAGGTTTATTTGATACACGAATTAAACCAGTTGAAAGTTTCAAGCCTTTAATCAGTAAAAATAAAATCAGTACAGTTTATGATTTTGACCAATTTCAGAAATTTTCTAAGTGTAATCTTAATCAGAACAGCTATCTTTTTGGTACAGAAGTAAATTTATTTTATGGCGACATTAGATACCCTAATCGCATTCTTATGCAGTGGAACCACATGTTACCTACTACAGATTCTGTTTTTATTAGTTCATTGAAATCAAGTCAGTTAATTAATGGCAAAAGTGTGATTGCAATTTCAAACTCCAATCGAACCTCCTTAATGACTGTAAAAAATTCATCTAATTCTAATCTTATGCATCCAATTTCAATGCACTTTCCACTTCATTTACCGCAATTTATTGATTCTTATAGATTTTCCTCTATTGTAGATGGTAACTTAGAAAATTATCTTAATGAATCTAAAATTGTTGGGTTCGATTTCATTGCACATAATAAAGGGTTTACAATGTTTCATATGACACAATTTGGAGATGTTTTCGTGCAAGATTTTGCTGAAACAGATTCAGATGACGAAAGTGAACATAATGAATATAATTATAGATATCATTCTAAAGTTAATTTTGACGAAAATTTAAAAAAATATTTAAATCAAAAATTTAAAGAACTTACAAGTGTTGTAGATAAGCAAACTAAAAAAAAGCTTGTTGAAAACGAAATTAAAGAGGAATTTGCACCAATTAAAAATTGGTGGTTAGATTATTTAGATAAAAATAACTTGAAAGATGTAAATTCTCATTTGAAAGTAAAAAAAAAATTTAAAAATTCTGATTTATTTGAAAAAAACTGTGAAACAAAAAGTATGATTTTTAATAAGTTTAATTTATTATATAATTTTGTTTTTAATTTTTTTTTTTTTCTTTTTAGCTAAATTCACACTTTTAGATACGGTCAAAGAAAATATTAAAGATGAAAATGAATGTTCTTTGCTTGTTAAACATATTGACAAATTATTTATTCAAAATGATAACACTTTTGAAATTAAATGCTTGGATGAATATAAATGGAGTAATTATTCATATAATCTATTAAATAAATGGCCTTTAAACGAAGGATTATTAGAAACAAGTAGATTTGAAAGAGCTGAAAAATCAGATGAACAATTTTTAAATTTAAGTGAATACATTTAAATCAACTTTTAATTAATTTCCGCATTAATTAGTCCTTTAGCTCGTCTTAAAACTGAATCTTTGTTTGGATCATATGGACAATTTCTTGATGGTATTTCTAATATTGAAGGTATTGCTTCGACGTGAGCATTAATTATCGGTCGAATTTTTTCAGCAATATTTTGACTAATTAAAATTATTTCAATGTCACTGCGTTTTAAAAAAGCAGTAAATGTATTTTCTACATCAGAAATTAAAGTATTTTTATCTACAACCATAAAATTTGTTTGGGGAATTTTTTCTTTATTTGATTCTCCAATTCCACCTAATAAAAATCCAACACATGTATCCTATATTAAATCATATTTTTTCAAATTGAATATGTATAAATTTTTTATTGATTGCTGACGTACCTCATCGCCAATTATAGCTAATAACTTTCCATTATTAAGATGATCTAGCGACATTTTATTAACCTTGTTTAAAATTGTCTTTTTTTTTATTAATGCAGATAATTTTGTAAGGAACTAACTTGGACAGCTTTCAAAAATTAAGAGATTGCGTGCTTAAAAATTGGAATTAAAAGATTAAATGTCACATTTAAGTGTAAAAATAAAACAAAAAAAAAACAATTTAAGCTTAGTTTGAGAATGATTTATAAAAAAATACTGACAGTATTACATAAAACTAAAAATCTCGAATATAAATAATAAATTATTGTGTTCCCGATTAATTTTAAGTGTTTTAAATCCAGCACAAATCTACACTGTATATAATTTAAAATTTTTTTTGAAAATAAGAAAGTAATTTATTTAATCAGCACTAATTAATCCTTTAGCTCTTCTTAGAATTGAATCCTTATTTGGATCATACGGTTGATCTTTTGATGGAATTTCCAGAACAGCAGGTGTTGGAGAATTGTGAGCATCAATAACGTGTCTTATTGTTTCTGCAACATTCTGGTTAATAAGAATAATATCAATATCGTTTCTTTTCAAAAAAGATTTAAAAGTTTCCTCAATTTCAGAAGTGACAGTATTACGATCAACAACAAGAAAGTTTTGAGGTGGACTTTTAGATCGATTTAATTCTCCTATTCCACCCAATAAAAAACCAACACAAGTATCCTAAGAAAAAAAAAATTCAATTTTTCATATAAATTAATTTTAATTAAAAAATCATATATTTCAAAAACTTGATTAATATTTACTTCATCGCCAATCACAGCAAGAAGCTTGCCTTTTGTCATTTGACCAAGTGCCATTATTTTTATATATTCGTATTTAAATTTAATAATAAATAAATTATACTTTGGACAAACTATAAAACGTTATTTTTAATATGAAATAACCTTTACTAATCAAGTGGAAAATGTAAACATTAAAACGGAGATTGCGCGGACCTAGTATTATTTTAATAATTGTATTGCTCTATTAATTTTTGAGACAAATATTAATTTCGATTGGACAACTAATTAAGTTCAAATATAAAAATGGATAGTGTGGACCGAATTATAATACAGCAATTAAAAGATATTGGATGGTAAATTATTAAATAATTTAAATGTTAAATAATTATTTTTTATTAAATAAGTAATTTAGATGATAAAGTAACATCTTTGAAAGATATTGAAAGTGTGGCATTTGTAAATTGTGTTATAAAATGTTTGAATTTAATTAAAAAAGAAAAAATTAATGTAAAAGAATTTTGTTTAGAATCTAGTATGATTGAAAAATATAAAATTGCTTCTGAATTGGCAAATAAATGTAAAGATCTAGGTTATAATTCGGATATTGGTTATCAAACTTTTTTATATTTAAATGAAGAACAAACTAGAAAACTTTTTTTATTTTTAGTTGAAAATTTACCTAGTGAAGATGAGAATGATTTCAAATTTAAACCTAAAGAAAATTTGAAAAAAAGTTATAAGTTTCAAAGTAACCAAGATGATGTTTTTGAAAACGATCTTCAAAATTTAGAATGGAATTCTTTAAATTTAAATCCAAATTATAAGTTATTAAAAAATTTTATAAAAAAAAAATCATATCAAATAACTAATAAATTTGATTTAGAAACAATCAAAAAATTAGATTTATTAAAAAATAATAATGAAAATATTCAAATAGATGAACAAAAGAAAGAGCAAGAACAACAGATAGATTTGATTATTTCAAATTTTCAAAAATCTATAAAAAACTTGGAACAAGAGCACATTGAATTGAGTTCTATTTTAAATAAGCTTCAGAACAAATTACAAGACCATCAATTTGAAAATTATGTTCAGAAAAAAAATGATCAAAGTAGTTTGAATGTATATGAGAAATCTGAAGCAGATTTATTATTAGAAATTGATTTAATGCAAAAAGAAATAGTTGCAATTGAAGCAAAATGGAAACAATTTCAAATTGATTACAATTTAGCTTTAAGAGAATTAACAGAGGAAGACGATAATTTGCCAAAAAAAAATCAAATAGTAGATACTCAAAATTTATTGAAACAAAAAATAAAAGAAATAGAGCTGAAAATTATTAGAATTGAAGAGTTAAAAAAGATTTTACCTGTAAAAGATTATGTAGACAGAAGTTTTTATATTAAAAGAATTTCGGATATTTTTAAAAATGTACAAAAACAAAACGCAGAAGCTTTAAAAGTTCTTGCAGAAATTTCCATACTTCAAAAAGAAATTAATATAGTATCTGGAAAAGCTCAAAGATCACTTATTTTGACAGAAGATTGTATTTTTAAAGTAATTTTTATTTATTTTATTACACTTAAGGTTATATCATGTTTTTTTTTCTATTAGGGCTCACTTAATTGCGAATGGAGTCGTGAAAGTTATCGTAAATTTATTGAATTACATAAAAGTTTTGAAATTCTGATTGAAGCTATTGAACGATCTGGTTTGAATAAACGTGAAATTCTAAGTTTAGAAGAAAAGGTAAGCGAATAGAGTAAATAAAAAAAAATTGATTCCTTATAATTACTAGTATGAAACGGAGAAATCAGAAAAAATGGAGCTTTTAATTGAGAGAATTAATCAAGACATCAAAGAGGTAAAACTAGAAAATGAAAAACTTCTTAAAGCTAAATAAAAATTTGAAAAAAATAAATTCAATGTTTAAAATGTTATTTATTCTAAGCTTTGATTTAAGTTATAATACACGTAGACACATGAAAATTTAGATGCCTCTTAAACGTTTCAATGAACTTCTAACAGTTGCTGCTGCAGTTGTGCTAAACACATAAGCCCCACCAGCTACAGTTCGTTTGCATCCTTTGCAAGACCAGATTCCTACACAGGCACGTTTCATGGCTTCCTAAGAATTGATGAGAAAGGTTAAAAATTAAATGCATTTAGTTCAATATGAACTTACTCTTCCGCAGAAGGTGCAGGTGTGCTTCGAGTGTTGGGTAATTTCGATTTTCTTGATCATTTTACGGATTGAAGCACCATAACGAGTTCCATATTTACCTACTACTCCTACCTTCTTTGTTCTTTTAGACTTAAGACGAAGATTAGAGATGATTTAGCGTTGAAAAATTATTAGCTTACCATTTTTAATTATTACTTTAATTTACTAATCAAAACAAATCAAAATTAGACCAATCTCGGATGGATGATTGCGAGCACGACAACTCTAGAGCTTGCAAATGTTATTAAGAGAAAGACAGGAAAAGGAACTGGTGTTTTTTCTCTTTTGTTCGCCATCTTGTGGTTACGAGCTTAGCAAATGGGCAGCGCTCTTTTTGAAAAAAAGATTTCATTTTTTTATTCGTAATTAATTCATTTTTTAATATGGCAAAAGCGTTTTTTACAACAGTTTCATCCAATTGAGCTATATTATTTTAGTTTAAGCTATAGGAAAATAAAAAGTTGTCATTTCAATATATATATATATATGCAATTGTAAAAATTTTGCATTTCAGATTTAACAACACCTTCATGACTTGATGAAAAAGCAATTGAATTGACAAACAAGTTTATGAAGTTGTAATTATTGCAAATTAATTGCAATCAAATTAGATGAAAAGAATAATTGATAATGCAGTTGTGATGCTATTGAATTTTCAGTATTAAGCATCGCCGAAACCACCGCTATTTCTTTTTTTTAGTTATTTTTGTCTAAAAAGCTGTTTTTTTTTTGCTACAGGTATACGGAATACCTGTTTTTGAACATTTGAAAGCAATATTTTTAAGGCGTATTCCATGGATGCATCTATTTATATGCTTATGTTTGGCAACTGCTTGTTCAGCTAATTTCTAATTCAAAAGTTAGTTCAAATTTTTAATTTTAAAATTGTAACCAATGGATCATAAATAAAAATTAATTAAATTAAAGGTTCACAAATTTGTCTACTTGTTTGCAAATGTTTTCATTAAATTTGTACGTTAGTCTCAAACAACACGGATACAGTTCAAATCAAGCAATTCAATGATTTTGACACAATGTTTATAATTTTTTAAAATTACTAACTTGATTTTCTATTCATCATTTCTCAATCTACGTGTTATTCATCCAAATCTAGCAAAATGTCATTTTTTTAAATTAATTTTAATTTCTTAATTTCAAACAAACCGTGTTCAAAATTTTGTAATAGTTATAGTAATGTTTGTATATATTTTTTGATTGCATTATTTAGTTAAAGAAATATATAAAAGCAAATTTTAAAATCTAAATGCCAATTAAGTCATATTTCTGTTTTTGTTTTTAGTAAAAACTTTGAAAAAAGGTTTAATGGTGGATACGAATTAGGAATATGTTACTTTACACTTATTCAAATTTGATTAACAATTATTTCTCTTAAATAACATCACACATTTTATTCGTAATTAAAAGGTGCAAGTGTAAAAGTAAAAACAACAGGTGGTTATAATGGCTTCGACATATTATGGCTCTAGATCAACCACTTCTATTGCGTCAAACAAATCGCGTATTACAATATCGCATTCATTACCTGGAGCTAAGCAATTAAAACCTAAATGGTGGCAAAAAAGACCAATTATAAGCAATGCATGGTTTACTGGATTACAAAAAGGAAGTTATATTGCTGCAATTTTTACACTAGTATGAAAACTTTTGTAATTTGTATAAGAAAAAAAATTTGCTAATTAAGTTTATTGTTCAGGTACAAAGTTTTGTTCAAATTTTATTTGCAAGTTTCGATGCCTATTGTCTTTTTGAAGCTAAACCGGGTTCTAGACATTTTAGAAGTTTTGGAATCAGTTTTCTTTTTGTTTATGCTGGAAATGAATATAGTAAGTTTTTATTTATTTATTTATTTTAAAACTATTAAACAATTTTTTTTTCTTATAGTAAGATGGACGTTAATAGCGATTTCAATTTTTTTGTTTATTTTGGCTTGTGGTACCATGTTTGCCTCTGTGGTGCTAATGTCTGCACTTAAAAAAGAAGAGGAACAAAAGTTTCATCATTGGCTTTATATAACTGGTTTTTATATTATATTTAGAGCGATTTCTCTGTTGTTTCAATCACTGGTCAATGATCTTTATTTTTTATATCATCAGCTAACATTGCTTTTTTTTCTTACCTTAATTGCAATTGATGTATTTTTTTACTTAGTCGTCATTTCTAATTATCAAGAACTAAGTGACATTACAAAACTAGAGGATTTAGCTAATTTGAAAATGTCTACTTTATCTTCTTTAAATGCCTCACGGAGTTTGTCACATCATTCACTTGATTCTTATCGAGGTATGCATGGTATAAATAGTCATCCTTCTCCTTTGACTTCCATTCATAAAAATAGCCAATACAATCAAACTCCAACAACTCAAAGAGGAAGCACAGGTATTTCATTAAACGACATGATCTACTCCAGAAACAATCCTTCTTTCTGAACTGAGCCCATTCAAAAGTTACTTTTTCTAGTATAGTTTATTGTTTTGTACCATAAAGTGTAATATATTTTTTAAGGTAGTTTATTATTTTTATTATTTATTTAAATGTCTTCATATTTCAAATTCTTCACACATTATCACATTCAATATACACAAAATTTACAAATTAATTAAAGCTATCTTTTTTATTCAATTTACACAAGTAACGAAAAATTGTAAATTAAGAAAAAGTTTTTTTATAATAAATCACAATTTGAATTTATCTTAAAAATTTTGATTATTCTTTCTAAATTTATTTTTTTGAAGTTTTAAATTTTGCGCTCGTAAGACCTTTAAAATTTCATGAAAGTAAACACAAGTAATTTATATTAATAATTTCAAAATATCAACAAAAAAATTAATTGTTTTTAAGAATACTTTAGACACAATTATAATAAGTATCTAATTAAAAATATCATTTGTCTAAATGCAATCCATTTATCATTACACTAGTCAGCATGTCTGATATAATAAGAGATATTGAAAAGTGTGGATGGGTTCAGTTTACGAAAATTGGTGATGTTCAATTTAAGAAAATCAACACTAATGTTTGGTGCATGTTTTCAGTTATTAATGAAAATGAACCTTTATTAGAATTATTTCAAGATCAGCAAAACCATTCAACTGGTTTTCAAAATCCACTTTTTAAATTTGATCTGAAAGATGCTTTGCATGTATCTAGTATGATTATTTCCGATTCAAATTACGTTAATTATGAATTTTTAATTGGTTTTAAAAAAGCAAACATTAAATTAGGTGTAGATAGTGATGAATGTAGGACTGAATGGATTAATGCGCTTAAAAATAAATTAATAGAATTGGAAATTTTACAACCTAAAGATAATCTTTATTCTGTTGAACCTTCGTCTAGAGTTCATACTGCTAGACCCTTACCACCAATTCCTGCGTCAATACCTGCTACTACTCCTTTAAACACCACTCAAACAAATCATACTAATGCTAGATTTTTAAATTCAACTTCTAATCAACTTTTAGAAAATAGTCAAAATCAATCTACATCTAATTCAGCTCATAATGTTTACGAAGCTTTGTCATTAAATAATTCATCTCCTTTCAATTTTCAATCTGCAATAATTTCTAATCAAAATATTGCCAGCACCTCTACTCCAGTTTCTTTAAGAGAATCTCAAGTTAGAAAACTAGAAAATGAAATAAGCAATTTAATTAATTTTAAAATTAATAAATGTCATTGTTATCACTCGTTAGCTTTTGTTGATTTTATGGATAGGATTTGGGTAGCTGGTTGGAAAAGTAAAACATTGCCACAATTACGTGAACTTTTTCATATAGGCGATGAGCTAATTGCAATTAATAAACATTATTTATATAGATCAAGTGAAGTATATGAATTAATTAAACGTTCAAATGGAAATATTGAGTTTACAATTTGTCGTATTCCATTTGGTAAAGTATTTTTACTTAGAAAAGATTTTGAAGGACAAGATTTAGGAATTATAAGAAAAGATAATTCAGCAGAAATTATTCAATTAATTCATGGAGGTTTAGCTCAAAGAAAAGGATTTCCACCTAAAACATTAAATCCAATTGAAAACACTGAAGATAACTGGTTTATTACTGAAATAAATAATAGACCAATCAATTTATTTTTAAAAACTAAAGAATTAGAAAATCGTTTAAATGCGATTGGAAAAGAGATATCAATTTTAGTGCAACCATTTTATTTAATTAAAAGTATTAAAAAAAAATTAGTTTCTTTTAAAAATTATAAAGAATACATTATTCAGTAAATATCACAATTGTATTTACATATAATTTAAAACAAATTTCAATATTTTCGGTTTTTCACTTTTGTCTTTTATATAAATTTTTAACTAAATATTTAAAAACATCTTCTGGCACATTTATTTCAGAAGATAATTCTGAAATAAGATACATTAATTCATCGTGAAGATAATTTTCATTTTCTTCATATAGTTTAACTATTTCAAGTTGATCATACATTTGTTTAATTTTTTCTACACAGCCCGTATCATTAATGCCAAAGTTTTCTATTAAAATAGATTTTTGTTCTTTATTAGCTAATTTTAAACTCATCACGATTGGCCAGCAACATTTTCCATCTTGAATATCGGTACCAATTTTTCCAGTTAAAGTTGGATCACCAAAAGCATCAATATAATCATCTTGAATTTGTAAAAGTATGCCAACTTTTATCATAATTTTTTCTATTTTTTCATGTATTTTGTCATCGGAAATCTCATTTAGATAGAATGCTAATCTTATCGGTAATGAACATGAATAATAAGCTGTTTTATATTTTGCAATAGTAAAAAATTTTTCTAGAGTAAATTCTGTAATATCTGGTTTTTTATCAGTTGGTGAAGATAATAGATCTAATGTTTGTCCATAAACTGTTTTTTGAGTAGTCTAAATCAAAGAAAGAAAAAAAAATTATATTTTTTAATTAAAAATTCAAAATGCAAAATTACTTGAAGAAACAAATGAAGCATCTCGCTGTAACATTTATGAGTTTTAAAATATTTTCTTAGAAGTTGATATAATCCACATTCCATAAAAAAACAATCATTAATAGCTGTCATTCCTACCTAAAATAAAAAAAAATTTTAATAAAGAAATTTTTTTTTTTAACTGTTTACTTTAAGATGCCAACATTGATTTCCCCTTCTAGTTAAAGAATGGTCCATTATATCATCCGAAACAATAAAATAAACTTGCATTAATTCTAAACACCATCCTAGGGTGAATGCTAATTTTTTTCTGTTATCACTATTTTCAAGATCTTGGTCAGCTAGAATTTGATTTGCCATTAAAAATGACATGGGGCGGATTTTTTTACCATGTGGGGCATTATATTGAAGTACCTATAGTGAAAATGAAATTTCAAAGTGAAAAATGCAGTTAATTTGGTGTAAATTTAATTAAAATTTTTTTTTTAATTACTTTTTTGTACCAATTGGATGCTTGAGATAATTCTGGATTTAGAGTAGTAAGATCATCGAAGATTTGAGGAAAATAATTTTCAAACTCTTTTTTAGTTGACTGATATTTCAAAGATGCATCGCTAGTCAAACTTTTACTGCTAAATAAAAGGCAAAATCATTAGTTTGGAGCGAGAAAGCGAGAAGTGAAACTTACATGAAATCGGGGTTTACACTGGTACTACTGGAAACAATATTTCCACAATTTTTCAATATATGAAATTCATGTCTAGAAAGTGCATTTTTGAGAAATCGAAGTGATTTTAAGAAGTGTAAATTAGTCATTTGGCTAATTAAAATGAAGAAAGTTTCTCTACAACAAAACACTTTTAGAATAATTGAATTGATTAGCGCAAATAGGAAATATTTGTCCTTATTTTATTCGCTGTTTATTTAAATAGATGTATATACCAATTGTAAAGTTGAGGTTATTAAATTTTATTTGACTTGTACATTTTTAACTTAAAAATAAAATTCCTGCCAGGACAGGTTTTCTAATGGTGGCACGATTTCTAATTTATTTGTAGCATAAGTTGCAGTGGTCCTTAAACGGAGCAAGTTACAAAAGCCAAACAACTCGATATGCTTAGATATTTATTAAGCTTTTGAAGTGATTCGTTGAAAATGATCTGCCGAACGAGCAGATGGCGAAGATGGAAGGGTTAAACTGACACTAAGCTAAGTTAATTGCAAACATGTTCCCTAAACAGATCGAGGAATAGCTTATCTGGATTAGATAGAGTGTTTTGACGAAAAAAAGGTGTTTCTATGTACAAGATGATCAGCTGATCGAGGCGATTGCGGCTTTACTGACTTGCGAATTGTGTTCACTTGTTTGGCAACATTGAAAAATGTGGTTGGCTAACAATAATTAATAATTAATCTGACTAAAATCAACTTGCCAATATTCGGCTGCATTATATGGGGCTCGAAAAAATCAATATCTTGCTTTGGGCGCCGGATTTCGAATTTCCCAAATGTTTGGCCAGCACTGGCGTCCTGCAGATGGAGCCAGACCTGTTGTGTGTTTTTTTTTTGTTTATGAATTTTTAACTTTTGCACAAAATTAACAGATAGATTTACATAAACAAAGTAATAATTAATAAACCAGTGATTTAGTTGGTATTGGTTGGCAAACGAGTCTGTTTTATCGAAGATCAGATCATCCATCGAACAGAGGTGAGTTGCGCTCGATGGCCGATTTTAGCAGTTGGTCCGGCAAGCTGGACCGACCACTTCTAGACACTCTGAAACATGAACATGCACTGATTAATTCACAATCACTTTCAATCATGCTTAAACTAGAAAAAATTAATTAAGTTTTCTCATACTTTTATCTGAATTTCGTATATCACAATTCATCAAAAGCCAAAGTCGTCATATTCGTTTTCTAATAATTCAACATTGATACATTTTTGCATTTATGGATAATAACATACTTGAAAATTCGCCAAGTTCTTTTTTGGCTAATCTTAGTTCAAGGCTACTACAATCACGCGGTATTAATCAGCAACAGCAATATTTATCAAACACGAATAATCGAAACAATTTAACAGACATATTAGATGGTATTGTTGTTTATGTTTTTGCTTAAAATATAGTGAGTTTTTTTTTCTCATTTCCTTATTAAGGACCTCCAAGCACTTTAGACTTAAGTGAATTTCCTTCTCTGTCAAGTACTTCAGCAAACGGAACCAACAGTTCTATTTCCGGACAAAATGCACCTGGCTCTAGTAGGCCTCCTTACGTCGGTATAATTAAAGAAAACGTGCCTGTCAGCGCATCTACATCCGAGTTCACCATCCATTCAGAAGATTTCCCGGCCTTGCCCGGATCCAACCCCAGTCTGAACATTTCAAATACTCATGAACCATCGAATTCTGCATCTGCGCCAGGTTTAAGTGGTCTATTTAACACCTCGACTGTGAATAGTAGCTCTGGCCAACACGGCAACAGTGTTAGTACTTGCTTTATAAATTCCAGTAATAGTAGTAATAATATCAGTATAATTGAACAGCAACATTTGCAAGCTTCTGCCAACCTACAAATGAATAGTAATTTAAGCACAACGGCCGGTGATTGTGTCTCGTCGCCCAACACCAACGAAATCAACAGCAAAACGATCAAACGAGGAATCCAGACCAATAAAGATGGAAGGATTACAAACATTCCGCCTGGAATGGTTACTGATCAGTTTGGTATGGTTGGTTTGCTGACTTTTATAAGGGCAGCTGAATCGGATCCTAATTTAGTCAGCCTAGCGCTTGGCACCGATTTAACTACACTTAAGTTAGATTTAAACTCATCAGAAAGCCTTTATTCAACTTTTCCAGGACCATGGTCTGATATACCACTAAAGCCTCACGAGATTGACTATTCTGTTCCACAAGAGTATTTAATAAACTATCAAATTCGAGACAAGCTTGCATCAATCAAGATTAATCGTTATGGAGACGATATGCTTTTCTTCCTATTCTATCTGTTTCCAAATGATTATATTCAAGCCGCCGCAGCCAATGAACTGTATGCTTTATTATCCATGTATTGCCAAAGCTTGTTTTTATCTTTTATTCATCTTTTGCAGATATTCGCGCGACTGGAGATATCATAAAGATGAAAAAGTCTGGATAACCCGAGCTCCAGGCATGCCACCGACCGAAAAGACTTCCACCTACGAAAGAGGAACTTATTACTTTTTTGATGTGATGAATTGGAGGCGTGTGGCCAAGGAGTTTCATCTCGATTACGAAAGGTTAGAAAATCGTCCGGTCTCAATGGGACACGCTTCTGGTATAATTGGGCCTCAAACCTCTACGACAGGAAATCTTGCTGGATTATGATAAAGAAATAGTTTTTAAATATTTATATTTATTTATTGTGTTTACTACTGACACAGTATAATTGTATTTGTATTGCATAGTTTAAAGTTTTAACATACGTAAATTGTAATTTAGTTAGCTCATTAAAATTTTCCTCAAGGTAAATAAACATAAAAAAACTTTTTACACATAAAAACTTAATAAAAAGATATTGATATTTTTAATCATTAATTAGAAAATGTATTTAGAAAATTATTTACTACAAAGATGTAAATTTAGTTTGATAATTAACTTAAATTTGCCTTATTTTGTTATGTAAAATTTACGTGCCGAAAATAGTTGATATTTTCATTGTTTGCACATTGTTTAAACTTATATTTATTTTTGTTTAACTGGTTCTAAATTGTAATAATTATGAAAAATCAACTTTTTCAAATGCTAATTAATCGTTTCAAAAATTCATTATTTCAATACAATAACTATTTTTTTTTTAAACTTACATTTGTACATATTTTTTTCTTAATTGTCATAATATTTAGCTGGTGTTTAAAAGAAAAAAATAATAATATTTTTGACAGTAATGAAGATGAAACTTTTTTAAAAACTATTTTAACTGAGATAATTGATTTTATTTTGCATATTGCTTTTCCTTTTTATTGCGCGATTTATTCATGTATTTTTAATTACAATAGAAAAAATGAAAAATTTAATTTAAATGAAAAAGGAAATTTAAATGAAAAATTAAAAAATACTAATTCAATTAAACATTTACAAGATTTAGATTTTAAATTTAATAAGAAAATTAATTATTTAGAAAATCAAATAAATTTAATTTTAAAAAATTTTGATAAATATAAATTGGGATTCGATAAAATTGAAAATTTAACTTTTAAATATAATGAATTAGAAAATCAATTTACTGAACAATTTAGAAATTTAGAAAATATAGAAAGAAATATATTTAATTTGAATAATTTATTTGACAATCAAATAAATGAAATGAAAAATATTTTTGAAAAAAAATTTTTTCATTTAGAAAATCAATTATCAATTTTTGATGAAAAAAAACGTAATGAAATATATGAAATGTTTGCTACGGCAGATGTGGCTGTTGATCTTATCAAAAGACGTGATCAACAGCTTAAACAGCTTTTCAATACGACTACAGAATTAGAACTTCAAAAAGAGCAATTTAGTGAGGAATTAAAACAAATAAAATGCGTTTATAATAATTTAATTGAAGATATAAAATTAAATAATCAAGATTTTGCTAAATTCGTAGAGACTACCGCTTTTCTAGTTGAGGAAAGTGTTTCCGGCAAATTTAAAAAAGAAATACTTGAAATGTTTAATGTAAGTATAAGAATTAGATTGAATAAATAACTTTATTAATGAGTAATAAATATACAATGTAATTTAAAGGATTTTGAACTTTTGAAAATCGATATTAATAAGAAATTGCAAAACATTGAAAAATCAGGCGATGAAATTAAATTGTTAGAGACTGACTTAAAAAAAGTAAGTTTGAAAATTGAATTTGTTAAACTTGAGTTATTGATTTAAACCATATTAGGTTGAAAATAGTTGTGGCGTTTGCGAGAGGAATATAAACGAATTGAATGCAGAAATAAATGAAGTTCGGGATGCGATTGAAAATTTGACAATATTTTTGAATAACAACATAACCGGAAAAATAAATGGAATGCTGAAATTTTTGGGGGTAAGACTTAAACTGACTGAAGGTTTGACTAGAAAGTAATTATTTTATTATTCAAAAGAAAAACAGCATAATCGATTAATAACGTGGTAAGCAAAATAAATAAAATTTAAAATTCAAAAACTTTTTACGATTAAAGACAGTAAATCAGTTGAATCGGTGAGTTTAGCTTTTGGTGAATTTGGGTTCATTTTCGGTGCCGAGCACCTGCTGGTTGATTTCGTTAAGATCGATTTTGTTTTCCTCAATGGCTCGCTGAATGCAAGAGCGGTACTGTTTGAAAAGATCCTGACAAATGTCTTCCTTGCGACCTCGAAGATAATAATCTGAAAACCAGGCATTGAAGCACTCATCATAGCGATGCTTTAGCTCTGCACATTCTTGGCCAATGCTTTGCATGATCAAGTAGGCTAACAAAACAATTAAATGCGGCAACCACGAAAAAAGCAGATCAAACAACAGAACTAAGCTTGCAAAGAAAAAGCGTCCATTTAGTCAGCAATCAGTTGGAGCACAATTAATTAGTTAATTCAGTTCAAACGCGGATCAAGCATGTTTACCCTACTTTGTTTACATATCGCACTCAGCTCGTCACTATATAACAATTTAAGCTACACGCCGATTTCGTAGCCGGCAAATAGGAAAAAAACAAATATATATAAGTAATAAAAAAAACAGAAGAAAAAATGTTAACTCACTAACGGCTGGTTTTTGTTTAATTAATTAAACTAAAATTAAATGTAAACCTAAATTTACCTAATTAGTTTAAAATATTAGTTTACGCCAAGTTCGATTCACCAGTGAAGCTACACATACCCATATCTAAGCCCACATACACCAAACACGCCCAAACATTGGTGCATTATTCTAAGCTACATATTAGAAATTCAAAGTTGATAGTATTTCTCTACGTTTAATTACATGCAAAATCAGTCAAATTGCAAAAATAAAAGCTATAAACATAAGACACTAAGCCAAATAAACTGTGCATTACACAAGATAACCACAACATAACCAAATATGTTTTTGTTTACAAAATCTCACAAAGGACCTTTTGAATTAATTAAATCTCTGACCGAAGCCATACAAGCCATTGAAAAAGGCGATGCCAAGAAAAGTGAACGAGCCCAAGAAGACATCTCCAAAAATCTGGTGCTAATGAAGAACATGCTCTATGGCAATAACGATCAAGAACCGCAAACTGACATTGCTGTTGCACAACTGGCACAAGAGCTTTACAATTCACATCTGCTGCTCACCTTGATCAACAACCTTACCAAAATTGAGTTTGAGGCCAAAAAAGACGTAGCACTTATCTTCAACAACATTCTTAGGTATGTACAGCTGGTCTGCATTAGACTAAGCACTTGCATCCACCAATCTCATACATACAATAACATTTACCACAAAGCAAATTCACCTCAAAATTAATTCACCTCTAAACAGATTCACTTCAATACTAATTCACCTCACAACAATAAATCACTCTATTTTTTCACTAATTATCCTAAATTTTCAACTATACTAATTTCTTTTCACTAATTTTTAAAAACTCACCACTTCCAAACTCACAAATCACGCTTTTCTCAATTCAAACGCTTTTTTTCACTTTCAATTTACTTCCTTCCAATGGCCTCTTCATCATTATGTCTAAGCCTAAATTTTTTTTCATCTTTTTCTTATTTTTAATCTCATCCTTCTTCTCTGTTACCTTTATTTTTAATCATTTCATTAAAGTTATTATTCTTTTTTTTAAGACGTCAAATCGGAACACGTAGTCCAACTGTTGAATACATTTGCACAAAATCTGAGATATTGTTTACTTTAATTAAAGGATACGAAAAACATGATATTGCACTTAATTGTGGATCCATGTTAAGAGAATGTGCCAGATATGAAGCCTTGGTCAAAATTATCATTGTTTCTCCTGATTTTTACAATTTTTTTAACTATGTTGAAGTGTCCACATTTGATATCGCATCAGATGCGTTCTCTACTTTTAAAGAATTGTTAACAAGGCACAAACTTTTATCAGCTGAATTTTTGCACGCTCAGTACTCTAATTTCTTTGGCCATTACCAGAGTTTACTAAATTCAAACAATTATGTAACAAAAAGACAATCGTTAAAATTATTAGGTGAAATCTTGCTTGACAGACATAATTTTAGTGTTATGACTAAATATATCAGCAATCCGGACAATTTAAAACTTATGATGACTATGCTTAACTCAAAATCACGTAATATACAATTTGAAGCATTTCACGTTTTTAAGGTGTTTGTGGCTAACCCTAACAAACCTAAACCAATATTGGATATTTTATTAAGAAATAAGGAGAAATTGGTAGAATTTTTAACAAAATTTCAAACTGACAGATCTGATGATGAACAATTCAGCGAAGAAAAGGCCTATTTAATAAAACAAATTGATCAATTAAAAAGTGTTGAATAGTTATTTTGCTTGCCTAAAAAACTTTGACAATTGAGCAAATTTTGAGCTTAAAATAGTTTATAGTTTTTTTTTTGAGTAAATGATTTAATATTCAAAAAGTATAAAACAAATTCTTATTTTAAAATTAAAGTAAATTGTATTTATCTAATGAATGCGCAAATGTTAATTAAATGATTTATTTATTGTTCTTCAATGAAGATATTTATAAAAACATTTATAAATATATACTATGATTTTTTTATTTTTGTTTGCACTTTTAATTAATTTTAATAACTAATATATTTAAATTTATTTAATAAACTTAAAGTTTGAATTATTAATAATAATCATCAGATAAGTAAAATGAAAAAAATGATGTATAAACAAATAATAGGTATATTTCAAAGTTGTGATTGGTTTGAAAAAACTAAAAAAAGCTGTTTACGCAGTCTCAATATTAAGAATGAAATAAAAACAGTAAATCCACATGTAGTTTATTTTGCAAAATGATTTACAAAAAGGAATGTCGAAACTAAAAATAAAAGTTAATAAATAAGAAAACGGTGATAAGTAAGAAAAATCTGACAATTAAGAAAAGCTAATAGATAAGAATGAGTGAAAATTCTAAAAAAACTGAAAAAAAAGATGACCATCTCAATGAATCAACAAAAAAATTGTTTCCGGAAAGAGCTGGGGAAAAATATCATCCACCTTGGTATCGAGTCGCCATATTCAAAGATAGTCCAAATTTGAACAAAATTAAATGCGAGAAAAATGTGATTTATTGTATTAACAAGTACCCGCTATTGAAATTGATGTTAAAAGCAGTGGAAAGTGCTGGTTGCAAAATAGATTTAAAAAGAAATATTTCTTGTGAATATTGTGGTCCAGGAGTAACTGGTGGATACGATCCTAAATATAATCAGATAGTAGTTTGTCATAATCGTATCCATCAAAAAGGAATAATGCAAGCAGTGATCTCTCACGAATTGTTACACATGTTTGACTTTTGTAGAGCTGAATTAGATTTTAGGAATGCCGAACATATTGCCTGCACAGAAGTAATTCACATTTAATTAATTGAGTTGTAATTAATTTTATATTTTAATAGATTCGAGCAGCTAATTTGATGCATTGCTCGATTTTGAGCGGAATGCTTCAAGGCTCTGTTAATCCATTCAATTTGAAAGGCTCTCATAAGGTTTGCATTTTTTTTACCTTTTTTATCCTAATTTTAATCTTTTTTTCTTGTAGATTTGTGTTAAAGCCAAAGCCACAGCTTCATTAACTGCTGTAAGACCAGATTTATCCACTGAACAGGCTCTCGAAATTGTTGACAAAGTTTTTGACAAGTGCTACAATGATTTAGAACCAGTTGGAAGGAGAATCAGACGTACTTCAAACGACATGGAAAGGGCATATCGTGAAAGGTTTATTTATGGCTATGGATGATTTACATTGTTTTTTTTTTATATTCACTAATTTTTAACCAATCATATATATATATTTATTTATATATATATATATATATTTATTTATTTATACACAGGTAACACAGAATAATAGCGATAGTAATTATATATACAATTAATCATTAAAAAATAAACTAATTTCAAACTGGAATTCTAGTCTATAAAATGAAATAATTTTTCATTAATTTTTAGCAATGATTTTAAGATTATATAAATTTTAAAATGTTTTGTGAAAGTGACTTTTTTGTCTGACTTGAATTTAAAAAATGACTTCTAAATGAAAAAAATATAAATTACGAAACAAATAATTTAAATTTGACTTCTTAACTATTCAACATCTGAATCGCTTTCTTCTGTAGTATCGTCGTCAATGCAATGGACCTGCTGAACCTTATTTTGAGACATTTGTTCCTTTTCAATTTTATCATTTTGCTCCAATAATTTTGTTAAAGGCTCAACAGCTTGTGGTGGAATTAATGTGCCGATCACTCGTAGTCCATCTTTAATATTAAGTCTAACAATTTGAAGTTTATTTTGCAAATGCGGAACTGCTTTTTCAATAATAGACCAAACAGTTAAAACAGAACCGCTTAATATATGATAAATGCGTTTTCTCAGACCAACATCACAATTAACTTTTGCGTTTATCCTTCTACAAGTTCCATACCAAAGTATATGACCACACTGTTCTTCTGTTAAATTATGTATTTCTTCCCAATATTTTTTCGCTTCATCCATATCAATTTTTCTGCCTTTTTCTTTCAAACTAGATAAAGTCTCTGTTTTCGTTTGGATGCCAGTGTTTGGTTTATAAATTCGGTATATATTTTTGGAAAATGTTCTATTGTTATCGCTAACTGCCAAAAATATGCCTTTTCTAATCATATGTTCATTATTCGTTACGTAAAATCCTTCATCGGGTTTGCTACATTGACTGAAAATATCTATTGCTTGTTGCCAATTCATTCCTCTCTCAATAGCCACTTTATGAATTTCTATTTTAGTTAAGCCAGTGGCGTGTTTAGTAAGAAAAACTTTATGATCAATTCTTTCTACTTTGCCGATGTCTGAAGTTAGATCCATTATGCCTTGATCATATCTTCCAAGTCTTTTAGCTTGTTTTATAATTGCATCTAACGTGTCTGTGAAATATTGAAAAACGGAATTTTGAATTTCAACAGGAAGTCCTAAAATTCTGTTTAAAAATTTACTAATTTGTTGATAATCTTTTTCTAAATTATAAAACTGAGAATCTTCTTCTTTTGAAATTAAACCAGCACCAATCATTGCCTTTCTGCAATCACCAAAAAAGTCTTTTGATGCTACCTCTGGTACTTTTGCGATTGGTTGTTCTAATCCTACAATTGATTTCATTACTATTTCTAAAGCTGTCCTACCATATTTGTTATCAATATTAAATTTACTTAAATCTCTAGTGTCTGTAGCTCTTCGGTCACCATGTGTTAAAGCTCCTAAAGATTCTAATCGTTTTGCTACAATTGATGCAAATCTTTGTTCTCCAGCCAAATCTGATATAAGAAAAACATATTCAGGAGCGCTAACTTGATTTGATCTGTGAGTTCTTCCAAATTGTTGAATGGCTCTATCAGCACTCCAAGGTAATTCAATGGTTATGTGAACTCTTCGACGTTTATTTTTAAATCTTCTGTCAGAGTGTAGTGAAATTCCAGAAGATGCAGCTTCTGAAATTATTGCAATTTGCTTTTCATCATTCATAAATCTATCTTTTTCTGTTAAATTTAAAATTTCTAAAGGAACATCATTTTCGGATCTAGATTCATAAATTACGGAGCCATTATCATTAGATATAACACGACCTTTTCTACCAGTCATTTCTGCCACATTTTCACTGCCACCTAATTCATCAATTAATTCATCTATTGTATTAGTTGGAAGTCTTTCTCCAAGTTTTTCTAATTTTGCTAAAAGTTGATCTCTCATTTTTTCGCAAATTTTACCAGATTCATCATTCATAAAAGAACTCTTTTTTGCACGTTTTGGATTTTTTTTACTTTTGCTTTTTCCTCTTTTATTTCCTTTCTTTTCTTGCTCATATTTTTCCCAAGGTTCTTCATCAGAATCATCAAAATCACTTTCTTCATCGTCTACATCGTCATCTGTATCAAATTCACTTTCTTCATCTTCATCTTCCTCGTCTGATTTTTCGGATACAGTAAAATCACTAGCATCACTTTGCTGCTCCTCTTCTGTTTCCTCACTTAAATCTGATTCACTGCTCCAACCACTATTTTTTTTAGTAGCTTCATTAATTTTTTTTTGGGTTTCTTGTCTAGCTCTTCTACTATTTCTTGAAGGCATTCTATCATTTTCTTCATTTTCTTCAAAAAGTTTAGGATCTAATCCTAATAACCTTAAAGTTTTTTTTCTATTAGGAGCTGGAAAGTGTTTTTCTATCAAAGATTGAAAAACCGCTTTAGCAGTAGACACAAAATCAGTTAATTCGCCACCAGATTCTTCTAATTGTTCTAAAGTTTTTGCTTCACCAGTTGATTGAAGACCAATAACTACTGCTTTATCATTTTTTACGGATTCTTTACATAATTTAATTGCATAAGGAACTTTTGATGCAATACATAAATACTTAAAAAATCTTTGATGAGCTGCCCAAAATTGCGTCCATACTGCTTTTTTAATTGAAGATTCATCATTCATTAATTCAAGTGCTTTTTCAAATTTGGCTTTCGCTTCTACCCACAAAGCCACACAATCATTATATGTGGAAATAAATTCTTTCTCCAATTTAATTTCTTCAATTTTAAATTGAACACCTGAAAAACTAAGTTGACGAGCAATATACATGCCTCTTAATTTCATATCAATTGCTACCAATTCCATAGCACCAACTCCTCGTTTTTCTACAGTAGAAATGAAATCATTGAATTCTGGAAAAGAGGTCCCTTTACCCCAAAGACCCAATCTAACCATGTAAGCCATGTTTCTTGGTTCAGTTGCGCCTGTAGCACTGGCATAAACTATTCTTGCTTTAGGAAGTTTATTTTGTAGTTCAAGAACTTTTAAACCAGTTTTTGTAGCTTTATTAGAACCGGCTGACGAACACAAATTTTTTGCTTTATGACATTCATCAAATATAATGACACCATCAAAATCTTCTCCACACCATTGCAATAGTTGACTTAGTCTAGTTTTACATTTAACTCCTCTTGTATGACTTTCACTAATTAATGAAGAATAAGTTGCAAATATTACACCTTTCTTAATTTTTCCGTTTTCTTTTGAGTTTAATTTTCCATATTTAAATTTATTTAAAAAATGAACATCAATCTTTTTGGCACCAATATCACGCAAATCTCTTTCAGCATCATATTTTAAATCGTTAGAAACACTAAGCCAAATAGATTTTTTTCTTCCCATCAAATAGTTTTCATAGATAATACCAGCAACAGTGCGGCCTTTTCCTACACCTGCACCATCTCCAATTAAAAAACCTGCTCTACTTCCATCTGGCAATAACACTTCATGTTGTTGGCAAGCATAAACAATTGATTCTAATTGAAGAGCAGACAGTTTCCCTTCATCAATAGTCTCTTCAGGAATAGAAAGTTTATACCATACATCCGGAGGATGGACACTAGATAATGAACTGGTTTCCACTACTTGATCAGGATGTCTATTTCCTACTTTAAGTTTGGTTGGCATATAATCCGCATAAGTATCTGCTTGAAAAACTTCCTCTTCTTCCTCAATTTCTTGAACACGATCATCATCTGGTTGTAGCATTTGTGCAAGTAAATTAGGATTTAAGGCAGGAGCATCTTTTTTTAAAACAGAATTTTGAAAAAGCTGTTGGTTTAAATTTTGACGTTGATGAAGAAACTGTAATTGCTGAGCAGTTAAAAAATTTTGAGCATTATTCATAAAAGGTGAATTTAAATTGGAACCATTTTGCAAAGCATTTAATTGTTGTTGATATAATTGTTGTTGATACATTTGCTGATTTAGCTGAGCTAAAGATGGATTTTGAAACATATTATTTTGATTATTAATTGCCGCTAATTGTGGATTAAAAAACGGATAATTTGAAATTCCCGATACAATTGGTGGCTGTTTAGGTTGACTTAGAACATTACGTAATTCTTCAGGTGATACAAATGTGATGGTTTTGCCATCTTTTAATTGCACCACGCCTGCTGGTGTTTTATAAAATATCTCTCCATTAGCTAAAAAAGGCTTAATATCGTTGCTGGTAATGAGCTATTTGAAAAAGCAAGATAATTAGAATTAGAAAGTAGGAATATATAACAATTACTTTTTGTGCATTTGCTGATTGTGAAGAGGACTGACCAGAATGTTGCAAAATATTGGAAGACTAAAATATGCAATTAAAAAAAAAATTTTCAAAATTTGTCAAACTTACGTTTGCTGTTGCCAAATCTAGACCGCATTCGTCTAATGCAGCAGACAACAGATCTTGTGACTCCATGTTAGATTTTAACTGGATATTAATGGGCGCGTTTATCTCTTAAAGAAAGATTAATTTTTCAATATTAAAATTGTGATCTACTAATGTTTAGGACAAATACATTTTAAGCTTTGCAATACTTCGAAATGTTTGAGATTTTCTGTTTCGATCATTAATCCATAGTCACAACGACCTTTATGCCTTTTTGGCGAACAAGTCGGAAATGACGGTGTGAAAAGTGAAATTACACGTTTAATAGTTAATGTGTCTAAAGTGCAAATCAGTTTTTTAGCACTTAGAAATGCATTCTAGACGTGAATATGCGTGAATATGTATCAAATTGCGTGATTCTAATCGAAAGTCGCGTTTGATGTTTATTTTTATCAAAATCAAATTTCGCTATCAATCAGGTTTTGCTGCACGTTTGGCTACACTGAGTCAGTTCTCAGTTGATACAAAAGTGGTTCACTAACACTCCCCTTCATTAAACACTCCACAAACACACTAGTAATCGGACAAGGATTCAAACGTGATCAAAGTGATCAAAACTGCAATTAGAATTACGTCTGAAAATTGCTTTGTTTATTTCACAATGTCGACTAATCACAGCGATTTCCCTCTAGCGGATAGTAGAGGAACGTTGCAAACATGCGGATAATGTGGTTAGTATCTGCCTCTTGTAAGCCACACTTAACTAATGTTAACTAAATTTAACTATTACTGCCTAATTTTGACCCTCAATCCATCCGAACTCGCTGCCACCACTTCTGCGACTTGCTCCAAAAAAATGCATAATCTGCTCCTAGCTAGAAACTAGCTTGAAATAGCAGACAGGCTATTCTTACCTATTCTTAAAGTCCCTGTCCATGCTTAGTTGCTCTTATTCATCTGTCAAACCATCTTAGCTTTGCAAGTGTCAGAGTTATTGGTCATACTTTTGTTTATTAACTTATTCTACATTAGCAAAGACATCAATAAACAGTAATCCAGGTATTTAGTTAAAAACATTTCAGCTTTTATTCTCATTTATCTGTTCTGTATCACAATTTTTATACATTGAATGAACAATTTTCATCATTTAATGAACAATTTGCAGCTTTCATTGCTGTTTCTTCTGCGGATTTTCTTGGTTTAAAGAGGATATACAAAAATTGAGCGATTCCAAATTTTCTAGTCTCTGTTTCTTATGTTTAACTTGTTCTATTTGGTTTTTGCAATTTTCGTCGCTGCTCTTGTTCAAAATATACGAGTTGTAAAAAAAATTGGCAAATAATCCCAGCATCATGAGCGTTAAAAATCCAATCGGATATGCCACTTTCTTAGGATATG
Organism: Pyemotes zhonghuajia; assembly: GCA_025170145.1. NCBI lineage: Eukaryota > Metazoa > Arthropoda > Arachnida > Trombidiformes > Pyemotidae > Pyemotes > Pyemotes zhonghuajia. Next base: position 16,696,273 of record CM045846.1, on the reverse strand, counting down.
CATCACATGGAGAAAATACTGTGAAATAAAGCGAGTGCAAAATAATCAACATGAGTTGACACATCTGCAGTTGGGTCAAATACTTTTTCCACCAGACACGAATTTTTAACACGCTTAGACCATAGTAAAAATACATAATTACATGGATAAACGAGTTCAAAAAAGGTACGAAACCTGCACTCATGTTTGCTACAAATTTCAAACCCAGCCAACACAAAATGGGCATCAAACTGTGATGTATCAAATGCAATTTACTTAGTTGTTTGTCTTTTTTTCTTAAAACAAAAAATATAGTGTCGAACAAATCTAAAAACTTAGTGAAAAAATAAAGCCAACTTATTTCTAGTATTGAATGTATTTTCACGTTTTCTTGTTCGCTAAATTCGTTCCAAGATGTGCAATTCCAAGTCAATAAGCCAAAATTTGTAAATACACAAGCATAATAAAAAATATAAGCATTTAAAGAAACCATCATTAAATTATAAGCCAATAACATTTTCTTCAGCACAAATGGATCACGATTTTTCATTAAATTGGGTCCTTTTTTTGTGGTAAAATAAATATAAGCTATTGTAATTAATAACACATGCCAAGGTCCACCGTTCATTAGAGGTAATTTATTTACTCGTTTATCAACTGATTGCCAACAGTCATGATAAATATATTTTACTGTATTCACAATTTTATTTCTAGAATCAATATCCATTTCTTTTTACTAATTTAATAAACTAATTGTAATCAAGATTTTTATTTGATTTTTCAATATATTTAAAAACTTTTCAAAATTGTACTCTTAAATTGTGCTTAAACAATTCAATAAATTTTTTCGATTAATAAAGCATGAGTACATTCAACTGGTAAATTATGAAATTGATCTGAAAATAATATAAATTAGTTTTTTTTTATTTTTGACATTGAAAAATATTCATAACCACAGAATATTAACCGATTCCGGTATTTTGTTTATAATTAATAAAGTTAATTGCATTTTTTGAATTTCATGTTTTTTTTTTAAGTTATGAATTTAAAAAACTTTAATTATTAATTTTAACTTTTTTTTGATAATTAATTTTAAATAAAATTTTTACCTACTTGAAAATAAATAAATTTTTTTTAATAAAAATTGCTATTTAAAACAATTTAAAAATTAAGTTTTATAACGAAAAAAAAATTTAATTATAGAAAACATATTATAGGTGATCACATAGAAAAATTTTTGATATTTATGGCATCAACTCTACTGAGCACAGAAAATAATAAAGAATACACTTCATTAAAATGATCAAAAACAAATATTTATTACATAATAATAATTGAATTTCACTTGTTGCTCTTAATTATTCAAAAAAATTAATGTAAAAAATTGAATAAATTTGCTTTAATACAGTTTACGCTAATAATTGACGTTTGAAAATAAAAATTCAATAAAAATTTAAACGCCCATCATAGCAACCTTGAATAATTAAAGATTAATACAAGCCTATTATTTAAAAAAAAAAATTTCGATTTTGAAGAAAAACGTTGTCAATACACTTAAAAAGTTTGATGAAAATCAAAAAGTAAAAAAAGTTTTTTAACTATAGTCGAAAATAAAAAGTAAAGCCCAGTTTTGTTTAATTTAAACGGCAATATTATCTAAAAAAATAAAATTTAATTTAATCAAATAAAAAATCTGATTAGAATCCAAGATTCGGTAAATTTTTAGTGATTTAAACACAATTTGTAAAGTTAAATCAAGTTAAGTTGAGCTAAATCGACTTTGAAATTGATTTATTAAGAAAACAAAACAAACACCCATGAGTTACTATTTAGATTATTAACTTTGAACTAATATTAAAATCAAAATAACAAGTTTGCTTTTTTCAATTAATCATTATGAAAGACAGTTGTAAATAAATTTATAATTTTTCCTCTAAAAATAAGTAAATCTAATAAAAAATATTTGTTGTTTTAGGAAACTAAATTGCTTGAAATAGTAAAATGAATTGTGTTAATATTTTCCTTATTAAATCAAAGTTTGATTATAACAAGACAAACTTATTAGTTATATTTGCTCTAACTTTTAATATAAAAACTAATTTTTATTTTTAAAAAAAAAATTTTTTTTAATTGTAAATTATGTATATGAACTTGATTTGACTTGTACATTAAGTAATTATATTATTTCATCACGCTTTGTTCACAAATATAGTTTAACTCGTATTTAAGAAATAAGAAATCTATAATAGTTTTATGGTGTGTTTACATCAGAAAAATGATCAATATGCTTTTCAGAACTTGAATAATTGTTTAACATCATGCTTAAACGCATTGCTAGAACAAAATTTTTATATTGGCCTTAAAATCTTAAATGGTTCATTGCGTCTTGACTTTTTTTGTTAATTTAGTTGGCTTGAACTTATGTTATAATTATTTTTTAAACCAAAATCTAATGTTTTAAATTGAAACCTGAATGAAAATGAACTAAGTATACTGCAAATAGATGAATTGAAATTAGCCAAAATATGACACATTTTATGGATGTTTACTTCACACATAAATAAGGTTAATCATTTGAAAATTAGGTAAAAAAATTAAAAAAAAATTTAAGACTAAAATAGAAAAAATAAAGACAATTTTATTCATTTATTTTTCCGATTATAATCACTTCTATTTAGAACACACAGTAAATAACAACTAATAAATTATTTTTTGTTTTCTAACCTAATCAAAAAACAAAAAAGCTTTCAATTTACATATAACAATAAGTTTCAATTATTAACAAATAAGAAATTATTTATATTTGTTTAAAAATTTAAGATGAAAATCTGTTAATTTAACCATCATTTCTTTCAGAAGTTCTTTGTTTGGCAAAATTGTAGTTCTAAAATGATATGTGCCAGGATATTGACCAAATCCTGAACCAGGTACAATACAAATTCCAGTTTCTTCTAGTAAATTCATTGCATAAAAAAAATCAGGTTGTTGATTTAAAGATTTAGCTTTTTCAATAGCTTTTTGTGGTAATTTAATTTGCGGAAAAGCGTACATGGCTCCAGCAACAATATTAGATTTGATTCCTTCAACTGAATTAAAAGTTTCTGCCGCTATCTTAGCTCTTTCTTTTAAACTTTGAAGAACACTATCTCTTTCTTTTGCAAATAATTCATAACTAGGCTGTCCAGGTTCTGGTGGTTTAACAACACAATCCATCGCGATTTGACCAAGAATTGAACAACATAGTCTAGCTGACAACATTTTATAATAAATTGCTTTAATTTCAGGTTTAAAATTAGTTATTTCACAATATCCACCCCTTAATCCACATTCTCCCATAAATCCTTTTGATGCGCTCATCATAGATGCAAGTTCAAGTTTAATATTCAAATCAGACATTACTTTTTTAAACGAGTAAAATTTTGCGCCTTCTGCATAAACATTATGTTGATAAACTTCGTCTGTAATGATCATTAAGTTTTCTTTTCTTGCAAATTTAATAATTTGTTCAATATTTTCTTTGGATAGAATCGATCCAGTTGGATTTCCCGGATTAATTACAGCTAATACTTTAGGATTACATTTAGTTCTGGCTTCATCTAAGGCTCTTTGCAACTCATTAATATCTAGAGCCCATTGGTTGGCTTCATCTATAAATTATGAATGCATTTTAATTATAAACTTAGTAAGGCAAAAACAACATTTACAAACCTAAATAGTAATTAATTTGGTGCATTCCGTATTCTGCTATAGTAGCAGAATACAATGGATATTGAGGAATGGGAATCATGACGCCAACTTTTTTTCCGTTAGGTTCTACATTGTTAACCAAAGCTAGAATGGTTCGAATTGCTTCTGAAGCACCTGTTGTTAGGACAATATTTGTCCAATCTGTTTCAATATTGTCTCTTTTGCTTATAAATTCAGCCACATGTTTTCGGATAATTTCAATGCCAGTGGATTCTGAATAAGAACCAACGCTACAACCTCCACAACTTGAAAGGAGCAATTTGGCTCTTTCTTTTACATCTTGGGGATAATTTGGATTATCTAAAAGTGTATTATCTGTGCAAGTGGCTATTACTTGTCTAAGAAAAGTTAGTGGTTTTTGACCCATTGCATGGCAATCGCCAATATTTGCTCGAATGACTTTTTCAAACGGATATTTTTTTAAACCTGCTTTTATTTCTCTTTCAATTTCTCCAGCTCTAATCACTATTGGACCACGAACTGCATATTCCATTTTTATTGCATTTTGATTGATGGAATCTGTTAAATTTAAAAGAAAAATTATTTAGGACTTTTTTTAAGATTATTGTTATTCTTGGTTTCAAGTTCAAACATTTACATAAATTTTTGAAATATTCAATTTGATCAGATAGAATTTTTAATTAAAATGTTTGATAAACTGCCAGATTTTAAATATATAGTAAAGTTTAAAAAAAATTAATTTTTTTCCTTTTAAATTTTAATATTTTCTAGATAAGTTTAAAGTTAAATATATACAAAAGTTTAAATGTGTTGTTTTTCAAATATTAGTTTAGCAAATGTTTTTATTTTGATTTCAATCGTTGTTTTAATTTCTTTACTATATTCTCGGCATTTCAATAAAGATTTTTCAATTCAATAAAGATGCTAACAATCAGAAATAAATCTTTTTACCTTCTGTAAGAACGTAGTTATCCATTTTGTTGAAGGATGTTGAAGTTGAGAATTGGAATTTAGATAAACTAGAACCAGATGCAAAGTTATTGATAGTTCGAACTGAATTATAACTAGATTTGTTGTTTAGTGGATTTATAATACATCTACTAATTTTACTATTTAAAGCATTTGAATGTAATGAAAGCAAATTACTGTATGAGTAGCGCATGGTTGTTGTCGTAAAAAACTTATATAATGTTCAGTGGTTCGAAGTTCCTATATAGTATTAAATTTGTAATCCTTCCTACCGTTTCCATTTAAAAATATAAAATAAATTAAAATCATTATAAAAAGTGTCATTTAATTCAATTAAATACTAATTTTAAAATTCAATATGTTCTACGCTTTATTTGCATACTAGATATTTGATTTCAGATCAATTTAATTATCTTTTATAAATTTTAAGTTATATTTTTAAAATTATCTGAAAAATTCGAAGCATAAACAACAAACTTTATATTAGTCCTTGAAAGCATTATTTGTCAGAAAACATTAATATAAACTTAATTTTTTGGTAAAATAATTTGAATAAATGAATTCATAAATAAAAAATATTCAGTTTTAAATATTTAAAATTTTAATTTAATTACATTCAATACTTCACCGTAGTATTTTAAAAAATTAATGATTTAACTTATTACTGACTTGTCAGTTTAATTTTTCACTAAAAATAATTTTCAGTTTTAATGCTATTAAAAATCAAAATTTGGGTAAAATTTTGTTCAATTACAAAAACTAATAATGGAAAATGTTCACAAGATGAAAATAACTAAAAAAAGCATGGAACTAAGTTTGTCTTACAAACAATAATCAAACTAAAAACAAATGATTAGGTGTTAGTAAAAGTGGTTTACCAATCAGTTCTTTTCTTATGTTTCTCTTTGTCAAATTGCCTCCTCTTTCTTTAATCATTTCTGATGAAAGTTCAAGCTTAAAAGTAGGCTCAACATTAATAGAGAAAGTCAATAAAACATCTTATCTTTTGCGCAGGCGAAATATTTAATATACAATAACTAAAAAATATAAAATAATTTTAATCAAAAAGTAACGTAATTCAGATTATGGCTATTTCAACGCGATATATAATTTTAATAATTATATAACTTTTTGTTTTTGAAGATAACATACTATTTTTTTTTTGTTTTGCAACGTCTTTTATTCAATAATTTTTAGAATTAGAAATAACTTGTTTTTAGAATAAAAAAAAAAAATTATTAAAATGCCATATTTTTTTAAAAAATAATAAAAACGTAAAAAATCTATTTTTTATTATATTTTAAATAGTCAATATTTTTTTTATTTCAATAATTATAATAGTTAAATTTAATAAAAGTTAAAGATGTGATTTCTACTTAAATAAAACTTTTTTGTAACTTTTTTTTTATTTCAAAATTAATTTATTTCTGTAAAAATTAAATAAGAAAAGATACAAAAGTAAAACAAGCGCGTTATCAAAAATTTTAAAATTTAATAAAATTACATTTTAAAACTTGTTATTAAAATTTTTGTATATTTAAAATATAAAATTAAATATCAAATAGCTAAAATTTTTAAATAAATCAATTTTTTATTTATACAAACGCAATTCTACTTCTACAGCATCGTTAAATAATTCGTTGATTTCTAGTTGATCCGTTTCTTTGTTAATTAATTCATCTTTACATTGTAACTCTTCAATACAACTTTTTTCTAAGTTTCTAAGAGTATCTTTTAGATCGGAATTAGATGAAATTAATTTTGAATAAGCTTCCTTATGTCTTTTATATAGTAGATGTTCCCAATTATTTGAATCAATTGGTTGTGATATTTGTTTAGTAATGTTTAAATTTGGAATAAATATAACTGGTTTAAAAACAGAGTAATTTGGATCAGTTGTGCCTGTGAACCAATGAGTTGATAACTTGTTTGATAAAACTGATACTTGACTTGATTGGGTAGAAAAATCTAAATTAGAATCTCTGCAAAATGATTTCTCTCGTAATAACTTTAGCATTGAAAATATGTCAAATTTTTTATTTTCAGTTAATTTTTTGAGCAATTTTTCAGTTTCTTCTAAATGTTTTAAGTCATCACTCGTTGTAATTTCCTTTGAACTAAATATATCTGAAAAACTGAATTCTTCTTCATTTCCGTCCCAATAATTTTGATCAATAGCAAACTGTTTTAATCCAAAACTATGTTTGTCAATATTTTTTTTAATTGTTAAGCAGCTATTTAAATGTTTATAACCTTGCTTTATTTTTTCTGCAGCCCAATTTTTATTAAATACTTCTAATATCCAAGCTTCATTTTTATCCGCAATTAAAAATGAATTTCCCAGCATTAAATCATAATAAACTTGAAAAAAAAAATAAGTCAAAATTTTTTTATATTTTTAGATAATAAAAATTATTTGATTAATTACCTGTTTTCTCTTCGACGTAAAAATTTGATTGACATTGAATTTCAATCAATTCAGTTATCACTTTTAGTGCTTCTGCAGCACTGCTTGAACGTTCAAGCCCTAATCTTACATAATCTGCTCCAATAAGACCTTTTTTATCAATTTTATTAATTTCTTTATTTCCTTTTAAGTTTTTAATTACTGTATTTGCAATCACAACATTAAATTCATTACAACCCATTTCTGCGCCCCACATCCAACTAGGTTTACTTACTATAATAGCGTTTGTTTGAGTTATTTGATCTATTTCAATATATGTACACTAAAAAAATTTAATAAAAAAAATTAATACTTAACTTTATTGCTATTATCTTGTAAAACTTACTTTGAGTTTAGTTCCTTTAGGATAATTTGTCGCTTTAAAATGGACAATTTCTTGAACTTCATCTTTAGCACGATTAGAGTTTTTACCAAAAATGATTTCTCCGTTTGTGTGCGATGGTAAAACAATAAATAAATCACTAGATGCAAATTTTTTCGTCATTTTCGAATTAAAAAAAATGTTTTTTAAAAAAAAAAAATAAAGTAATTTTTAATACATATAAATAAAAAAAGAAATCAAATGATAAAATAAATCAGTTATTTTAAAGTTTTATTTTGATACTAATTAAAACTTTATTTTATATAATCTAATTTAAATTATAATTTGTGCTGTTCTGTTTAGTTCGACAAATTTTACAAATATGCGTTATAAAAATTAATGAAATTGAATGAAACTGACTGAAAAGTATGGTTACGAACAAAGACGTATAGTCATGACAACAAAACAAGTTTTTCTTTGCATCAACTCACACCTGAAATAGAGCAGATACCTAAATTTAATATATTGAAACACAAACAATTAAGTTAATAAAACATTTAAATTAATTTTATTTAAATTTAAAATTTAAAGCCTATAAATTATTTAATATAATTGTTTGATGAATGTAATAAGATTTAATGGTTTATAAACATTATCATTTATCAAATGTTTGAAATAAATTTAATAAATTTTTAATTGTTACTATGAAAATAGCACAAATTATAATTAAAATAAAAAAAAATGAATTTATTAAATTTATAATTTTAGCTTAAATCATATATATATACATTTAACTATAAAATAAATTTGAGATATATTTTACATTGCACTAATGTTAAACTATAATACATTTGTACAATAAGAAACTATAATTTAAAAAGTATGTCATAAATTAAACTTAATTTTTTTGTTGTATTTTTTAAACAGTTTTTTAAATTATGAATTCTAAGTATTATATTTTAATTTTTTTATCTATTTGTAAAAGTTTTAAATTTGTTTAAAACTATATTTTAAAAATAAATAATAAACAATTTTTAAATTTAGTAATTCTAATTATAAAATAAAAAAAGATAACAATTTTATTGTTGTTTTTTTTTATTAAAACAAACTTATTTTATGTTTTAAAAGCTTTAATAAATTTTTCCAATTTATTAAAATTAAAATTTTTTTAAAGATTCAAAATCAACATCATAATAAGCATAAACTAAATAAACTTTTATCATGGAAAAAAACAAAGTTTATCTTTGTTTTACAACAAATAAATATTTATTTTGAAATATAGCAGATTTAAATAGCATTCATATTTTTACCAATCCAAAATTTAAATTTAACACTAAAAAATTATAAGCAAATTGTTTTCTTTAAATCAATTTTTTTACTTATTTACAAAGCATCTTTATGATATACCCATCTTTTATTAGTATGATCAAAAGAATGTGTTAACCATTGCTGTTCTAAAACACTATAGCGTAATTCACTTAAATATAACGGTCTTCCACGTTTGAGGTCTCGATCTTCTTCCCCATGTACATCTAAATAAACAGAACCCCAAATACAAGCTCTTCTTCCTCTAATTACAATCACGGTACTACTATGAACTGCGAGATAAATAGCTGTTCCTCCTCCACAAATTTGAGAGTGACGAGCAGCTTCTAAAGTAGAATCAAATTTACAACATTCTTGTCTCATGCAAACCAATTGAGCACAAAGTAAACAAATACATGGTTCCTTTGGACATGTTTTGCAAAATAAACATTGTTTTTGATAATAATGTAAAAATAATTGATCATATGTGGAAGGCAAATTAACAAGTCTAGGCCAAGTCAAACCAATTGGATTAAGTTGAAGTAATTTCTAAAATAAATGATAAATATATTAATAATAATTTTTTAAAATATAATTAAAACATTACCACAGATGCAATTAGTGATTTAGTGGAAAATAATGAGTATTGTTCAAGCCAATTTGAAACTAATTGTATTGGATCGTTACATACAAAATAAGGCATTACAAAACCATTACTTATAATACTAGATCCGGAATTCTTTCTTATGTTTAAAAAATGAATAAAAATTGAATACTCTGTTTCTTCAGTAAATTTAGTTGGAAATTCGTAATTATAAAGATGACATTTAAATAATGACGCTATTCTTAAAAATGGTAGCATTATTGCAATCGCGATTTGAATTAATGTTGTTTCACTCCATTTTTTTAAAGTTAGAGTTTCTTTTTTAGCATCCATACAAGTATAAAAATTTGAATTTTTATTCTCTAAATAATTCATAATAAAATTTAATAAATTAAGTGGAGAACTAAGGTGATTATCATTTTTAAATTTATTTTTAAATTCTAAACGTTCATTTTCATTAAAGACTAACGATACTTGACATAAAGCTTGTATGATTCCTAAATTGTACAAATTTTGAACGATTGTATCATAATATTTCTCATCAATATTTAAAGGTAAAGCTATTAAAAGCTGTATTAATATTGCACTTATATCATTAAGAATTAATGGCACTTCATTTTCTAGTGGAATGAAAAAATGCTCTATAGATTTAGGCATATTTAATCCAGTTATTTGTGACCATATTAAAGCATAGCGGTGAGGAATAAAAACGTGACAATTCAATGCTAATGCATGGAATAAGGACACTAAAACATAAAATAAAATTAATTAATTAAATTAGTTTAAAATTATGAAAATATTCTTACAAAAACAAGATTTTTTAGCTGACATTGAAACATTTTTACTCATTTTAACTAAAACTTCAGTTTCAAGATTTGTTCTTAAAATTGATGTTATAAAAAGAAATAAAGATAATGGAGTTGGTTCTTTGATAACTAAGCTAAAATTAGAACCTGTGGCTTTGGTTAAATCTTCGCAAAAAAATCCAAAAGCTTGAAAAGCTAATAAACTTTTGATTGGAATTGGTCTTCTAGTATAAATGTCAATTAATTCCGTACTTATATTAATTAAAGCATCCACAGTTTCGCCTATCTTCTTATCATTTGATTTATCAATGACATTAATATCCTTTGCTTCCTCTAAAAATTGTTGTTCACCTTTCATAGCTATTTGAGAAATAATTTCTTCAAATTCTAATTGAAACATTCTAACTTCATTTTTATTTTCAGTTGGATCGCATCTAAAGGTGGAAGCAAAATGTGGATTTATAAATTTAAAATTTTCATTGGTTGGATTAAATCTCTTGATTTTCATATAATCATTCATATTTAATGTTGGGAATTCTTATCAGTTGTAAGGGGGGTTTTTACAGGGAATTTGGCTAATTTTGGAAGGGGGGGGGTATTTGGGGGATTTTATAGGGATAGTGAGGATAGAAATTTTGAGGTAAATGTGGGATGTATTGGGGGGTTAGTGGGGATGTGTAAGTTGGTGGGTATTGAGTTTGGGGGTTTGTTGGGGGGTAATATTTTGGTGGTTGTGGGTATAATAATGGAATTAATTGGTTGGGTTGGATGGATTAATTTTTGGGTGATTTTTGGTTTGATTTGTGTTGTTGGGTAGGGTGTGGGGGGGGTTGTGTGAGGTGTGGTGGGGGTTTTTGGTGTTTTGGGTGGTTGGTTGGGGGTTTTGAGGTTGGGTGGGGTTGGGGAGTGGAGAGGATGATGGTTGGGGTGTGAGGGGTGGGTGGGGTGTGGGTGGTGGGGAGGGGGTGGTTGGTTTGGGGGGGTTGTGTGGGTGGGTATTGGGTGTTTGTGGGTGGTTGGGTTGTTGGTGTGGTGGTGTGTTGGGGGGGGGGGGGTGTGTTGGTTGGGTGTGTTTGGTGGTATTTGTGATTAGTTGGGGGGGGGGGGGGGTTGGGGGGGGGTGTGAGGATGGATGGTGGGGGGTGGGAGGTGGGGGGGGGGGGGGGGGTTGGGGGGGGGGGGGGTTGGGGGGGGGGGGGGGGGGGGGGGGGGGGGGGGAGGGGGGGGGGGGGGGTGGGGGTTGGTGTTTTTGTGGTGTTGTGGTGGGTTTGGTTTTTGGGTGGTAAGTTTGGTAGGGAATGGGGGATATTTGGATTTTCCATGAGAAGTTGAAGAAGACGTGTTCGAATCTGCACTTTTAGATTCCATTTCAGAACTTTTTTCTTCATTTTTTTTATATAAATGAGGCCAAATTTTAACTTTCCATTTTTGAATAGCTTCACGGCCTGTGGAAACATTCAAATTACAATATAAATCTAATATTTGTTCAATAAATTTAATTCCGTCACCAATTCTATTAGATAAATCACGTTCTGGATTTTGTTTAATTTGATAAGAATCTATTTGTCCACTAAGTTTTGAATGGAGTTTAAGAAGAAGAGATAAAATACTTTCATTTAAAGTAATTTTTTCGGTTTTAACTTGTCCTTCAAAAGATTTAATAAGACCACACAAAATTAAAGGATTTTCTATTTGTTGACGTCTATTGCAAAGTCTTCTTTTTTGAATATGTTTTTCTATTATAAAAGGAATCGATTCTATATTGGATCCAGATGCTGTCGGTATAGGTGATAATGAAGAAGAATTTGCTATTACAACTGGTCCAGCTGTGACTACATTACTAGCATAACTAGTATAATTATTAGTATTGTACGTATTTTGAGGTGAAATTTGTAATTGTTGATTTGTATCGTGATTTAATAAACTAGGTGCTTGAGGACTAGTGCTTGGGCCTGGTAAAATTGATAAATTAGTTTGTGGATGGTTAATGTCTGAATGATTTATTTGTGAATCAGTATTTAATATAGCTAAAGGATTTATATTTAAATTGCTTATTTCAGGTAAAGCTCTTTGAGGGGCAGATATATTTGTAGAAGTTGAAGATGATGAATTTGCAGAAATCGCTAATGGTGTTGCAGAAGAAGATGAAGATGATGATGAGGAAGGAGATGATATTAAAGCAATTTGATTTGAACTGGTAGGAGTTAAATCTTCTCTTAAACTTATTGTTGCAGTAATATCAGATATTTCTTCTGGTAATCGTGGCATCAAAGCTAGCGGTACATTGCTTGAAGGTAATTGTTGCATAGCTTCTGGCGCTTCAATACTGTCCATCGGTTCTGTATTATTAGTTACATATTCTTCTTCATTAAAATTGTCATCAGTATCTTCGTTTGAAGAGTTAAAATCTATTTCCATTTCTTCAAATAAAGGAATTTGGAATTCATTATTAATATTATCATCTAAATTAATATTATTAGATGTTGAATTTTGTTCATTTAAAGATTCAGCTGATTGTTTTTCAGTCACAATAATATTTTGAATAATTAGATTCATATTTTCTATAATCCAATCAGAATTATACCATTCTTCGTAATTTTGATCTATTAAGTCCAAATTAGCAAAATCGGCTAAATTCATTTTTATTATAGGCGAATCGGGACCTGGTGTTGTATTTGTTAAACTTAATTGCAATAAAAAAATTGTCAAAGCCAAAACTTTTTCTGATACTTCATTAGTGTAAAATGCACGATGTAAAATTGTAAAAATAAATCCATGTAAAACTTTTGAATGTAAAAGTTTTTTAGGATCAGAATACTTGGATGAAATTTTAGGAGGCAATCTAAAAGGAGGCCATAAATTTCTATTTTTATTTATTTTATTATCACTGTTATTGGTTGATTTAATAAATTGAGTAAATCGATCAATTGAATATTGATAATCCCTTCTGTGCACTGCTCTTAACAAAACATGAAGTGGATCATACTCATTCAGCCAAATATGTGGCTTAGGATAAAACATTCCTTGAGATAAGTTTCCTCCAGGTTCCAAAGCAGGTGAACGAAAGTCTGCAATTTCATTTAAAATCTTCTCAAAATCTTTATTATGAGTTGTGCCACATTTTTCTGGCAATAAACTATGTAATTGTGAATGTGTACGATCAGCTATACACAAAAGTGTAACCATTTCTTGTCTAATAATTTGCTCATCTGAAAGACCTAAATTTGTTTGAACAGTAAATAAAGTACACAAAAAAGTTAAGGTTCCTTCTAACATTGGCATTATTTGCTCAGGTTCTAAAAATCCTTTCTTGTTATTTTTTTTATTAAATTGCTTATCCAAGTTATCAAAGCCATAAATATAACTATCAGAGTTGTATCCAAAAGATAACCAATCCCAAACATGAAATCTTTTTAATATTGTTGTGATAAACCAATCTGGAGACAATTTTGGTGCAAGTTGTTGAATTAAAAATAAATCAGGGTCAATCATAGAATTACAAAAATTGGACTGTATATATGTCATTGCTTGGCCTTTCATTTGAAGACCATTTCTGATCCATAATGTGCATAATATTTCATAAAAGTTAACTTGAATCTGAATAGGATAAACAAGCAAAAGTTTTATTTGATCTTCAGTAAGAGGTAAAAGCTCGTCAAGTGATAAATCTTGGTATTCGACACCATGTCTTAAAAAAACAGAATAGTACCTATGTAAAGGAATATGAAAAATACACTGATATTCGTTTGGAGTATCGCCTGGTTTAAACCCAATCAAGTCGTACCATTTAAGTATATAATTTAATGTTAATTGAATAACTTGTTTAGTTTGTGGGGCCGTACTGGAATCTTTAATATGTGATATAATTGACCACATAGGAGTGGCACAAATTTCCAATTCACTAGAAAAAGAGGCATAATAAGATTCATTTTCAAAACCTATATGACTTGAAAGTTCTCTTGTGTTCAAGTTCATGGCTTGAAAATGCATAATGAAATCTAACCACAATTGTATTAATTCTTTGCTTTTTATAAACATTAATGCGACTTGATTGTGAGTTAAAATGTTATTCAAATCACTAACTAAGGGCCAATAAGAATGTTTTTTCATTACATGATGATCACACTTAATAACTTTATGTCTATTTGAAAAACTGTGTAAAGTACTCCTAATCAGATTTGTATTCTCTTTGCTAGTTCCTTCTATAGCTGCTCTTAAAGAAGCAATAATCACAAATAATAAATGTTCCTTTTCACATAGTGCTACAGCCAAGCTTTCATTAGATAAAAGTTGTACGCTGACGTGAACTACACAATTGGAGAGCAGGTCAAGTGCTGACAGTTTATTATTACTAGAATTAGAGTCATCGCTATTTGGGAAATTAGCCAACATGGATGAAACTCTAGAGTAATGATGAACAAAGCTTTCAGCAAACGCCTGTTTGTAGTTTGCATCAGGTAACATATTTAATAAGAAGCAAACCAGCTTCTGAGGAAATTCATACACAATGGTCCAAAACAGCAGTTCTTCAACATAAGTATAGTGGACAAGTTTATTGTTATTTAATATTAGTGTGCACTCATTTGGTGGACAATTCGAGCAACCATTATAAAAACTTTCTAAGTTAAAATTGGGCATGTTATTTTTTGCGCTCACATAACTATTGTATCTTTCCAATAAACAAAAATGTGTTTGAATATTATTGTTTTCATGTGCTATTGCATATTTATTGTATAAGTTCCGATCTAAAAGAACTTCTGAAATTACTGTCCTCATTGCAGCTCCCATTGCAGTTAATGGATTAATTAAATTTGTAATATACACATCAACTTCTTTTAGAGCCTGTACTGATTTTTTGCGCAATTCAATTAGCATTCTATTGATTATCTTTGCCATTAAAGCCCTAGCCACAAAAAGAAGTTCAACAGTTTCATCGGTTTTAGTTGCATCACTGTCTTCATCTGATGGACCAGCAGTTTGGCAATTATCGTTAATATTTCCTTTTTTTTGAGCGTGTCTAACACAAAACCCATCTTTTTTCATTACAGACTCATCACCACAATCACAAGCTCCACCAGCTTGGCTTCTAAACATATTGAAATCATGTCCTTCGTGATCTCCTTTTTGAAAGCATTCTGCACAAAGTGACATGCATGGTGAAATTGCACATGTCCTACAACGATAAGCAACAAAATTTGCTATCCATACTAATCCGCACGCGGTCGCAGTATCATATTTTTTAACTAAAAATAAATTTAAATATTTTATTAAGACTTACTTTAATTAAATTTATTTTTAAAGCAAGAATACCTTCTTTTGAAAATTCCTCTGGATTTTTTCCTGCAGCCAATAGCCATTTTATCCATTCAATACTCTCAATTTTGTCAATTTTCTCTTTCGGATCTAATAAAGAATCTGCAACTTGATGCAAAAGCTTAGTATCTTCTGGATTTTTATTGGATAAACACTCGGAAATAATATAACTAATTGCAATCCTTTTGCCTTTCTTTAATAAAAAATCCACGTAAGAACAGGAAGACATATTTTCTTAAATAATTGTTCTGTTTAAAATGATTACTTTAGTTTAGTAGTTATTGTTATTTACAATTAATAATTTGTTTAAATGTTGAAAAGTTCACAAATCCTGTTACATTGGGAATCAATATAATATTTTGTTTGTGTTTTCTAAAAAAAAATAAAACAGCGTATTATAATTCGTTTGTTGCACTTGTTATTTTCTATTAAAATTAATTGAAATTTTAAGTTTGAATGAAGTTGAATTGAATAAAATAAAAGAGAATTTTCAACTAAAATAAGTGATGTGTTAAAATGACACTAATTGAAAGAATTGCAATTGAAATGAAATCGAAGTGATTGAGCAATTTTTATTAGAAGTATGTTAATATATAAAATTGAGAATCAAACTAACTTTAAACTAATTGCAAATCACTTTTTGTCCACTTTAGCCTAATTTTAGTTTTCTTGAAAACAAGTTAAAATATACCTTAAATTTGTGCGTTCAGACGAAAACAAAAAACTGTAGAAACTCATCGAACAAATTAAGTGCTCACATCACTTGCGAAACGATTGTTATTAGTAGCGATCACAATGGTGAACAATGTTCCGAATACTATTCGTGTCTGATTGCAATTATAATTAAACAATTTATCGTAATTAAATTCCTGAATTTCAAAGACGAACCTAGACAACACCTCTATTTAAATGGCAATGAAATGTTATTATTTTTGCATATATGTTTGTGTTAAACATGACTATATACAATCCAGTTTCTCCTGGCGACCACGATAACAAGTTTTAGGCGCGCAGTTCAAACGCAATTTCAGCTCAAAGTTAAATTGCTAGTTAAGTCGGATGCAATGTGTGGTGGTGTCCAGCTATGTCTTCTTCTCTATTATATCTCAAGTAACAGAAAGAGTAAGTTTAAATTTAAATGTCTCGTTCGTGCTAAAAGCCTGTCCTATTCAAGGGCCTGTCTTGCTGCACTGTTTTACTGGTCCGTCTTTGTTTTCAACAATCTCGCTTTCTTAATCACAATAACTTCTTACTTGTGCCAAATGAAATAACATCACATGTCTAAGTCATCACATTATCTAATGATTATAGACTCTGTCAGAATGAGCTAGTATTTTTCACCAAGCGTGCGAATAGCCACTTGTTCGCATGTTTATTTGCACACGCGTTACTGCCAACAAAAATAAACAAACTTACTTCAACACTTGTTCCTCTTCTGCATGTTGTTTGTTGAATCCCAAAACTCAAGCAGTCCTTAGCAACTCATCTCCGTTTTTAACATTTTTACTCTGATTTTAATACATTTTTCTTATTACATTACTTGCTCTAATAATGCAAATATTTGCCCAGTTTCAACTTTAGTCCATTTTTGCTTTAGTGTAACCTAACACAACAAAAATTACAATATTTCAATTCATTTTTTAGTCGCACTTTAAATTCAAATTTCCACAAAAAAATCTCTCTCAAATGGACAAAGAAGACAAAATTTTGGAAACATCCATAGATACTCTCGCTTTAAGATGTCAAGATCTAAAAAATTCAATTGAATCTTTCATTTATAAACTGGAATTTGAGTATGAAACCATGAATTGGCCTTCTTTTTTGGATAATTTTGCTCTCATCTCTGGACAAATTAATAATATGATGAAAGTTATTAAATCTGAACGAACTCCATCTTACAGAAACAGAATTCTTCTTCCGCTTATGCTCTCACCTGATAGGGACGAAGAACTTGCCAATCTTACAGAGCAAAGAGTACAAGCATTTAATCATGACATGTGTCCAGATTATTTAAGAACTAAACCTGATCCAGAAGTAGAACTTAAGGAACATCAGCTGAAAATTAAAGTTTCTCAAATATCAAATGATAACGCAAACAAGCAAGTTGTAAGCGCAAACAAAATTTTAAATAATGTACTAGAAATCATTAAAACTCAAAGAGAAAATTGGGGTAGTGAATCTTTACAAATTGCCAATGCATCTAATCAAACGTCTCTAATGGCGGACACTCATGCCATTATTTCAGCAATTTCCTTGGGTAAAGGAATTATTGATCATGTCAATTCACCAAAAACTCAAAGTACTAATATTATTCAACACAACAATCCAACACACATTCAAAGAAATAACAAAGTACCTAGTGCGATTAAAACTAATATTAAATCAGCTTCATCATCAAATCCTTATAATAGGTAAATTAATTCATTTTCAAAACTAAACTAATGACTATTTAGTATTATAAATAACCTTTTTATACTTTTTATGAAAAGTTGATAACATAATGTATATCTTAAATTATAACAAAAATAAATATTTATGATAATATATACAATGGCTAGTGTCTTAAATAATTTAATTTTTTTTTTTACTACTAAAACATAATGAATATAATTTAAAGTTTTAGTTAATTAGATTCTAAATTTCCATCTAAATTAGATACTGAGATATTTGAATTTTCATTCCTGGTTTCATTTGAAATATTAATGTTTGAGCTTGTACTGGAACTTATATCAATTTGAGAAGCATTAACAGTTTGAGTTCCAATTGAATATCTATTGGGTCTAAAAGTTTGAGTATCTATTGTGGATCTTGAAACAATATTGGACAATCTATCCGCTTGTTTTCTATGATAAACTTCAAACTTAACGTCTTTTAAACAAGATGGCTTACAAATTACCAATTGACCTTTGTTTGTTCCATAAACAAATCCTTCTCCAGAATAAGGTATCCATTTAATCGAATTTAAACAAAACATATCATTACTTCTTGGAACTTCCACTGATCTAATATGTTTTAAATTTGAAATGGATGATCTACTTTTTCCTGTACCTGAAAGAGAACCAATATGTATTCTATGATCTCTTGAATTTGTCTCTTCACATTCTTTAAGTTTAAAAATATGAGCAATTGTAATGTGATCATCAGAATGTCGGTTTAAATAAATATTCAGCATTCGAGGAGATGTTAAGCCTACCACTACATATTTACCAATAGGGCTCAATGAAACTGAAATGGCGTTTGAATCAAAAGTCCAAATATAAATGCATTGTCCAAAATTACTTTTATTAAGAGAATATATGCATAAATTTAATGCATTAGATGTATCCATGGGCACTAAACAAGCTAATAAATCTCCTTTTTTAGAAATGTCAATACTTGAGTCATTATGAATTCTGCATTTTGAAACAACCAAATTAGCCAAAGTATCTTGAAGATTGGGTAATTTATCTTTACAAATGTCCCAGCATTGTATTCGATAAGTTAAATTATCACTGCCCATTACTGCAAAATCAGAATAAGTATTCCAAGAATGAGCAAAATTGTAAAAAGCTGAAGAAAATACATTTTCATCATTTGAATTTGACGGAGAATTATTATTCAAATTTTGAGACCAGTTAGGATTTGGTGTTCTTTCATTTCCCGTTCGTGTAAATGAATTAAATAAATTAGTTAAATTTCCAATTATAAAAGGTGGATAATCTGTTACAGTAAAATTATTAAGAGAAGAATTAATGTTTCTTAATCTTTGTCTATTTGAAGGTAAATTATTCAAAAATGATTCATAATTTATAGAATTATTAATTTGATTAGTATTAGTGTTTGACAATGTTGCACAATCGTTTTTTTCATTATTTACCAATTTTTTTTCGTCTTTTTTTTTAATTTTAGAACTAGAATTTTTTAATTGCTCATTTTCCAAACATAAATCATCTTTGTTGGAGGTTTTCAATTTTTTAAACTCTATATTTTTATTAAAGTCATCAGCTTTATCTTTAAATCTTTCATTTTCTTTCAAATTACTTTTTTTATTTGTTAATCTTTCATTTTTAAAATCTAACAAAGTTTGATTATTTTGTGTTATGCCACTTGAAGTTGAGGCGATTGGATTTTCCAAATAAGATAAACATTCTGTTTCTTGATTTGATTGATTATTATTTTTGATTTTACTTTTTCTCTCATTTTTTCCACTTTCTTCATCTTCAGATTTTCTTTTACAAACAAAATTTCTTGAATTAGTTTGATTTCGTTGATTGCAATTTTGCAAATTGCTTACCATATATAATTGCGTAAGTTGAGTAAGTCTTAAATCAGTAGCTATTATTTTTTGCATTTGCATTGTCAAATTAATTGACATATTTACAAGCCACAAACAATGAGTCAAATCTAATCTTTGCATATTTTCTGTTGCCAAATTAATTCTTTCAGTAATTCTCATTATTTGATTTCTTAATGTGCACAATCTCTCTCTATAACCAGTAACGTTTATTAAAGTTTGTAAAACATCACTTACACGTGTTCTTAATTGCTGCATATTTTGGTTAACGTAATATTGATTCGAAGGGCTACTAATTATATGTAATGAATTTTGTATATTTTGAATTAAGCTAATCAAATAATTTGATCGAGGTGATTCGGTATTTAAATTTATATGTCGTATTCCTTGGTTGACAGTGTTTAAATTATTATAAGAGTTAGAATTATTAAAATCTCGGTTTGTTTGTTGGTTTTCTTCATCAGAATAAACTTCTTCACTATTAGAATTAAATTGATGAATATTTTGATCAAAATTAGTATTAAAACTATTATTAATTTCGTTTGAACTAATAGAAGTTGAAGTATTATTTTGAATTGATGACTCATTCAAATTTTCTTTTTTTAAATTATTTTTTGTTAAATATGATTGAGAATCTTGGGGACAATTGGAAACAGATGACGATTGTTCAGAACTTGAATTAGTAATATTAGTAGTATTATCTAAATTTAATTTTTCTGATTTGTTTTGAAGAGGCGATGAAATTCTTGTTTGTAAATTATTATCAATAAATGGAACATTTTGAGATTGCGATGAATTTTCTGATTCAGAAGATGTGGGAATTTGTAAATTAAATTGAATATTTAAATTATTGTCAAAATGGGAATCAGTATGATTAATTATTTCATTTTGGTTTCTTAAATTATTGCGGTCATTAGTGCATAAATTGATAAAACGTTCAATAATGTTAGATGCTTCGACCAAAATGTTTAATTCATTAGTTTCAAAATTATCGTCATTAGGTAAACTAGCAAAATTTGATAGCTGTCTAAAATTTCCGAGCTCTTCCACTCTTCGATACATGCCCATAATACGTGAAAAGATATTTTGAGGCCTTTGGCCTAGAACAAAATTAATTTCAAAATCTAATGCTTCAGAATATGAACCTTGTGTGACAAAATTAGATTCTGAAAGCGAATTATTTAAAACATTACTAAAATTGAACATAGCTTCAGAATGCAAAATATTGATATTATTTCTTAAGAAAGCGTCTGATCTTTCATTTTCTCGAGCTAAAGTTCGACCTCTATCTGATGTATTTAAAGTGGAAATATCATTAGGTGCATTTCTTGAGAATAAATTTAATTGATTTAAATTGATTGAATTAGTTATATTAGCATCTCTCCCTAAAACGTTTAAATTATTGTTTAAATTCAAATTGAAAGCATTGCCGTTTGCGTTTGGCAAATTAAAAGTGTTTAAGGCGGAAAAAGGTTTAGATAAATGATTTAAATTGGATATTCCCGTAATGAGTTTAGTTCCTGAAGAATCAAAGCGAACATATCTGACTTTTTGTCTGACTTGGCCAGTGTTCAAAGTAATAACATAGCGTGAAGGACCTTTTTGCCAATCCCACAGATGTATTTCATTATTCATAGCAATACAAAGTAAACCTTGGGTAGGATGAAAACATAAAGATGCAACACCATGAAAAGATTCGGGAGAGGAACATTGCCAAGACTCGGAAGCTCCGTTTCTAAGATCCCAGACTTTCACCTGTCCAGCTAAACAGCCTGATGCTAGAAGATAATTGTGTACTGGATGAAAAGCTAAGCTCCAGGGCAGACGAGTGTGACCTTCTGCATTAGAAAAAAGAACACAAACAATGATGACAAATGAATAAAAGTAGATAGAAAAGATCAAACGAATCAATTAAAAAAGACATACCTAAAGTCTGGACAATTTTGCCAGTGTCCACATTGGAAATGTAGATTTTTCGATCTCCGTGAATGCTGCCTATGGTTTTGCCATCAGAAGAGAACACCATCAAATAGGCGGCTCTGTTAGTGAGGGGAAGATCGACATTTTTATAGCTAAAGTTGTAATTAGTTAAGTGGTCTTCAGCGAACTCTTCCAGATTGTCCCTCACACTGAATAGGTTTCCGTTCTGCTGTAGTTTGTCATGCAGTCGGTGAAAAGCAAACTGGTTTTTGTCCATAATGTCACTAATCAATTGGTTTCGACGACAGATTCTAGGTGATCAGCTCAATGATCAATATTGCAGCAAGTTTGGACTTTCCTGTACATCTAAGCTATTTCATTTAAATGGACAATTGACTCGTAAAATACTTAGTCGACTGATCGCACAATCATAATACTCATGGTTTGCACATGAATGAGATGTTCATCACTCGAAATAGACGCACTGATAGAGAATGAAAAACAGATGAAAATACTGCAGATGTTGTGAATTGTGTAAAAACAAATGCAGTATTAGCAAGTGCATGTAGACGGCAGTGGAAGCATTGCCGGCATAAGCGCATCGGTTCGAATCAAACATTGATATCAAACTGAACTTACTTGAAATAATTCGGTGCAATTCGCTTGGACACTTCATATCACTCAAGTTTGTTTAGTTTTGCCACTAAATTGCTGGCCATTGCTAGCCGAAAATTCATTTTAAACAGACACAACCTTGTAAGCGTCAGTGCGACTTTAATCATTTTGCACAATGAACAGTTTCCGCAAGTAAGTTATTGGCAAACGTGTTAATCAAGTGTTTTAATTTCGGTGTTTTTCACAAACTTTGATTGAATTCCATCTGATAGAACAATAATTGAATCAATATTTAATCAATAATTTAATAAGCCTAGCCAATTTTTTTTGTTTAGCCCAGTTTTTGCAGTCGAAAACAAGTTTATCTTGAACAAAGATGAAAGTAGATAGTCAGAGTGTGAATATTTGAAGTGTGGATGAGCTCAGTGTAAATGATTTCAGTGATCATAGTGTAGATGGTTATTGTAAAGCTGGTTCCAGTATAGCAAGTGCTGGTATAGTTGGTTTTAGTTTAGCTGGTTATTGTATAAGTGCCAGTGAAGTTGGTCACAGTAAAGCTGGTCACAGTAAAACTGATTACTGTGAGCTGGTTACCGTAAAGCAGTCACTGTAAAGTTAATCTCAGTATAGCTAGTCCTAGTATTATTGGCAAAGTAGCTGGTCACACCCTAGCTGGTCACATTTTAAATGGTCACACTCTAGATGGTCACACTCTAGATGGTCACACTCTAGATGGCCAATAACACTATAGACAATAACAGCATAAGCAACAACAGCATGGATAATTACAGCATGAACATGAACAATTAAGTGAATAGTATAGTAAAAAGTGTAATGATCTGAGTGAAACTAGAGACCAAAACAAAGTGTGCAAATTAATGCCAAAAGTGCAGTTTTGAAATTTTGCGCCTTAACTATTTGTTTACAAGTTGTCAGCTGTTTGATTGAGCTTTAAACAGAACATTTAAACTAATCACGATTAACTGATTAGAGTCGAACCTGCGCCATTTTGCCACCTGAACGCCACTTAGTTGTCTGAACCAGTCTTGGCTTGTTTCGTCACTTTGCCGCAGCAACTCTCTCCAAAACTACTTACACAAAAGAAAGCTGGTCACACTAATCTTGGCCAACAGTTCTATAGCGTCACATATACTGCCACTTGTTCTTAAGCCAACCATTTTGGTTAATTATATTTGGCCACTATTTCGACTCATTATTTCCACCACTATTTAGGATTGTGATTTGTTATCATAGTTGTAAACTATCGTTTCGAAACATTACTTAGGCCACCTGGGATGAATCCCGACTGGATCTGCTGAAAGTTGAAAATGTATACCGAGTGGCCTTTGATTAATGTAAGCCAGCTGTTTGAAGAAAATCGCTGGAGTGTGGTACACAAATTGCCCAGCATCAATGGCCAAAGTGTGGTAAACGAAGTGGTGAAACCTCTTGCCTTCAGTTTGAATAACAACAATCAAACTAAAAACAGTTCCAATTCAAATTTAAATAACACTTCTAACAACCACAACTTGGCAAACAGCTCCATCTCTTCCTATTACAGTGACAATCCGAGAGACGAGTCCGACCTGTGTTCTAATAGTCGCGAAGAATCCACTCACCATGATCTTTCCGACTACACTTATTACCTTAAAACTGATCGAGATGTACAGTGGGTGATGGAAGTAATTTGCTACGGCTTAGGATTGCCCATTAGCACTAGCGAACACTATGAAACTGTTCGTGACTGTGTTCATATTTATTGTGAGTGGATGTTCGCTCTGATCCCCAACAAATCCAAAGCCAAGCTTATTCCTTATCCTGTTCGAGATGATCCTAATCATTATTTTAAACGTATTTTGCAACATTTGTACAATATCTTTGTGCCCAGGATAGGCAGCATCTACACCATTCAAAGTATACCTAGCAACACTGAGCTTAATATGACTGATATTATTTCAAAACAAGCTCTTCTCTGTCATCGAGTGCTGCGCACCATCTCTACCATTGCTGAAGACGAGTCTAATCTGATGGATGGAGACAGTTGGGACAATTTGCTTCTTTTTCTTCTGGGCATCAATGATGTTTTGCTTGCTCAGCCCAGTGAACGTGAAGACATTGGCACTCATCTTTGCGAAAGAGTCATTACGGTTCTTTTTGAAATTTGGATTGTTGCTTGCAAAAGATGCTTTCCCACTCCAAGTTATTGGAAAACTTTGCATTATTTATTTGGTACTTGGAGACATCGAGCTCAAGTAATTGAACAGTGGACTAGAGTCTGTCTTGTATTCACTCAACGACTTGTTCAACTTACTACTCAGGAAACCATTTCTGTAATTCAGGAATCTGCCAACTGTGATTTAGAGCACATGGATAAAGCTTTAATTGCAGAGTTCAAAACCAATAATGTACAATTCACTTCCACATTCTATTCTGCCTATATATCTAAATTAATTCAAGAAATGGATTACAATATTATTAGTCAGGCTTGGTATCGGTTTTTAATTACCATTAATAATCCTGTTGATTTAAGCTCACCTACTATTATTAGCAAAACTAAAAAGTTTTCAAACTTTGCCACCGAATGTGTTGTAGACCCAAGACAACATCCTTGCTTAGACATTTTACCTCAAAATTTTTATAAAGCTATAAAGGGATTAGCTCAATTAGTTAACACTTTTCTAGGCGTTAATATCAATTTATCTAATCCGGAATCGCCTGCATCTACTCATTCAAACGCATCTACAATTAATGGTAATTCTTCTGCAATTCACCATAGTTTTGAAAAAATTGCTATTACTCCACCAAATTCAAGAAAAATTAATCCGATGAAAAGTATTGGAAAACATGCCATTCTTGGTGGTTTACATTCAGTTAATAAAACTAATTCAAACAATAATCAAATTAGTATATCTTCAAATAATAATCAATCTTCGCAAACAAATCAAACTGCTAGTAATTGGTTCGCTCCTCCGATTTGTATTAATTGTACTTTAACCAAATATCATAGATATTATCTATATAGACCTAAAGTTAATTCTATTTTAAATATTTTCGGTAATTGGCTATTTAATTCAGCATTATTAAATGGTGATCCTGGAGAAAATTTGGTGTTAAGTAATGAGTTTAATTATGAATTAGAAAGATCTGGAAGTTCGACTTCTTTTACATCAATGAATTCAAACAATGTTGCTAGTAGTACCCTTAATCAAGATAATTTAGGTTTAACTTATCAAAATAGAAGAAATTCTAATGAAAGAGTTAGCATTGAAATTTCTTCTGCTTTATCTATTGAAAATTTTGAAGCAGGTATAGCTGAAGCTATTGGCACATTGTGCAGATTATTTTCATCTAAAAGAACTGACGAAGAAATATCATCAATTTATTATGCAAGATTCTATTTAGCACTACAATTTGGTTTGTCAGTTAAAGAGGTATTTAAATATTTAATTTTAATTTTTTAAACTTCAAATAAAGTATTAAAAAAAAAAAATTTTTTTTAAGCATATTCGTGGTCAAGTAATTTCAAGCATAATCTTAAATGGAACTCAATTATTTTCTCTTAATTTAAATGGCGTAAATATATTGATTCCCCATTTTTTAAAAGCAATTGAAATTATCTTATTGGAAAAAGATAGTAAATCTAAGTAATTATATCAAACATTATTTATTTTTAGAACAATTATTAATATATTCTCTTTTTTTCTAGATTTTTTTTATCTAGTTCAATGAATGAGTTGAGAAGAGGTTGTATAAAAATACTTTTGTCAATTCTTTGTTATCCTCTACATTTTACTAGTTTACCAATAAAAGGTATTTATTAATTTCTTATTCAATTTTATTAATAAAATATTTCTTTAGATTGTTTAACTGAAACTTTATCGTCGAACACATTCCAATCGCTAAGTCCAAAATTAATAAGTTTAATGGTTAATGCTTTACACACTGAAAGTGATTCAGTAAATTTACAGATGTTATTATGTAAGTTGTTTTTTAAATTGAACTCAATTTTAATATCAAATTTAATTTTTAGCCGGTTTTTTAACTTTAATTGAAGACACTGCAACTTTTGAAAATGAATCAGTTTTAGGATCAAGTAAGAAAAATCAAAATTTTAAGTAAATTATTTTTTAAAAAATTAATTTTTTAAGAATGTTTAGATTCAAAAAAAAGTGAATATACTTGCTCAGAAGATAAACTTAAAAATGATTATTCAAATGGTTTGCAATATCTAATATAAAAATAATTCAATTTATTAATTTTACCATATTTTTTTAGAAAGTGCTAAAAATTTGTATACAATCATTATTCATTCTATTTGTCATTTATTAGTTACGCAATGGAAAAATGACACACAAGTTAGTTTAGCAGCTTTAGAAGTTTTATCAGTTTTAGCTCGGACAAATATAAAAGATGAGAGCATTGAAGAATGTAAAAAGGCTACAAAATGGATTTGTGATTACATTGTAAATCAATGTTCAAGACCACCCCCACATCATTCAAAAGATATGCATTCTACTATAGTTGCTGCTTATCAATGTTTAACCGTTTGGTTTGCTGAACATTCTGATTTATTAAAAGATAATTCTTGTATTAACACTTTACTGGAAGTAATTGAACTTGGAATTTCTGGTTCTAAATCAACTATAAGTGACACAAGTGTAAAAATTAATTCCACATCTGGCTCAAGAAATGTTTCATTTTCAACTATAAATAAAGAAATGAAAGAACTTAAGCCTGCTTCAATGCGCGTCAGAGATTCTGCGGAATTCCTTCTTAATTGTTTAATGAATCAATTCGGTTCTACCCCTAAAGCGCCTTGTCCACCTGAATGCGTCAATGGATGTTGTGATATTAATGAAATAACATTATATAAATTATTAAATAAATCTGGAGAGGTTAATGATATAAATCTTGATGCTGCTTATAAAAAATTTAAATATTTTATAAGTGAAAATTCAGTTTTAATTGGATTTTTAAATATACCAAAAACTCAAAGTTGCATATGTTTGATTAGATCTCCTTATGGTAAATTTTGTTGGGAAATGGAATTTCAGCTTTGTTCAAAATTTCCTGAACAAGATCAAAATAATTTAACAATTCAAAGACCGATTTCTAATTTTAGCATTAATCCAAAAAGTTGGCCTGTTCCAAAACATTTTCCTGAATCTATTAACAAAATAAAAGAAACAAAACTGTAAGATTATTATTTTAATTAATTTTAAATATTAATTTACTTTTTTTTTAACTTTTTAGTGATAATGTCATTCCTTCATTAAAATCAATTATAAACCAGTCATCTTTAGAATATCAAAAAATTTATGAAAGTATTTCAAAAATAATTGTTAAACAAAAAGCTAATGAATTGACTATAAAACAAAAATGCATAAATGATCTTAAAAATAAACGTTTTGTTTGTGAAAAACCAAAGAAAATTTATAGTGATTTTGATTGTGCAAGGTTAATTATTAATCACCTGGGTTTATTTACGCATCAAACTGCTTATAGTTCAAATTTAAATTCTAATCAAATTATAAATTTAGATTCAAGTTGTAGCGATTTTCCTAATCAAATTAAATTATTAGATAATCTTCCATTAAGAACTTGTGATACCGCATTTATATATTATGTTAGAAAAGGGAGAATTCATCCACAAGAAATTTTAAATTCTGTTTTTTCAGCCAATTATGTTAAACCATCATTTATGGATTTTCTGTATAATTTGGGTACTCCAATTCACTGTAAACAACATTTTGGATGGACAGGAAATATATATACATCATGGAAATCAAATTTCAATGAAACTGAAACTTTTTCTTACGGTAAGAATTTATATTTATTATACAAATAAATAATAAATATTTTTTTAAAAGATTCTCATTATTATGCTGAACATGGAGGTTCCATATTTGATGGCCATAAAATGTCAATATATTGGTCTGATGTATCACATGAATTAGCATTTATTGTTCCTTCTAAAATAATTGAAGAAGAGGTTTCTTCATCATTCAATATAAATAATTCTACAACAAGTACAATACAAGGTTCTTTAACAAACTCGTGTACAACTGCTGAAGAAAAACTTTTACAAAGAGCAATTAGTCTTGAACAAAAATCGATTTCTAATTTTTCAGAAGATAATTTAAGTGCTTCGTCAAAAAATCCTTCAGATAGTAGTTCACTTTTAAAAAGTAATAATTTTTCTAACTCTAATGAAGAAACTAAGAAAAAAGGAAAACAAATGATTCATAGTAATATTGGTTGTGATTTAAAAATATTGATAATTTGGTTAGAAAATAGTGAAGATGAATATAGTTTGCCATTTGGTAATTAAAATAATTTTAATTATATTTAAATATTAATTTTTTATTTTTTAGATACTTTACTATCAACTACAAATATTGGCGTTGAAACTTCAAAAAGCAAAGATTATATTGCTATTTTAATTAATCCATTAAAAAATGGGCTATTTAGTATCAAAATTAATTCATCAATTGAAAAATTACCATTAGCATTACCATTAATTAATGGTATTGTAGTTAGTAAACGTTCTCTTAGTACATTTGTTAGAATAACAACTCTAAATTTTTATAAAAGAAGACGTTTAGATGTTGATAGGTATATACCTCTTTATTTTTAATTTTTATTAACTATTTTAATAATTAATTTTTTTTTTTAGTTTTCAACCACCTCATGTTAAAAGACGGTTAAAAGTTCAAGAAATTTCTAAAAAATTTAATTTGCATAACAATCAAGTCGATTTTTGCAATAGTTTATTTGATTAAAATACATATACAAGATATATTTTTTTAAACAATATGTATTAATTTTTTTTGTAAAAAATGTAATTTAAATTTGTTAATAATATACTTTTGTTTGTTAAGTTTATTATTTTATTTTATATATATTTTATACTTTAATGTTAAATTGTAAAATAAATGAAAATTTTTCTAGTTTAATTCATTATAATTTTTTTTTGTAATTTTATTTTATTAAACAATAATTCATAAAATATTATTAAAAAAAATGGATTTTTAATTAATTTTTAACAGCAACATGTTTTTATTTCTAAAGCAGAATCTGATTGCATTTTTCTTAGTTTTTTTTTACAATTTTGCATATCTTTAGTAATGGGTATTATAAATTTATTACAAATTGCACATTCCTGTAAATTAGAAATTGGATCTGTTATTGGATTAAATTCTATATTATTTGAAATTTGAATTTTTTGTTTATATGGTAATTTTTGATTTTTTAAACATGATTTAGAACAACTTTGATATGTTATAGAGTCTTTAGCCCATTTTGGTATGCTAACTTCATAAAGTAAATCATAATAATTAATATGAGACATTACAGGATTTGAAATTGAGCGTTTTAATTTATCAGATGCAGTTATTTTACATTTTTCACTAGTTTTTATTTGATTCCATTTTTTTTTTATTTCATCTTGATTTAATTGTAAATGTATTTTATTTTTTGGAATTTCAGTTTTTTTTCTTTTGAAAGATGGTCTATTAACAGCACTTTCAATAGGTTCAAATGAAAGTTTCATTGGTTTTAAACAATTTCTTTTAAATGGTTTTTTAATTTCAGTTTCAGATCTTTTTATGTCATTTGTTTTTTTCTTTATTTTAGATAAAGGGATCTTAGAATTTGATTTTTTAGTTTCTGCAGAATTAACAGCAATGAAATTTTTTAAATCATTTTTATCCTTTTCATTTTTAATTTCTTCTAGAACTATGTTTTCGTTTTTGATTTCTTCTAAAACTATGTTTTCATTTTTAGTTTCTTCTGAAATTTTGTTTTCATTTTCTTCTAAAAATGTATTATCATTTTTAAAATTATTTGGAAAAATATTATTTTCTAATTTAATTGAAACAATATTTTCATCTTTAATTTCTTTTAAAGTATTATTTTCATTTTTCATTTTATTTAAAATATTATTTTCGTTTTGAATCTCATCTAAAATTATATTTTCATTTTTCATGTCATTTGAAATATCGTTTTTTTGTTTACCTTCAGCTTTACTTAAAACAGAATCTTCATTTTTAATTTCATTAATAATTATACTATTATTTTTAAATTCTTTTAAACTACTATTTTCACTCTGAATCTCATCTAAAATTATAGTTTTATTTTTCATGTCATTTGAAATATTTTCTTTTTTAATTTTATCTATAATAGTATTTTTGTTTTCAATCTCATTTGAAACCATATTGTTATCTTCACTTAAAGTTTTATTTTCTATTTCAACTTTATCTAAAACAGTATTTTTATTTTTAATTTCATTTAAAGTTTTATTTTCAATTTCATCTAAAACAGTATTTTCACTTTTAATTTCATTTAAAGTTTTATTTTCAATTTCATCTAAAACAGTATTTTCACTTTTAATTTCATTTAAAGTTATATTATTTAAATTTTTTTTAATTAAATTAAAATTTTCGTTTATGTTTAAAGTAGTATTAAGGTTGTTTTGAATGTTTGTATTAATTTTATCATAAATATCTGTATTAGATAAGTTATCATTTTTATCTTTTAAATTAACGTTTAAATTATTATTTAAATTTTCTTTTTTATCTTTATTAATTTTAATAATATTTTTGATTTCATCATTATTATTTTTTTGATTTTTTTTAATTTTATCATCAATATTGTTGTTTAAAAGAATCGATTCTTTATCATTATATGATTTATTATTTATTTTATTATTTAAATTATTATTTGATTCTGATATATTATTTTGAGAATTTTTCTCATTTAAATTTAAACTATCGTTTTTTAAACTTTTATCATAATTAATTTCATTTATAATTTCGTCATGATTTGTGTTAGTATCGCAAACTAAATTTTTAATTGTTGCTTTATCTTCAATAAGTTTATTATTATCATTAATAGTATTTAAACTTTTTGAATTGTTTATATTTACAAAGTTGTTAATTAAAACTCCTTCATTTTCATCGATTTCAATAAAACTTTTTTTATCATATATTATTTTATCATTATTATCGTTTGGCAAATTTTCGTTAAAATCAGTTTGTTTATAATTTAAATCTTTATTGATAGATAAGCTTTCTCTAAATTTTTTATCTAAATTTTCAAGAATCTCATTTTTTTCATTTTTATTGTCTTCATTCAAAGATTTTTCATTTAAAGAATGTTGAGAACTACAATCATCATCAAAATCATTTACTATTTCATCATCTATTAAAGCATCTTCTTTATTTTTCATTAAGTTTTCTGATATTTCTTTTTTTTCTTCAAATGTAAGTTGTTTGATTGGTGTTTTAACATAAACTTTTTTATTTTCTTCTTGATTGATTTCATTATTTTGATTTAAAAAAGAAACTATACTTAATTTTCTTTCTGATTTAATAATTTCTGGAACTTTATTTTTAAAGGCACTTTTGTCTAAATCGTTTTTTTCTATTTCATCATTTAAATTAGATTTACTAAATTGCTTTGATTCTTGATTTTCTTTATCATCATAGGATTCACTTGAATAAGAACTTGATTTTTCAATTGCAAAATTTTTTTGTAAAAAACTTCGATTTACAGTTTTATTTAAAGTCGAATTAGATTCATTTAAATTAGAAATATTATTCACAATTTTTTTATCTTCTAATTTATTAAGTAAATTATTTTCACCTGAATTATTATTATCAATTGTATTATTTTCAATACTTTCATCCTCAAATGGTTTAATAAGATTACTTTTTGTTAATGATTCATTTAATTTTAAACTATCAGAATTATTTTTTTTTAATTTTGAAATTACATTATTAGTTTTTGTATTATCTTCTGAAAAAGAAGTTATATCTTGGAGCGTTTCATCTAATTTTTGATCTGATTCATCAAATTTATCATCTTTGGATTTATTTTCATTTTTTTTTAAAAAAGTTTGTGAACTTGCGATATTCTTTTTTATCAAATTATTTTTTGAGGTATCCTATAATGACAAATTATAAATAAAAATGGATTTTAATAATAATTACTTACATTTATTAAATTATTGCTTTTTAATTCAATTGTATTTGAAAATTTATTAATTTGATCTAAAAAAAATAATATAATAAATAAATAAAATTAAAAAACTAAAAATAATCAAACTTTACCATAAAGAAATTTTTCGTATAACCTATATGTAAATGGGCCACAAAAATCAGAAACTTTTGGATGATTAATTTGTTTTTTAAATTGATTAGCTAATTTTTTTACAATAATTTCTTCATTAGTGCGGGAAGCTCTTATTTGAAATTTTTTTAAATCTTGTAACTCTTTAAGAATTTTTCTTTCAAATTGATACCTAAAAAAAAAAAAATATTTAATAATTAAAATAAAATCAAAAAATATTTTATACTTTTGAATTGATTTTTCAGCTGTTTTAATTATTTCTCCATTTTCGTCTAATTCTTCAAGATTTAAGTTTTCTAAATTAGATTTGCTTCTTGGTAATTTAAAATTAGAAACATTTAATTTTTTTGTCAAAAGCTTTGAATTTCTAGAATCAACTTTTGGTCGAACATGGGAAAAATCAAGATTATATTTAATTTTATTATCGTGATATGATTTATAATGTAATCGGTGTAAACATTTTGAATCTGATTTTTGTTCATTAAAATATAATTGATCATTTAAATTTTCACTTGAATTTTCAAATTCATTTTTTTTATTTAACTTGTCATTTCTTAATTCAAATGTTGAACTCGATCTAACAACTAAATTACCTAAAGATTGTAAATTTGTATTCTTTTTAAATAAATTTTCTTGATTTAGTCTTTTTTTATTTGAAAAAGCATTTTTTTTTAAAGATTTATTTTCATATTCTGGTAAATGTGAATAATTTAAATTTTTAAGTTCTGGTATACTTTGTTCAGTTGAAACAGATTGAAAATCTTTAATAGAACTAGAAATAGATTCGGTTTCTGAATCAATTTTATTAATTTTATTTTTCTTATTAAATTTATCTGTATTAGATGTTATTGAATTATCTATATTAACAAGTTTAAAAGTAGCTGTATTTGTTGAACTTGAAATCGAATCCATTGAATTTTTAAAGTTACAATTTAAATCACATGTTTGCATTTTTTGCTTTAATTCTTTTTCATTTGTTTGTTTATTTTCAATTGTTTCATTTATTAATTCTGACATGTTTATATTTTCTAATTTAAATAAAGAGTTTTTTAAGTTACTTTCATTATCCTTGCTATTTATGAATTGATTTTGAATTTCATTTAAATTATTAAGGTTTGTATAACTTTTGCTAAATAAATTTTTATTTAATTTAAGGGACCTTTTTTTGATTGGTTTCATTTTTCTTTTTGAACTATATCCCCCACAATTAAAATATACATTAGTTATAATTGATTGTGTTTTTGGTTCTGCGTAATAGTCAATCAAGGAGTTCGATGAAGGTAAAGCAAGTTCCCTATTTTTTTCATTAAGTAAATGTGTTTTTGCACGAAAAAAAACTGGTTGACTTTGAGTTCTTGGAGAAAGAATAGGTTGATTTTGATTTTCCATATTCATAGAATCAGAAGACAAAGGTTGCGCAAAGGTCAAATTATCTAAATGTGTGTCATGAATTCTATGCAGTGATTCATTTTTTACACTTAAATTGGTCATAAATTTGTTATTGATTTGATCAGACACCATTGGAGACATGCTTTTACTTGAGTTTATTGTGTGTTTTTCATTATATTGAACGTTTTGCTGTTGGGCAGGTTGATTTTCAACTGATTGATCAGAAAAATTAGGTTCAATTAAATTAGGATTGCTTTTGCTTATTAAACTATTAAGACCTAATTTGGATGCAGGAAATGCTCCATTCATCATCAAAAATCTTGCACAGCCTCTAAAGTTTCGTTGTAAAGCTAAATCCAAAGGCGTAACCATTGAAATTCCAAACTGTTCTCTTTTGTTACGACTTTTGATTTGAATTAAATTATTATAGTCTGACTGAATATTGTCGAAGTTTCTTTGTTTCATTAAAGCATTAACTGAAGCACCATAATCAATCAGAATTTTACAGAGTTCGATGTTGTTAGTTTGACTAGCTAGATGAAGGCAGGTGCGGCCAAAATTATTTCCCGCGTTTACTGCTGATGGATTTATGCTTAATATCCAACAAACCAGTTCTAAAAATTAATAGGCGTAGTTAAAATTATAGTTCTAGAATTAAATTGAAAGTAAAATTTTTTTTAATTACCTTTACGTCCACTGCGAACCGCTTCATGAAGAGGCAATTCCCCTTTTGCGTTGCGTTTCCACAATTCAGCGTCATATTCTTCTACTAAAACACGACAAATCAAATATTGTCCTATTTTTTGTGTTAAAAACAAGGATTAACAGGTTAACAAAAGTTAATAATCTTAAAATATTTTTAAAAACTACCTTTAGAAGCTGCACAATGAATAGGAGTCCTTCCTTTATAATCCATAGCGTCTACAAAGCTACCATAAGTTAAAAGAAGGCGACAACCATCAACAGATCCAAAAGTAGCTGCATAATGCAGTGAAGTAGCACCAATTTTATCTTCTAATAAAATGTTGGCATTTCCATATTTAAATAAAGTTTCTATACAAGACAAATTGCCTTTACTTGCTGCACAATGTAATGCTTTTATTTGATAATAAATTATTTGAATAAAAAAATATTACTTTAATGAATTTAAATTTACGTGAAAAATAAGAATAATTAAAATATAAAATGAGATCTAAAAAAATTTACCAGATAACCCTTCGCGATCTTGAGCATCTACATTAGCATTGGAGTATAAAAGTTCTTTTATAGCTTTACTTTCACCACATGTAGCAGCCCAAATTAATGGAGTTCTTCCATCATTATCTTTACAATTTATGTCAATTTTATTGGATCTTAATAATCTTGATAGTATTTTTAAAGCTTTTGATTTTTCTAAAGGTTGATCATTTGCAATTTTACTGCGCTTAAAATCATTATTAAAATAATCATTTTTACTTTTTTTTTTATAATCACTATTTTCTTGAAAATTTAGCCAATTGTTTTCTAATTTGATATCAAAAAATTTAACTTTTGAGTGTAATTGAGCCGCATAATGAAGACATGTGGCCCCATGCACATCTCGAACACCTAATCCTTGCACAAAATCTTGAGTGGTGTCTTTATTTGCCGATTGTTCTACAGTTATTGTACAATTGGAAGACAGTTTTTCACTTGCATCTATCAATAAATCTAAACATTCATACTCTTCACAAATAACAGCCCAATGAAGTGGAGTATGCAATTCGTTATCTGCTGATTGAATGAGTAGAGCAAAAATTGGAGAAGAAATTAACTTTTTACCTTTGGTACATAGAAAATGTATCAAACTAACATTTCCATTGATAACTGCAAGATGAACAACAGTTAATCCTTGATAATCTGTGATTAAAATTAATTGAGGGTAAGTGGCTAATAAATATTCACAACAAACATGATTTTCGCTTTCATTTGCAACACAATGATGCATCAACGTTCGTCCATCAGCATCACGTAAATTACAAATAGCATTATTAAATCCATTTAAAGTTTCCACTAAATTATTGTTTTCATCTACATCTTTTTGTCTCTGTTGTTCAAATATTTTTAAAGCTTTTTTAAATTTTTCTAAATCATTACAATTTCTACACAGTTCAAATAAAAGATTTTCACCATTTTTATTTAACATTTTGTTTTAAATCAAAAATAATTTTACTTAAAATCTAAAATTAAAAACATAAAGAAAATAATTTTACACTTAAACAAAAATCATTAAATTAATTTAAATAAGAAATTTTTCTTTGACTTAAATTGCACAAATATTAAATCCCGCCATGTGGTAAAGTGTGCCAGTAGAATTAAATTTATTTTTTGGTCGGTAATTCTAACCTAACTAGGTCTAAAATAATAGATGTAACATGCAACCTGATTTGGTTTAATTCTGCGTACACAGTAGCAGATTGTCCTAGAATCGGTGAAATAATTTTGCTTGCACGTTAGTGTTCTAATTATTAGAGCAAGGTGCTATTGTGTTTGCTTGTTCCAATCAGACCACTGTAAAACTGGTCATTATAATCGGGTATCAGGTTAGTTAATTACGATAATATGGTAACTGACCGACTTGCTAAAAAATGCGCATTCTTTAGTCAATTAAAGTTTTATTGTATCAAGACCGTGACACATATGAAATTATTTTTTTTTTTTTTTTTTTGTTTTAACACTGCATTCATTTATTTATCTTTATTTTATTAGAAAATGTTTTTTCACATTTTATTAACATGATTAAAATTATTATTATTTTCAAATTAGTTATTTATTTATCTTATTTCACATAAATTTAATTATATTTAAAAAAAGTGATTTTCTAGTAGATTAATTTGAAAAAATAATATTTGACGATTTTTTTTTTAACTTTTTCGATCAATCAAAGTTTAATACAATAAAAAAAAAATATTTTACAGATCAAATAAATTAACTGATTTGATTATAAATAAAATTAAGATAAATATATAAAATACAAGGTCTTGAATAGCTCTATAACAATCTAAATATAAAATTTTATTTAATCGGTTTAAACATAAATTCAGATATGACAATACTCATAACTGGTTTCTATGGCAAGCAATCATTCTCTTGTTGGCAGTATTTGTTACTTCTAAAATTTTACTATTTATATCTTAATAAATGTGTAAAAAATGAAATTTTAATGTTTTATGTTTATCAGTATGGTAATTAAATTAAAAAAAACTTCAATTTTTAAAAACAATTTAAACTCATTTAATGAAAAAATTAAATAATTGTTAAATAATTTTGTTTAAATTAAACTATTACAACATTTCCAACTTTAAATTCCCATGCTGGACTTGACATTTTACCATCTCCACCTAAACTATATGCTAATACCCGAAGTTTATAAGTTTTTCCTGGAATTAAATCTGAAATTATAGCTTCTAAATCTTGACCATCTAAATATTTGTAAGCTTCTTTAGCTGAAATTAATGGTTGATCTGTTTGCCAATAACGAACTTTATAACCAATAATTGGTTCTTCATTAGATGTAACAGAAACTCCTCTCCAAGTTACTCGAATCGTATTTGAGTCTACAGCATATACTTGTACATTTACTGGTGGCCTTTGAGGTGCAGCTTTATAAGTTCGACTTAAAGCTGGTTCAGATTCAGGACCAGAACCAGCATCATTATAAGCCATAACTGAAACATAATATTCAGTGTTTGGCAATAAAGCAACTATTAATCCATTATTTTGTGGTCCTCTGTTTAATAAAGTTAAAGCATCAGTTTGTGCATCTTTTCCATTACGCCAATACTTTATACGATGACCAATTAATTTACCACGTATCTTTTCTCTTGTCTGTTCAATTGGAGTCCAACTAATTTTTAATGCAGTAGAGTTATAAGGTTCTGCCCGTACCAAACTTGGTTGTATTTGAGGCATTGCTTCAGCTGAATAAACTGAAACAACATCACTTTCAGGACCTGGGCCTATTGAGTTAATTGCTTGAACTTTAACTAAATATTCAGTATAATAATTTTCTTCATTAATGTTTATAGTATACATTCCAATATTTCCTAACGTAGACAATTCTTTTTCATAAAATTCCTGTTTAGAATTAACCGGTTTATAATATATCTTATACCAAATAGAAGGAGCATGCCAAAATTGAGGTGGCAAAGGATCCCAAGTTATTGTCAAAGTTCCAGCTTTACCACCGCCTCCGCCTATATTAGATGGATATTTAAAAGGTTTATCTTTATCAGTATTGTATAAAGGAGAACTATCTGAGCATTGTCCACTTCCTAATTCATTTATTGCAGATACTCTAAATTCATAAGTTGACCATGGAGAAAGAACATTTTTTAAATAAACATATCGCCTATTAGAAGATTGATCCAGCATAAAATTTGTTATGTATCTTGCAATTATTCGCCATTCATGATTATGATTTGTTTTGCCTTCAATATTATAAGCAATAATATTTCTTCCATTATTACTTCCATCAGTCCATAAAATTTTTGCAGATGTAGCTGTAATATCTTCTGCAAGTACTGCTCCTGGTTTATTTGGAGGTCCATTTACAATCAGTTCTGTATTTGCAAAATTAAAGCCAATTGCCGTTTTGATTACACACGTATATATTCCAGATTCAGCAAATGTAATATTATTTAAACGCAAATAACCTGGTTCATAACCAATACTAAATTGTGGTTGGATTGTGAAATTAATTTGCATATTATTATGTAACCAAATATATGCAATGTCCAATTCATTATTTGAATGAGCTTTACATGGCAATTCAATTGTATCACTTAATAAAGATACAACTTTAGGAGTAGGTTGTTTAATTACATGTGGTTCTTCAAAAACTGTTAAATAACCACTTGTTTGAGCGAAACCGTACTCATTTTGAACAATACAAGTGTATTCACCTTCATCTGTTAAATTTACAGGATTAATAATTAAATAACCATTATTTAATATTCTGAATTTTCCTCCCAATACTAAATGTGCATTGTTTTTTTTCCATTGAAATTCTGGAAAAGGTATTGCTTCTGGTTTACATGGAATAGTAAAATTTGTTCCGGCAGAAGCAAACATTTCTTTGTCTAAATGTTGCTTAAATATAGGTTTTAAAGAAACAATTTTTAGTTGGGCTGAACTATATTTGATTCCTAAATGATTAAAAGCTTTGCATTGATACATGGCATTATCTCTATACGGATTTAAAGACTCAATTGTAAGTGTATTATCAATAATCTTATAACGCATTGCATCTTCTGGATTTAAATTTTGTATAATTAAAGGTTCGCCATTTTTATACCATTTATATTGTACTACTGGAATCCCAAAAGCTTCACATTTCCATTCTAATCGTGAACCAACTCCCATTACTTGATTTTCAAGTGGAGAAGTGAATATTGGAGGTGATTGAACAGATAATGTGACAGATTTCACAATTACATCTCGTCCACTTGATGCTGTGCAAACATAATCCCCAATATCATCAACTTGCATTTTTGGGATTTCAAGTACTCGATTATGACTACTTAATATCGCACTACTTGGTAAGCTAATTTCTCTACGATCCGTAAAACTTAATCTTGTCCAATTATAATATGGAACCGGATATCCAAATGCTAAGCATTCTAATCTAACTTGCTCACCAACTATAGGAGCTTCAGGAAATGATTTAGGAAAATTATTAGGAAACAATAATTTTTGATTATCAGATGAAGGTTCTAAGTTCAAACTAAAAAATGGACCAGTTCGACCAGTTGAAGAAATAACACTCTGTACATTACATGAATAATTAGCTTTATCAATTATTTCAAGTGAGGAAAAATATAAATTACTATCTTTTGAAACAAATACTCTTTGATCCTCTTCAATAAAACTTGGAAATGTGTTTTTCACCCAATAATAATTAACAGTAGGATGATGGTGAGGAGCATCACAACTCAGAGATTTTCCCCAATTAGTTTTTCCTAATTCATTAGATCGTTTTTTATTAAATTCACCAATAAATCCAAAACTAAATTGCATTGTTTCTGAAATAATTGTTCCGAATTCATTTGAAGCTTTACAATGATATCGACCTCGATCTGTATGCTGTTGTGGATTATAAACAGTCAATGTTCCATCAGTTTGAGTGTATCTATTATCTTCTAAAGGATCGATTAAACGGGCTTTAATTTCGTTGTTTGCAAAATATTCTTCCTTGTACCATGAATAATTAGGGACGGGATATCCAGAAGCCTCACATCTTAATGAAATATAATTATGTTGGGATCTTCCAGATAGATCAAAAACAACTGGTTTGGGTTCATTAATAAACTTAGGACCACGTGGTATTTTTGCTTTTTCATTTATTATAAGTCCATAAACTAGATTGTTAATAGTTCTATTAGCAAACGCAGGATTCAACAAGTTGTTAGTATTAAAATAATTTCCATAACTTCCATAATTCGGCCCATAACTAGGATTTAGAAATTGTGCATCAATAGTGTTCTGCAAAGTGATTGCTAAAATTGTTAAAAGTTTAATCATTTTCTAACAAAATTTGTAATTTTTGAAGATTTAGAAATTTTGGATGTTTACTCTTGCATTAATTTTAATAAAGAAAATAACTTTATTAAATAAAATATATCACTAAATAAAAAAAAGTAACAATTTTTTCACCAAATTAAAAAATTTTAGCAAAGTTATAAGTAAATTAAAAATAAGAACTTTGTAAAAATTCTTAATTTATCATGGTAAATAAGTTAAAAAGAAACAAATATTTAATCTAACTTAACTTTCAAGGTATAGATTTTGAGAACACACCTTGAATGTTTTGTTTTGGTTTTCAGCGTTACCATGCGCGATCTAACATTTGGGGATAAAAACTTTATGTTGGCCCCAAAAGTAAAAGTTTTTGATACTCAGTCATTTTATTAAATCAATCGATAATTTTATATTCACAAAATATATTGCCATGGTAAATGGTAGTCATTAGTAAATAATATTTAGTAGAAAAAATCACAATATCAAATTTAAATTAAATTCCTATTTATTGACTTTGTCAAGTACAAGCTTATCTAAATCTTTAATATCTTTAAGAGAAAAAGTTGCACTCCCTCGTTCAACTGGTTTTGGCTGAGACTCATGTGGCTTCCATCCAATAAAATTAATTACATGAAAACTAGCGGGAACAAAACTTTCTTCGGTGCCATACATTTCTTTGTAAATCTGTAAATAATACATTATAATTGATTAATGGTATTCAAAAATAACTTTTTCTTACAGCAGCGGCAGCTAAAATAGTGTCTCGATGTAGATGAACTTTACGATTCCACGATGCATTATTTTCAGCCATTCCTTTTAAATCATTCATAAGTTCAAAAATGCTTGGATAATTTATTTTGATTTCATCACAATCAATAGTAAGCATATTAAATCCTGCATTTTGTAGCAAACTACCCACATCAGCTGGTTCTACAAACGGACTTATATGCGGTGCAAATCCTCCTTCTCGTTCTAACTCAGCTAATTGCAGTGCACATCGTAATTGATAGAGAGTTTGTCCACCTAAAAATGAACCCATAAAAACTCCGTCTTTTTTCAAACAATTTAAAATCTTAAATCAAATATAAAAATTTTAAAAAAC
Source organism: Pyemotes zhonghuajia (assembly GCA_025170145.1). Lineage (NCBI taxonomy): Eukaryota > Metazoa > Arthropoda > Arachnida > Trombidiformes > Pyemotidae > Pyemotes > Pyemotes zhonghuajia. The sequence goes on along the minus strand of CM045846.1, from coordinate 16,654,854 downwards.
ATTTAAATTCGCAATAATTAATATCTAAAATTCCTTACTGATTTAAAAGTTTGTGGTAAATAATTTACCCAATGTAAACTTAAATTAGATACCACAATATCAATAGAATCATTTTTAAAAGGCAAACTTTCTTCATCAACTAATAATTTGTGAGCCAAAATATTTTTAGGCAAACTTGTTTTTTCCAGATAAAGAGGAGAGTTGTCACATAAAATTACATTTTTCACAATATCCTAAACAAAAATTTCCAAATAAAATTATTATTTATTATAATTTTTTTTAAAACTAAATTTACATTTGTGAGATGAGGAGCAATAAATCCTTTGCCACAACTTAATTCCACCAAAATATCGAATTCTCTTTTTAAAAATAAAAAATCAACTTGCAAATTTATTTAAAAAATTTAAATTATTCACCTTTTAATATCATAAAGCCTATCTGCCAATCTATAACCGATTTCATCTTTTAAATAATTAAAAACATTGTGATCTGAAGCTTTAATCGCTACATTTTTTTGATGTAATTTAGTTTTTCTATCAAATATATTCAAATTAGAAATAGTTGAAAAACTATGTTTTAAATTCAATTGCGATTTCACATTAATCAAACAATTTGTATAATTTAAATTAATCTTTTTTGAAATTTTGTTTACTACCTTTAATTTAGTAAATTGATTCATATTTAATAAAAAAAATATATATTAAATCTAGCATTTATTTATTTTAATAATTAATGTTTATATTTGTAATTTATAAGCCGTTAGCAGCTATTTAAGACGGCGCTTTTTCAAGCCGAGATTTAAGCTGAATTTTTAAAAGTTTTTTAAGTATTATTATTTATTTTTTAATTAATTTTTAATTATTATTTTATTTTTTTTCTTTATAAAAATTTTAGGTCAAAATAAATAAAAATAATAAATTAAAGCTTAAAAAAAATAATTGTACTAATGTCATTAATTATTTTAATCATTTTTATTTAATTAATTTTTTAATTATTTATTTTTTTTAATTTTTAAACTTTTGCATTAATTTTGTTTTTTTATTTTTGAAATAATTGAACCAATATTTAGTTATTTAGCATATAAAAGTGTCGATCATAAAAAATGTCATGTGAAACAGTAGAAAATCCGTTATTCAAAAACAGCTAAAAAAATATGATGATAAATTTAATGACGAAAAATATATATTAATTAAATTAGATAAGAAAAAATTAAATTATAAGAATACAAAAAATTAATAGAAAGTGTTTGTAAACAAATATTAACCGTGAATCATTTGGCTAAAATTGCCTGTATTTGGAAACTAAATGTTTTAACACATTTTTTGTAATTATCTTATCTAATAAACTGATTAAAAAGATACATTGCTAAGCAATTACCTTATTTAGATTTTTCAACAAAATTATCTATATTGCACACGAATCTAATATATATATGATTCTCAATTTAAAGGAAACATTAATAATTGTAATTTCTAAATGAATATTCGTTTTGTAAACCTTACCAACATTAATAAAATCTTATTATTTTTTAGCTAATGTAGCATTCACGTGTAAATATGATTGCATTAAGGTTTAATAAAAAGATCAATTTAAATTTGATCAAATTCAAAAATTTACAAGTTTTTGAAAATCATCATTTAAGTAAACGTTTAACACACTTTGATACCAAAAAAAATGAAACTACATATAAATCCGATTATTTTATTAATCGACATATTGGGCCAAACGAAAACGAAAAAAATGAAATGCTTAAAGTTCTTGGTTTTAAAGTAAGATTAATTAAAAGCTTAAACTTAATTTTTTCTATTAATATAATTAAAAATTTTTTTTTTTTTTTTTTTTAGAGTATAGACGATTTGATAAATGCTACAATTCCAAGCAAAATACGTTTAGGTCGAAGTTTATCCTTAAATGAACCTTTTACCGAAAGTGAAATGATTAGATATCTAAATAATATTTCCAAATTAAATAAACCTGAATGGCGAAGCTATATTGGAATGGGATATTATAATTGTATAACTCCACCAGTTATAATGAGGAACATTTTTGAAAATCCAGGTAAATTGATCTTTATTTTCAAAATTTGTTTCTAATTTTTTATTACAGGTTGGATTACTCAATATACTCCCTATCAAGCTGAAATTGCCCAAGGAAGATTAGAATCATTACTTAATTATCAAACAATGATTTGTGACTTAACTGCACTTCCTATGTCTAATGCGAGTCTATTAGATGAAGGAACAGCAGCTGCAGAAGCAATGCAAATGGCTTTAAGGCATCACAAAATGAAAAAACAAGTATTTATGGTTTCATCAAATGTACATCCTCAAACATTATCAGTCGTACAAACTAGAGCTGAAGTTCTTGGAGTTGAAATTAAAATGTTTGATGGTAAAATTTCTTTATATTTATATTAAAAATAAATTTCATTACATTAATATATAATTTAGAAACAAATCCATCGACATGGCAAACTAGTAACTTTGACAAAGTTTGTGGATTACTAGTCCAATACCCTAATACAGATGGAGAAATAATAGATTTACAAAAAATAAATGATTTATGTGAAAAAAACGATACTATCTTGATAACTGCTACAGATTTATTAGCTTTAACGTTGATTAAACCTCCTGGAGAATATTCAGCAGTGCAAATAGCTATAGGTTCAGCTCAAAGATTTGGTATACCTCTAAATTATGGTGGACCACATGCCGCATTTTTGGCCACTAAAAATAATTTAACACGCTTAATGCCTGGAAGAGTAGTAGGAATAACCAAAGACTTTGAAGGTATCTTTGATAATTAAATTAATATGTAATTATTTTTGATGACATTTTTTTTTTTATCTTTCCAGGTAATCATGCTTTAAGATTAGCTTTACAGACAAGAGAACAGCATATTAGACGAGATAAAGCTACTTCCAATATTTGTACAGCACAAGCTCTATTAGCAAACATGAGTGCAATGTATGCAATTTATCATGGCCCAGATGGATTAAAAAATATTGCTAGTCAGGTACATTCTAATACAGTAGAACTTGCCAATGCGATAAATGATACAGGCAAGCACAAAGTTTTAAATAAAATTTATTTTGATACCATTAAAGTTAAAATTGACAATTTAAAAACAATCAAAAAAAGAGCTGCAGAAAAAAAAGTTAATTTAAGGTAAATTGAATTTTCAAAACTATTTTTAATAAATGAAAAAAAAATATTTATTATAATATTTTAAATAAGGTATTTTGACGATGAAAAGCATGTCGGAATATCATTGGATGAAACAACAAATTATGAAGATTTAAAAGATTTAAAGTACATTTTTAATGCGGAAAAGGTATAATTTATATTTTTTTTTTAAATTTTAATTAATTTTTATTTTTACATAATTTATATAAATTAAATCTAAATTAAAAGAAAAATGAATTCAATGAAAGTAATGTTTTACCAAAATCATTAATCAGAACCAGTGAATATTTAAAACATAAAATATTTAATAGTCATCAAAGTGAAACTAAGATATTAAGATATATGAAACAATTAGAAAATAAAGACATATCTTTGGTACATTCAATGATTCCATTAGGTTCATGCACAATGAAATTAAATGGCACAACAGAAATGTTGGCATCCTCATTGCCTGAATTTGCATCAATTCATCCATTTGTACCATTAGATCAGAGTAAGGGTTACTTAGAAATGATGAAACAATTAGAAAATGATTTATGCGAAATAACTGGATATAAAGCTGTTTCTTTTCAACCTAATTCTGGTGCACAAGGAGAATATGCTGGTTTGAGAGTTATTAAAGCCTATCTTGAAGCTCAAGGTCAATCAGAAAAAAATGTAAACTTAAATATAAATGAATGTTTTTGTTTAATTTGACTAAAAACTTATTTTTAGGTATGTTTGATACCAGTTTCAGCCCACGGTACAAATCCAGCATCAGCTAGAATGGCTGGATTTCAAGTAGAAGCAGTTATGGTGGATAAAAAAGGAAGAATCGACATTTCTTATTTAAAATCTAAAGTATATAAATTTATTTACATATCAATTATTTTAAAGTTAACTTTAATTTTTTTTTAAATTTAGTTGGAAAACCATAAAAATAAAATTGCATGTTTGATGGTAACGTATCCATCCACTTTTGGTGTTTATGAAGAAACAATTCAAGAAATTTGTTATTTAGTTCATCAAGAAGGTGGTCAAGTTTATTTAGATGGAGCAAACATGAATGCTCAATTAGGGTTATGTAGGCCAGGTGATTATGGAAGTGATGTGAGTCATTTAAACTTACATAAAACTTTTTGTATACCTCATGGAGGAGGTGGACCTGGTATGGGACCAATTGCAGTGTAAGTATTTTAACTTTTAAATAATACTAATTTACTAAAAAAATTAAATTCAGTAAAGAACATTTAGCACCGTTTCTTCCAAATCATCCAGTTGTTGAATTGCAAGGTAAAAATAGTTTTGGCTGTGTTTCAGCAGCTCCTTGGGGTTCAGCTGCTATTTTACCAATATCTTGGTCTTATATCAAGATGATGGGAGCAAAAGGATTAAAACATTCATCAGAAATTGCAATTTTAAATGCAAATTATATGTCTAAAGTTTTAGAAAAGCATTATAAAATATTATATAAAGGTAGGGTTAAATGTTCTATATTGAATCAGATAAATTAAAACTTAACTTTTTTATTAACTTTTTGTTTTAATAAGGTAACAACAATACGGTCGCACATGAATTCATTGTGGACACAAGAGACCTTAAGAAAAAAAGTGGTATAGAAGCAATGGATATAGCAAAAAGATTACAAGATTATGGTTTTCATGCGCCAACAGTAAGTTGGCCAGTGACCAATACACTGATGATAGAACCGACTGAATCTGAAGACAAAGAACAATTAGACAACTTTTGCGAAGCAATGATCAAAATAAGAGAAGAAATTGCGAAAATAGAGAATGGAACATGGGACAAAGAAAAAAATCCGTTGAAGGTAAGATTTAGAAGTTATTGATTAAGAATTTTTGAAAAAGTTTTTATAAAGTTTAACGGTGTTTTTGTAGAGTTTGATTAGTTTTTTATGAAGATTGACTGAGTTTAAATTAAAATTTAGTTAAATTTAAATTAAAATTTAGTTGAGTTTAAATTAAAATTTAGTTGAGTTTTAATTAGAATTAAGTTGAGTTTTAATTAGAATTTAGTTGAGTTTTAATTAGAATTTAGTTGAGTTTTAATTAAAATTTAACTGAAGTTTGTTGTGGCGTAATTTTTTGTTTGAATAAAAAATTTAATTGATTAAATGAATTTTATTTTTGTTTTTTAGCAAGCACCACACACCCAGAGAATGGTTTCTTCCGATAGTTGGACAATGCCATACAGTCGAAGAGAAGCTGCGTTCCCTGCCGTAAGTTTAAACTGGATTATACCTGTTTAACCACATTCACAAGTACAATGATATAATGTTTTAATCACGCATTCTTATATAGACAAGAGTTTGAGCAATTAACAAGTTAAATCGTCACCTTGAATCTAATTTTTTATTAATTTGTAGAATTTCGTGAGGCCAGAGACAAAAATTTGGCCAACAGTTCGCAGGACAGATGATACCTATGGAGACACGAATCTATTTTGCACATGCCCACCTATGCAGTGATTGAGGCGTGCAATACCTTTGTAGTTTTTCGTTGCCATTGTATATTTCAAATAGCTGCTTGACCGTCTTAAATAAAGTTTTTACTTACGCAAATTTTCATTCATTTCTTAGTTGAGCTTGTTTAGAAACTTTTTTAGATAATACTTCTTGAGACAGCCTCTTAAGACAGCTGAAACTTGTAAACAGGTGCGATCTTGGCTTGTGCGCAGTGGAAATAGCGTTTGCTGGAAATAATTTTTGTTTACATTTTGCCATTATGCTTAATGGTAAGTTCACTTGCTTTCACTAATTGGTGAAGACAAAGAAACCAAACTATGGCAATTGTCTAGCAATCAAAGATCAGCTCTTCTATCAGTTTAATCGTGGTTAAAATCTTATTCCAGCCAGATAACCAATATGATAAGTTTCCATACTTTACAAATAGTGGCATCGTGATAATCTGCAGCTGATTTACGCCCAAAGAAACAGAGTTTAGTTACGTCTGAACACTTATGCATTACTTGAACAGTTTTATCATTTCTCAGTAAACACAGAGCATCATCAACAAAATGGGAATTTGTTTAGGAAAAAGTATTTGCAACGGCAAATCTTTCCATCAGAACAGTGTTCGCAATGTCAACATCAGTCTATCGGAACTTAACAATTTAAATGGATGCTTTTTGGACACTAGTTCCGGCTTTAACTTTTCTCAGTCTACTTTGCGGATGTTGCGGTTAAACTCGAATAATAACAATTACAGTTCTATCGACAAGCTTATTCTTGAAACTCTGGAATTTGTTCGCAATTCTTTTAACAACGAACGAGAAATGCCCGAAGCTCTTAAAATTCTGCAGACTATTGCTGAAAAAGAAAAAGGATGGCTTCTTGTAGTAAACTCCATTATTAATGTGATTCCCATTGAAGATTCTCTCGGACCTGCCTTAATTTTGCTTCTGCTGGAAGTCTGGTCTTTACCCACCAGAGAACCCATGATTAAACTAAACGACATTCTCATTCATCTAGACCAAACTTATTCCAAGTTTATTTCTGCTAAGGAAAAGTGTGGATGCAAGAGCTCAAATTTTACCAAAAAGGTGTGTAACAGTCGCAATTGTAAAGTTATCTTAGGATATGCTAAACACAGAAATTTATGTACTGTGCTTGTTTGTCTTTCGGAAAAATTGGCCGGGCCTAATTCGGTCTTGCTTATGACAGACAATGTATTAAATTATTTAGTGTCCAATTTAAATCCAAACGTCGAAGTTTCTATCATTCTTTTCTCTTTAATTGCTCTAGAAAAATTTGCACAAACAAGTAAGTTTAACTTTTTTATTTTTTATTTTTATCTAATTTTTTGTTCACCACTAGATAAAAACAAGTTTAAAATTATCGACAAACTTGACTCTTTAGACGAAAACCCGTTGTTTCAACTAGAAAAATGGTTTGATGATAATGATTTAAATAAGCATCAAGTCGGATTTTGTGCGAAATGGTGTTTAGATAACTTATTTATTCGTAAAGACAGAACTTTCTCATTTGAAAATGTTAAAAATGATCATATTAATGTTATACTGAATCCCAATGATGCGGGCGAATATCTTAAAATTTCTGCTAACGGACTAATTGCTAGAAGTGATTCAAGTTTATTTGAAAGTGTTAGGTCTACTTTTCAAATAGACGAAGGTAAACAAAAAAAAAAATATTTTATGACTTTTTTAATTATTTTTACAATTTTAGGCATTTGGTACTATGAAGCATATTTAATTACTTCTGGTGTAATGCAAATTGGTTTTGCTACTAAAAATTCAAAATTTATGAGCGAAGAAGGCCATGGAATTGGTGACGATGAATATTCTTTAGCTTATGATGGATGTAGACAATATATTTGGTATAAAGCTGAAAATTTTATTAAAATTGAAAAGCACAAACCATGGTCTGCTGGTGATACCTTAGGTTGTTTAATTGACTTAGTTAGTTTTAAAATAATTTTTTATCTTAATGGTGTACCTATTCCACCAATTAACAATGTTTTTAAGTTTGCTAAGACTGGTTTTTATGCAGCAGCAAGTTTTTTATCTTTTCAAGAGTGTAAATTTAATTTTGGATCAGAGCCATTTAAATATCCTCCTAAAAATATTAATTTTAATTCATTTAATGATTTTGGAAAATTAACTGAAGAAGAAAAAAAAATTTATCCCAAACATATTCAATTATTAAAATTACTTTCTACTACTTTTAAAGAAAACGAATGTTCAATTTGTTATGATGGGCAAAGTACTGTGACATTAATTCCATGTAAACACAATGGCTTTTGCACAAAATGCGCCTTGCAGCTTGAATGCTGTCCTTTATGTAGATCAGAAATTAGCGAAAGAGAAGGTCTTCAAACTTAATTTATTAGTAAAGCCAATATTTTACTAAAAACGTGTACAATGATAAACTTTTCTCGTGCAAACTTAACTCTCAAGTACTTTATAAAATGTTATTAAATTATAATTTATTTTATTATATTTGTGAATTTTAAATATAAAAAAATAAAGCACAAATAAAGAGTTTATTTTTTGTTATTTTGCTTAATAGGCTAATAAAAAATACTCAAATGAAAATTTGAATTAAGTGTCAAATATCAAATTCAAAATAATAAATTAACAATTAATGTAAATAAACAAAATATTTTATAAACTGTATCTAAATATAGATAAACCATGAAATTAAATGAAATCAAATGCTAAATAATAAAATAAAATAATAATAAAACAAAAAGTGAATTTAAATAAAAAATTAATTATCTTATTTTTTTATAAAAAAGACAATTGTTTAATTGAAAATACTATTATCAATTTTTAAAATATGTTTTATCAGGTATTTTAGATGTTTCTGGTGTTTTAGGTCTATTTTGAGAAGATTGAGCATACGATCTGGAGCTTTGAGGATTTTGAGAAGTATCACTATTTGTTTCGCTTAAATTTAAAAGTTCACTTAAATTATTTAAATTATTAGAAACATCTTTTTTATTTGTTTTTATAAATATTTGATGTTCAAGAGCTTGAGCAGCACTAATTCTAGAAGATGGTTTTAATACTAAACATTTTGATATCAGATCGACTAGGTCTCGATTAATTGCATAATCAAGTGTTTTTTTCAGATCTTTTGATTTGGGTGGACCACGCGGAAACCCTCTTTTATTTACACCATTTTTAAGTGAAACTCTACCATTATGAGCTTTGACTATATTACAATATAAAGGCATTCCTTCAACAGAAAAAAACTTAGTTGCTTTTCTTTTGTTTGTAAGAAGTTCTGGCGGAGGAAATCCTAACATTTCCATATGTAAAGCTATTTGGTCGAATTCACTTTCACCAGGAAATAAAGGATTTCTGGTTATTAGTTCAGCCAAAATGCATCCTAAAGACCAAATATCAATAGGCATGCCATATGAAACTCCTTAAAATAAACAAAATTATGAAATTTTAATTAAAAGATTAAATCATTTTACGAACCTAGTATAACTTCAGGAGCACGATAGTATCTGCTTTGAATGTAAGTATAAATGGTATTATTACTAAAACAAGATGATCCAAAGTCAATTACTTTAATTCCGCTTCTTCCATTACATTTTAAAACTATATTTTCTGGTTTTAAATCACAATGAATAATTTGATGTTGAGCCAAACCAGCAAGACATTTTAGTATATTGTATGCAAAACGTTTAACTAAAGAATAGCTAAATCCTTCTCCTTTGTTTTTTTTAATAAGATCATAAAGATTTATGCTCAGCAATTCAAAAACAATGCATACATGTTTACGAAATACAAAATTATCGAACATGTGAATTACATTTAAAGTATCATTTTTATCAATTCGTTTTAAGTAGTTTAGTATTTTGATTTCTTCCACTGCTTGTTTACTAAATCTACGTTCGTTTCTTAAAATTTTTAAAGCTACTCTTTGTCTAGATTTATGATCAAACGCTCTAAATACATAACCGAAAGTTCCTTTGCCAACAAGTTTTAAAAGTTCATACCTAAAAAAATATTTTTCAAATTTATTTGTTAAAATTAAAGTTAAATTTATAGTTGAGATTATTAAATTAACAAATTAAAAGTACCTGTAAGCAATATGATCGTGATGAGAGTAAATATAAGATCCTAATTCATCGTCAAATCCATCATTAAAAGTTGAGTTTGGGTCGCCTGCGCGTTTTGCATTAGCTCCAATAAAATAAATATTTGGATAAAAAAATATTTCTGACCGTTCGAATTCAGTCAATTTATGGCAATATAGTCGTAATACCTGATGCGGATTAACAGGTGCTTGTTCCTTTGTATTATTGTTTTTCCATGCACTATTATCAAGTGCTTGTATCTGCAAATCATTATTAGAAGTAGAGTTTTGTTCAGACATTAAGTCTGGAATTTTGTCAAAAAAAAAATAAAAATAGTCAAGCTGCTAAGATGTTGGTAAATGGTTAATTTTTTAATTCTATTTAACTATTGTCCTATATAAGTAGTTCTAAAGTAATTTCACTTTGTGTAATTTTCGCATGCAAACAACTTAAAAAAATAAGCGCTAAAGCTCAATTTATTGATTAAAATAATTATACTATATAATTTCAAAAAATATTTGGTTATTTTTTTATCTAGCTTTTGAACAGGTACAATGTAAAAGTTTCATCAAATTAATTTAAAACTGTTTTTAGCAAAATAAACGTTGACTAAAAATGTATTGACTATTAATTGATTATTACAAGATACAAATGTTACCATAGTTATATAACAAAAATCCAATCGTTATTAAAGTATTTTTGCTTTTAGTTTAAATTACTTGTGTGTTATTTACTTAATTTCAACTTATTTAAAAATAAATAAATATTAGTTTAAAGTTTTTAAACGCTCGTTTCATAATACAAAGCTTTTTGTTAAAATACAATCATTTCAAAATATACTCTAATTAGTCAAATTTACTAATTCAGTTTTAGGAGCGCAAAATTTAAATAAAATTACTTAAAAAAGGATTAGGTTTGATTATTAAATTTAAATAAAATTCAATTATTTTCTTTAAATATAATACTGATGATAATTATTTTTTATATTTACATTTTTATCTTTATTTTAAAATTAAATATTCTTTAAATAATAACTACTTTTTTATTTAAACATTTGCTTAAATTATTAAATTTTAAAAATGAGACCTCACAAATTTTAGCAATATAAATAAATGTTTATATAATGTTTAAAAAGTTTAAAAATGTAGAAAAATTGTTTGATATTAAATATTTGAAAGCGACAAATTGAAAAAAATTTAATACAAGACTACTAATTAGGCACAATCGCAACTTTCTACAACCATATTAGGCAAACTTTTTTGGAATACAAAGTCTGATTCGTCTACATAAATCATAGAAATTTGGCTCATTTCTCTAGGAGAACAGCATTGAGACACAATCGATGAAAATTTGGTTATAACAGTAGTATGATGATAACGAGCATGGCTTATATCACATTTGCCTTTACAATAATTGGCCATATAACCTGGTGGTTGCAAGATCCAATTATGCCAACCTATTGTGGTAAAATTAACATAAAAGGGTTCACGACAACAAGATGTTGACTTTCCACTTGGATCACAATCGGTTTTGCGTTTTTTACGATTTTTCTAAGTTAAAATACAATTAATTAATTATAGTTTTTTAATTATATTTTGATTTTTAATTGATCTAATAATTGCTTTTCAATTAACTGAAAATTATACAAGAGCAATTATGTTTATCAGTTAAATAATTTATTTAATCAATTGGATTAGAGATAAAAATTGAAGTTTGCTTGCTTTTGATTCATTAATAATAGTTGCAGTGTTTTTTCTTAAAAAATAAGCTAAAAACCCATAAAACTTACATTTTGGTTTTCGTACTCAATAGTAATGAAGGATGAGTAGATTTTTGCTTCTTTACAATCGATCAATAATAAATGTTTGTCTATGTTTTTGAATTGTGCATTTAAATTTTCAGGTGTGATTTGATAAGAATTTGATTGCGCATCTGTTTCAATGTTTTTTTTCTGCTTCCATTTTAGCTGAACATCATTTAATCCGATTGCTTTTTCGACAAACAAATTAGTTAAATCGTATTTATTGACTGCGGTTACATCATTTAAGCTAAGTTTATAAGTTTGCTGTGCTTTGAAACTGCGCAAAAATACAGAATCCATCTGTTTATTACTGTCAATTAGGTACACGTCAACCTGTTGCTCAATTTGGTTTAATTGTTTAGACAAAATTTTTAAGTTTAAGAACACTCGTTTATAAGAATTGGGACTAAAATCATTTTGAATTGATTGAATGCTGATGTTAAAAGTGAGTTTATCGTTTTTGGATTTGAAAGGAAATAGAAACACCTTGTTAACACTTTCTTGTGAAACGTCGTCCGGCTGGGACCAAGAAGAATGGTCGTCAGTAAACATTTCATAGGCTTCCTGTTGTTGAATTTCGGAAATCTGATCAACTGCGATTAAAAAGGTGAAAAATGAGAAGGTTAAGAAAAAGAAGATTAGGATCGAGAATGAACAATGGAAAAGCAAATAAGTTATAAAAAGCTGTAATAAAGCAACAAAAGTGAAAATGACTGTTAACAAACTTAGCAAAAGATTTAAAAAGTAGCAAAGTTAGTGTGGACAAGATAATGTCTAGAATATTGCAGACTAGGCTAGCGAAAACACACGGACACCTACAACTGATTTGAGAAGATTTGTTAGGGTAGATCTTGGGAGCCCTCTTAAGTCCTAGCTTGGTCAGAATCTGCAATTTAATGTGTTCTAGACGGACGCGGGTCTCGTCTGGCTGGTTCAAGGTCGGGTTGGCGGGTGTCGGGTCCTGCGCATTGGGCTGCACCTGCTGGAAGAACTGTTTGTTCGCACACTTGTCCAGGAGGGTCGCGCCCCCGAACCAGACACACATGCCCAGATACACTAAAGGGCCCAACGAATGTTGGATGTCGATTCTCATTTCACATTAATGCAATGGGTCGGTTGAATGTGTTTAATAACACTTGTGCTAACTCTTTCACTATCGCCTAAAACTGATGATTAGCCAAGACGTTATAATCCATAAACCCAAGCGGCAAATACAGCGCCATGTCAGTTGCTCGCCGCATCTGCAAACAAATCTCGGTTCTAATCCATCTTTTCCGAGAATTATTCAATTGCTTCGCTACAATGTTGCATCTGAACAAAGCTCTGCCATTATCAACGCATTCACGAATCTCGCGAACTTGCATGGCTCTTCTGTTTAAAGGTTAGTAATAGTACTTCAGCTTTCAGTTAACTACCAAAACCAGTTTATTTGGTAGAAATTACTAATTTAATTAAAACCGCGTGAAAACATTTTATCTAGAAAATATTATCATAATTATTTATGTTTTTCTTTTAAAGAAAATTGCTACAAGGAGCAATTTAAAGCACTCACTTTTTATTTTTACCATTATCAATTGGATCGCAATCAATATATTGAAAATGGTAAAATTACCATTTGGATAGCTCTTTATTGGTCTTTTCAGTTGTGGCCCACAGCTAAGTTTTTTAACTAAATATTTAAACCAATGTGTAAACAGCTGTGAGCTTTGTTTCTTATGCTTTTTAATTAAGCAATTATTGCTTTAACAGGTGAAACAAACAATTTTCATTAAACTTTCAACTAACTAATAATCATCTAAGTGTAAACTCTTTTTTATCTATATCGATTTTTTATTAGATAAAGACATTTATTAAATTGATTCAACAAATCATCTATTTTAAACTTTTTGGCTTAATAAGTCTATTTCATTTGCTTCTGTCAATGACACTTTAGATGCAAAATTATTTTATAATTTTTACATTTGTTTATAATAGACATCTTTTTAAACATTTGATTTTTTTTCTTGAAAAAAAATTGCGAAAACAACCATCTCAAGCTCAGCACAATAATATGATTACTTATATTTAAGACAATTAACCAGATTGTTTACATACTTGAATGTAAATTCAATGCATCAATGCTATTTTAAATCACTTTGCCTTTCTGTTTTATTTAAGTTTATTCCAATATCTTAATTTTTATTTTATTTTCTTTTTTAATAATAAGTGCATTTCACATTTCATGTTTGACATTCTTTACTGGTCACAGCATGATTCATTTATTTTACACCAGTTTTCATTATGTGTTTATTTTGAATAAATTATAAATGTTAAAAAAAAAAACTAGCAAAACTAATTTTATTTTTAAAACAAGATCGATTTCACATAAGCAATGCATTTTTTTTTTATTTTCTATAATAATATGCAATTTGTTAAATTAATCATTTTGAATTAAGATATAAAATTTAACATAATGTGTTTAAATCAAATTTATTATTCATGATGGCAATTTAAGTTTATTTAAAAACACTTTTTTAGATACAGGAGTATAGAAGCAAAAGGATAAAATTAAAAAAAAAAAATAGTTTATTTACACAAATAGGTGTGTAAGTTCAATTTATTTATAATAACCATTCACCATTTAGTTTGTTTTTTTTTTCAACATTTAACTTGTCAAAATTCAAGGTTAATAATTCTGGACCAGCATTTGTATTTATAGTTAAAATAGATAATTTAAGTAGAATCAACTATGAATCAATTAGTTTTGCCTAAATTGCATGATTAGCATAATATAAACTGGTCCAATATAACTTTGAGTATTATATAATTCAGAATAAAGTGGGTGTTTAATTTTATTTATAATTTGAATTTACACTTTTTTTTCACCTGTTTTTATTTAACAATAGACACTAATAAATAATAATTAAATTCAACCAGATTAAATTACAAAAGTAATTGACCAAACAAAAGAAGTAAATTTAATGAAATAAACTCTTCATTATGCAAATGTATATCAAATAATTACTAAATATTACTATTTTTTGCTAAAAAAAAAAACAAGCAAAATGATCTATGAAATTTAATACACTTAAAATTTTTAACGTAATTTTTTTTTCTAATTTTTTAAAAAATAAAAATATAAATTTAAAATTAATCTGAGGCAGACAAAATAGAAATAAATTTAAATTTAAATGATGCTCAATATTAAGATTAAATATGAAAAAAGGCTAATTAAAAATAAATAAAATTAAAATAAATTTAAAAAGATAAATTTAAATGTAAAAAAAAATTATTTAAATATTATTATAAAATAAACAAGAATAACGCTAATTTAAAAAACACGGCTAATAAATAACAAGCTAATATTCATTCATTGATTTTAAAGTTAAACATTTTGTCTGATTATAAGACTTTGATGACATAAAAACACAGTAAAAATAAATTGCTTTAATTACAAATTTAAAATAAGTTGATATTTGTAGTGAAATAATGATGTTGAGAATTAATGAGTGTTGGGATAAAATGGCGCGAAGGCTAAAAAACTAAACTAGAATTAACGAAACGCAAGGATTAAACAAATTTTGAAAGACTAGAAAACTGTTTCAAGCAATCAGTTATGATTTACGTTAAGACAGACAGAAATTGTGTAAAGTAGAGCTGCTCAAGCGAGACGAATAGTTTTCGCAGAAATTATAATTTGTCTAAATTTAAATTAAATAGCCCACATATTTTGCACAGTTTAGATAACACTATTTGTATAATGAAAGTTTGGTGAATCGCTGAAATTGGACGAATAAATTAGCCAATTGAGAATGAGCGTCGGTTATGAATTGAAGGTCTAGGAAGAATGAACTTTTTGAACAGTTCAATCGTCGGATAGTTTTTGAAAAAGAACCAAATGCTGAGTGCGGACAAGATAAGGGACCCAGATATGAAGACAAGATAAGAGGCTAGGTTAAAGAGGAGGGGAAGAAAAGATGAGTAAAATCTTAAAATACTGGCCGCCTATCACCAGTTGCTTGCTATCAACAAACGCCTGCCGATCGCAGTTCAATGTTGGCCAGCAGCAGACAACCACACCCCTAGCTTGTTTGTCCTTGTCTGAGCAAGCGCCATTATTTGGCTTTCACATCCTTTGCATCACTTAATCTTACTAATCAATGCCCATTTGGACTCAATTCAGTCAGCATCCAGCTCCTCTTTGATCCAAGTTTGTGCACGTGTGTCTTTAAGACTTTTCTGGACACTACCACAACATCTTAATTTTACAAGTGCTTTCTTGCGACAAAACTTTTCGTACCAAGTTCGCTAAAGCGCAAGCTTTACCTTTTTGCAAGTTTTATTCAACTTTGTTTCTTGTTTTTAATTAATTTTTGTTTTATTTTTGATAAAATTCGCTTTTGATAGTTTTTCGGGTTCAAAATCAATTTTCATCACGCTCAATAACATTTTCGCTAAGTTACCACGATCGAAAATGCAAGTTGCAGCCACTTTTTATAATTTCGTGAATAATTTTACTTCTAACTGGTCTAACAAGTGAAAACAAACATCTTTCTAGATCAAAATTTAATTTTAATTTGTAAGCAATGTCATTCTTTTTTTTTCAATTCAAACCAAGCTTTCTAAAAAAGTGCATTATTATCAACAAACAAATTCATCTTTTCTGTTCAAGTTTCACCGCAATCAAAGTTTTAATAAAAAACTATTTTTAAAAGTAATCAGTTAAATAAGCAAGATTTAAAATGAAATCCCAACTTAATACATATCTTTGCAAAAACCAAAGTAAGTTTGTGAAGTTTTATTTTAAAATGCGATTAATTTCTTATTTGAATTAGCCTTTTTTGTTTGGATACCTATAATATTTTTTTTTTATATAATTAACTTAAACACTGCAAAGTCTTTAATAAACAAAAGTTCTAGCAAAATCGACATAATACAAAAAGATGAATTGATCAATACAAGCAATTTAGTGCAATGTCCCGGTTGCTGTGATGATTTAGAAGATTTTTCAAACGCTCAAACTATTGAAAATCATTTAAGTTGGAACTATTTTGTCAGTTTAGCAAATCAATTGAGCATAAGTTGTCAATCAACAGGCCAACAATGTGAAAATGCTCAACTGGTATCTAGTTTCCGGTCTTGTTCTGACAACCTTAATGACTTGGACGATTGTTTGGACTACTGTTTATGTCCCACACCCAACTGTGTACAAGCACGGCTTAACATCACTAGAGACCTGAAACAAGGTAAGTGTTTAAAAAAACTTTTTCCCTTTTATGTTGTTGTTTGTCATAACTTTCATGTTAATTTAAAAAACATAAAAGTAAAAATTAACTTTAAAAATTGCACTTATTTGCAAGAAAAATATAAAAAAGCTTAAAGCAGACATTTAGCTCAAATATTTAGTTGCTTGTCGTTAAATAAACAGAAGATGTTTACAGGAAATAAGCTTGAAAATCAAATTAAATTTGATCAAAATTAATACGTAAACATTCTTTTAAATATATGTAATATTTCAAATTGAACATTTTTTACTTGAAATTAACATTTCTGGAAATTTTTTATATTAGACAGACACTATCTGTTGCGTGTTTCAACTAGATATTGAACACATTGTAGGCTTTAACTAAAAAGTAACATTTTCAAGTTCTAAAATGCAGCTGTTGAAATGTTTAAGAAAACAGTGATTTTTCCGAAATAGCGGTGATTGTGAGGATTATCGTGACGATTAAAATTTACTTGCACTAATTAAAAATTTCTCTTAAGCATAAACAAACACGCATATTTGATTTTAAAATTCACTCTTCAGGGTCTGGACTTAGGTTCAGACTTAATTCGTGATATAGACAGTTGTTTAGGTCACTGATTGGGTCAATATCTAGGTCGTTAGTTTGTTGTTTAGGTTGTTGTTTATATTTGTTAGACAGCAGTATGTCTTTGTATTTTTTTTATAATTTAAAAACAGTTTTTAAATTTTTAAAAAATATTTTGCTTCTAGTTCTAATTTGTGCTTATCAATTAATATAATTAGATGCCGATTTGTTTATCAATCAAGCTGATTTAATCTTTATTTTATAGTTATAAGCAAAATTTGTTAAATTTTTAATTTTTATAGTAATATTTTTAATTTTTTTTTAGCTTTTTCATGCATGACTGAAGCAACAAGTAATTTGGTTAGTTGTGATGACAAAAGTTGTTGTTCATACGTAAAATGTGCTCAATCAAAAGTGGATTCTAAATGTTCGTTTATCTTTGCAAAATTAACCAAAGAAGACACGATCAAGGTGAAAAAAAAATTTTATTTAGAATTAATTAAAAATAATTTAAGCGATTTAAACTGTGATGTTTGCTTAGAACAAGTAAACACTACATTTAATAATTCTAGTTTATTTTTTGTTCCAAGCTTTTCCATTTTATTAGTTTTAATTAGTTTACAAATTATGCAACGCAATATTTTAAAAAAAAAATTTTAATTATAGATTTTGTAAATAAAAATTTATTGTTTTCATTTTAAAATAAAAATTTTATTAATTTTTAATTTATTAGAAATTAAAATCATTTTTTGGGTTAATTAACAGGGTTGATTTTCAATTAAAGATAATTTTTTTTTAATTACATTATTTTTATTTATTTTTAATCATATATAGTTCAAATTCATTAATACATTGTATTAAAAAAATAACAATTTATATAAAACAAAATAATTATCATAAAATAAAATCATGTAACAAATAATTCAATAAAATTATAAAATCATATAATATTTGCATTTGAATTTAAATTGTAAGCAAAAAACTTAACTTTAAAAAAAAAAATTAAGTTAAAAATTAATTCTTTTAATTTTTTAAATTAATTTTAGATTTAGCTGTCAAAAAAAAAGATAATAATTATAGCAAAAAAAAATTAGTAACACATAAAAAAGAGTCAGATTTTTATCAAAATAATAATTAAACTCCAGTTTTAGAACTTTGTATTTAATTAATTCAACAAAATATTGTAAATGGCTATTCCATCACTTAGATGAAACAAGTCATCTTATCTTTAAATTATCTAAAATAAAAAACATGTTTACTATTTTTTTTAATGATAATGATCTTAATAAATAGCCAATGAACTTAAAATTATAAATTATATAAAAAATTCTAAATTTAAAAAAAAAATCAACTATTAAATAAAATACAGGTAATTTTATCTTTAATTTTTTTAAATTTATAAATAAATCAAATTCAAAATATTTTATCTTTAATTTTGATATAATTATGAATATTAATATAAATATGTTTAATGCTTTCATTGCTTTGATGTTTGTTACATTTATAGTTAATTAATTATAAAATTAATTTAATTATAAATATAATATTTGAAAAATATTAAAAAATAATGAAAAATATAAAAATACAATGTTCACGAACACAAATAAAATAATCAATAGTAAATAGATCACACGCAATATTTAATTCAGTTTTTTTCTAATTTATTTTAAAAAGTCACTTATTAAAAATGACTTTATTAAATAAAAAAATAAATTTAATTAATTTTAATTTAAATCATTTTATTACTATTCTAAAAATAAGTTTCGATAAAAAATATTTTCAAAAATCTATTTTTTATTTAGTTTTACTTACAGAAAAAAGTTGTTTTTGTCTTTAAATTCAATATTTTTTTTATATTTTTATACAATGGCTATATTACCTTTTCCATTTGGTGCTCTTAATACTGCTTTATCTATAATGTTAATGCATGGAATATCATTGACAATGTTTAGAGGTATTTGTATTGTATTAATAATATAAAAATTAAACTAAATTAAATTTTTTTTAGTGTTTTTAAACCAAAATCTTCCTTCTCTTGAATCGTTTAGATCAGGAAACAAATATCAGTTTTCTTTGAATAAACCTGAAAGTTCTAGTTTATCAAATATTATACCTGAAGAATATAAATTAATTCATCATTTACTCCCAAAATCTCAACAATTTCAAAGTCAAAATTCATTATCTCCTTTTTTGTTATTTCAAAATTCAAGAAATCCTTTTACCGGCTCAATTAGTATGACTGGAAAAAATAATCCTTTAGATGGAATAAAAAATTCACCTTTATATATTCCAAATATAGTTTCTTCACCTTATTCTAGTGAAAAAAGTGTAAATAGTCATTTAAATGTTTATCAAAATCAACTGTATAGCCCACAAATGACAAAAACTTCAACTAATATTGCTTCTTTAGATCTTCCCTTTGCATCAGGAATAGCAGATAGAGTTGTAAATATGCCACATTTTCAATCTAGTATAGTCCCACCAAGTGTACCTTTAAATAATAAAGTTGCATATTTACCTTTTACTAAAAGAAAAGGAAATCAGATGAGCGAACAATTAAATAAATTGAAATTAAATTATGATAAAAAACCAATGTATAGTGATCCGATCATACAAGAAATACCTTTAGTTAAAGTTAGAAAATTTAAAAATCCAACTAAAAATAAAGGTATTTTAATGTATTTATTTTTATAATTAATTTAATATTATATATTATTCTAAATATATTCTAGTTCAAGAAATTGAAACAATTAGAACTGTATGTTATTACCTTTTTGAAACAAATCAAAAAATAAATTTGCATCCTGAAGAAATCGGAAATTTAAATTTTTGCAGTCATATTGTGGTATCTAGCATGAAAATCAACGACAATCATGAAGTTGTATTTCGTAACATTTATGACCATTCTTCAAAGTAAGTAAAAAAATATAACATTTAATTTTCCTATAATATTTTAAAATTTTTTATATTTTTTAAGGCTTCGATCAATTATTAAATTAAAATCTAATAATAAAAAAATTAAATGCTTGTTATCGATTGAAGATGAACAAGATATTTTGCAAGTTTTGGATGATATAAGTTCAAATATAGAATTCACAAAAAAGTTTTTAAATTCAATTATCATATTATTTAAGTTATATGATTTAGATGGAGTAAATTTTAATTTAAATTTTAATCAAAATTTAAATGATAATATAAATTACGCGTTTAAAAAAAATTTAATAAAATTGTTGAAGGTAATTAAAATAAAAGTAATAAATTGCAAATATTTATATTAACTAATGATTGATTCAATTTATTTTAAGTCATTAAATGTTCAACTTAAATCAACTATAAGATCAGAATTCATTATAAGTGGAATAGTAAGCAACTCACCTAAAATTATTGATGCATATTATGACCTAAAACAATTTAATAAGTTAGTTAATTTTTTTTTAATTAAATAATTTAATATTTTTTTTAATTAAAAAAAAATTATTTTTTAAATAGCTTATTTGATTTTATAAACATAATTGGATATCAGTTTTATAATTATGATGGATTTAATCCGATTGCAAAACATCATAGTGCATTATTTTCATCAAAAGAAGATAATTTAGTAAGAATTTATTAAATTTTAAATTAGTTAATTAACAGTTATATTTATTTAGGAACATTTATTAAAATTTTGGTTAAATACACCACTTTCTAAACAAAAAATAAATGTTGGATTATCAACGTTTGGACGTACTTATAATTTGGCATATCATAATATAAAAGAATTAAGTTCAGCAATTTCCGGTTTAGGAATTAATAATGGAACTATGGATTATGCAGAAATTTGTGAATTCTGTATCAAAAATGAAACAACAAATATTTATAATGAAAAAATGCAAGTTCCTTTTGCATACAATGGTTATGATTTAGTTGCCTTTGAAAATGAAAAAAGTTTATCTGTAAAAGCAAAATATGTAGCGAAAATGGAGTTTGGTGGTGTAATGTTGTTCGCATTAAATTTTGATGATCATAAAGGGCGATGCCATCAAAAAGATTTAAATAGCTCAAGTATTGAAGACGCCTTTTTTCCTTTACATAACGTTGTATTTAAAACTTTACAATTTTCTTCAATGATTCTTAATCTTAAAAAACTGTCATAATTAAATTTCATTTTTCGTTTTCTATAACGAAATCGAAATATTTTTTTATTCATTTAAATTATTAAAATTTTGATTCATAAATTTCACATAACTCATTAACATTTGTATTAAAATTAATTTTGCCAAATATTTTTAGATGCATATAAACTTTGTATAAATTTTTTTTTTTAAATATGCAATAATTATTTTTTTAATTTTTTTTTTTTACTTATAAAGTAATATATGAAAACTAGTTTAATAGCAAATTCTAAAAATTGTTTTTATCAATATTTATTCTGGCAAAACTTTTATCGTTAAAAAAATAAAATTATTGAAAAAATAATTTATTTTGTTTAAAAATTAGTCATTTGAATTAAGACTAAAAACTGATTTTTTAACATCAATCTTATTGGAAGACAAAGTAGATAATTGATATTCTTTTAAAATATTTGTAAGCTTACTTATTAATATTTTTACAGTTTCAGCTTCTTCATTAGTTTTAATTTTGAAAGAATCCTTTAAAAAAAAAATGAAATTAAAAATATGAATTATACTTTAAAAACAGATTATATTAAAATTATATATTTACCAAAATTTGTATGGCATTTAAATCTATAGGTTCCTCGTTATTTTTAAGCATATTTTTTAAAAACTTCATATTTTTTGGCTTATTTTCATTATTTGAAGATTTTAAGTATAAAATACATTGATTGTGTTCATTAGAATTCAAATGATTTGAAAAAAGATATAAAGTTGAAAAGTATTTGTTACAAATTTCACATAAAAACATTGAATTTTGGTTAGCAAATTTATTATTTACTTTTTTAGTCTCTTTTTTATTATATGATTCCATAAAATCAATGTTTTTTAAATCGTTTTTTTTGTAATAATTTAACTGGTTATTAAATTCATTTTTGCCCTTAAATAAGTTTGACTCATGAGAATATTCAATTAAATTTTTACTTTTGTAACCTATTTCACAGTCATCGTTGCTATCTTTATAAATTGGAATGTAATCAGGAGCTAATGGAAAAAAAATATTGTATTATTATGAATTATATTGAAAATATAAGATAAGAGAAATAAGACACCTACCATAATTATCATCTTTAAAATCAGAAGAAGATGCCTTACTATATCTTTCGTAGGCATCATATCTCAAATCTACATCATTATTAGAATTAAAAAAAAGTACTTCTTCATTAGAGTGCGATTGGTCTGAATCAGAGTAATTCAAATTGCTATTATTTTCTATTCTGTAATCAAAATTAGCGAATTGACTTGGAAATTCAGTTCGTTGATCTTCGGTACCAGAATAGATTTCACTATTCAATTTTCGTTCGATTTCGGCTCTTTGTTCATATAATGAACCATAATTATAAAAAGAGTTTCCTTCTGAAACACTTTCTAATAAATCATAATCTAATTGTTTAATACCATTTTTTTTAGATCTGACTTTAAATGCTGGCCCCACTTTGCCTACTTTTGGCCTCTTAAAGTTGAAGCCTTCTTTACCACAACTCATATTTTGGGGTCAATTAAATTAAGCAAACTGGTGATATTCAAAATTAAGATTATACAATGATCTTATTTTTTGAATTATAAGAACAATGATTCCATGCGTAAAGAAAAATTATAACAAATGATTGCTAGGGAGAGATAAATAATTGCAAATAATGATTACATAATAGACAGCTGATGGCAGATAAAATAATTAGCAAATTATCTTGAATATAAAAAAAATCAATAATTTTTTATTAAAGTATTGTACTTTCTAATATTATACAAGTTTATGAGTAAATGTTACCAATCTCCAGTTCCACTAGCATTGGTCAAAAAGTCTTTCTTTCCTACTGCATTAGCTTTTTTGTTTTGCAAAGCTTCCAATTTCGGACAATTTGCAATTCTATGACCTAGACCACCACAATATGTACAACCTTTTTCATCACCCGTTCCAAGATAATTATCTTGTTCCAAATTGAGAGCAATAAGAAACTGAGGTACTTTTTGTTTTGCTTCAATTAACAAATGTTTTAAATCCATTAAAATTGATTCATCACAAGAGCCGTTTATAAAAGTTGTCGCTATACCTCTTTTTCCAGATCTACCTGTTCGTCCGATTCTGTGAACATAATCTTCAATGTCGTCCGGCATATCATAATTTATGACATGTTTAATTCCTTTAAAATCTAATCCTTTAGAAGCTACATCAGTAGCAACCAAAACATCCATTTTTCCTTCTCTAAATGAATCTACTGCTTTAGATCTTTCTTCTTGATCTTTGCCGCCATGAATAGCTACAGAATCTACACCTTTAAGTAATAAATACTCATGTATTTCATCTACATCTCTTTTTTTCTGAGCAAAAATTAACACGGGTGGTTCTGTTTTTTGTAAAGTTTCTAACATGTGTGTAATTCTAAGTTCTTGTTTCACATATTCAACATCTTGTTGAACTAAAAGAGAAGCAGCTCCTGCTCTTCCTACATTAACTGTAACAGGTTTAACTAAAGCTGATTTTGCAAAAGTTTGAATTTTTTTCGGCATAGTTGCTGAAAATAGTAAAGTTTGCCTTTGCCCTTTAAAATAAGAAAATATAGTTCGGATTTCTTCTTCAAAACCTGCTCCGATCATCCTATCAGCTTCGTCCATACATAAATATCGGCAAATATCTAAATTTATAATTTTTTTATTTAATATATCAATTAAACGACCTGGAGTTGCTATTAGTATATGAGAACCTCTTCGAAATGAATCTTTCTGTTCGGACATTGGTATGCCTCCAATACATAAAATACATCTAAGCATTGGAAATCCCGCTTTAAACATAGCATCACAATAATATGTTATAATTTCATATGTTTGTTTAGCCAATTCTCGAGAAGGACAAATTATTAAACCATATGGTCCTTCATTATCAATAAAAGGTTCTTTTATTTCTTGTTCAAGACAGAACATTATAATTGGAAGTGAAAATACTAATGTTTTACCAGATCCTGTAAAAGCGATTCCAATCATGTCTCTGCCACTTAAAACAGATGGAATGCCTTGAATTTGAATTGGAGATGGCTTTTTAATTCCTTTTTTTTTTAATGCTTTAATTATTGGTTTTGGAAAAAGCATTTCTTTAAATGTTAAAATTGGTGGACAAACGTTTTCACCATCAATAAGAATTCGATATTCTTCTCTAATTTTATCTGCTTCTTCTTGAGACATGTTTTTGATGTATTTGGGTGATCGCCAGCTTGTTTTAATAGGATTTTCATATTGTATTCCAAGAGCCAATTCTTGAACTCCCATTAAAGCTTTGTTTTCTGAAACCATTTCTAAGATTTTTTGTTCTTCTTTAAGTGTTTTTTCCAGCTCACTAACTTTGATGGCCTCAGCTTTTTTTTTCAATTCATTATGCTGATCTAATAAACTGACTTTGGTGTTTCTTGTATATAAATTAGTGTCATTTTTTAAATCTATATTTTCTGAAATTTGATTATTTGATTGAATATCATTTTTATCTTTTTCATTTGTTAAATAAGTTTTAAATTTTTCAATTTTTTGTTGTTGTCGTTGTTTAACTGGAATATAAGGAACATAATCTTCATCATCGGACTCATTGGAACTATCTTCTTTAACTAATTCTTGTCTTCTATAAATCTAATTAAAAAATATATTATTAATAAATATTTTTAATTTAAAACTTACTTTTTTAGGTGGTTCCATATTTGTAAAATCTGACATTTTAATTGACTCTTGCATCACTTTTATTTTGTTTACATTTTACAAAGCATGTTTTTATTTTTAAAAATATTTATTTTTAGTAACTAAGTAACCAGCATTTTTTAGATTAAAGAATCATAACTAAAGATGGCGCTAATGTGCTTTTTGAATAAATTTAATTAAAACGTTTAAAATCGAATAATTAAAATTAAATATATTTATTAAATTAAAATAATTAAAAAAAATTAATTTTTATTATTTTATAATCATAAATTAAGAAAATGTCTGATAACAAAAATTTTTTTAATTATAATTGTAATAAAAATAACATTAAATGTATGCATGAAAAAAATGACGAAGAAATAATTAAGCAAAATTTTAAAAAGATAAAAAATGATGAAAAAAAAAATGATTACCTTCAAAAAACTAATGGTCTGTAATTATATCAATAAATTGAATTTTTAATTATTTCGATTTTAATTTATTACAGAATTAAAAGAACAAAATTTTAATCAAGAATTTATACATAAAAAATTTGATTTCAAGGAACTATTTAAAGAAGAAAAATCAAAAAAAAAATTAAAAACTACATATTCTCTAGTGAATGAAGATGTCAACTCAAAAAATAATAGAAAAATAACTTTGGATGAAAAAAAAATTCAAGAAATTTTTGAAAAAATTGTTTCAACAAAAAAAATACAAAATATGACACTACAACTTGAATTACCTTTTATTTTAAACAAAGATTTTTATAAAAACAAAACTCAAAATTTAAAAATCTCGAAAACAATAATATGTAAATCAAATTTAAAACAAAATTAGTTTTAATTTATATTTGTTAATTTTTTTTTTAATGATTGTTTTTAAGGATGAAAAATTTAAAATAATATAGTTTATTTTTGTATTAATATTTTGTTATTAAATTTAAACTA
Organism: Pyemotes zhonghuajia; assembly: GCA_025170145.1. Classification (NCBI taxonomy): domain Eukaryota; kingdom Metazoa; phylum Arthropoda; class Arachnida; order Trombidiformes; family Pyemotidae; genus Pyemotes; species Pyemotes zhonghuajia. The sequence continues at coordinate 16,628,764 of CM045846.1, read as the reverse complement.
ATTTAAATGAAATTTTTGTCTTATTTATTTTTAAAGCAGAATTAAAGCAACATTTTTTTTTAAAATCTTTAATAAAGTTATATTTAAATATTATTTTAAAAATAATAAAAAAATGTTTTAATTTAAAATATATTAAATGTATTTGAATTTTTAGATTCCCTATGCAATACAACTTGAATTTATGCATTTTTCTAAGAAACTATTATAAATATAAAACTCATTTGAAGTAGATACCGGAATTTCATTTAATATAAAATGCAAATTTACTTTGCAACTTGAAAAGTCAAAAAACGAAAAAAAATTAAAATAAAAAAATTAAGTGTTTGAATATAAAAAAAAAGTGTATTTAAAATAGTTTTGATGTGATTGTGAATAATTTAAATTTTAGTTAATAAAAAAATTTTAAATATTGACTTTAAAAGAAATTTGATTAAAATTGTTTATAATTTAAAGAAAATAAATTAATTAACAGTAAATGCAAATATATTAGACTTTTAATTAATTATTTTAGTAAATAAAAAAATTCTAAAATTTTAATTAAAAGTAAAATTTTTGAAATTGATTAATGAAACATTAATATTAATAAAAAAAAAAAAAATGATAATTCACTTTTAAATTAAACCTATATAAATACTTTTTAATAATAAAACATTTTATTTATTTTAAATAATTTAAATTTTTACTTCAATAACTTAAATTGTTTTAAATTTAAATAAAAAAAAAAAAATTCTGTATATATTTTTAATAATTTAATTTTTAAATGATTTATTTGATATTTATTTATTAAAGGTGGCCGATGTAGTTGAAAAAATAAATAAAATTAATCATTTATTTTTTAAAATTAGTTTTATTAAAAAATTGAATAATTTTTTTTTTACATATATTTTAAATTTTATTAAATTATTAGCAAATATCAATATTTTAATTATTATAATTTAAAAAATATTAAATTAAAATTTTATAATATTATTTAAAAACAAAAAAAAAATATATTATAAAAAAGAATACAAAATTAATTTTAATAATCATTATAAACTAATTAAATTGTTATAATTTATTTTTTTTTTTTTTAATATATTTTTATATAATTTATCAAAAATTAATTATTTTTAAAAAATATATAATTATATTTTCATATTTAAAACTATAAAAACAATTCTAATCTTAATTTATGTAAAATTTAGATAAATTTTTTTTTATTTAAAAATTTATTTAAAAAAATATTTCTAGCAAATAAATAAATATTTATTAAACAAAAAATAAAATAATAAAATAAAACAACCCCATGTCAAACAAAATAAAAAATAATTAAATGAATTTTATTACTTAATAAATAAATCATTTAAACTAAAGGTATTTAATCTCCTATAGAATAGTAAACAATACATAAAATAGTTGTTTTTCTAATGTTATAAAATGATGCATTTTAAGAACAACTCGTTAATTTTTTAAATTTAATAAATTATTAATAAATTGAATATATTTGTTTATTGATTGTTACTAATTTTTTAGATATTAAATTAAAAATTTAAATGTAATAAACATTAAAAAATAAATTGTTTATTTTTGAAAACTTATAATAATTTTTTTAAATTAATTTTCCAAAAACAAAAAAATTTTAAATTATTTATTTAATCAATTAATCTTACTTTGAAAATTTTTTGTAAAAAAATTTAAAAAATGTGCTTAAAAAAATAATAAATTAAATAATTAATAAAAAAAATCAATCAATATTAATCATTTAGTTTATATAATAAATTTAATAAAAATAATTTGATTTAAATATTTTATTAAATTTTTTACATTGTAGATACATAAATTTAATATTAATAATTTAAAAAAAAAAAAATTTATTTTTAAACAAATTAAAATTAAAAATTTTAAAATTTTATTTGCTAATTTATTTTTTTACCAAATCAAAATAAATATTCAATAATATTTTTTAAAAAGTTAAGCTTATTTAAAATTAAAAAATACTATAAGAAAATTACTTTTTTTTTTAACTAAATTCTTTATTTTTTGAAAAAAAAAAATTATATTTTAAATATTTAAACTTAGATTTATTTGTTACAAAATTATTAATTAAATTGTATATAAAATAATTTAATATTGTCAATACATTTAATGAATATCTAATATAATTAAAATCAGTATAAATATAATTAATTTGTTAAACAAGATATACCAATTTGTAAAAACAAAAGTAAAGTTAATTAACCATCAATTAAATTAAGTAACAAATAAAATGTTTAAGTGATATATATGTTTCCATTAAATGCTTAAATATTTTTATTGATTAATTTTTAATTTATCACATACTTTTAAAAGCAGTCTAGTTTTTAATTTTGTTCATTTTTAAACAAGAATAAACTGACGAACATTGACCTTTATTTTGGATGGCAAATTGAGCTGCTTTCCGTAAACTTTGTTTGAAATCATTTTCAATGTATTTGTTTTTCAAAATTGCATAAATAATTCTAAAAAAATAATCAAATAAAAAATAATATAAATAGATTAATTAAATCAAATAATGTGTTAAAATAAGTTTGAGCATCAAATTTATGCAAATTAATTATCTAAAGATAAGAAGACAAAGCAATATAATAAAAAAATATTTGAATCGATTTTTATTTCAGTATATTTTTTTTAATTAATCAAAATAATAACTTTTGTAGTTTGTATTTAGTTTAAATATGACAGCTTAAAAAATAATAATTTTATCAAAATTTTATTATTAAGAAGATTAAAGTATTAAAAAAATATTTAATAAACTATAAAGATTTGATGATCTAGATTGACTTACAGAGAAGCGACATCTTTTTCAAGATCAGGCATTTGAGTACTAGTATCCACATATTGACAAACAAGTCTTTGTAAACATTGATTATTCAGGTCAAGTAGACCATTGCAGGTAAGATAAGTAGCAATGATCTCATCATTGTACTCCCCATCAGGTCGGGTTTGTTTAAGATACTTTTGTACAACATCCAAATCTGGAGAAAAGGTAATTGGTTCAATTTGTTTAGAGTTTTGTGAAAGAACTTTGTCTGTATTGAACTTTCCATACAAATTTTGAATTTGAGCTTTAGTCTAAAATTAAGCAAAAAACAAGAGTAACAAATTAAAATAAATTAACGAAATCAAATCATTAGAAAATGTAAATATTTTAAATAAAAAGCGTTTAACCAAGTTAGTTTCACAACCCAAAGTGAACAAAATATTTTAAAAAAGAAAAAATTTATTTTAAACTAAAGCTAAATTGAAGTCAAAGAAAAACACAAATTAAAAAATGAAACAAAACCGAGTGAAATCCAAGTTTGGCAGAGAAGAGCTTAGCAAATGAAAAACAAGATTGCAAAGTAATGAAAAATAAACGTTTGCAAATGAATTGAATTAAAAAAATGCAAAAATCAAAATAATGTCTTTGGAAGAGTGAGGACATTGAATGCAAATGAAAGCAAAATTTAAACATTTAAAAGATCAAATGCTTTTATCAAATGCAAAGTTGAAAAAAAATGTTGGCAGTATTTACACTTACTTGCTGCGGGTTTGACTCGGTCCAATTGACAGTTTGAACTTGTGGCAAGTCATCAAATGTGGTTTTTAATTTACGACTGGACATTGTACGACTAACTGATCCGGATTGAGTAGGTGTGTCTTTAAATGGCCAATTTAAAGCTAACGCTGGGTACTGGAAAGTGGGTGCTGCAAACGGATTTAGTACAGGTCTGGAATGTGTTCTTGGCGTAAGATTTTCAAACAAACTTATGTAAGAATGTCTTCGTAGCAGATGTTGTTTTTTTTGAGCTTGATTTTTATGATGATTTTTCATTTGGTTCACATTCCTAATGTTGGACATTCGATTATTAGTAAAATCTTCTGTACTTCGATTGATTTCATTGAAATTTTTGAAACCAGAATTTAATTTAGTTTTACCAGGATCGTAAGCAGGGATAACACTGTTGGATCTAGTAAAGCTATTTAGATTATTAGAAACAGTTGTTTGTGAAAAACCATTCTTATGCAATGAATTGGCTGAACGACTTTTCATCCGAACGGCAACCACAGGTGTATTGATATCGGATGAACCAGCCAATGCAGCCATTCCACCAATTGCATCTTTCATATTAAATTGAATAGTTTTCTCAGGCTGCTGAAACTTGCTTGCATTAAATCTTTTAAATTTTTGTCTATCTTGATTGAAAAAATCAGTTTGAATTGGCGAAATATAGTTTAGACGTAGTTCACTTGCCCCGGTATTTATTGTAGAAAAATTTTCATTATTAATTTTGTTGATTAAGTTTCTTTTTTTTCTTATAAGCTTATTTGTTGAATTTAAAGGTTTCAAAAGTTCTTTTATGATCACCTGTGCTAATATATGATTGTTTGAAAGCTGATTTGATTTATAAGTTTTGAATTGTTTACTTTTAGCAGCTCTACCATATTTTGAAAAACGAACATTATCTTCGTCAAATTTAGTCAAACCTAGTTCATCTAAAACAAGATTACGCTTACGGCGCTTTGATACATTTCTTTCAATTTCTTCTTTAGATTTCATCGGTTCATGCTTCATCAAATCCATTACACTATTTGATAAAGGTAATTTTAACTCTTGCGATGAAAAAAAATCACTTTTATTTAATTTCAAGTGAAATTCAGACATTTGTTTCTTTGACTTAATAAGATTTTTATTCATTTCAAAGTAAGTTGTGTTTTTTTTAGTTTCATTCAGATTTTTATAAAAATTTAGTAAAGAAACATCTTCTCCTCGTAGTTTTGACAATAGATGCTCTTTATCTAAATTTTTATATAAGTTTTTGTGGTTAGCGGTTTGTGTAAAGTTGTTCCACTGGTTTAGTTCAATGTCTTGTTTACCGCTTTTAGACAATTTCGGCGCCATAGCTCTAGTCACGTACAAAGTAGTAAACGTAGACAGTGCAAAGCTGGATATCAAAGGAAGTACGATTAATGGACCTTTTCACATTTTTATTTCAGGGTTCATTTAAGGTATTCGCATGTTCCATGTTTATAAAACAGTTTAAATCAAGAATGTGCAGTTGTAAATAAAAAAAATCAACAAATTAAACAAAACAAAATAATATCATTGTAAAATACAATTGGATAAGTGATAAGAATAGGCATTGCAAAAAAATATTAATAGAAGTAAGTTATTTTAAAGGTAAAATCAAATAATAGCTTTAAATACACAATAAAGAGTAGTGAAATTAATTAAGAAAATGGAACATAATGAAGATGAATTGCAAACAGCGAAAATTAAGTTTTTTGAATAGTAAAACTTTAAGAGATTGTTTTAGAGAAAATAAATATAATTCTATTCAAAGCATTATTTGTTAAACTAAAATCAAAGTGACTGATTTAAAAAATTAAAAATTTAGATTTTGTTAAAAATTGACAAAATAATTGAATAAAAGTTGAAAAAATATTGAATAATACCTAATACAATAAATAACTCGCCTAGTCCACTTTGTTGGTTAGAACGTTGAGGAGCTTCAAGCATATATTTAGGTTTGTAGCCCAAACGATTTTTGCCACCAAAAATTGGTGAAGCAGGAAGCTTTATTATGGGATGACCATTGATTGGACTCCAAACTGTATGAATATTATTATGAAACGGATGTAACAGTGGTTTGATGTGATTGTCTGCCAAAAGATGCATAGCTGTATTGTGTACATTGGCTACAGGCCATTCAGGTTTACCGTCTATTTTTACTACAATTAAATAAAAAGGAGTTTAAAATAAAGGCGTTAAAGTTTTAGCTAAAATCGATCATTATTTAAATCAATTCAAGTATATTTTTAAATTAACTTGTCACTCAAATTATTCAAATAAATCTCACATATTTAACAATGCTTTAAATATCCATAAGTGAATAGATTTAATTTTGATTATAAATCTAAATCATAGTTTTTTTTTAATAAGTTATACAAACTAATTTTTTTTTCACACTGTTTTTTATAGTAATGTTTCAAGTAAAAGCTTAATCAAAAATAATTTCATGACATTGAATAAATTCTTTACCTAGATTATTTTAGTTATATTTTTTTTAAATTTTTAAAATTTCTATTAAACGGAATACTTTATTATTTTTTAGCAAACAATTTCAATGTGTTGATTTATTCGCTATAAAAATAATATAAATCTTATTTTTTTATAATATGAACAAATCTTTTAATAGATAAAATAGATGCTTGATGTTGTTTATTTCCTAATAATATACTTTCATTAATATAAAACAAAACTTATAAATTTAAAACATAAATATTTTACTGACAAATGTTATAGTAATAATGTATAATATGGTTTTTACCTTCATATATTAACACTATAAACTATAACAAAACCAATTATCAAAGTTAAAAAATCTTTTGCAAATTTATTAAACTTAAAGCATAAAAGGTATAAGTTGTCAACTATTAAGAAGGTTAAATGCAAAATATCTATTAAATTTAGTTCCTACAAGTATCAGATTTGTATTAAAAGAATGTATTATAAAATTAATTTTTTTTTTTAATAGTAACTTTTTATTTTATTAAAGTAGCAAATTAAATCAAGCAAATTAAAAATTTAAATAACTATTGTTATTTATAATATTTTATTAATTTTTTTTTACTTAAATTAAAAATTTTGAATAATAAAAAATATATAAAGAGTTGTTTTTATTAATTTTAATGAAAAATATCAACTTTGAATTATTTAGAAAATAATTAAAGAATTTTTTTTATTCATAACAATTTGATTAAAACTAATCTAAAATATAAATTTTTTAAAAACTAATTAATATTTAGTTAAAAATTTTAAATTAGTAAATTTAATTATTTTTTTAAAATTTTACATAATAGGCATATTGCCACAAAAAATCTTTTGGTTTTATTTCTATTTAATTAGTAATTCTTAAATAAAATATTTTTGTCAAATAAGACAGTGATTTAATGAACCATATGGAAAAAGTAAGTTGTGATTATATAAAAACTGTCATTTATTTGTTGATCAAAGATTGATGCTGTTTTAACAAAGTTTGATAACCTGTATGTAAATCATTTAAATTTAACACTTATTTACAACATTTACTGAAACTAGTCAGCTGTTTCAAATGCAATGATTATAAAGCTAGATTAATTTTAATACTGATCGAATCAAATCCTAAAAACTGTTTAGCGTTATTGAAACTTTACTTACTTTGAAAATGCATTTTTCTTTATTTTTATTATGTGTTTTCAGTTTTATCTAACAAATACTGTAAGACAGTGTTAAATCTGCATTTTTCATTTAACCATTGGTTTGACCAGCGTCTTATATGATGGCAGAAAAAGCAAACAAGTGCAACACAGTGGTTAAGCTTTGGATTTAGTAAAGCAAACTTCCGGAAAAAAATGGGTCACAACTATTTACAAAGTAAAAATAAGGAAAAAAGAATGCAAAAAAGTTTCCGCATGCTTTTACAGTAGGCATTCGATTGAATTAACAAAAGCCATAAGATGAACAAATACTGATGCTCTCAGTAAGGATTAGATAGCAGTTTATGGAAAGCATAGCTAAGAAAACATAAACCAAAGCTAGAACTAAACTAACTGATGTTGCTTGTCCTACTTAGGAACATCTGTGTAAACGATTTTTAGTTGTAATAGACTAACTACTAATTTGACAACAAACTTCTCCATCTTCGCCGTGTCTTTTTTTTACCTCTTATTCGTACTGAAAACATTGTATTTAATTGGTAAACAATGGGCGTGAATTTGCTGACGGGCAAAAATAGTGAACGAAATCAAGTAAATTTGTAATTTTAGTTCTGTTACCTGTTCTATTTAAGATGACACTTGTTTCAAAAAGAATTTTTGGCGCAGAAGCAAGCGCAATTGCAATAAAAGCATTAGAAACTCTCTGAAAATAAATTTAATAGAAACCTGTTCCACATTTTTTGATCAATTTGTAACATAGTTTTAAAAAAAAGGCGCCAAAAAACAAACAAGACTACTCCTTATTAGCTTTAGATTTTGCTGGCCAATACATATTGTCTTGGTATTTGTTGTTCTCAACAACTCACTTTTTATTTTTACTTGATCTACCCGACTTCCTTTTGATCTTGTTATTGCAATTGATTGCATTATTTTTTCTGTTTTTCATCATTTTCATTTATTGGAACAATGTAAAAAATTGTTTTTTTCGCAGTACATTTAAACAGTCAATCGCGCTTTGTGCACATAATCAATTTTTTTTTTCAAAAAAATATGTATTCAATAAATTTATTTAAAAAAAAATTTAGTTGAACAAGCAGTTGTATTGTAGAAAATTTTTAAAACTTACTTTCTGACGTTGGGATTTTAGAGAAAAATTCATCATCTTCATCGTTTTCACTTTGCATTTGGTTCAATTCTTGTAATTTGTCATGTTCAAATACTACATTTTGCCACCAAACTGAATCATAATCCACATCATGTTTTCTAGATGTCTTATTTGATTTAGTAAAAAATTTAGGCATAGTGTTATGAACTTGATCTTTAGGCTTAATTTGTCTTTTTGATCTAATTTGATAAGTGGAAAATTTTTTTGGCTTCATTTGTTTCAAATCATTATCATGTAAAGAAAGATTGAAAGGGTGAGAATCAAAAAAATTAAAATGAATTGTTTTAGAAGTATTTGTAATATTATTGGTTTGTTGTTGTTTTAAATAAAGTTGTGAAAGGTGCATTTGTACTGATGATGATGATGATGAAAGAAGAGCTTGAACAATAAAGCACCAATTATGTATAATTATTACAAATATTTGAACAAAAATAGCCATATTGATCTATTACAATTTCTTCAAGTGCATTTGATTTCTGATACTTATTTTTCATATAAAGTTTTAATGTCTTTATGTAAATCTAAACTTCAATACATATTAAAATATTATAATCACAAAAAGTGTTTCAAAAAAAAAAAAAAATTTTTATATAAAAAAACTTTAAGCATTTAATATACCAAAAATTACAACACATAAATTTTATACTGAAATTATTAATGATTAAAATTAAGTTTATCAAAAATTATTATATTAATAGTGAATTATTTTTATTTTTTTTAAATATAAAACACTTTAGAAATGTTGAAATTAAAATAAAATAATCAAAATAAATCAAATCTTTGCCCATTACTTTAAATTAAATTGTTAATTGTTTTGCATAAATTTCATAAATAACAAAATTTAACCACTTATTATAAAAAAAATTTAATTTTAAACATTAAAAAATTAAACTGATATTAATTGAGTCTTTTTTAACCTTGTTGAAGTTGATTTTTATGTTAAAAAAATGTTTTAATTTGAAAAAAACTTAAATTTTACAGAAAAATTAATGTTTATAATTTTGACACTTTTGTTTGCACAAAGTTAAAACTAATTTTTGAGTTGTCAAAATTTGGTCACATGATATACATGTTATATCCAGATGAATGCACAGTAAGCGTTAATTTTAAAATATAATTTTTTTTATAAAATTGAAAATGCAAGATCAAATCACAACTTGAAGCAGTGGAAATAATTAAAAGAAAAATCTTAAAAAAAAAATGTTTAAACACAAAAATTGAAGAAATCGCATCAAAAGCACCGACAATTTACAAAAGAAAATAAGACATGTTTAGCGTAAAATTAATTTAATCAAATTAAACAACTTAAACAAGTAACATCATGACCTTCAAGAATTACAATGAACAACACTTATTTCATCCAACAGTAATCAATAGATGATGAATTAACAGAAAATGGTGAATGCAAGAAGAAAATGTTAACACAAAAAAAAAAAATTATCTATTACTTTATTATGATGAATGTTTTAAAACATTTTTTTTTCTTTTGTTTGATATCAAAAGATTCACAGTCAACAGTGTCACATAATAAACTAAGTTTGCAGATTATCTTTTATTTATCTTTATCTCTTCCACAACTTAGACAAGATGTTTATTTATTGCATTTCTTAATTATTTTTTTACTTACCTGTTTTTCTTTCATCTATTTTTTACTTTTGTTTAATGATACTTTTACTAGATCTATTCATCTAAAATAAAAATGCAAAAAAATATTCCGACCTGAATTTAACAAACTTTTTTCCAAATTTAGGCTAACATAATGGGTAGTCAGTAATATTAGGACTTGCTGTAATAAAATATTAAAGGGTTAATACAAAAAAAGGCTTGCAAAATCAGTCAACTGCAAAATGCTTTTGTTTTGAAAAAAAATTTATAGAAATATTTTAAAAGGATGCAGCTTAGTAATAGGATGTATTATTTATTCTGTTTTCCATCTAATAAATACCGTTTTTTAAAATCGATGTCACATTTTACTGTAAAACTGATATGAATCTGTCATTCATCAAGGTGGACATCAAAAACATCAAACGGGAACTTTTTACATGGTCAAATATATTGAAATTCTATAATCAACCATAAAATATTTAATTATAACTGACCACGCCAACAAACTCTATTCTTTTATACACTGATTTTTAAAAAACAAATAAATTAACAAAAAAGTGTTCTCAATTCAAATTAAATAATTATAATAAAATTAATAATGAATAAAAAATTACTAAAAATTAAAAAAGGTAAAAAATGATAAAACATGTAAAAAAAGCAATTAAATTTTCAGAAAACAATTGAATTACTTTTTTGAATTTGGCGTTTAATTATTAGTTAATACAAAATGACAATATTAACGTGCAAAGCAAATAAAAAAGGAAAATTAAGAAAAACTTTAGGCAAGATAAAACTAGACCAAAGAAGACAATTTGTGATAAATTGCAGTAATTCAAAACATCTTGTGTGCAAAAGATTTAAATAAACCAAAAAGCAAAATAAAGCAAAACACCAAATAAGAATGAAAGCGTGCAAAACATGCAAATACAAACTTCACATAGAAAATCTAGCTTCAAATAAAGTTTATATTGAACAAGAACTTTGCGTGTTTAACTTATTTTACTTATTTTGTATCTTTTAGTTTTTTCATCTTCTCAATCAGTGACCTAAGTTTAACTACCAAACAAAGAGATAAAGAAAATGAAATTGGCAAAATTGAAGTGAATGTCTAAGCCATCAAAACCAATTATCGAAAGTATATATGACTAAAAGTGTGAGTAGATTGTGTTAGCAAATATTGTCTTGAACAGGTCAAACATGATGCAAACTAACCTTAACTATTTGACTTAAAGCAATTACAGATGGCAAAAACATGCATGGCAAACGTGATGTGGCAAATTGTCACGACCAATTTTAGATTGGCCAAAAGCAAAGATGCTGGACAAGCATTGAATTAAAATAAAACAGTGACAAACAATTGACATACTATTTGTAAGTTTGATTTTTATTATTTTATATTATTTGAATCAATGGCTAATGCTATGGTTAAATTTGTGGCAAACAAATAAAATCCGTTATTTTAAATATAGTTATAATCAATTGTTCATAATATCAATTTAATTGTCAAAAAATTTGATAAAATTTTTCAATTTGTAAAAAACGGACATTACTTCTAAAAAATACAAATAATCAAAAAAAAAAATATAAATGAATTTCTGGTTTTAGTGATTTTTTAATATAAAAAGTTATTATAAGTTTATAAAAATTTATTTTTAGTAAACCTGAATTTTTATAAAATCCATTGCTAAATTAAAAAATTTTAAACAAAATAAAATTATATAATTATTTTATTTAATTTTTTATTTGTTCAATAATAAGAGTGAACTAAAAGTGAAGACTTTTTAAAAGTTTAATATCAATAATTCAATAAAAAATAAAAGTATTTTAAAAACTAACTAAAGTAAAAACAAAAACAAATATATTTAATGCATGACTTCTTTTAATCAAATTTAAACTTGTGAACATTTAATAAAATAAAAAATTATTTTTTGAATATTTAATAAAAAAATAATAATTTAGAATTAAAATATTAAAATTGATTTAAAAATATTTAAAAAGACCTAATAATTGAAGAAATAGAAAGATTTAAATACTATGGCCAATTATTGTTTAATATAAAGCAGAAAAGTAATTAGAGCATGAATAAGATGTAAAAAACAAAGATTTACTTAAAATTAACAAAAACAAAATAAGAAAAAGAAGAAACCAGTATAAAATTAATATGAAAAAAGTTATAAAAACAAGTGTTTCAAGTGTGTAATTGAGGTGATGATTTTTATTTTTATAGCATACATTTACAGTTATAAGAGTGTAAACGTGTTTAACTGTTTGCATGACATTGAATAAAAAAAACACCCTTGCAATTGAAAGTAAATAAAATCACGATTATAAAGATGTTTAAAACATATGCATTAAGATGAGCATTTGCAATTAATCGCTTTATTTCACATTCTGGCCAATCCTTGGGTAAAGATAGTAATAATTTAAACTTTTTGTATGTAAATACCCCAACAAGTCGTTTACATTTGTTTTTTAATCAACTACACGTGTGGCCAATTTTTGATACAAATATAGTTCATAACTTTAAAATTAAAACAAGACATTAATATTTGAATTCATTCATTTTAAATCAAGCTTATATTTCTTTAAGTTTTTTGGCGGGAAACTCCTATACGGTGTAAAACTAAAAAAGAAACTTGCTTTCTCCAATGTATGCAAAATTTAACTACATTTCTTACATACAATTATTTAGTTAAATCTAAAAGTTGACTGCAAAAATGTTCGTGTTTGTAAAACATGACCTCGTTTTTCAAATGATAAAATTTTCTAAGATATTCTTTTTTAGTGATTATTTTAGTTAATTTTTTGTATAAAAAAAATATATTTGATTGATAAAAATCAAATATTAATTATCAAATTCTAAGATTTAATTCTCATTTAAAAAAAAATTCAAATTTTATTATATTAAGTTTAATTTACTTTAACCACTTTTTGCATGTTTATATTTTTTTTTTTATCAAATAAATGTTGGTTGTCATAGTAAAAAAGGTGCAATAAGCAAATTGTTTGTCTTCATAACCAAAAAATTAAATAAAATTTTATAAAAAAATACAATAGAAAAATTAAGGCAATGAAATAGTAAATAAACAAGTTAATAATGTTATATTTACAAATATCTTGTCTTAAAGCTTTAATATAATTTTATATCATAATAAAAGTTATTTTATTGTATAATTAACCCTTTTATAATGTAATAATAATAAAATAATTTTTTATCAATGTGTGTTCTTTCTTTTTTACATAATATCTAAACATTGATAATCTATTTTAAAAATTTAATTAATTATAAACTCATAATATAATTAATAATTAATAAATTAAAAATAAAAGAGCATTTATTTTTACAAAAATTAAGAAATTATTTTAAAATTATAAATTTTAAATAAATACTTTAAAATTAAAACATTATTTTTTAAAACTTTTTAATTGAAATTTAATATTTACGGTTTTTATAATTTTTAAAATAAAAATACACAAATCAAATTTAAAAATAAAATTAAGTATAAAAATTACCAATTAAATTTTTTCCAATTATATTTAGTAAATATTTTAAATTTTTTATTAATTTTAAAGATATTAAAGTTAAAATTAAAAAAATTAATAATATATTTTTTCAAAAAAATTTAAAAAAATTTTAATTAAATAAATTTTTTAATCATTTAAATATTATTTGAACTAAAATATTTTGGGTGTATAATAAATAATTTCTTTATATTAAATAATTTTTGACCAAAGATGATTGACCATCCATTCATAGTTAAATAAATTTGTTAAGCTTGAAATAATAATATCAAAAGCAATTAAAGCATCATTTACTTACTCTTTGCTTGACTGCCTTATTTTTTATTTATTTATTTTTTTTTTATTTAGGGTGTTTTTTTCATGTTTATTCAGATATAATTTAATTATGTTTTTATTTTATTGTTTTTTTTTTATTTTATTTTTTAACATCTTGTTTTAATTTATTTTAATTATATTTATAATAATTTTTATTTTTTATTAATTTAATATTTACTTTTTTTATTTGTTTGATTTTGATAGCATTTTTAGAACAATGTAGTCTAAATTTTAAACTTATACACTATTTTATTATAAATATATGATTTTTTATAAAAAACAATAGCTAAATATTATATATTAATTACATAACAAATTAAACCAAGCAATTAAACATAATGAACTAACTAAATTTACAAATTTTTTAAAACAAACTAAATTAACTATAAATAAATATTAAAATCTATAAATTTACAAATTATTCTCATTAAAAAAATGAACAAACATTAAATTTTAAATTTGCTAAAAAAATATTATTGTAATGAAAAAAAAAATATTTAAAAAATATTTAAATAGTAAATATTTTTACTATTTAAATGATTATTAAAAATTGTAATTTTTTCAAAAATAAATTTTACAAATAGAAACTATTTTATTTAACAAGGATAGTTTTATTAAATAATAATAGTTTATCTATTTTAAGTAAACCAATGGTCAATAAAACAAGTGAATTTATTTATTTTTTTTGCAGTAAAATTTTTTTAAATAAAATAGATACAGAAATAATAAAAAATAAACTAGGACTGTAAAATGGAAAAAAAAAACAAAACATAAACTGAATAGATAATTACGAACAGTAACTAAAATAATGGAACTTGTAATAACTAAAAGTGATCATATTGTTATCCTAGATTAAGTGCAACTAGTAGAATAACAACTGTTTTATTTAATTGTAATAAATATAATTTAATCTTAATAATTTAGTCATTTTAACATAAAAATCTTTTTTTAAAGCTTTTAATAAATTTGAAGTTGATATTTTATAATCAATTTATTATTAAAATGTTTTATAGATAAATTAATTACTTAAAAAATAAAAAAATTTTATTATTTTTTTTTTTAAATTATTTTTAACCTTTTAATTGATAAAATTGTAAAATTTAATGAAATTATATATATTCATAAAAATGTAATTATATTAATTAGTTTCAATAAAGTAAAACCATAATTAAATTTTTTTTTTATATTAATATGAAATAATTAAAAAAAAATAGTAAACACTTTCGGTCAAATCAGAAGCTTAGAAATAAATTGTTTATTATAGAGAAGTGTCACATTTACTTTTTATACTTGTCATCAATTGAGAATCAGTTTAGAACGCAATTTACAAACAAACTTTTTTAGTTATTTTTTGTACTGTTTTGTAAAACTAACAAACTAAATTAAATTTAAATTAAATGCAACAATAGTTTGTTTTAAATTTTATATATTCAAAGCAGGTGTTTTTAAATTTTAAAATGCGCCATCCTGACCAGATTGAAGATGTAAAATTTGAAAATTAAAAAAAATATAAAAATCGATAAACGGATCAATTGAGAAAATGTATCAACTTACCGCAAACGTTGACAATTTGCCACGCCTATTTACTGGGTTACTTTGTTCATTTTTATAATGTTTTTAGCATCTTTATATTATCTTGTTTTTTTGTGTTTAGTAATTGTTTTTGTTTTTTTTGTGTTTTAATTTATTGTCCGAAAAGTTTATTTCGGTTTGCACGTTTAAATGTACAATATCTAAAAAGTTGTTAAGGAGAAAAGTGGATAAAAAAAGCCATTATAATCCAATCAATATTCAAGCATATCAAATCTGGTTTAAGCCTAGAATTTTATTTGATAATTTTAAGAATTCAGTAAATTAAACCGTGTTTGCCAGGTAAGAATAAATCTGTTTGAAGCCTTGCCAAAACAAAAGATGTTAAAGTTGTTTAAAAAAGTTTAACACCTGAAGCACCTGTATATCGTTTAGAATGAAGACAACCAGTGCGCATCTTTAAACAGAGCAACAGCCAACGATGGCGATGCAAAGAAGAGAAAGCACTTGCGCAATTCAAGTATTTGCAGTCGATCAACTGGCAAATCTATGAATGTACAAAAACCACAATATAAGCACCGAGGTAAAAGCCACACATAAATCTACAAACATGCAGTTGTAGGAAAAATTTTAAATCTATTGGTTTAAATGTTGCAAAATTAAACACTCTAACAAAAAACAGCATGGTCTAGATGGCCAAGTATTTCTTGATATGCAAATATTTTAATCAAACTTTGAAACTATAATTCCGAATTCAGAAAAAAGTTATAAAGTTATGTTTTAAAATATTTAGACTGTATGTTTGATCCTCAAATAAAGGGTTCATTGCTTGTTAAGTTATTCTCATTTAAAAATATTCTCATTCACATATTCTCAACGGCATATGTAAAAATAAAGTGTTTAGCTATTGAAACGGCTTTTTGAAACTAAGTTATTAAAAGTGAAATACTAAAAAACAGGTATTGTACATCCACAGAGATGTTCACTATTTAACGTCAATTATGAGATCAATAGTGAAATATGGGCGTAGAACAAAGATCTAATTGAGCCATATAATTAAATGCAAATGGCGTCTCATTTTACTAACCAAAAAAGATTGCAAAAAGTGGCTAGACGAATATTTTTATAAAAACGCCGTTAAATACTAATTAAAATAAATCATTTTAACTAGTTGTAGACTAGTTGAAAAATATTGAAAAATATTGCTTTCTCATAGTAAACTTAAAAAAATTATCTAAACCAAACATTTAAAAAAAGTTATATTAAAAATCAATAAATTAAAACAATATTAATTTGAACAAGTCAAAATAAAAAAATAAATAGCCAAACTTTGCGAAGAAATTTATGCATTTATAATAAGCCCTTTTTGCATTATAAAGACGATAAAAATAATTAAAAAATAATTTGATTACTTAGAATCGGATGAGTATTGATTAAGCATTAATTTACAAACAAGCTTAGACAAAACACCGGAAGTGTGATAAAATATATAAAAAAATTAATGATTGCTTTATTGGATACTTAGATAGGCGGAGTTGGCAGAAATAACGAGTTGGCCAGAAACACAGGGTTAATCAGAAATAAGCACAAGAAGCTGAGTAGCAGCAAAATGTGATGAAAAGATTAATTTATGCCAAGTATTTTACCGCTACTCAATCTATGAACAATTAGCAATTAATTCGCAATTTGGCGCCAATTTATATTTTACAGCTGGATTTGCTGTTTTAGACAAGTTGTTGTTGAGAAACAAGTCTCGGGATTAAGAAAGCTATTTCATGGTATTGTCAAGTAGATTTATTTGGAAGCAGCTCACTGTCTAGTTGCTCACCACCTGTCATCATTTTTAGCTCCCACATCAAGCAGGTGACTAGCTTTGACCTGCTGGCCCATTCAGCCAATTGTGCAGAATAGATTTCAGGTAAGCTTGCAGACAGCCGAAAATGCCATCGATTGGATAAACATGAACGTATCAACTTACACGCCCACATTTAATAGCGACCGGAACAGACAGAGGCGGAGATAAAAGTGCATCTTTGGCCGGCGATGCGCAAGCTCGCCATGACCTGTTGACTAAGTAGGTCAAACACGACTATATTCAGCTAACTATATTCAACTAACTATATTCAACTAACTATATTCAGCTAACTATATTCAGCTAACTATATTCAGCTAACTATATTCAGCTAAATATATTAAACTAACTAGATTCAGTCACCACTTTAACCATGTACGCACAAACTAAATCCAGCACACGCCCCTAATTGGTTATCAGATGCAAGACAGCTGCGGAAGCAGAGCGTCGAAGCCAGTCAAGAAACGCCGATCTTACCTGAAACAGTTGATGGCCAAAACGGTGGCTATTTTAACACAAACTTTTGTCCAAATTCAAAAAAGGCCACTAGCCATGTTTATTTGTACCACACTCATCTTTCTTTACTCATTTCCACTAATCTTTATTAATCTCCACTAATCTTTAACTTATCTTACTCAACTGCAGTTATCTTCACACAACTGCAGTCATCTTCACTTGTTTTTACACACCTTTATTTAACTTTACTCAACTTTATTCATTATCTTCATCTCTACCAACCTTCACTAGTCTTCATCAATTTCTATTAATCTCCACTAAACTCCACTAAACTCCACTAAACTCCACTAAACTCCACTAAACTCCACTAAACTTCACTAAATTCCACTAAACACTACTAAACTCCTTTCAATTCCACAAATCTTCACCAACCTACACCAATTTTTACCAGTTTTCACTAATCTTCAACAATCTTCATTAATCTTTAACAACATTTCCATCAACATCTCTATCAGCCTCCACTGGGACATCACCATTCCCTTCTGATCGCTCGTTTGTTAATCTAATTTATAAACTTTTCCATTTAATCTTCGATAGTTCATATTTAATCAAACGTTGTTTTTTTTTGCTATTTCTTATTTTCAATGTGATTTCAAATCAGGTCTTTAAAATTAAATAAAAATTGTGCATTTATTAAATTTTTTGTTCATTTGTGTATTTTTTTTTCTTAAATCAACAGTTGCCTTTTAATAATCTTGTGAATTTAGATAAGAATATAAAAACTATTGTCTATTTGTAAAATTCACAAAAAATGCTTTTAAGTTAAAAAAAAAAAAACATATTAATAAATGTACTTGGTGTAACAAAAATGTAAAAAAGGTAAATAATTTAAAGCAAAATTATAATTAAAAATTTAAAAAATTGTTTAAATTTAACACCTGTGTGAACAAAACAAGTAAAAAATAGGCAAAGTGTTCAGTTCAACTGGTCACTTCCGCTGCCCTTCAGTGTGCACTTGGCACACTGGATCAAGCATGCGAAAACAAGAACAGCAATCAGATCCAAGCTTAATGCCTCGACACGGAAGTATTTTTAGTAACTGGTTTGGAGGGTCTGGGTCAACTTTTACAAAATCAAATAGCCCAAGAAAAAGACACAGCCCTCAAAATAGCCCAGTCCCGGCTAACACTTCAAAACAAACCAGTATATCGCAACCTTCTTCACCACAACCACCTCATAATCGCGGTTCGCCAAGACATAAAACTAGTATATTCAACATCAATTTTTTGTTTCCGACTGCTATGCATCGAAAAGAACAATCTCATTTAACTAGTGTTGCTCAAGCTAGATATGAAGAGGCTAATGCAATGCAACGGGCCAAAACCAGTCAAATTAAGCAGTTGTCTAGTGATCCTGTTAATTCAACCAACAATCCGGCCAATAATCCTATCAACAATTCTATTAGCAATTCAACCACTAATTCAAATAGTAATCTAAATATTGATCCAATTACTAATAGTCACATGAGTAACTCGGCTTTCAACTTATGTCCGAGTCAAATGCAAAACTTGGTGCAAAACCAAAACCCTGGTCAAAATTCGGTCCAGAAGAAGATTTCTCTTAGTCCAACTCCTTCAACTGGTCATGCCGTTTCTTCCAGCAGTAGTAAATCTCCAGCTACTCCTCCACGTAGGCAAAGTAAATCCGGAAGTATTACATCAGTTACTTTTGCTCAACAAATTTGTCAACAGTATCAATCATGTGTTGCATCAGTAAACACCACTAACAGCTGTTCTAGCTTAGAAAATATTTGCACAATTCAATTGGGCTCTTCAACCAATCGCAGTTCAAGCCCATCTAATTCCAATATGGAATGCAGCGGATTAGGGCCTGTTTGCACACCTCCTCGTTCGCCAACAAGCAAGCCAATCAATAAATCAAGCGCATTCCAAAAACTTGCAAGCATTCGGCGTAGACATGGGTCTATTGCAGGATTGACCAATTCCTCTGCATCTGTTCCTACTTCATCACCTCGTCATTCTTCTATAGGTAGCCAACAAACCAAACAATTACAGTTTCAACAACAACATCTTCGTTTCCAATCACAACCACAAACTAGTTCAACTGGTCATCGTCAACTAAATCAGCAACAATCTGAAATCGATATTAATCAAAATGTTGTTGGTTCATCAATAATTACCACAATCAATGAATCATTTACTGAATCCATGCAAGATTCTGATGCTGAAGTAACCGAATTAATTAGTTCGATGCGTAGAGATTCACTTACTCAGCATAGTCTTAATTGTGTAGATTCAATGGAAAATCTTTCTGGTGAACATAATGGATCAATTAAGCGACCCATTTCACCGTCCATATTTCATTATGCAAATCTAACTGAGTCACAAGATGACGATGATGGTCGAAATGCTTTGAACAATGAAAACAGTAGATTTATGCTGAATGACACTAATAATAACAATTTAATTACTAGCTTAAATTCAAGCAAACAAATTCAATTTGATTCTCAATTTCAACCAGTTCAAAGTGTTGATGAAAATGATAACGGGTTAGATATGCAAGACGCAAATAAAGAAAATAATTTGAATGAAAATGATTACAATCGTAATGAATTAAACAAAATTGATCAATCTGATTTTACTGGACAACGGCTGAATCTGACAGTTAATGCTGGTTTGTGTGCAAATACAATGAAAAGTGATCTTAGCTCAGAAGATGGTGCATGTTTTAATTACCCTGACTTTTCATTATACGAAAACAGGGGTGGACTTGCAGAAGATATGAAATTTTTGGCATCAATGCCTGAACTTTGTGACATCACTTTCTTGGTTGGAGAAACTAGAGAGCCAGTTTGTGCAGTTAGAGCGGTTCTTGGTTCAAGAAGCAAGTAAGTTTAATGGAATTTTTTTTAATTCTATTTTTAAATTTATCACTTAATTATAATTCTGTTTCAAACAAAAAAAATACGACTAATCTAACTGCAATTGAAACCCAAACCATAATACAAGGCAAATTAAAATAAGACAATGTAAAACAAACAGAACATGACCGTCATAATTAATGAGCAATATTTTGCTTCTTTCATTAAATTATTATTCACAAATAAGATGTTTATTCTGCATATAATAAAACTAAGCTCTTGGTAATAGTTAAATTCTAGAATCAATAAACATTGATATAGCTAATAAAAGGTAAAATCAATATGGACTCTTAATACAGTCTTTTTTGACTAGACTTACAATTAACTTTTACATCTAACTTGTTTTGGTAAATTTAGTCAAACTGAAAACTAAAACCAGAACAAGTCAGATGCAACTAGATACACTGATTTCAAAAAACAGTATTATGCCGAATGCACACAGTTTATTTCTGTTTTCGATTTTAAAGGTTTTGTATGATTTACAAGCTTAATTTAAATAAGCCAGACTATGTTTTCTTTAAATACCATTTTTGTAATACAGGTACATTGAAATATATTTTACAGTCTAATCTATTCAACTGTTATGGATATTTTTAAAAAATGCAAATTTAAGCAATTTTCAACTTGCTTGGTCATGTAGAATCAAGTTCTTTTATTTAACATAAATTTCAATTAAAAATAATTAAATACAAATAAAAAAATAGTTTCTACTTTTTTTTTTTAAATAAAAAACAATATTCACAAATTAATTTTAACACTTTTCGATAATTTTTATTAGTTTGCACTTGCTTTTACATTTATTTAAAATAGACATTTTTTTGTTCTTACATTTTATTATACTTACTTAATCCGACTTTTACTTAAAAACTTTCTAAGTTGTTAAGTTTTTATAAATTTTTACAAATAGTAGGCTAGATTCATGTTTGGCGTTAAAAAAATTCGAATAAAAATGCAGATGAAGATTAGACAAAAAAATAACAAGAAAACATAGGATTTAGGCCGGAAATGATGAAAAAAATTTGTTGTTTGAATGTTTCTTTTTCATTTTTAGCTTGTCAATGTTCATTTTTTATTCTAATTTTCACTTTTTTACTTGTTTTATTTGCTTGCTTTCTATTTGCCGTTATTATTTCACTCAATATTGCAGTTCAGGTCTTTGTGAATGCCTTCACAAATCGCTGCTGGCTTTGTTATTTCCATCGCTTTTGGCATTTTCAATTTCTTTTTTTACTTTGATAGCATTTCAATGTTTCAATTTGGCCGATTGAACATTTCCTTTATTTACGATATGTTACTTCATTTTATTTATACATTGCTTTTTCCTTTGCAAAATCATTGCTGCAGAAATTAAATTGTTTGTTTATTTTTGCATGTTAAGAATTTTAGTTATGCTTTATAACTAATAGAATACATTTTTTTATGTTTGATTAGTTAATTAATTAAAATAATAAGTAATTTAATTTAATTTATAAAATAATTTTTCAATTAATTTTAAGAAATATTTAACTGATTAAACTAATTTTTTTAAAATCAAAAAATCTAGAGTTTTTCATAAGTTGCTTTATGGCCAAAAATCATATCAAAACCAACTATACAATAATTTTGATTTAACTGAAGGTCAAAACGATCGGCCATCGCAATCTTTTACTAGAAGGTCCATTTTTTCAAGAAAAGAAAGCATTTTTGATAATGATGCAAACGAAAGCAAAGAATCTCGTGGATTGCTCAAATATAATAAATCAAAAAAAATGAAAGAAAATAAGGACATGAAGTTAAAATTGTTTTTAAAACGCGGCTCCGAGCCAATGTTAAATGGGTTACCTTTAAATCAGCAAGTTCAAGCACCCATTCATCAAACAATGATTATAGAGGAATTCGAACCTGATGTATTTCGCCAGTTAATTGAATACATTCACACTGGCTGTGTAACACTTCAAGCTCGCACCTTGTTAGGTATGTCTTTTGAATAAATTTTGTTACATTATCAGGATTATGTTTTTTAGCTAAATAAAAATATTCGTATGGTTTGAAAGCTAAAAAAATTGTAATTTATCTATATATAAGACTATTTTTTGATTATCAAAATTTAACTAAAATTTTCTTTTAGAATTTTTTTATGGCTTTAATTAATTTAATCTGGTTTTTGTTGCTTTATAAAGAATCAATTAGTAAAAACATAAAAAAAAATAGTATCATTAAAAACGGTAAACAATATTAAAATAAAAAAAAAAATAGTTTTTCTTTGATTTCAATAAAGATTAAAATTAGTAAATAATTATGTAAATTGTTGTGTCGTAAAAAAGTTGCATTTTTGAAACATAAAAACATTTTTAAACACGCGGAATAACCAATAGTCTAAAGTTAAATTATACAATTTTGTTTTGCTTAATTAAATAAATAAAATGGGCATTTATTTATTTAAGAATTAAATTTTGATTTTATTTGAATATTAAGATCAATTATTATATTTTGATCCGATTAAAAAATCATTGTGTTTGAAGACATAAACTAAATAGATAGTAATTATGTCCTAGAACAGAAGAAGAAAACAAAGTCTAACATGCATCAAAGCATAAGTGCATTCATGGCAACCATCAGTGCAAATCTAATAGGGATAATTAGATTTGACGTGAACTTTGAATGCCAGCGACGGCATCCATAATTCGTATAATTATGTAAACTTTGTCTAAATATATTTTTCTTTAGAATTTTATCTTTTTCCTATATTCAAGTTCAAGCAAATTTATTTTTTTTTGCTAATATAAAAGTGAAAAAATTATAATCAAAAGTTGTTAGGTTTGCAAAGTTAGGTTTTAAATATTTTTATTAAAATTTCATTTAATGATTTCAAATTAATGAGTATTTAATTTTTATTGATTAAATGCATAATTGAAAAACAAACTATACAATGGGAAAAATTGTTGGTCAAAATATTGAATGCAGATGAACAAATAAGCCAATGAATAATTACTATAGATTAAAATAATTTTTTAAATATTATGTTAGTCTGATCAATATTTTTTTTTAATTAATCGTTATGTTATAAAGCGGATTTGTTTTACAGTAGAGTTGGTTTGAATTCAAGCAAAACTTGTTTTAATATTCATTTCAAACTATTCTTAAACAGCTACGACCAGATTTTAGCTGTTTAAATAAGAAATTAGAAGCATAGATAAAAATTAAATGTTTTTGATAGGAAAACTGTTTTTGGCGATATATTTTAATCTAGCAAATTTTCGCCTATTTTTATGTGCATAATTTTTTGTCCATTATTAATTTTCGTTTAATTATTCCCATATTGTTCATAATTTTTTATGTTCTTTGCATTTTCTTATTTCTTATTTTTTGCATCTTTTAAATATTTTTCTTTTAGGATTGATGAATGCGGCTGACTATTATGCCTTGGATGAGCTGCGCAAAGCGTGCATGGGTTTTGTGTCGTGTTGCATCACAGTGGACACTGTTTGCGCTTTACTAGCTAGTGCAGAACGTTACATCCAATATAAATGCACCAAGTCTTTGGTACAAAGAGTAAGTAATTGATCAAAAAAAAAAAAGTTTAATTTTTAATTAAATATTATAATTTAATAAACAATTTCACAACTGTATTAATTTTTGTTATTTAGGTACTCGAATTCGTAGACCATCACGGAAATGAAGTTTTAAGTCTAGGCTCGTTTGCTCTTTTGCCGGAACATGTTGTTAGGCTTATCTTAAGTCGTGAAGAACTGAAAGCTGAAGAACTTATCAAGTTTCAAGCAGCTTTGCAATGGTCTCAACGTTATTGCGATGGAGCTCCAGGCACTCCAGACTTGCGCGAAGTGATGCAAGGCTTCTTTGAATGTATCGAGTTTTACAAAATTCCGGCAACAGTTCTGATGAGAGAAGTACATCCTCTTAATATTGTACCTGACCACATTATTATGAATGCTTTAGCTTATCAAGTTAGTAATTTTTCAATTTTTTCACTTTGTAACTATTTAAACTTTAAGATTTTTGTCACTTATAGCACATGCTTTTCAATTAATGCATCTGCACTAATTTTTAAATTGCTTTAAATAACAAAAAATTTTTTATTATTTTTTAATTTTATCATATATAAAGTTTTTAACTAATTTAATTAAACTTTAAAACTAAATTTAAAATTTTTTAATTTAAAATTTTTTTTTTTATTTTGATTAAATAAAACAGGCTGATCCAAAATCAATTGATATTTGCAAAGTAGAATCACCGAATCGTTTTAGAAGAATGACTTTACCTCATGCCTTAAATATATCCGGTAGTGAATTACTTAGTCTCCATCGTCAGTCACTAGTTCCATTTAAATCAGAGCGGTCTGCATCTACTTCTACTTCTGGATACAATACTGAATCTTCAATGTTTAGTGCAAACAATACTAGCAGTGGAAATTTGGGCAACGGACCTAATGCAAACAAAAAAAATAAGAAAGACAAAGATGAAAAACCAAGTAAAATAGGCAAACGACGTGCTAGTCGTCCCTTTAAACGTGCCATGACTTTGTTTGAAAGTAATTGAACAAATTCATTTATTCATTGAACAATATAATGTACATTATAATATAATGTAACTGTTGATGAGCTTTTTAATTACTTTGTTAATAAGGTTTAAGTTTAGGCTATGGATGAGATCAAAAAAAAACAATTGGTCAGCTATGTGAATAGTAGTTGATTCACATTAGTTATAGAAATTTAACACGCAAATATTTGTCGTAAGTACTTTAATTTAAAAATAACTATATTTATGCTTTTTTTTTTATTATTAAATATAAAATACTTAATTGATAATTAATTTAAATTTTAGTTTTTAGTAATTTTTGGTTAATTTTGAATTGTATAACTGTTTGAGCATAAAAAAAGATCTGATAAAATGTATGATTTTTTTTTTTCAAACGTTTAAATTATCAACTGAATAAGTTAAGGTCAATTAGGAAAACTTAATTCAGTATTGGTAGAGCAATTGGGATTCAATGAAGCGATAAAATATGTGAACATGTAGAATGGCTAATGTGACTGCGGAAGAAGGGCACTTGTTGGAAGCAAGTTAATCATCAATAGATGAAAGCGAAAGAAATGAGAGAATAAATTACTTGGACATCATTTTCAACGTTTGGTTGCGTTTGATTTAGAGGTTGGTCGAATGCAGCTTTGTCTGTATTTATCTAATAGTTGCTTATTGAAGCTGCATGTGAAATTAAAAATTAAAGAATTCGTTGCAAAACTGCATTTAAACAATTTAAATGAAATTTTTTTATTAAAGTAAGGGCTAATCACTCCATCCTAACAAAAATAAATACTCAACAAGCTTATCCTCATTTTGATAGTTTGCATTTCGTTAATGTTTACATGAAAGTATTTCACCTCAATAATGTCTAAAATCAATTTATTTGTTCAAAATTTATTTGATCATTTATTTGGTTTAGTCATAAATGGCTTTGAGAGAGTCAATCAAACATTAATATCCAATACATATTTTTCATTTAATTATAATCTATAAACGCATTTTTGCAATTTTTTTACTGTTTGATCATATTTGTTTACTCGCATCTTCTTTAAAAGATAAATTCTTTTTTCTAATTTATCAAACATTATTGAAACAAATGAATTTAAATTACATGCTTATAAACAAATGGACCGATAAAGAATAACAACTAAAATCAAACAAATTAATATCTAAAACAATTTTTCAATATTAAATAAATGTTTAAAAAATATGATAAAATACATCATATTGTTCATGTATCATTTTAAAAATTTTTTCTTCAAATTTTTTTTTTTAAATAATTTGCTTATGTTATATAATTTAATTTATTAATTTGATGATTTATTTGCATTGTTTTCTTTTAGTGAAATGTTAAATTTATTCTTGTCATTTGGTTTAAATTTATATTTTATTTAAAAGAATTTAAAATTTATCTATATAATGTAATTTATTTACATTTTAAATTCTAGTTTGTTTAAATATCATTTATTTTATATTTATTTTTTTTTACTCATCATAATTGTCATCATTTGATCAAGTCGATCTAATCCACGTAAACCTATATACTATTACAGTTAATTTTTTTGATGTTTAATCATTTTTTTCATATAACTGTGAACATGTGCCTTTAATGTTCGCTAGTTTACAACAATTCCTCTTAAATATACTTTGATTTACGTCGAGAATTGTCAATAAAAATTTTGGTGATTTTCAGAAAAAAAAATTTAAATAAATTTCATTTTGGTACTAGAAAATTTGACAATTATGTATCATATTTTTGAAATAATTTGTTAAAAAATTTCATTTTCTATCATTTTCAACCTTATATTTTCCACACAAACATTCAATGTTTAATTTTCACAAATATAAATGTAATTTTAATTGAATTTCCGCAACATTAGTCTATCAAGAAAAAAGAAAGGTATTTTTTTTCAAACAGAAATAATATTTTTAAAGTCTATTTTTATGAATTTTGTAAATACAAATAAATGTATTTTGTTTAATTATGTTTTTATTTATACGCAAATTGAGTTATATTTATATACATATATAAATATAATTGTAAATATATAAAATATATATAAACATATAGATATAGATATCCACACAGATTTAAATTTTTTCGACTCTTGTTTTAAAATAATTTTTTTTTTTTGATTGTCTATTTTTTCATTTTGAGTTCATAAATGTTTAAAGTATATAAATGTGTTTAAATGTGCAAAAATGATTGTTTTCATTTAAAGTTTTATTTTGTGTGAAATGTAATCTGCTGTTCAAAATTATGTATTGGACTATTTCAAATTCAACAAGCAAGCGGCAAATTCCTTTCAATGATATTTAGAATTGCAAATTCTATTGATTACTGTGCAAAACACTTGAATGTTTAGTCAAGCTGAGACAAATGTATAGAAGGTGACAAAATGCAAATGAAAACATAAAGTATGTTTGGTCAGTATTGGCCTTTAGCCACTATTTACAAATTTACTCATCTAAACCCATTGTGTTAATGTAAATACAATTAAACTATTTGGCAACTAGCACATGGATATGAAATATTGATAAAAATACAAATCTTAGATTAAAAAATATTTGACATTTTGTTTTTAAAAAATAATCAAACTTTGGTAAAATTTGGATAAAACAAGAAAATGGCTATCACCTAAAACGCCATAAACACCTTCATCAAACAAAAACAGCAATCTGAACAAAAATAGATTTTTTACAAATAACTTCTTTTAGTCAATGTAAAAACAAATAGGTCAATCATTACTAAACAAATGAACAAGAAAAGAAATTCGTTTCAAACTAGTTTTATTTGGATTCTGAACAGATTTGTGATAGATTGATGAAAGATTTAGTTAAGTATCGGTAGTGAGAAAAGGTGAAAAAATGCAGAAAATGTTAGTTAGAAATAAAAAACGGAAACAGAGCTGTAATTAAAAATAAATTCAAGAGTCTGCCAAACGTACTTATCACAAGCAAAAGCAATTTATTAATACAAAAACTGCAACATCTGAAATCGGAAGCACTAAAGCAAAATAAAAATTACTATGTTAAACATACGCTAAACAAGCTCATTCTGAAAAAATAATAAAATATATGTATAAAAAAAGTACAAAAAAAAAATCATAAACAAATTAAAAACAAATTAAAACTAAATTAAAACTAAATTAAAACTAAATTAAAATTTGAATTTAAATTAAATAAAACACTAAGTGTCTTCTATTTTTGTAAAAAACAAAAATCACTAGAAACCAAAACAAAGCTAAAAAATGAAATAAATTGTATTTTTTCACTAAACTCAAATACCAAGCATTTGCTATTTAAAATAAATGCATTAAGTATAAAAGCTAGTTAAAGTTTTAATTGATTTGTTTATCATTGGCCAAGTATCTGCAATTTTTTTTTGATAGATCATTTAAAAGTTATTTTGGCAAACTCGTTTACTACTTCGCGAATCGCTAAAAAACTAGATCTAAATTGATTTTAGTTTTATCCGCTTAGTCTGTCATTGGATTACATCTAGTCTAATCAACTGCCAAGTTAAGATGCGTTCAATTCGCAATATCCAGTCCAGCGATCAGATAAATCTTTATTCTAACCGGAAGTTGAAATAGTAGAAAAATTCAGGATAATTTTTGCAATTAGCGCAAATGCAAAATAAATGTACATAAATTTCAGATATAATTGTCTGTGGTTTGCTCTACATGCGCACTTTTCCGCATCACCGTTTATCCGCACAGCTGTTGCTATTAAAAGCAACTGTAGCCTATCTAAATCTTGATCTTTATGGCTTTTTTAAATTATTTCCAGGATGATTTTTTATCTATTCTTCATTTGCTTGTTTTCTGTATTCGATCTAATTTGAACTCGATCTTGTGTGTATTCGTTTGACTGATGAGTTCAAGCTAAAACTATTTACATGGTCACATAGGATGATTGGTAAGCGCACATGCGGATTTGTGCTTATGGTCTGAAAAGAAATAAGCATCGAATAGCAAGTTAAGCTCTGTCTATTTACGAGAATAAAATCTAAAAAAAAAAAATTTTAAAAAATCAATATTTTTCACTTTTGCTAAAATATATCCAGTCAATTTAACCTAATGCAAGCTTATCGTAATCAAAATCTAATATTGAAAAATGTTTAAGAAATTGAACAAGAATGAAACAAGTTAGCAATCGTTAATTTGTTTAAAGAATTATTAATCTATACCATGTGTAAAAACAAAATTTATTTAAACAGTCATATTATTAAGAGTAATTATTAAGAGTTAAACGGTCAATTGCTTGCCACATGTGGATGCTACTAATGTTTAATTTTCTTTGACTGTTATATTGATTTTTATTACCCTATTTTGTTGGAGTTAAATAAACAGTTTTCAAAAAATTATAAAATAAATATTTTTTAATAACAGCTTTTCAAAATCGTTTAAAGCCCAAAAAAATGGAGCTAATAATTTAAATAATATAAAAATTAACATTGAAAGCTTTTAATAAGCTCATATATATTTTAAATTAATTTGATTGCTTCAAATTAATATCTTATAAATATTTATTACAAAACAACAATCTAGTATATACAATCAAGCATAGAAGTTTTTACAAAAATTTATTTTAAAATTTTTTAAATGCATTTATTTAAAAATGTCAAAATTTATTTTTAAATTTGATAGTCCTTTATTTTTTATTACTATCCTAATGAATCTTTTTAATCTTTTGTGATTTCTTTAAAACGAATTTCAAAAATCAAAAAGAAAAAAACGTTTTTTGAATCTTTGGCAAATTTATATCTTATATGTGCTTGTGACTATATTAAAAAAAAACATCAAAATTTATATAAATAAATTTTTTATTTCTTAAAACTATTCCAATACTATACAATCATTGTCATTAAATGAGTTGATAGTGTTTTTTTTTAAATGTTCTGAAATGTTGTGAGATTCGCTAATTTTTAATTTTTTATTAATGATTGGACTACTGTCAATATATATTATATCCTCATCAAATGAAGAAAATAATTTTGGTTCTTTAATGAAAGATTTGCTTTTTACATTTGTTGAAACATTTTGGTTATTTGATGACCCTAATACGTAACCTTTACCAGAAAAAGGAACAAAATTTTTTATAGAAGGTTGTGGATTAGATTTATTTTCTGTATAATTTACCAAAGACGTTTGATATTCTTGATTTTGATTTAAATTTTCAATTGTGACTATGTTTTTATTAAAAAAATTTCTTATGTCATTTTTGTTTGGAGAAACTTCTTTATTTTTAAGCACATTACCAGTGTTATTTTTGTTTGAGTCAATTTTCTTATTTTGAATAGGGAATGATTTATTGTTAGTTTTGATTTGCTTATTTTCTTTTTTGTCGTTTTTCTTAGTTAATTTTTCGGGTTCTGAAATTTTGACAAATTCTCCTCCACATGTTTTAGAGTGGGTTGCCCACCAAAAATCATTAGGCCCAGGTTTTCTATTTGATGCTCTTCTAATAAAACCAAAATAAGGACTTTTTTCTCTACAAGATCCA
This sequence comes from Pyemotes zhonghuajia, assembly GCA_025170145.1. Classification (NCBI taxonomy): domain Eukaryota; kingdom Metazoa; phylum Arthropoda; class Arachnida; order Trombidiformes; family Pyemotidae; genus Pyemotes; species Pyemotes zhonghuajia. Next base: position 16,598,152 of record CM045846.1, on the reverse strand, counting down.
CTACAACGCCATACATGAGTTTGATAATGTCTTACCTCATCTATAAATGTATGATACACTGATATATTTAATTTGCACTCATTATTTATTCTTGTCATATGATAATGAAACTTCGGACCATGAGACTCTCTATTATCAGAATCGCGAAGAATAAACAAATAAGCATGAATCATTTCATGAATTAAAGTTTCAACTAAATCTTTTCTAGATCTAAGTGTTAATAAAGGTTTTGATAAACTTATTGAGCAATGTTGTGTTAAATTACTCCATCTACAAAGTCCGGCACAAGAAGTCATTTTTTCTGACCAAGATAATTCAGTACCATTATTAAGTAATGTTTTATTGAAAAATCTACAATCAAAATCATGAAACATTTCATATATATTAGGATTGGGGTCTTCTAATTCAAGTTTATCATCTAAAATAAATATTGTTTAGTTAAAAATAATATAATATCGATTTATTACATGTTACCTGAAAGACATGACAAAGCGTTTAATGGATTAAGAAACATGATTGTTAAATTCTAAGAATTTATTCATAAAAAAAAAAATAATTATAGTTTATAAACATTACTACAATTAAATGAAAGATTTATTTTAAAAATATTTTAAGCTAAATCAAAAGTTATTTAAGTTTTTTATCAAAGCAAACTTTACAACGTTTTCTTTATTTTGTTTTGCAATAATTTCGGCTACTGTCAAGCTAAAATTTTGTTTTATTCAAATACAGATGACGCTAAAACCATTTTTTTCAATTAAAAAGATGTATTGTAAATTATGAGCAAGACAGTTTAATTTTTAATAGCTTTTTATTTTTAAATATTAAATTTATTTTTTTAATGATAAGTTAAAACAAAATAAAACTCATAAAATAAATATTAATTTGAAATATAATTTTTTAAATCAAATAAAATTTGATTAATAAAATAACAGATAAACTATTAAGAGCTATTGGTATCCATTTGTAAATTGTCGGAAGTTCTTTTTTGAGTCAAAGGTTGTTGTTCTGCTGTGAAAAAACGTTTAAATTTTTTTTCTGTTCCCAGATAAAAAATAAAAAACGCAAATATTATCATAAATATTCCAGAAAAATTGACTAAAAACGTAAATGAATTGAAATCAGAATATAATTTATCCTTTTCTCTAAAAAACAACAACAGTTAAATTTATTAAATACTTAAATCCAATAAACTTACATAAATGCTTTTTCGGTGAATCCAGTAAGACAAGAAGCTAGAAAAATAATTTAATATTAATATGAAAGTTATTTAAAAAATTTTAAATTTACCAATTGCTAATCCGAAAATTACAAATCCTCCAAGAACGTGATAAGGTAATAACCATGTTCTAAACTGGACTGATGTAGTAGGGTAAAGAAAATTGTAAAAAGCTCCTACATATTGAGAAAAAAATAAAAACATTGTAGTCCCGCCAATCCATGAGTGTAATGAATATAAATTGGCTATGTTTTTCTCAAAATGAAAACTGAATACGGCTAATGAACCAAATGCAGAGACCACAAATGCAGTTACATGTAAACCTCCATGTACTAATTTAACAAAAGGTTTTGGTTGATTTTTTAAAACTCTAAAAGCCAAAATTGAGTTTCCTGCAATATAAACCATTCCTAAACACATACAAATCGGATGGAAATTAAATCTGATTTCTGGTTTTGCCCAACCAAAGCCATCTAAATTTTTAATAATTAGAGCAAATACTGAAAAAATCATCAAAATTCCTGATATTTGTGATAACAAATATAAATGTTGAAAAAGTTTCTCATTTTTTAGGCGCTTTTCTGAAATACTATCACCGTTCGAATTCATTCTAGTATTTGCAGTATTACTTGGCCCTAAAAATGAATTCAGAATTAATTTTTAATTATATTTTTATTAATTAAAATTATAAAATTTTAAAATTCTTATTAAATCTTAAGATTACGATCCTAACCTTCTTCCCGGTTAGTAGAAATCACTTCTATTTGTTCTATTTGCTCACTCATTTTACAAAGTTTAAAATAGTTAAAATTATTTTTGAAACTGAAATAAAAGTTTAAAAAAGTTAAAAAGTAATTTTTAAAAATAAAACTTTTTTTTTATGCATTTTTGTTTTATCAAGCAATAGATAAAGCCAAAATGTAAATTATAATTATTAAGCAATAGATACAAACATAAAGCAATTTATTATTATTATTATTAACTTAATTATGCATATTTAAAGTTTAAACAAAAAATAAATAAAAATAACTATGAATATAATTAAAATTAATATCTTTACAAGTTAATATTGTTAATAACATTAAAAATGTTAATCTAAAGCATATAAATTTTTTTTGAGAAAATAATACCTTTTGTTCTGCGTAACATTTTAAAATTAATAAAAACAAACTAGTCTAAACTTAAACTGAATTTAACTATTTTAAAATTAATAGTTAAAAATTAAATCAAGATTAAAAATTAGCTTTCTTATATAATGCGATCGTTGGCTCTTAAATTTTTAAACATATGTTTATAAAATGTAAAAGAAAACCGGTTATAATAATAAATATATTTTTTTTATATGTAGGATTATAATGTAGGAATTAAATATTTGTAAACTTACCCTTTTATTTATTATCAAAGAATTAGGAATTTATCTAAAAAATGTTTAAACATACAATTAATAATGGTCGATAAGAAAACTCTTCTGACATGAAAACAATTGAAACAATTAGTGAATAAAAATGTTCCCTCTAAGAACCAGATTATAAGGAATCTAACAATGTAAGTCAAATAAACTCTAAATTAAGAAAATAATGTTTAATTAGATTCAATATTGGTTTAATTAAGAATTACCAATGGCAGACGTTAGTTCTAAATTAAACAACACAATAGTCAGTTATTTTCACAAAAATTCATGTGTTTATTGAAAAAACAAAACAGAAACTGAATAGTATTTGCCACAATACAACTAAGATTTATTTGTTTATATAACTTACGATTGTCTAAATTGTGTGTTGACATTTTTTTAAATTGTAAGGTACGGACTTTTTAATTTAAGAAATGTAATTTTCTTCAAGACTTATTTAGATTTGCAAGTGATAAAATGTGTTTTATCTGAATAGTGTTTACAAAGCGAGAAATTCTAGCAAAAATACAACAAGCAATTAGTTTTGATCTGATTATTTGATTAAATTATTAAAATGCATACAGATTTAGAAGAATCAAGACATTCAAATCGAATGGTCCATTACAGTAATGTACATGCTAAAGAATTGCTAGAAACTATGAGTATGCTTCGAGATAGGAGAGAATTATGTGATGTAGTTCTAGAAGTAGGTTCTAAAAAGATTTTCGCCCATCGAATCGTTCTTTCGGCTTGCAGTGCATATTTTCATGCCATGTTTACTGGAGAATTGCAAGAAAGCAGACAAACCAAAGTTGTGATCAAGGACATAGATGAACATGCTGTAGAATTGCTTGTTGAATTTGCCTATGCTTCTAGAATTATTATCGAAGAAGGTAATCCTAAAACATTTTCACTATTTTGAACATTATTTAATTTTTTTTCGTTTAAATTAGGTAATGTACAGGTTTTACTGCCCGCTGCTTGTTTGCTACAAATGACAGAAATTCAGGATGCTTGTTGTGAATTTTTGAAAAGACAACTTGATCCATCGAATTGTTTAGGAATAAGAGCATTTGCTGACACTCATTCTTGTGAAGAATTATTGACTTACGCAAATAAATATGTACATGAACTTTTTAAAGAAGTTATTGAAAGCGAAGAATTTTTGCTTTTACCTGTCAGACCCTTAATTGAGATTATTTCAAGCGATGAATTAAATGTAAGATCAGAAGAACAAGTTTATAATGCGGTTAGAGCATGGATTTATTATGATGTTGCAGATCGACGAAAATATTTAAGCGAAGTTTTATCTCATGTGCGTTTATCACAACTAAATCCTAAATTTTTAATTGGAACTGTGGGCTCAGATATAATGATTAAATCTGATGAAGCTTGTAGAGATTTAGTTGATGAAGCAAAAAATTTTTTACTTCTCCCACAAGAAAGAGTTTACATGGCAGGGTCAAGATTTAAAGCTAGAAATCGGGTTAGAAGAGGCGACAATTTATTTGCTGTGGGAGGTTGGTGTAGTGGAGACGCAATTTGTAGTGTTGAAAGGTATGATCCTAAGGCAAATAAATGGAGTATGGCTGCTGCTATGAGTAAAAGAAGGTGTGGAGTCGGAGTAGCGGTAATTAATGATTTAATTTATGCTGTTGGAGGACATGATGGACAATCTTATCTCAATACTGTTGAACGTTACGACCCATATACAAATCAATGGAATAGTGATGTTTCTCCTACAAGTTCATGTCGGACAAGTGTTGGAGTAGCCGTACTAAAAGGACAACTTTATGCAGTTGGAGGTCAAGATGGAATTTCTTGTTTAAATTTAGTTGAAAGGTAATTGTTAAAACTACAAAAATTGGTTTTCTCATTTTTTTTATATATTTATGCGTAGATATGATCCAAATACTAATGTTTGGTCAAAAATTAAACCAATGTACAACAAAAGACTAGGAGTTGCAGTCGCAGTTTTAGGAGGCTATCTTTATGCAATTGGTGGATCTGATGGTGTAAAACCCTTAAGTTCCGTAGAAAAGTATGACCCGGTAGAAAATGTTTGGATTCATGTAGCCCCGATGGGCACTAAAAGAAAACATCTAGGTTGTGCTGTTTACGATAACATGATTTATGCTGTTGGCGGAAGAGATGATACAACAGAACTTAGCTCAGCTGAAAGATATAATCCAAAATATAATCAATGGCAGCCAATTGTTGCAATGACTTCTCGACGATCAGGTGTTGGTTTAGCAGTTGTTAACGGTCTACTTTACGCTGTTGGGGGTTTTGACGGATCAGCATATTTAAAAAGTGTCGAAGTTTACAATCCAGACACTAATCAATGGAATTTATGCCAATCAATGAATTTTAGAAGATTAGGAGGAGGTGTTGGAGTGGTTCGCATGTCATATCCTGAAAATGTTTATAAATCAAATAACGAAAATGCACTTTCATTGTCCAAAAAGTAACGTTTTAATTGTTTTTTAATATTCATTTTTTATTGCCACTATATTCGCTACAATTGATGAGAGATGTTTGTAAATAAAAGTTTGCCTTGTCAAACTTGCATTTATTGTTTTATCAACTTGTCAAAACATGTTATTTATTGTACATATATATATTTTTTATATTTAATTCTAAATTATTGAAAATGTGAATATATAAAAAAGTAATTATTATGAAGTATATTTATTTAGAGTTTTACAATAAAAATTAATTAGCATTTAGATAAGAAATATAAAAAATTATTTTTTTTTTTAATTTTTATTTTAAGCTAATTTAAAATTAAATGTATAACTTAATTTTTTTAAGATATTTTTAATTTAATAAACATTTTTGTATATATGTATTCACATATATATATTATAAATTTACAAAAATATTTTGATTGATCAGAATTAGAAATTAAAATATATAAAATTATTATTTTATATTTAAAAAAAAATATAAATAGTGTATCAAATTTTTTATAAAAATAAATTAGAAATATAAAAACAATTAAAATTATAATTTTATTTTTAGAAAAATAAATTTTTACAAAATTTATGAATTTTTTATAACAAAATAACGGCATTGGAAACAGAAAATACATATCTTTTTTTTAAAAGGAAATTTTAATATATATATTAAAAAAGATTAATATATCAAATGAATCAAAAAACAATGATGTAATAATTTAACTAATAAATTTTTTTTTGATTTTTACGAATAAACATAAATGACATATCAACTAAAAAATTTTAAAAATTTACGTATAATTGCTCAAGTAAATAAAGAACACTATAATTAATAATTTAAATAATTTATACAAAATAAAAAAATAATTATTTATTTTTTTTTAAGTACATCTTGTATTTTAAATAAATTTTGTCTAAATATTAAAAAAATTATAAACTCATTTATTTTAAAATAATTACATATATAATAAATTTGTATTTTCACTGAAATATATTTTTTTATTATTTAATAGCAAATACTAAGTTTGAATAAAATTTTGTTTTAAAAAAAAAAATAAAGTTTTACTTAAAAAATATATTAAATGTTAAACCATAGAACGCCCAATTTAGCTTAAGCAGTTCATGTTAATAAAAGTACAAATAAGTTAATAAATAATGCATTATAGATATTTAAAAAAATGTTTAAACTCAACTAAATTAAATAGAAAAATATTTTTTTTTTTATAAAATTTAAGCAAAAAAAATAAATAAATATTATTGTCAAACAGTTTTTTAAAACTTAACATTTAAAATTTTATTCATTTAAAAATTTTCAATTTTAAGGTTATTAGTTTAAAAAATTGAATTAATAAAAAATTATAAAATTAAATAATAAACATAATATAATTAAAAAAAAACTTAATTATTTTAAAAAATGATTTTTACCATATATGTCTTGGTTTCAATAATTTTGACCAATAATTTAATATTTGGATGGCCAAGTGGAGCTCCAGAAAAAGTATGTGAAAGTTTAACTCCTAGTCATGGCAATAACCAACCAAAATCTGCAACTGAAGCTCCTTTTGTTATTACTCAATCTCATAGTGATTTTCAGCCAGGTGACAAAATTAAAGGTTAGTTTTTAAACTATTTAAAAAACTACCGCCATCTAAATCATCATTTTAGTAATATTTAAAAATGTGTTAATTTTACCAATATTTTCCTAATTAAATAGAGTATATAAGTTATTTTCATAATTTCAATTCAAATACTTAATTAATTGAATGTCAACTTTAGTTAATCTTAAATATTTTAATGCTTTTATTGTTTGCACTTGAACTGTTTTTTAGATATTATTCACTAAGCGATGTAATCATTTTTTGACCTGATTTTCATTAACTGATAGTAAGATGCTTTAGTGTTTAGATGGCACATAAAGCTTATTGATTGATCGTATCAAAATTAAATAAAATATATAAAAAAGAAATAAAAAAATAAAGAACTGGCAATAAAAAAAGTAACAAAGTCGCAATTCAAAAATGTGATAAACGTTAATGCCGTTAAAATATTAATATATGATTTTTGCCTGTTGAAGTTATTTAATCTTAAACTGATTTTACAAATAATAAAAAAAAAAACATGTAAAAATAAAAAAAAATTTAAATTAGTGTAAAACACATCATCAAATTTTAACTTTATATACTCATCGTTTTTGACTGATAGAAAAGTTACTTTGTTTTTACTTATAACTAATTCAAATTGTAAAAATATCTAAATTCGAAATAGTATATCATCAATCAAATTGGCAAATGACCTGAAAATAATATTTGATTTATTATTAATAAAATATGCTATCAATATTATTCTCAGCATTGTTTAATAATATTTTTAACCATTTATAATTGTCAATAATTATTAATAACTATTAATACACTTCTAAGTTTTTGAGAATTGGGTACATTAAATCAAATTTTTACAATGAACGTGAATTTAATGTTTAAATTTAAAGGTGAAAATTAAAATATATGTAAATGAAAAAAACTTGTTAAAGTTTAATTAAAGTCTTCTTGATAGTGTGTATAACAATTCTGTTTTTTATTTTTTTAACTTTTATAATTTTTCTTTTTTTAATTACTATATATTTGAACAAATTTAAATAAGCATACCAACCATCTTACCAATTTTAATTTACCAACTTGGTGGTCTTTTAAAACATAAAAGATGTTTTAGTTATTTGGTAAAATACTTGTCAAGTGCCAATCAACCGACTAAATTAGGAATTGATTTCACAATTTTAATAGTTTGACAAACTTGTCTTGCAACATTTATTATATTGTTAAAGTTTTTCTTAAATTTTTCCTTTAAATTATTCATTGAAATTATTTTTTAAACCAATACACTTGACATTTGTCGGTATTTTATAATTATTAGATTATTATTTTAAATAAATTACAGTTTTAACTAAAAAAATTATAAAGCACAAATTCTTTATTAAATATTTAAATAAAAAAAGACTTTAATTATTTAATGTCAAGTACATTTTATTATTTATTTTTTGATTTAAAATTTTAAAACAAAAAAATATACATATTGACTTAAATTTAATTTTTTAACCAAATGATTTAAAATTTTTTTATAAATTTAGTAACTGTTCAAGCACCTCCAGAAGTTTCTTTTAAAGGACTAATTATTCAGGCCTATGATCCAAATAATAATCAACCGATTGGTAATTTTCAACCTGGACGTGGATTAAAAACTATTGATTCTTGTTCTTCAGTAACACATACAGATCGCCGTGGCAAAAAATCAGCCACTTTAATTTGGGAACCACCTGTAGGTTTGTCTCAACCAGGTCAGGTTACTTTTCGAGGTTCAGTAGTTCAACGATTTAGTGAATTTTATGTTGGGCTTGACGCAATTTTAGAAAATCCGAATAAAGCTTAGCATTAACTAATATAATTTTATTATTGTAATATATTTTTATCTATATTAAACCAATTTTTATTAACCTTGATTATAATCCATTGTCAAGTAAAACAATTTTTTGTTATTTAAACTAGAATATTTAATATGCTAAATTTTGTCATAAAAACTTTTATTTAACTGTCACCTTCTACTTTATTTCATATAAGATTTAATTTTAATTTATAAAAAATAAATAGACAAATAAATATTAAATAAAAACATTAATAAATTAAATAAAAAAAGTTAAAAAAAAAAAACAAAATTAGTTAACAGTAAACTTGAAAAAAAAATTAAATTTACTACTTTTAAATCAAAATTTATGAAAGCAGTAATGCATTGTGGCGTAAAATATCACAAAATTAATAACAATTTTTTTTTTAATTAATAAAGAGTTTAATAAAAATAAATATAAATTATAAAAATATTATAAAATATTAATTGAACATATAGAAAAATTAACAAATAATATTTTTATTTGTATGAATATATTTTAAAAATAAAATATTTTTAAATATAATTAAACAAAAATATAATTTAAAAATTAAAATTTAAAAAAAAAATTTAAATTAAACAAAAGTAGGCAACTGCTTTGCATGTAAACCTTTTTTAAATTGGCTATACTTGAAAAATATAATAAGGCCTTGTTGACATTGGAACAGGTTTAAAAGCAATTAAATTAATGATAAGTTTAAAATAAGATAAATTTAAGTTAATAAAATAAAAATTTAATTTAAGCAGTTAGCAATTAATTGTCACAATTAACAAAAAACTTAAAATTTTTAAAATGCATTAAATATCATTATCATGCAAATTGGTATCAATTGCCAAAAACAGTTTAATTTAAATTTATATCTTATCTTTAAAATTTACGCAATAAATTTAATTTAGTATACATCAAAATAAAATTTTAAAATTTAATTAAAAACTTTTAATAAATAAAAAATAAAATTTATTTATTTAATTTATTTATTTAATAAAGAAAAATAATAAATGTTTAAAAAATTTAAAAAATATCAAAGTAAATTTTTAGGTAAATTCTGATTAAACTTAAAAAAAATACAATAAATATCATTTTATGAAAAAAGTTTTAAAAATTTAAATGTAAAAATTTATGTTTTTAGTTTAAATAAAAAATAAACATGTTAAAAATTTGTTAACAAATTTTTTTTAACTTATTTAAAATTGAATTTTAAATAAAATTTATTAATTTATTATTAGGTTATGAAAAAAAAAAATGCATTAGCAATTATCACTTAATAATTTTAATTAAATTAAAAACAATAAATATTAAAAAAATTAATAATTTAATATACTAGTCTTTCATTTTTTTTTTTATAATTATATTTAAAATCAATAAAATTATAAAAAATAAATTATGTATTAAGTATTTTTAGAATACTTTTGATTTTTGATTATATTTTATTTTTTAAATTATAATTTTTCAATAAATAAAAATCTTGATTTTATTTTAAATATTTGAAGCTATTAATTTTATGAAGGAAAAAAAAATACAAAAAAAATGTTTACTTTAATTAATTTTTAAATAAAAAAATAATTAAATTAAATTTATTAAAAATTTATAATAAATATTTATCAAAGTATACTATAGAAATATAGAATTTTGAAATTTTTAGTAAATTGTTATAAAAATTATCATCAATTTAAAAAATGTATATATTTAAAAGAATTTAATTATTTTTTAAACTAAAACTTTTTTTTTGATAAAAATCTTAAAAATTTTTTTTTAATTTTTATGCATGACTATTTTAAAATTTGTGTTCCACTAAAATATTACATTTTCAACACTTTATTTCTTTTGAATACAAAGCAAATAACAGTTTTTATAATAAATTAAAAATTTAAAACATGTCTTGTTAAAAATGTTTATTAAATTGAAAATAAAATAATTTGTGTTGAACTTAATAAAATTTGTTTTTAATACCATAAAATTTTATTATTCATTAACTGTTATAATTTGACACTCTATTTTCTTTATTTATCTCAATCAATTTTGATTGCACTTTTCTTGTCATTTTTATTAAAAAAAACAAATAAGTAATAAATCAATTTATGAAAAAAAAGTTAAAAAAACAATTAGATTTACTGTAATAAAACTTAAAATAAATTAAAATTTGTTAACGGAACAATCAAGCTAAATTATATATTTTTTAGATGAAAATTGATCAATCAAAAAAATGCTGAAATTGTATTAATAAGATAAGCAGAATATTTTTATTTTGTTAAGCTATGAAACAAAGTTGCGCAGTTATTAAACTTAAAAATAGAAAATGAGTGTAAAAAAGATAATTATATATGAAATGAGGCAAAATTAGTATTGAGGCAAAATTAGTATTGAGGCGAAATTAGTATTGAGGAAAAATTAGTATTGAGGCAAAATTAGTATTTGAACAGCGGTTACTAACAAATTAATAAAACTAATGATGAATCGCTGCAGTTTTGTAACTGCATGAAGCAAACAGCATATGTGTTGCTTAAAAGTCTTGTAAGATTAAGGAGAAAAAATAAGTAGGTTTAAAATAAATAATAAAATTAATCTGAGAAGATAAACCAAGCAAATAATCCAGGCATAAGAGCAAGAAGGTAAAAAGCAGAATAGTTTAATTTAATCTGTTGCTTTAAAAGTTTCTGATTAGTTATAAGGGTTTTTGGTAGATCATATAGTCGGCTCATAACCGTGTCCTGTGTTACAAAAGCGGCAGAAAACCTCTCTTATGCGAAGAAGTCGCGTAGTAAACGTCCAAGGCGTGCTTGTCCGAATCATCAACTTTTTTCCTGGCCATCGTTTTCAGTGCTCAATTTGTCTTGTGGCTATCATCAGGTTTATCTGAGCCCACTTCTTCCTATTTCATCCCCACTCATATGTTTTTGCTTCAGGTCAGACAACTGTTCCTTGAAGTTCATTTAGTTTCAACTGTCCCTGCACCGTTCACCATTGCAAAAGCACAGCGGCATCCTACCTGTTTGGAACTGGCTAGCCAGACATAGCCACTGAACTTGCTTTCTTTAATAAATATACCTTTAGGCTAATTTGCGTTCGTTATTACCTTCCTGCATCACAAGCATTTTCAAGCTCGTACACCTTTGCTTCGCTTTCTTACTAATAACCATTTTTTCTTTCGCTTCTTGTTTAACTTATTTGATACACATGATTAACATCTCTATCGAATGTCGAAACAGTTTTTAAATTCCTAAAAAATTAGTTTTGCATTTGCGCAAAGTTAATTTCATTGCAAAGACATTTGATTTATTTCTTTACTTTTCAGCTTTAATACTGAAAAATCTAAAATCAGTTTAAACATATAAAACACAATTTCAAATGTTTTATTTAGCAATTTTCCTTTTAAGTTTATTGTTTAAAATTGTTTTTATTGAAAATTTATTTCATTAAACCAAATCAATAAGCACATTGAATTACGGCATTCAAAAAACATTAAATTTTAAAAAATTAAAAATTAAAATTGTCTAAAAAATTGTACTTGAGTCATTTTATTTAAATATAGCTAAAAAAAATTCTATAAAAATCAACAAAAACTATAAATACATAAAATAGACCTTTTACCAATTAAAGTAAATGAACAGCTTAAAGAAAGCTAACTATTACAAATCATTATAGCCGATTCAAGTTCAAAAATTCACCAACATAAACATTGTGACAACCATTAATTAAAATAAGGTAAAAAAAACTTAATTATAGAATAATTTTTTTCTTTGTTTAGAAATTAAATTAATTACAGAAAATCCATTGCCCTTGTTAACACTAAGTTCATCTGCCGAATTAAAATTGATACAACAGATATGTAACATAATTGACATATTTAAGAATGGCTAACTAAACAAAAAAATTAAAAATCTAAATTTTTTTGCATCAAATGACTGTCCCTTAAAAAATGATGTCCGCAACCAAAAGCCGGGTCAGTTGCTTGAGGCCTTCCCGAAGCTATTCAAGGCCAGGACCAGTTTCTGTCATCCTTAGACTTGCTGCTCTTGTTGGCCATTTACCGTTGCAGGTGCGCTCTTGGCCTGTTTAGACCACAGTTAGCCAAGCCAAATCAGTCAAAACCGCCTGATAACAGTTTTTATTTTTCTTAGCTTAAAGCATTGCCGCAAACAATTATTAATTTTAATAATCATTTGCCTTTTAATGTTTTTATTTTGTTATTTCATTTTGTATTTTTTTGCAATTTTCATCTGTTCTTGCTTTGAGCACGCCGTTCTCATCTCTTCCCTTTTCATCTCTTTTCATCTCTCGTTTTTTCTTCGCATTTCTTCTCTCTCAACTCCTGCTTTATTCAATTTTGATTTTTTGCATCTTATTTATTTGCTTTTATTCATTCTTGCTTTTTTTCTAACTATTCATTTTCTTAAATCTGCAAAAGATGCAGAAAATGATGTGATGGCCAGTAAAGGTGGTTCATTGGCCAACCAAGAATGCGGAAGGTGTCACCGGTTTAGGGCAAAAAACATATAATCACCATATACAAGATTTCATGTTTAATGTAACATCATTGCAAATGTTTATATAATAAATTTATATATAAACCTCTCATCACTTATATATTTGCTTGTATACGTTCAAAAATATATACAAATAAAAAACTTGTACTTAAAACTGTAAATAAAATACTGAAATAAAAGAATAAATAAAACATGCAAGACAAAAATGAGTAAAAAGTATAATGAAAAGAATACATTCGCAAAGTATTAAAGCCAAATTAGAGGCAGAAAACAGTTCAAAAGTAGAGACGAGTGACTTGAAAGATGAAAAGGAAGATGAAAATGTGAAGACAAACAAGTGTTTTAGTAAATATTTTCTTTTCTTCACTTTTTATGTTTTTACACACCAAAACCTGCCAAAACCAGAAGAAATGAACTAAAATCTCCTGTAAAGTAACAAAAACAGCTGAATTTACTTGGGAACCAGTTGAATCAGTCAGTAAATGGCCAACAAAACTACTGCCAAGCAAAAATTTGACTTGAATCAAAAATAAACAAGAAAAACTTCAGCTAGAAGCATGGCAAACAAAAGATACAAAAGCCAGAAATGGAAAACAGGTCACCAATGTGTGGTCTTCAATGCTCGAATTTTTTTGGAATGCTTCTTAGCATTAATTATTCACTAAACTGCTGAATTATCGGTCACCAGCAACACAATAAACCGGTAACAAACTTTTCTGTCCTTTTCACCATCTTAAGTTTTTCTTGGTTGTAAAAAATTTCTAACTTTAGAAATGCGCTTTATTAGCAAATTTTACTTTAAATTATGCAATCAATCACTTATTTGGTTTATTAAGATGTATTGTCTTATTCAAAAATATATAATTAAGTTTTTCATATTTTAAAATGCATGTTTTCACAATTTTAGTATAATCAATTTAAATTCTAATTTTAAAATTAGGATTTACAAATGTTTTTTTAATTCATCAACTTTATCAATGGCAATCAAATTTAAGACTTTATTTTTTTCGATTAATCCTTTGTTGTTTTTTTTAAAAAATCATTTATTAAATGCAGACAGCTTTACGACAATTTAATTACTTTATTTAATTAGTTTATTTTTTACTAACATTTATGTCATGTTATAGTGTAATACTTTTTATATCTATTTTAGAAATTTCTGAAAAAAATCTTAAATATATAAAAATAATTTTTTTATTTGTATACAATTTATTTTATAAAAAAAAAAAAAAAAATTATAAAAGAAAATTCAGTGAGTTTTTAATTGATAAAAAATAAATTTTTGCAAATTTTATTCACGAATATTTTTAAATCATCTAATAATAAATCTATTAAAAATAAGATTTCACGTTTTTCTATAAAATTCAATAAATTTACATAAATAATAATTTTTTATTTCTAATATAATTTGTATTTGTTTTTAAACAATCTTTTTTTGTTATTTACATCTAATTTCTAGTGTAGGAAAATAAATATTAATATTTTGAAAAAATTTATAAAAAAAAAAAATTAGTAAAACAAATTAAAAAATAAAGATAGTGTGTTTTTATTACAAAACAGATATTCAACATAATACAATTCTTTAAATAAAAAAGTTGTTATTAGGCACGTTTTAAGTAAAATATTAATGAATAGAGACACAATATAATACCATAAAGCAATTTAATTGAACTTTGTATCTAGTTAAAAACCAAATAAACCTGCATTTAAATTTAAATTAAATCGTGAAATGTTTTGAATCAAAGCAAGAATTTTGCCAGATCATTTAAAAATGATAAATTTTTGTTTAGCAAACATGTATTTATTTCTATGTAATCAAAGTTGACATAGAAAATAAAGCAAACATTTAATTCAATAGTAAAAAGTCTAGACTATTAATAATGATTTAAGATGTTGGTTACCATAAAGCCACAAGCTAATTTAGTTAAAAATTCATGATACGTTTCATACGACCCAATGGCTTATTCTATTATTAGCTTTTTTTCACACTTTTAACCAGTTATAAATATAAGAATTAAAAAATATAAAATAGAAGACTAAACGGGAAAATCAAGAAGATGAAAGGCTTGAATAAAGAGGATAAAGAATGTGAAAAAAAGATATAATCAAAACGAATTTGTAAAAATGGATGCGAATGTGATAAAATATGATGAAAACTGTTAGTTTGTTGTTAAAAAGGTTTAAGCGGATGTAAGAAGGGCGAGGGATGGGCAAAAAAATTGACAAAAAGATGGACAAAAAGATGGACAAGAAGATGGACAAAAAGATGGACAAGAAGATGGACAAAAAGATGGACAAAAAGATGGACAAAAAGATGGACAAAAAGGGCATAAAAAAACAAAAAAAAAGGATAAAAAAAAGATAAAAGATAGACAAAGATGAGCAAAGATGTGCAAAGATGAATAAAGGTGGACAAAAAGGGACAAAGATGAACAAAAATGATCAAAAGATTGATAAAAGATGGATAAAAGATGGACAATGAAGATGAATAATAAAAAAGACTATAAAGATAGAAGGTAGATGATGGAGGTGGAAACTGAACAAAGAATATGAACAAAGAAAATGATCGAATAAGGTGATGATGCGCAATGTGAATGTGGGCAAGTATGAATAGATGCCGGGGGCCAAGGCGAAAGCTGATCACCGTTTATTTGGGCATGGATAATCAAGTGCCAGGCCAACGCCAAAAACAGGTAACAACTAATGAAAAAGGCAGTAACAGGTCTTGTACCGGTTGCAACGGCCGGTTGTGGCGACTAACTGCAAATGGCAAAATCAACTAACTAGAAGCCGGTTAACTGGAAGTCACCTTTAGCCGGCTAAACTACGACTGATCATCATCAATAGGCTTCCCTGATTCAGTCGGCTAAACTTTCAGCTAATTTTCAATGATTTCTTTTCATAAAAATCATCTCCTCGTTTACTAAGCGTTTTATTTCGAGTGTGCAAACAGCCGCTGCAACAAGTCATCTACACTTTGCCTTTCTTTAGGTCCAATTCAGCATTTGAAAACCACACTTAGACACATTTTCTTAATCCGTGTTGAATACAAGTGCCGAACTGCCAGTGGTCAACAAATCAACTTTTTCCTGTGTGGATTTCGTTTGTGCATAAAATTTAATTTAATTCACATTCAATTGTTACAGGTCGAATTGTTACAGGTCAAAACATTTGAATATGTTACCGATTGTGTTTTTGTTCATTTTCTTTCATGCATCGCAAGCTGCAGTGAAACGTGAAGAGTTTGTGGCCGGTGATTCCGTCGTGTCCGCTCTGAACGCAGCCAATGTGGCTTCAAATGGTCAAAATGGCCACAACCAAGCCAATAGCCCTGTGTATTCGCCTTCTGGCTCTTATAATGGATACAGTAACTCGTTTGCTGCCAACTCCAATAGTCAGCCTAACGGCTACCTGGCCCATGCATCTCATAATAATCCAGGCGAATATGGCGATAACGTAGCAGCAGCTAGTAACATGCAACCGGTATCTAATTCCGCATCTAGTAATGGCAATAACAACAACAACAACAACAACAACATGCTCAACAACAACATGCTCAACAACAACATGCTCAACAACCAAGCTTCTCCTACTGGAGCCCAATACAGTGGCAATCAAGGTAATCTTTATTACTACTATTACCCGGTGCAAGACAAATCCAAGGAAGCCAACTACCAGGCCAGTTCTTCTAACCAGTACTCATCTTCGGTGCAACCGAATAGCAACCCAGATGAGTCGAACTCGCCAGCTTCTCAAGTTGGCTCAGGTCATGAATTAGGTTACAATGCTCAAGATTTGGCCTACACAGCTTCAGCTTTAAACGAGAACAGTGCAAATCCATCACTGAACGGAGCCCAGGGCGGCTCATACGACGGAACCCTTTCCAACTTGGCCAACCAATTTAATTTTGCTAATCACGGAAATGGTTATGTGCCAAACCAACCTGGCAGCAATTTCAATGCTCAGTTTGCAAACCAATTAAACAGTTTCAATGGTGGCTTAGGCCAAAATTTTGGCGAAGCCTTCAGTAGTTCCATTCCACAGGCCAGTTCGATGCAATCACCTTTCCATAATGATGCTTTTGCTGCAGCAATGGCAGCTGGCCACTTACCTAGTTTGCAAGCTTCCTCTAGTCAACAGGGATCTTCTGGTTCAACTGGTGGTACATTGAGTTCAATCTATCAACAAGCGGCTCAAATGTACCAAGGATTGATTAACGGTGCTACATCAGCATCCAACAGCCAGAATAATCAATATGCCACTGCAGCTAGCCAACCCCATGCCAGTTATGAGCCAAGTTCAGTAACTTCCAATTATCGATCCAAGTATGGTCTGGGTACAATTATTATGCCCATGTTAGCTCTGGCCGGTTTGAGTCTCCTTATTCCAACTGTCTCCAGTCTCTCCAGTGTGGCCAGTCGTAAGAAAAGATCCACAGACAACAACTTAGTTGACAGTCAAGGTAACTCTTTGGCAGCTTACAGTGTTAGCGGATATTTGGACCGTATTGAACGTTATTACAATCTCTATAAAAACGCCGTTGAACACGAGGATTGCATGAACCGCATCATTTGTGAACTTGGTGGGGCCGTAAGTGGTGTAAAAGGCAAATCTACCATCTTCTCGTAAGTTTTACTTTACTTTTCTTAATTTCATTTCCTTGGCTATTTTCAATTTTCATTTCCTCTTGTTAATGCTTTGTTTCTGTTTTACAACTTTAGAATAATGGAAAAAATGGTTCCTACCTGGATGGGCAGCAAAGTAAATGTGTTCAAAAGCGGTGCTTTAAGCGGCGATAACTCAAAATGTAGAAAATATACTTGCCAATAATCAGCAATTTAAATTACTATTTATTAAACAACTAACTTAATCCTTGCAGTCTGGGGCTTAGCACAAGTGCATTTGGGCTTGCTACAGCTGTACACTTTCATCATTTCTACCTTTTATTTTATTGCTATGGTTACCTTGATTATAGATAAATTTAAATAGCCCCTTCAGTCTTTATTATGTATTCATCATTTTTTGAATAACTTGCAAGCTTGCTATTTGTTACATATATGCATAAGAAAACGTTTATCTTCATCATCTTATGTTTCTGCATAAATATGTTGCTGTGCGTGTTTAAGACATGAATGTATATTTATAAGTAATTCTATATATATATTTATTTAACTGGCATGTTACACGTTTACTTAAACACATATATTTGCTGATGCATGTATAATTATTTAGACGGGCAAACTTAAATGCACATTAGCCTTGAAATCATTTCCTGTTTTCAAGCATCTTAACCATCATCATCTTACTATCACCTGACTCGCACGTTAAATTAAAAAATCTATTATTTTTCAATCAAAGCCTTTTTCACACTTTGCATTAAGTTGATTTGATTTTGAACTTAGTTCAAATTAATTTCACATTTTCTACTTGCAATATTTTGATTTCTAGTTTTAATCGACTTGTATTTCAATTTTTATTAATTCATTAACCGTCAATGTAAGTGTGAAATAAATTGGGCATCTACTAAATAAAAACAAATTGTCGGTTGGATTATGCAAAAACTAATTTTACAAACACATTCCACCAATTTTAATTTATTAATTATTGCTTTCATTTAATTGCAACTATATATTTTAGTGTTTGATGTAGCAGCAAATTGTATGTGTGTGTATATATGTTTGTTTAATTTTCTGATTAAACACTTTGTTTTATATTCATACCTAAGTACAAAAGCTGCTTTTAAGATTATCATATTTTACCATATTGATTAAAAACACATTTTTGACCAATTTGTAGTAAATTGTTGATATTAATTTTTTTATTTTAATGTCAAAGTGCAATTTGATCAACGTTCATTTTTATATTTTGCTCTTTTTGCACAGAAAAAACAAGTGTAAAATTATAAACTGAACTACTTTTTTTGTTTTTAAATAGATTTGAAAAACTCATATAAACTACACAATCGACTATAAGACTTTTGTATTATTTATTTAAGCATCAAACAAATTGTATTTCCAAAATGTAGTTTTAATATTAATGATTTTACACTTATCACAATAAATATACAGATTCATAAATTAAAAATTATTTTAACATTAAATATTCAATTTTATTTAAAAAATGATAATTTTACATATTATTATAATAGTTAAAAAAAAACTTTGGTAAAGCAAATAAGCTAATTTAAAAACTAACTAGATCAAAGGATATGTCGGCCATTCTGCAATTCCGCACATATTGGTATCTCTTTCAATTTTAAAAAATCCATTTTCACCCCAATTGTCACCCCAACTATTTTTAGCAATCCAATAGTTTACACCGTTGTCAGTTCCATAACCAACAATAGTAACTGCATGGTTAAGATCATTTGGATCGCATTCTAAATCTCGATAAATTCCACCACTAAAACAATATGTACTAGATTATTTGAAATTATAATTCTATACTTACTCATAAAATTGTAATCGAGGTGAACTAGCATCCATAGCTACAGCTACTGGACCATTAGTGGCAACAACATATTTCAATAGTTGTTCATTTTTTTCTTGAAGATCAGCATACCCTTTGCATCCAATAACTATAGTTTTGTTTTCTACTCTGCATTTGTTTTGAACTCCTTCGTAAGGATATTGTTCTTCTTCTGGTAATCCTCCAATGGCTTTTATGAATTCAAATGCAGGTAACATTGAACCTCCATCACAACCATAATTCCCATATTTATCACTACAATCAAGTAAAGCCTGAGCACTTAATTCAATCAGTTTGTTTGTTTTAATAGCATAATGAGATTCCAAAACACTTGTTGCTGAGAATGCCCAACATGAACCGCATTCACCTTGATCTTTAACAGGAGTGACTTTATTACTTTTACGCCAATCTACAAATGTAGGCAAACTTTTTTTAACTTTTAAAGCAAAAAGACGAATTTTTTTTTTAGAATCAATCTTTGGTTTTTTAAATTTAATTTTCTGTTGTGAAAATTCTTTGTTACTCTAAAATAAAATGATTGAAATTAAACTTTTGAATAATTATTTAATTTGAAATTGAAAATTTCAATAAAAAATTACCATATCAGCAAATTTGTTTGCTGAAAGTGTTGACGTATGATGGCCGGCTTTATATTCTGCATTATGCTTTTCAATTGTAGCTAAATTTGATTCAAAAATTTGCATTCTTTGCAAATCTTCTACCAAAGTAGGATAACTTTTGTTAAAACGAATCTTGAAATTATTAAAAAAAATTTTTAACTTAAATTTATTTTTTTTATTAAGTTTACTAACTTTATAATCTTTCCATTTTTGTTCTAATTCCGGATTAAGAACTACTTTTTTTTTCAATAACAAGTTTTGATACGATAGTGAAATCAATGACAATATTATTACTATCAGAAACTTTAAACTAAGCTTCATTCTTTAAACTTTAATTTAAAAAATCCAAAACTTTTTGGAACTAGACTAAATTGAAAAAAAAAAAAAATTCACTGAATACTCACCGGTTAAAAAAATATTTTTCATTCAATGTTAATGTTGATTAAATTGTTTAAACATTTAGATATATTTTGAATCTGTTTTGCTTAATGTTGTGTGCAAATGTTTTATTACTTAATTACAAGCAGCTATCACTTATTAATATAAAAAATGATAACATTTCAAAAAACATACAATTATTTAGTTTGAAAATAAGATTTTTGCTTTTTTTAAGATATAATAATTGGCACTGTGAATGGAGAAAATAACGCAAAAAAAAGGCAAAATTGTATTCAAATTTAAACTGCATTTCAGCAATCTTATTATTAATATTATAAATATATATATTTTTGTTGAATTTACAAATATATTACGCTCTAAACTCTGTTATTTGTCAAAATTAACATAAAAAGTTAAGCTTATATACTTGAACTTAATCGAGAATAAAACAAATTAATCAGAAAATGAAAAAAAAAAATTTACATTTTTGATTTGATTGAAAACAAAAAATAAAATGACTAAAAATTGTTTAAATCTAATATAATACATATGTATGTACATTTTTACTAAATTAAAAATGATTTTTTTTTGCTAGTTTTAAAGCCCTAATAACTGATTGATAATGATGTTTTTAAAATGGGTCCAATTTACAAATGGTGTTAGAGAATTGTTAATTATCTAAGCGTCTCGGTTTCAACATCAATCTTCCATTATCAGCACAAGACATGTTGAAGTCAAATAATACTCGTCTCACCCTCGAAACAATTCTGAAAAGAGAAAAATTATTTCTTATTGATGAAAGCGTGTTTTGCTTACATTTGTGGAGCGACTACTCTTTTATGAATGCCTTTTAGGATGAATGTCAAAAACAATAAGCAATTAATGGTGAAAAACAAGTGATTCCAGAGAGATTGTACAAGTGTTATTTGGGAAGTTTGCGGGTCTGTCAGCCATTGAAAGGCGCTGAAGAAGGTCAATATGGTGCTGACAATCAGTATAATGCGCCATTTTTTGGTCCTAGGCTGCACATAGCTGATTACTTCGGTCAATCTTCGTTCGAAAGCTTTTAAGTCTGGAGAAGAAAAAGTGAGAGAGAGAGAGTAAGAAGAATTAAAAAAAGGTAGAATTAAGAAAAAGTTGAGGTTGAGGAGAAAGAATAAGTTGAAGAAGATGTAAAAGATCAAGTAAGAGATCGAACAAGAAAATGAGGAACAGGTGAGCAAGATTTACCGTCACAAGCAGTGAGTTGAATTCCGTTTTCCTTGGACTTGTCCACTGACACACGTTGAATGTAAGACATGCTGTTAAGGAGAGAGAAATCCGTGGCAGTGTAAACGTGTGAAAGTGTCTGATGGAAGACTGTAGATGGCCAATTACAGACAAATGTATCAGACAAAATTGGATAAACAAAAACTCGGAGCTGTTGTTTGGGTTGAAAGACGCAGAAGCAGGGACCTTTTCCTAATATGCTCAGCTGTGTGCGAAAAGCAAAAGTAGGTAAACACGCTCGTTTGCTGTTCTTATGCGATCCCAATTGATCAGTTGATCGATTTATTTTACATGTTTTTTAGACGTATCTTTGTCCGCAACAGTTTGGCACTGACCTTGAACATTGTTACATCCAACAAGTCTGTCGCACCTGTTCTCACTTGCTCCAGAAACATGGCCGACGAAATGGAAAAGGCGAGAAACGCTGTTCCCACCAAGGACACTATTTTTGGCAAGATTATCAGAAAGGAAATCGACACCAAACTGGTCTATGAGGATGACATGGTATTTTGTCATTTTACACTACTCTTTCTTATTCTTGCTTTTTTTTGCAGTGCATTGCAATTGACGACATTGCCCCTGTGGCACCTGTTCATTTTCTCGTCATCCCCAAAAAACCAATTGCCCAACTGTCTAAAGCCGAAGATGCCGACCAACAGGTTACTTTCATTTCTTGCTTTTTTCACACTAAATCTTCTTCTTGTCTAGATTCTCGGTCATTTGCTACTCGTGGCCCGTAAGCTTGCCAAAGACAAAAACATTGCCAATAATGGCTACCGTGTTGTGATCAACGATGGAAAAGATGGTTGTCAATCTGTCTACCATCTACATATTCATGTTATTGGAGGATTGCAACTCACTTGGCCACCTTTTAATTAGCTAACCAATTACAATTGCATGGTTGTCTCACTTTTTTCTTAAACTGTGCTTCTATGTGATCAATTTGCAATCAATTTTTCTAATACAAATCTTTTGTTATAAACAATAAAATTATTTTATTCACTCGATTTAGCTTATTTCATCGTTTTAATATAAACATTCAGTGCCTGTACTAATTTGCAACACAATTGCTAAGATAATGTCTATTGTTTTATTTTTACTTATATAGTTTCTAAATCAAATTAACCACAAATTTTCTTCTTTTAAACCTTTATTTGGTTATTGACTTAATAAATTCTTGCATTAATTTTCATCAAAATTATCAATATCCAAAAATAAATTTCAATCAGTTTATGTCAGAAATTATGCAAAAAAAAAATTTAACATATTTTTATTTAAATTAAAATATTGAAAATTTTTTTTTTATTACAAATTAATTTATTAATAAATAATAACATAAAAATGTTTTTGTCAATTTTTTTATTTTTTTATTAAATGTGACATTATCAAAAAAATTTTAATTTAAAATAATCATTTTTATATATTTGATTAAAAAAAAAAATTTTTTTTTGCATTTTTTTCTAGTAATTTCATATAAGAAAGTAATTTTTATACTTAATAATTTTAATTATTTTATAACTTATGATTACAAATAAAATCTAAAACCAAATAAATAAAACACCAAGAATAACATATTCAAATTTATTTTGCTAATATGACATTAAAAATTATAACTTTTTATTATAGTTAAAATATTGATTTTTAAAACAAAAATAAATTAATAAAACTTTTTAAAGTTTCTAAAAAAAAAAAAAAAAATTAATCTTAATTTTAATCATAGTAATGCTAATTTAAGTTAAATATTTTATTTTGTAATTTGAAAAGAATAAAATCGGATTAAGAAAAAAAAATTTAAATGGCAACAACTTTATTTCAGAATAACAACTGTTGCCAATTTTTTGTCTGACGTGTATTAACAAAAACAATAACGTTTTTCGAAATTGCGTTAATTTAAATTAAATTTCAATTTATATCATAATTTAGATATAAATTTAAATATCATGAATATAATATTATTTTATTAACAATTTTTAAAATAGATTTAATCTAACTTTTTTTTTTTTAAATTATATTTTGATAAATTTTTATTTAAAAAATAAAATATGAAATATTTATTTAATTTAAATTTATTTGTTTAATAATTTTAAATAGGAATATAAAAATTAAATTAGAAAAAATGTATAAAATTAATTTGGGTTCAACTTTTAAATTATTATCTTGACATTGCACTAATTTAAAATGAAATGACTAAAAATTCGATTATAAGTTTTAA
Organism: Pyemotes zhonghuajia; assembly: GCA_025170145.1. Taxonomy (NCBI): domain Eukaryota; kingdom Metazoa; phylum Arthropoda; class Arachnida; order Trombidiformes; family Pyemotidae; genus Pyemotes; species Pyemotes zhonghuajia. The sequence goes on along the minus strand of CM045846.1, from coordinate 16,574,217 downwards.
TTTACATAAACAAACAAATATTTAAAAAAAAAAAAAATATTTTGGTTGGTATTAATTCATATTTCGTGCAATATTAAAAAGAAAAGTATGAATTTTCTTGATCTGACGTGCTTGTTTACATGGCTTTTATTCAAATAGATGAAAAGACGTAATTTTTAAGACTTGCATAAAACATCTTATGATTAGTTTTTTTAGAGTAACATATCACAAAAATTTGTATTTAAGAGTATAGTAGCATCGTCTTATTTAAATAGACTATAAATTACTTGCACGAACAATTGTTTAAATAAGAATTTAACGTTAGTATACACTAGATAATTTCTAAGACGTTTTTTTTTCCTTTATTTACATACAAATAATTAATTCTAAACTTTATACTGTGTTTTTTAACCAATGACAATCATCAATAATGATCAACAAATTAAAAATTTTTAATCTATCATAAACAAACAGTGAAGTGCAGTAATCGAGTAATTCAACGTATTAACATTGTCTAATACTAATACTATTGTTTTAAATATCTATTAATTTAATTTAAGTAAATGGATGTAACCAAATAATTATTTGTTTTTTTTATTGTATAATAATAACTGTTTATAATTAAAATTTATTATACTATATAAATTTGTTAAAAATTCATTAATATTAATTTTAGTTAAATTATTATTAATTGTTATTTTCTGTTTATTGTTTTCAATTAGTTATAGTTTACTGATTTAAATAAAACAATATTGATTTAATTATTTTTCTAAGTGTATTTTACAAATATTATTATTAATTTATATATGATTATAAATTTAATTGTAATCTGACTGGACTGAAGCAGCTAAAACGAGTTAGGTTGAATTCATTCATTTTTGGTCATGTGATTCAATATATGCAAGTAAATTTAATAATTTATGCAATTAAAATTATAAAAAAGCATTTTATTTCATTTATTTTAAACTTATACTATTTAAATATGATTTTAATTAATTAAAAAAAGAGCAATTAGATTCTTAATTTATACATTAACATAAATTTGACAGAAAAAGAATAATTTTTAAAATTAAAAATTAGATTTAAAAACAAAATTGCATAATTAAAGGTGAGAAAAATGTGTTAAAGTCGAAAAATAGAAAGTATAATTCAAGCAATTGTATATTAAGTAAAAAAGAAAAGTTTTACAATTTGTATGAAGAATGAAAAAAGTATGAAAGATTAAAGACAATAAATAAATAAAATGTTTGATTAAGACTTAATGAATGTTTAATGTGAAGGAGAATGAATTAGAAATCAAACTTAGTCCTAATTTGCCACACTTCTGGAAATTTCGTAGTTTTGGTGTTTAAACAAGTGTGCTTAAGTGAGAACTGCCATCAAAATGGCAAACAGTAGAATGGAATTGTAAGTTTAATTAATCATTAAAATAAGTGAAGTCATACAGCACTGGTGTGCAATCTAGAAGCACCATTTCTTGTGTCTGTTCTTATCACCGGTGATTTACCACCGCACTGACTGGCTTGTGTAAATAAACTGAATGCCTAGATTTGGTGCAACAGCCACACATTTGGACAAACGAATTAGTTTAGTGCTACAAGTTTTTAATTGATTGTTGTTTAAGGAAATATTTGCTTTAATTGATGCGCTTCCGATGGATTAAAGTGGTAGCAATAACTGTTGCATGCAGTCTGTATGATATACGTATAAAATTAAAAGGTGTTTCTTTAGAGTCAAATCAAGCGATTTTGAAAAAGTCGATCAAGGTGATCTGTTGTTTTAGTAGTAGAAAATTGTAATGCACTTTTCAAATCTATAAAGTTGTAAATGAAAATTATTCGTTGTATTGAATCAGCGTGAGGAGATTAGGTGAGCAAGAAAGTTGATAAATTGGTGAAAAAGATATAAATTTAAGAATCTATTTATCAATCAAATAAAAAGGAAAAATAAATAAAGATTATTGGTTTGTTAAGAAAAAGTGATTTGTGTAATTTAGTTTAGAATACACTAGATGCCGACTAAAAGAGTGATCTTTATCCTGAAATAGTAAACAGCAGTTCAAGGTAGGCAAGCTAGAAGTTTACTTAAAACTTGAAGATATGCTGTCAATAACCGGTGCTAGATAGTTTGAGCAGGATAATGAGCACATGATAAGCTGAGTAAAGATAACGTGACAAAATAGTGATTGAACACGACGAATGCAGAGCATATAATTGCGCAGGAGCTGAAATCGGATTTCAATATTAAAGTGAATCAATTGAATTGGTTAAGAATAGATTTGATTGTGTTTGGTTGTGTTGGTTGCGGTGAGTTGGTTGTGGTGAGGTGGTTGGTTGATCAATTATTTTAGGGAGCGATTGTGTGGACTACTTTTAGGGATGAGTTGTAAGGATGAGTTGTAAGGATGAGTTGTAAGGATGAGTTGTAAGGACCAGTTGTAAGGATGAGTTGTAAGGATGAGTTGTAAGGATCAGTTGTAAGGATGAGTTATAAGGATCAGTTGTAAGGATCAGTTGTAAGGATCGGTTGTAAGGATCAGTTGTAAGGATCAGTTGTAAGGATCAGTTGTAAGGATCAGTTGTAAGGATCAGTTGTAAGGATCAGTTGTAAGGATCACTTTTAAGGATCGATTCTAGAGCTGAAATGTAAAGAACCTAAACTCATGGGTGCTGGTTTTTCATTATCCAATTGACCAATCATTTAGACTGGTTATATAATAAAGCTTGAATATGTTTAATAAATCATAATTGAAAAAGATGAGCTCAAGGTGACGATCGTCTAAAATGGTTATTAGCCATAGTGATCCACTGCTCTGAGCAGTCGGACACGCAGTCGCTGGAATCTGGTAGTCGATTGCGAAGTCGATGGCAACCGGAGTTGCTGTTCCCTCCAGTCGATGCATCGCAACCAATCGATGGCAGCTGATCCGAGTCAGGCGCTGCAATGCACCAGCATCTGTCTGCATATAAACTGCGCACCACTCTCTGACATTTTCATATTCATATATACGCTCGTTGCGCGCAGTGATCTTGATTTGTGAAAACCTTGTGAATCCAAACCCATTTCAGTTTCTTCAGAAATCTTCAACTACCTTCCTGTGTGTTTCTAGACTAAGATTCGAAAACTGATTTTTTTTTCAATTATTAATAATTATTTTCTTCTCTTTGCACCGTAGAATTTTTCGCCATAATTGTTCATTTTACACTTAGTTTCCTCTGAGCCATCGGATCGTAAACGGAATTCGCTCTCAGTAGCCATAATATATTTACATATATTTAGCAAACAGATCCCAATAAGCTTTAAATTGTAGAGAAATTAGTTGAGCCACCAAAATTGAATTACCAAAAATTTCACGCTTGCCTTCAATTGTCTTTTCAAAAAATTGTATGTTACCTTTTTCACCTTGTTTTAATTCAGTTTAATTTATTTATTAAAGACAAGTTTACCACATTCGCTTATCAAACGATTGTTCATGATTTGTTTCTGTGTAACACTTTTCTAGTAGTCTTTCTAGTAGCCTATTTCTCTTCTATCACGTTGTTATGCCATGTATTTTTGTGCAAACTCTTATTGCGTTTTGTTCTAATCAATGACTTCACATCATTTTAACTGGTCATTTTTACTTTCCTATTCATTATTTATTCACTTCTGATTATAATGTTTATTTTTTCATTTATTCAACCGATTTGTTTTAATTTAAATTCAAAATCAAACAATTCACTAAGCCAATTTGCATCTTTTACAAAGCTCTCTTTTTCAAGCTGTAAACAACATTGTGAATACATGTCCGTTTGTTCTAGAACTTTACTGAAATTCAAATAAACCACACAAACTTGTTTGATAATTCTCCCTTGATAATCTTACAATCTGGTTTTATTATTTATTTCTAGTTGAAATGCACGTTTTTGCTTTGTCATCATAGCTTATTATTTGTCTGAAATTTTATTTGCCATCTTTCAATGTTTTTTCATTTAAGACCAGCTAATTTAAAATTTGATCAGACTAATATAAATTGTTTTATTTAAATTCATAACAATCAATTCGATTTATAAATTTTCATTTCTTTTTCATTTTAAAATAAACTTCATATGCATTTATTGAAACAATTTGAATTAATAATTGCTAGATAATTTTTAAATTGAAACAATAGAAATTATTTCATATTTTCATTTATTTAATTGTTTAATTAAATGCAAAATATGTTTATCAAAAAGAAAAAAATAAAATAAAAATAATATCATAATAAGTAGAATAGTGTAGTTTAGAGTTAATGCTTTCACCCATTCACAAATATAAATGAAACGTAATAGAGAACGTCATTAACCGTTTATACAATAACTGAAATGTTAAATTTAATTCACATTGATTTAAGTACAAACCAAACACTATTGTGTTAACGATAAATGTAATAGACCAAAACTTGAATAACAAATTATCTAATAACTAAAGTTTAATTAGAAAATGACTTCATTTAAAATAACGCAGTAAGACAGCGATTGCGATTAACTAAATCATTAAATTGTTGATCTAATTCAGATGCTTAATTTGAGAGTGGACTTTGATAGAGGTGAAACACTGGTCAAAGTCGGTCGTATTTGTTTTATTAACAAACACACGCCTTTTTGAACAGGTTTCTCCATTAAAATAAAAGCCATACAAACCTTAACACTCATTATAAATATTTCGCTTTGCTTTTTAATTACATTATTTCTCTTTCACTATTGCCAGTGATTTGTTTCAACGTACAAAGCGTTTAAAAGCGTTTCAAGTTGGCTAACATTTGCCTTTCTCACAGCGCACTGGAAGTCCTACTGATCCGCATTTATTCTCCCAATTACTGTCTGCATTGCAGTAAAGCATCCTGACCACAGGGAAGCAAAGGTAGATTATCCTTTACCTTTACTTGTTCCCGTTTTAATTTGCTCTTTTCTAATCCTTTCATTCTTTTCTTAAGTTATCTGTGACATCGTTTTATTAACCGAACACGCCCAAAGCGTTCAAGTTGGAGAAAAAACGCAAGAAAAGTTTATTTTCTTAGTTTTACTTTGGATTTATTTAAGAAGAATCGCAACAGCGTTCGACCCCTTACAGGAGTAAACAAAAATGGAGGGTATTAAAACTAGGTAAGTTGATTTAATTATTTACAATGCTTTTGCCTGTTTTGCTCCTTTTGGCCATCTCTTGCAAAGATGCGCATAATCTAATAAAATGAGGCCAGAAAAATAAAAAAAATGAATAACTGGCAAATTTGATGCAGAATTGCATCTTCAAGGCCGTTACATTAATATTTACGGTTTTTTTTGCTACATGTTTTTATTATCATACTTGCCAAAATCGACCAAGCCGAATCATATGCTACCAATACCAATTATTTTTACCAACTATTTTTACAACTACTAGTTGGCAACAACCGACAACTTATGCCTTTTTTGGCTAGTTTTCTCATGCACAATAAGATTTCAGAAAAATGCAGATTATCATTTGTTTTTTCAAATGCACTTTTAAACGAAACATTTGCATAAATGATTTTGCGTTTTAAATTTTTGTTTTTAAAAAATAATATAGGCAATCTATGAGTTTAGAACAACATAATTATGGTTAGCAAACTGAAAAGCTAACGCCTGTTTTTTTTTAAACAGATTAATTTAAACTTTAGCCTGGCTTTTATATCCTGGATATTGTATTCTGGGTATTAGATGTGATTTTTGGATCTGAATATCGGATTTTGAATGCTGGTGTTGGATTTTGGTGTTAGATCTAGACATTAGATTAAAGTGTAGGTTTTAGATATTGCAAATTCATTATCAGTGCAAACTGTTTGAATGTTGTTCTTAATTGTTTTTTATACGAAATTATTTTAATAAAGAAAGAATGTTTTTTTCACAAAATACAAGTGCTTTTATATTGCATTAATTGATTAGTTAATCAAATTGCTGTTGTTGCGTTTTTATCAATTGTTGTGCGTTTTTTCACACCTGAGCAAGCTAATTTTTAAATTAAAAATAAATTCAAATGTAGCTTTTAAAATTTAATTTTAGAAAAAATGTTTCATAATTTTTTTTCAAAAATAAATCACCGATATAATGTGTTTTTCATAAATAAAACATCAGATATGAAGAAAATCAATACGATTTTATCTATCAAGGTGTTTTGACAGTAAAAACGGAAAAGTTGTTCAGTTCGCACATGACTTTCTGAGAAAAACAAAAATCTTAGCAGCTGTCCTTATGACTACACTTGAAAACAACTACTTAGACAACTACTTAATGTTTTTCTATAATTTTTTTCTAATCTTTGTCTAATCTTTTGTTAATCCCTTTTCTCATGGCTAGTAATCGTTGTAGTAGTAGTAGTAGTAGTTTTAATGGTATGAAAAACTCAAAAAGCAGCAGCCGTTCCATGACCGGAAACCATGTAGCCAACAGTGCCAAGTGCATGCGTCAATTGTGTGTCCACCTGGGCGAGGCGCCCCTATGGTGCTCCTGATGTGGCTACAAGTGAAACAGACGTGTCCAACCCAGGGGGCGTATTACGAACTGTGGATAGAAACAGTATCAACTCTAAATTCTTAACCAATCGTAACAACATTCTTAATGGAACTGCATCCAACCGTTATTTATCAGCAACTCAACAAGCAAACGAGCCCTTTGTGGCCGCACCGAGCAAACCCAGCTTGACCAATTTGTTCAGTCAATTCGCTCAGGTGATCAACGGAGCTTCGGTTTCGGATCATAATAGCCAAAACCACGATCCGAGCTCACCCAAGCCAGTGGCACAGTTATTGAACCTTAATTTCGCGTTTGGTTCCAAAGACCAAAAAGTCAAGTGGGAAGCAATCTTATATCTCAACAATTTGTACCTGCAAATTCCGACAGACATTCTGTTTGAAACATCCAAAGAAGCGTTCGTCAGTCTACTTGAATATGCGGAAGAAGAGCTCAAGTGTGCCAATGTGATTATCTGTCTTGACAAAAATCGTTCTGAAAAAAGTAAGTCTTCTTTCAATTTTTTCACACCTTTCTATGTTTGTGTGCTCCCCTCTTGGTCTAGACTTATTAGGCCATCTTATTTCAAGTCCAGATTTCGTTTTTTAAACCAATTCGCTCCTATTTTCCTAAAAGTAATTTATTTTCGCATCTCGATTCATCAAAAGACGAAACTAGGTTATTTTTAAAAATTAGTTTACTTCTTTCATTTGCTCATGCCCGAACTAATGCGTCAGTAGTCCAACCGTTATCTTCTAGCTTTTTATGGGTTCAAGTTCAATATCGATTTTTGGTTTTTTTCATTAAATTCAAATTTAATAATAAATTTTCAAATAATTCAATCATTTCAAAATATTAATCCTTTTTTTTATTTTAGGTAACAACTTAATTCGAATGTTTATGTATTTCGGGTTTTCTACTTTATCACCAACACATCCTCTTGTAATCAAAGGAGCTTCAGACTCACTTTTATTTATGGCATATAATTTTGAGTAAAAACAAAAAAAATATCTACTTTTAAACAAAAATATAAGAATAAAAATATTCGATGCAACCACGTTGAAATAAATTTACGATTTTTTGTTTGCATTCGTATTTAAACAAAAAAAATTAACCTAGTTTAATTAATATTTTACTCGTAATAAAACATCTTTGATATAATTTGATTGTTATTATATTACACCATTGCTGATTAAATAACTTAATTTGGTTTGCTTTTTCATTTTCAATATTATTTTTAATTACAACACTAATTATTTTATTCACTTTTAATTTCAGAATTATTTTTTCAAAAATTTGTAAAAAAAAATGTTCATACATTTTTTTATTCCCAATTTAGTTTTTTTTTTATTCATTGTTTTTTTTAAATATTTAAGTATTGTTGTCAATTCTATAATTAAGTAATAAAGTTTCAAAGGACACGCTAATCAATTTATTTGCACTTAATTTGAAAAGCATATTTATATTTTAAAAATTCATAAAGGTATTTAATACAGCTTATTTATACTTAAGAATGAAACATTTACGTGCTACATTTAATTGAGTAAAAAAAATAAGATTTAAATAGAACTAGTTACAGAATGACTTTGTTTGGTTTATTAGAATTGCTTTACAGAAGTGGAATAGAAGTTAGTTTGCTTGTGACTTAAAAGCCATATAAATAGTGTGCAAAAAATCAGCATCATTTTGAAGAAGATACACTAAAGTTTGCTTAAGTTGTTCCATTGTGATTGAATTAACAGCTTTTGTAGTTGAATTGGAATCAGATAAACCGAAAGGAGTTGGACGTAGCAGATTGGACTCAAGACGTTCGCTAAGCATTGGAGGACTTATCTGTCTAATAGAGTTGTTGATGTTATTAGTGATACTGTTTCCATTATTGCCGTTGTTACTAAGAAGTTCAACATCTTCTTCTTCGGTTTTATTAATAGTTTGTTTGAGAAGGGCAGGCGTCAAGACAAAGTCTTCTGTTTTGACACTTTTGCTAAGAATGGATTTGCTAGGAGTTTTGGTTTGAGAAATAAGTGGAGTGGTCACATTGGCGACTGAGGCACTAAACAGTTCCTGAATATTGAGTGACCTGGTTGCAGAGCCAGGTGTAGTAGGAATATTGAGACTAGTAGGCTTAGGCAGAGAAAGAGAGGGAGAACCTGAAGAAAAAAAAGGTTAAGAAGTTAGTTTGAAAAAATATTAAAAGATTACCATTTTTATCTAGAATTTCAGTTGGTGGTTTCTGTTGTAGCAAAGACTTTATCAGAGCGTCTGGATTAGGTTGTCCATTTTGGCTTTCGTTTTTTTTCTGTTTGATGCCCAACTTGGCTAGTTTCACTTCGACAGGCTCAGAATTGATATTTTTCTCCTTCTTGAGCAAGGTGTGCAATTCTACCAGTTTGTTGTTCACACGTTCACATTCGATCGAGTCATAGAACCAGATGCAGTGAATAGTGCCTTTTTCACTTTTGTACAGCAGAAAAGGCGCGTTGATTCTCAATTCTATGTCTGCAGTAATCTCTTGTATCAAATTGGTGGTGCTTAATCGGTTAATTATGATAAAAGCGTATTTGGGGCTGTTGCTTCTGGAGAAGACGAATAAAGATCCTTCAATGTCTTGTTTGAGCCAAGCGTTCGAGCTAAATATGTAAGCTGCTACTTGAGTGGCTGAACTTAAGATGCTCTCTACATTGCTGTCTGCCCGTTTCAAAACTCGAAAATTAATGTCGTTATCACTTGAATCCATCTTTGACATTTTGATTCCAGTCCGTTTTAATCACTAACTAAATTCAGGTTAAACTTTTGCTAATTTAGTTGCTGAAAAAATATCAGTAAGCCAACAAAAGCTGATTTAATTGCTAAACAAAGCCCAGCGCCACCTGTCCGCCAACAATCTTGTTCAACTTTAAATAGCCACTTCTAATATTTACACGAAACTTTAGGCGCCAAAACTTTTCAAAAACTTTTTCACCAACTTTTCAAGTTTCTATTTTGGTTTTTAAGATTACAGTAATTTAAATATTGATTCATTTTTTAAATGCATATATTCAATTGTTCAATATTTTCTCTTAATTCAATTTCAAAACAAACTTTGCACATATCTCACCATTATGTAAATCATTTTTTTTAATTATCTTTATAAATTAGTTTCAAAAATCCATTTATAACTTGTTTCAATATGTCCATAAAATCATTTTTTTAATTAAATAAATTTGCATAAATTTTTTTTCAAAACTACTTTTTAAACTCAATTTTTATTTTGCAAATTTTTTAAACATATATTTTTTCTCTTTTTCATTCGTTTTTCAATTCTTAAATGCAGTTTAAAAATTTTAAAAATATTAATATCACCATTATTGTGATAATATTCAAAGTTTGTTCACTAATTTAGAACTTCTAATTTAATTCATTTTTGCTTTTTGTTCAGAATTTTAAAGTGATAGACGTAGATCGTGATCAAAATGGCAAAACAAAACTTATAGGCACAGTTGGAAGTTTTTTTCAAAATATTTTTGATAAAAAATTAAAAGAAAAGTAAACTTCATTTTTTTTTTCTTTCATTTATACATTTGATAACAACATAGTTTTTTATTTTAGTGTTATAAATCATTGTAATTATATTGGAACAGTAGAAACTGGTGCAAAACAAACAAATGGTTCATATTCAGGGGCAATCGGAATTTTACAAAGACATGAAGCTGATATATTTTTAATACCATCATCTTGCTACATTGACGAAAGTGTTGTAAAATTATCTTATCCAGTTTATCAAGAAACGTAAAAAAAATATTTTTAACAACTTTGATTTTAAATTTACTTTTTATTTAGTTATACGATTGGCCATCCTATTAATCATTTAATAAATAAGCAAAATGATTCCTTTGAAGATTTGATTCCATCTTTTAGTTTTATTGCTGCTTTATACTTTTTGTTTGAAATTTTTTTTTGTTATATAATTTTAATACTTTGGCCAACACAAATTCAACATAATATTATAAAAAAAATAAAAAATGTAACAATTTATTTTTTAAGTTTATTTTCTTGGAAAAATCAATATAAATATCAAAATTCATCTTCTTTTTGGATAATATTATTTTTATCTTTTTATCTTATGTTATTTGCAAAAATTGCAACCAATTTCATTAAAACTGAAAAGGTAAATATATATTTTAAACTAATTTTAAATTAAAATTAATTTTAATTAAAATTAGATTGTTATTGATACTTCAAATTTTGTTACAAATACTAATCAAATATTTCAAATGAAAAAAATTATTTGCTGGATTCAAGGAGAAAACGAAATTATTTATTCAAATGCAAAAAAAGGTTTAAATTGTTTTTAATATGAATTAATTTTAAGATAAAATTACTTTTAGGCACTTTATTATATAAAATTATAGATTATGACAGTAAAAACAAAGAAAAATGCTTAATTTCTAAAGAAGAATTTTTTCAATATTGGTATAAAAGTGAAAAAGCTGTTACATTAACCACAGGTAATTTAAATAATAATTTAATAAAAAAAAAATCAAATTTTTTTTTTTAAGATATGTTTCAATTTTTTTTGGCAACAATTTTTTGTCATTTTATGTCAAATCAACTTTATTGGTTAAATGATAAACCTTTTTTTGAAACTTTACAATCAGTTTATATGGATCCATTAATATCTGATTTAAAAAAGAAAATTGTAAATGGATTGTAAGTTTAAATAGTTTGTTACAAATTAATTTTTTATTAAAAAAACAAATAATTTTTAGATTACTAGACTTGACAGAATTCGGATTTACAATTAAAGTAAAACAAATTTTTCATTTTACAGTTTTAGCAGTTAAAAAAAAATGCCCTGTTACAAGTTTAAAAGAATATATTAATATTTATTCAACCTTTTATCCTGTTAGCATTAACAACATTAAAATTATTTTTTTATTTTTTTTTTTTAATATTTGTACTTTATTGTTAATTTTTATTATATTTTATTTTTATAATTTAATAAAACAAATTTGTTTTACTAAATAAAATAAATTATTTTGTTTAATTTATTATTTTAAATTTTTATTTAATTATGAAATTTGATAAAATTATTTTTAAAGATTTTTTTTTTTAAATATTAAATTTATTCTATCTAATTTAAATCTTTGCGTTTTCTTTTTAAAATTATTAACAAAAACTATTAACAAACCTAAATTATTTTTTTATTTGCATTTAGTTTTTAAATCAAATTAAAGAATTTTTTATTATATTATATTATAAATTAATAAAACTTAAATTTTTTGAAATTATATTTTATTTTTTTTTTAAATTGTTAATATTTTTTTTTATTCTAACTAAGCAATTATGAAAAAAAACTTTTTTTATATATATATTAAAATTTTTTAATTTTTTCATTCAAATTCTAAAAAAAAAAATGTTGTTATAAAAACTACCTTGTTAATAAAAAACAATAGTTAATCTAATAATTGTTAGATAATTAATTAATCAACGTAATATTAAATTTTTAATTAATTTAAAAAAATGAACTAAATTAAAATTCCAATATATTGTGTTTATAATTTATTTCTAATTTAATTTAGATTTAATTTTTAGACAACAAACCTTTAAAAAATACAATAAAAATAATCAATGTCAATTTATTTTATTTAACTATCGGTATTTTTCTATTTTTTTTTTTTTTTTTTTCCACCTCCCTCCTCTCATTATTCTAGTATATTTTTATATTGCTATCCTTTTAAGGACATATGCATATAATATATTATACTATTAATCAATTTTTAAATTTTAAGTAAATTATTTTGAAACTTTATAATTGTATATTAATTCAATTTCTATCTTCTTTGTTGAGTTTTTTTATTAATATTCTTGTTATGTTATCGAAGTTTTTTTCACTGTCACACAATGATTTTGTATTTAATTTAATCTCTTTGCATCTTAATAATAGATGTTGAGAGTTTTCTAATTCATATCTACAGTATCTACAACTGGGATCTGTAATTTTTTTAATTTTAAATAAGAATGATCCAAAAAGACCATGTCCAGTAATAGTCCAAATTGCTTGTTTGTTTTTTAATTTATATACATCAAGTCCAAAATAATAACTTGGCATTTTTTCCAAGACTTTATTTTTTCCTGCGATGTAGTTTTTCTTTTTTTCATTTTTGTCAGAAAAATTTTTCATTAAATTATTTTTAATGCTTATTTCATTTTCTATTGGTATTAATTTGAGTAATCCCAAAAGTTTTAAATAATTTGTTGTTTTATAAGCACCCGTCAAGTTTGTCAGTATTTTATAATGAATTGTTCTAAGACATTTCATCTGTATTTTTTTATTTTTAATAAAATCAAACCAAATTTCGGCTCCATACGCGATTTGAGGATAAAATATAGTGTAATATAATTTTAACTTTTGTTTTATGTTTAAATCATTCTTCATCCAAATTAGTTTATTAAATCTAAATAAGGTTTTATTTATTTTTTCTTTTATTTTTTCTAAATGAAATTTAAAATTTTGATTTTCGTCAATATATAACCCTAGAAATTTTATATTTTTGATAAATTTTTTTTCTATATTATCTATGAATAAATGGTCAATTTTATTTAATTTCTTTTTATTTGTTTTTTTTATTTGGATTATTTCGGTTTTTTCTAAATTTATTTTTAGTTCGGCTTCTGAAGTCTAATTTTTTAAGATATTCCAAATAATATTTAAATTTTTTTGTAGATCTCGAATTCTGTGTGCATTTATTATAATGGCAATGTTATCTGCATAAGCAATTGTTTTGCAGAAATCTTGATTGTTTAATTTTTTAATTAAACCATTAACTCCTATGTTCCACAGGTGAGGACTTGCCTTCCCCCCCTGTGGGCATTCTTTTAAAGTTTTTACCCATTTATTTAAAATGTTTATCTCTCTGTTTACCAATAAATTTTCAGCCGCCCTAACTAGAGACTGGTCAATCTCAGAATTTTTTAATTCTTTAATGATAATGTTCCAGTTTATTCCAGTATTTTTCTACTTTAATTTTTTTTTATTATTCTAACCCAAATTTTATGTAAAAAAAAAACAATTTAAATTTAACATCAATAGATTATGAAACAAAAATTTATCAAAAAATAAAAATATCTTATTGACAAAGTTTAATATTTGCCAATTTTGAAATTGTTTTTTAAATATGTTTATATATACGGATTAAACAAGACATAACAACTTATTTAAAAATCTAAAATCTTTAGTTTACATAAAAACTTTGCATTTTGAGAAAAACTAGACAATAATGTTTTACACGTGGCTCTATAAGTAACCTATTAAAATATTTTAATCTTGAAAAAAATACAAAATTAGGGATGTATTAAATTAATGTATAGCAAAAGCGTAAATGCAAGACATTTTAATTTTAATTCTAAATCAAGCAACACATTACTAAATGTTTTGTTTTTGTTGTGGAATCAAAATCTTTTTCTTCAATGCCAAATTTAAAAATAAAATTTAATTTTCTAAATATTTGTTTTTAGTTTTTCCTATTCATAATTAAACTAAGTTAAACTTTAAATTAAATTAGTCAAACTAATTATTTTAATACATTATTTTTTCAATAATGTCTACATATCCTCCAATTTTATTTTAATTATATACATTAATAATATGACAATATGACCTAAATATCTAGTTTTTCAAATAAGATTTAAAATTTATTTTACAAATTATTTTCATAAATTATTATTTAATAAAACTTATAATATTTTACAAATTTTTTTTAAAAATTAAAATAATTAAAGTTACTTAAAATTAAGCTTTTTTGTAAAAATCATGTTGTAGCAATTCTTTGCTTGAGCTAAACCTTGTTATTTTTTGAATTTTTTATTACTAGTTGCAATTTAAGAAAAATCAAATTTTAAATTTTCTAATTTGTAACAAAATTTAATTATTTATTTTTATTATTTTATTTATTATTATTCAAAATAAAATCAATAGTCTTTTTTAATTTTTTTTTATATTTTTTTTACTAACATTAATCTATTTCTCTATATAATTTTATTTTTAAATTTTTTATTACAAGATTGATTTTTTAAAATTGTTTTTTTTTTGTTTTTACTAAAAAATAGTGGATTAATAACTAATTAATATTCCATTATTAAAAATCTTTAAACAATTAAAAAATTGCTATAAAAATTTTTAATCTGCCTATAATTTTGGAAAAAATAATAAAATTTGTGATCAAATGCTATAATTATATATATAATATAATTTAAAACTTTATTATTTTATTAAATCAAAGTAATTTAATTAAAGTAATATGTGTAAACAATTTATTATTAATAAATTCTTATTCTATATATATATTAATATCTAAAAAAAATGAATAAAGAAATTATTTTTTTTTATGAAAATTATAATTTAGATATATTAATGTTTAATATTAATTAGATAATTTCAATATTTAAAAAAAAATCTTTGTACTATAATTATTATACTTGTTACATATAATTTTATATTATGTACCTTAAAAAAATTACTTTTATACCTATAATTATAATTTTTATATAAATTATGTTAAAAACATGTTTTCTAGATAAAAGTTTTTATTTTTTTTAACAAAATTTTTTTTATTTAAATATACTAATTTTAAAATATTAATTTAAAATAATCACTTAAAGTGCAAATAATTAATTTTTTATTTATGTTCAATATCTATAAAGAAAAAAAATAATTAAATAAACTTACTATCATAAATGCAATTTTTTTATAATATAAACAGAAAAGAATAAAAAATCAATGTTCAAATTATTTTTTTTAATTATAAATCAAGTATCAGTAATTTTTTTATATATATAAAACCAACAACTATTAAATTAAATTGCTCTATAAATACAGTGCGTTCAGTTGAAAAGTGCCATATGCTATTTACTGTTTTGCGTTATGCACGCTTAAATGTTATGTTATAGTTTACTCGCTTACTTAAAATTTTTTAAAATTTAATAAATTAATGATTGAAAGACTTAAATTTTTATTAAATGGCAATACTTTTATCAATTTAAATTATATATAATTAATTAAATTATAAATAATGTGTTTAATTTATATATTTATTTGCAGTTTAAGTATTTTTAGTACAAATTAAAAAAAGCATATTCTATAAAAAATATTAGATTTTTATTAACATTGATAAGTTATAAAAATATTTAAAATTATTAATCAACGAAACCAGTGTTTATATTTTATTTTAATATTATCATATTATAAGTTATAAAAATGATCAAAAATATGTTATAGCAATATCATTTAATAAAACAGGACCATTTTATGAATTTGATAAAAAAGGTCGGCACCCAAAAAGACATTTCTTAATTGATATCTTTATTAAAAAATATAAAAAATTTAAAAAATTTAAAGTGGGAAAATTAACAAGTAATACTTCAAGAAAATATTCAACTAAAAATAATACATTTCATTATTATAATCAATTACTTAAAAAAGTTAAATTAGATAATTTAAAAATAATTAAAAATTTTTTTTTTTTTTTACAAGTATTAGAGCCTAAATTACTTGAAGATAGTTTTATTGATTATGATAGAGCTGAAAATTGTATCAAAAAAAATATTCAAACAAGTTTTCAGTATTCTTATTTAACATTTCGAAAACTATCGAAAAATGTTTTTATGTTTAATCCTTTTTTAGACGATTATACACTTTGGATAGTAAATTTTTATGCACATTTTATGAATTTAGAGAATAATAATAAACTTAATATCGATAGCATTTTACATTATTTTTTGAAAACAAAGTTTTAGAAATGTTTTACCAATATAAAAAAAAATGTTGAGAAATTCATTTGATCAAATTTTAAGAAAGATTTTATTAAAAAAATTTTTAATTTCAAATTAATAAAATATTTTGAAGTATTTGACAGAAATTTCAAATTAAGATGTTTAAAGGACTTTGCTGAAAAAAGATTTAATATGCTAAAAAAATTTATATTTTATATAGTTATAATTTATATAAAAAAAATTGACAATTTTGAAGTTTGTATATTTTTTATTATTTCAACTAGATTTTTTTTATTTTTTTTATTTTTTAATATTAAGTAAATTATTTGTCATTTGTTATATTAATTTGTTTAAGTGTTTAAGTATGAATTAACTATTATTAGTTATTTATGAAATATTTTTCTAATTTTTAGAAATAATAGAACTGACTCGATAATAGAACTCAATATCCATCATTTTAGAATTTAGATTAGATCTTAATTTCTATTTACCAAAACTTATATAGTAAGCTTCAATAACAATAAAACTGTTTAAATTTGTTTAATTACTACACTATTGATAATATTCACATTGTAACACAAAACTCCATACATTGTGGAATTAATTATTAATATTTATTTTAATAAATACTAGTTTAATAAATTTTAATAAAATATTTATTTAAATTTAGTTTTAAAAAATTTAATAATTTATTTTAAACAATTTAGGTGAATTATGTGTCAAACTTAAAAAAAATTGTTTAATTATATACATTTATTATTTGTTTTAAAATTTTTCATTTTTTAAACTATTCTATAAAAGGAAATGTTGTATAATATAAAAATTGTTTTAGTTTTAATATAAATTTTAATAATCTTGTAATTTGATAACAAAACCTTTTCTAATTTGAATAGATTTAATTTAATTAAAATTTAGAAAAATGTTAAAAAAGCAAATAAGAATATCTAAATAATTATTAAAAAAAAATTTTAATTATTTAATAATTTGATTTTAAACCACTAAAATTCTATCTAAAAATGTTTAATAAATAATATATCTAACTAAGTTAACATTTTTTATTATTTTATATATTTTTTTTTTAAAAAATCGTAATAATTGTTGTATTTATTTTTTTTAAGTAAATGCGCACAAATGTTTTAAATAATATTTAATAAATTATATATTAAAATATAAATTGATATATGAAAAAATCATGCTATTAAAATCAAAAATATAAATTTGATATATATTATTCAATTATTTAATTTTTTTAGAGATTTAAGTCATGGCATCTTTAGAGATATGTAATACAGGCGTAAAAAATATAAAAATTGGTTGGTTTATATAAAAAAAAACAAAATTAAAAAGCAAAAAATAAAAAGTGGATAAATTCAAAATTAAATAAAGTGAAAACTTTTTTTATATTATATGTTATATCAATTTTTTTTTATTTAATTTATTGAATTATAAATTTTGTTAAAAATCTGTAAAAATCTATAATTTGATAATTTAAAAATAAAAAAACTTTTTTTAATAAAATACATTTATTTTTTTATATCTGTTACAAAATTAATATTTTTATTTATTTTATTAAATGTTAAAAAAAATATAAACTATGATAAAATTTTTTTATTTTATTGTGTAAATGATACATATTTTCCACATTTATAAAAAAATTTGTTTTAATTATTACACTGATAAAAAGATGTTATACAGTTAGTAATTTTCTTACATATGTAGGACGCTACGGTTATTCACACAAACATCTTGTGTCTTCAGGGAGTCGACCACCATTATCCTAGGGTACTATAAGAACAGGACCTACTTCCTTAAACTTTGGCCTCTCAATCCTAATCTTTCTATGATCTCCAGAGTATCCAAGCACTCAAGAACTCTTGATGATTGGCATCTGGCTTTCGGACACATTAACAATAGAAAGATAATTTGCACCTTCAAGTCCGATTCTGTAAATGGGAATCTCACTGATAACATCTCCACCTTTTGCTCCACCTGCACGGTTGGTAAAATTATGAGACCATTCTTCCATTCTATTCCAAAATCCAATCTTGCTGATGTCGGAAACACTGTTGATGTCGACCTGTTGGCCCATTTAGATCTACCTCAGGTCACTGTCAATTCAACCGATGTCACTGATACAACTAACACGATCTTTTCTCAACCAACGACTGATGAACCTTCCCTAGTTACTAATCAGTATGTGACTGGTTAATAAAACATCGACTCTCTATTTATCTCTGCAGATTCCTGTCCAACTACTCCCGTAAACAATGGGGACCAGTCTCTTCCCCCTAGAAGAGGTCGTCTTCCAAGCTCTAAGAACAAAACCTACAAAAGGGTGGCTCGGAATCTCAGGCCATGAGTTTTTCTGTCATGTGTCACTCCAAGCAGCTATACACAGGCAATTTCTTCACTTGACTCCACTATGTGTAAAAGGGCAATGGATGAAGAATTTAATTCACTCAAGTCTAACGGGACATGGGTCTTGTCTGATCTTCCCAGAAGGGCAGAAAGACTATCAAATCTATGTACCATCAAACCTAAAAGTTCAGTCCCACACTGCCTCTCCTGTCTTTAAAGTAAGATTAGTTGCAAAGGGCTATCAACAAAAATATGGCTCGGATTACATCGAGACATTCTCTCCAACTCTTTCAATGGTATCCGTTAGAGCCCTCCTCTCAATATCTATCAAACTCGGCCTCACTATATGTCACTTTGACATTAAGACAGCCTTTCTAAACTCCTTTCTTGATCGGGACATTTACATGCATCAGCCCGAGGGATACTCTGATGGTACTTCCAGGGTTTATAAGCTCCAAAAGACTATTTATGGCCTCAAACAATCCCCAAATCTCTGGAACAGAGAGATAATATCAAAACTCACTTGCGAGCTGAATCTCAGGGCCACTGTCTTTGATCAGTGTGAATACCTGAAGAATGACTGTCCGGGTGAAACAATTTATCTGGGCCTGTAAGTGGATGACGGCTTGCTCTGTACCTCCACGCCTCTCTTGAGAGAGAAAGTTATATCCACTCTAAGGTCATTCTATGAGCTAAGATTCAGGGAGCTAAACTGGTTCATTGGAGGAGAAATCTCCACTCACAAAAATTCATTATTCCTACAGCAAGAATCTTAAATTAAGTCTATTTGTCAAAATTTGGGACTCAGTGAAGCTAAATCTAATATATATGCCCATGACATCCGACTTAGCCCTTATCAAACAAGACCGTACTGACTCTGAATTTTCATTCAGAAACGATGTGGGAGCGCTACTCTACTCCTTCCGCTTCACAAGACCTAACATCTCCTTTGCGGTGTCCAAGCTGTCCGGTTTTTCAAAAAGACACTTTGATTTCGGGCTAACTCCAGAATCCGACCAACGGTAGTTCTGGTTGTCCCAACCGAAGATTCAAACTGTTCAGCTAATGTGTTTAACCCCAACAACCTCACTACAACTTTATGACACTGACCTTTCACTTGAACACTATGCAAAACAATATCATTGACCTAATTTTAACCTGACAGCATTATACTTTATTAGATTTAAAAAAGTCGTCAAGTTTGATTACCTAAACGACAATCAAGCCAAAGTCGACAAATAATTTAATTCCTCGACATATAAATGGTAAGCAATATTACAAATCTTTTAGGTTACAGGAGACAACTTCCATTATATCCTTACAATGATCTAATGATAGGGCACAATCGTTAAATCAAAAACAAACCAAAGAATATTAAAGTTCTGTACATAAGTAAATGCACTAAGTCGGACATTGTCTATGCAGTAACAGATTGTCCAAGTATACAAAATGTCCAAATAGTCTACACAAGGCTGCATTAATCAACTATCAACTATCTGCTCTCGACTTAGAATCATTTCCTACGTTTCAACTTCGAACCTCACAAAAACATCGAAAGCTATTGTGATGACGATTTTCTTGGAGACAGAGTGATCAAGAGAAGCAGAAATGGCTACCTGTTATATCACGATAAAAACTTGGTCTGCTGGAGTTCATCATTACAGCGTTCCATAATGTTATTCTCTAAGGAACCGAGCTCACAGCATTATGCTCACTCAAAAAATAAATTATCTATTTTAAGCACCTTTTTGATGATATGAGCGGCACGTCCACCACCTCCACTATACATTGTGACAACCTGTCGACAACAATGTTTATGGAGAACATAACGCAAAACTCACAAAACAGGTACATGGACACCAAATTCAAGTTCGTTAGAAAAAGTATTAATCACGACCAATTGGTGATTAGACATGTTCCCGGGCACGAACAGTTAATTAATATATATTGATTAAACCTCTCAAATATAACAGATTTGTCCAATTACTGAAACATCTTATCCATTCTGCTTCCGTTTTAACACACAACGGGATTACGGAGGAATATTAAACAATCATTACTGTTCTTTGTCTCCCGTCACATACTGTGCAAATGTGAAGTATTGAACCACCACTTATCATCCGCGTAATATGCCGGTTCCATCGGCAGTTAAAAGTAGTCATTTTTACGGCAAAAGCTAGTCACAACTGGAACCTAAAAACATTGATGCCAAAATCAATCCAAAATATGGTCAAAATTTAGCCCTCCCCAATAATGTCGCTTTCAAAGACAACGAACCAACTACAGTTTTACTTATGAAATTTATTTAAATTTAAACCAAAGTAATAAAAAAAACTAGACTAGTTCATGCTTTTTTGCTCTTTACTCTTTTTTCTTATATAATAAGTTTTTTCTCTACTCAAGAAGTTTTTTTAAAGTCGAACACCAGTTCCAAAAACCTATACTTATCTAAAATTTGTTTTAATTAAATGGTAAGTAATGTAGTACATCTAGTGCTAAACCTACGCATTAACATAAAAATAAATCCAAGTGTCCCAATACCATGACACTTAAGTTTAGTTTCAATTTAAGCTTAGAAACAATCCAACACCTTTTGAGTAAACAACTCCATATTATAAAACCTTAAACTTTATACTCATATAAAAATTAACCAAAATAAAGTTTACGGTTCAGTGAGAGTTAAAGACTGATCTTAGCCATCTGACCAGAAACTAAATCCAGTGTCTCTATTCATTTAACCAATGTTAATTTAAACAACTAACTTAACCTGTTAGGTTAATTATAAAGTAAGTAGTGCTAAAACGCCACACTGGTAACGCTGACATAATCTCAAATACTTAGAACATCTGGAGCAGTTGCAATAAGAAGAGATCAAATTGATTTGCTAAGCAAATTAACGAAATGACGATAGACCGTGCATTAATAACAAGGTCAATAATTTCTAATTACTAAGTAATCAAACCACAGACATGTGGTCATTTCTTATTGGTTGAAACAAAAAATTAGAAATGGTTTAGATATTAAACAATATTTTAAAGTTGAAATTTTTTGAAAAATTAAACAAAATTAAAAGTTTAAATTGATTTAATAGTAAGGATTGCTTTAATTTGAATAGGATAGAAACATTATCCAAAAAAGTTCATCCAGTCAAAAAATCACATTTTAAAAAGAAAATCTGAAAATTCTTCCGATCACCTAGAAACAAGTCAAGGATTTACATTGCAGACAAGACGAAACTTTTAAGGACTTCTTCTTCTAGAGTTAAAAACATGATGTCAGACATTATATTGTTACTTACGTTCTACCAGTGTATCAGAGAGCCAATTTTATAAAAAGGAAGTTCAATTTTTACGGTACAAAATTAATTGCGCGAGAATATGTCTATTACCTCAAAAGGTTAAGGATATCAACGAATTTCCTCTGCTCAAAAATCAAAGGCAATTAAAAAGATTTTTGGGGATGATCAATTTTTAACATAGCTTTATTAAGAATGTTATTTCTATCCTAGCTACAGTCAACATACTGGTAAAAGATCCTGCTAAGTCTCTCTTAAAAGTTAAAAGAAATGGACCTTCACGACTAAAGAAGCGATATTCGTATTCTTCAACATCCAGACGCAAGATCTGTGTGGGAATCGATAGAGCACTGCAACAACTTATTATTGTTGTTTCTAATTACAGTGATTGAAAACCAATAGTCGTTTCAACCTGCCAGTTTATAAGGCAATCAAACACTTTAAACACTATCTTGAAAGTAAGGAGTTTACAATGTTTATGGACTACAAACTGTTAGTTGCTACCACCAAGAACAATTCGAATAATCACTAACATCAAATAACAAAAAGTAAGTCAATTGCAATATATTTTGTCTTTCAATGGAGGTAAAATTTTTGAAATCGTTGTTAAAGCAAAACCAATTATCTAAGGTCTTGTGTGCCAGTCGAATTGTTCAAAGAAGTGTTGGCCAAGTTGTACAATGTAACTTATCCAAGTACCAAAGCATTTATCAAAATAATTAAATTCAGATTTTATTGGTCATAAATGGTCAATGATATTCACAAGTGGGTCAATAAATGTGCCAACTATCAAAGGGCCAAAGTCTAGAAACACACGCAGTTATTTAAAAAAAAAAAAAAGATTTTCCCATATCCACATGGATATTGCCAGAATGCTAGCACAGTCAAGATGATACAATTATCTTCTTACAAAGACTGATCGCGCTAACAAGTATGTTGAGGTAGCTCCTTTTAGATAGCAAACTGCTAAAGAAATGGCAGAAGCATTTTTATACCACTGAGTACAACACTTTGGTGTACTTGAGGTAATCATTATAAATTAAGGAACTCAATTCAAATTTGTCATCATAAAAGGTTTTGATGAAATGGCTCAATTGCTTTAACTAAGAATTACATCTTATTATTCCCAATCTAATAGCATAATTAAAAGATTCCATAAACAGATTAAAACCTTTGTCTATGCATTCAAATCTAGTAATAATTGACATATTTAAATACCAAGATCATGTTGTAATTCAAATGCACTTCTAAAGAAAATATCAAGAAGGGCACAGAGATGGCTATTGAGGCAAACCTCAAACTTTTAAACGAATTGATTTCGTTATCAGAAAGTATTTCAATCAAAATCAACTCTAAATATATACAACAATTCTGTAATGCCAGACATTAAAATATTAAACCATTCAATACATCCTTTCACAATATTCTAAAGCGTACATGCATCCTGATCTTTTTGACCATAAAAATTAATTATTTTTTTAGTAATTCTTAATCAAATATTAATATATTTTTTCTTTAGCAAACTAAAGTTTTATATGAATTAAGAAAAGTTTTTTTAAAAATCAAGCTAAAGATTTGCGACAATTTTTTTAAAATTTTTTCTATTAATAATAGTTTTTTTATTGTTTTTTATTAGAAGGGAAGTGATGTAATGACGCAGTCGCTCCTAAGCCACTTATTAGCCATAATAACTTCTGGAAAATAGCAAAATAAAACTTTACCTTTATATTAAAATATAATTTGAAAAATAAACATATTAGAGTTATTTTAGCGATCTTAGTCATCTGACCTAAAATCAAATCCAGTGTCTATATTTATTTAACCAATATTAATTTAATTAACCCATAAGGTTAATTACAAAGTAAGTAGTGCTAAAATTACCATAAATTTCATTTTATAGCATCATCTATATGTAATTTACAGTAATATTAAATTATAATTTTTTATATTTATGAAATTCGATCTTTTAATTTTTTATTATAATAATTTATATTTTTTATTTTTAAAAAAAATTTATTATTTATTACAGTTTTAACTATGTTTTTAAAAACAGAAAACTTATTTAATCAACAAGATTTTTAAATGTAATTTTTATATATATAAACTAAATTTGTGTTAATTATACAAATTTCACTTTTTTTTGTGTATTTCATCTAAAACTTTATTTAAATCTACAATTATTGAATAAAAGCCAAATGAATTATAAAATAAATTTTTAATATGATTTGACTAAACAATATATAAAAATTAATCTGTAAAATAATTGAGAAAAATTTTAATTTAAATCCAAACTAATTTTTGAAAAGGACTTTCTTTACAAATACTATAAGTAGATGTGCAATTATCATGGGTTAAACCAACTAAAGATGCTCTAAGAAAGGGATTTTGATTAATTTTTGTAAAAAATAAGCCCGTTGCAGTTTGTGCCCATTTAGCAAAACTGTCCGGCAGTTTTGAAGCTAATGCAAAAGCAGTTTCACACACCATTCTTTCTTGACAAACTCTTTCTTTAGAGCCAAAATAATTTAAAGTTCGTTCCTTAAAATTTGAAAAACCTGTCATTGTGGTAGCAAATTTTATTTTTGAATAAAGTTCTTTTAAACCAAATGAATCTTCCTTAGTATCTAAAGAAACAAAATTAGGTTCGATGCCTAATGCATTAGTAAAATAATCAATTAATTTTGAAAAATTATTCAAATTAGTAATTTTAGTAAAAAATATTGATAAATTTGTAAACATCACTAATAAAGGAACTAAAAAATTTGGTACAAATGGCGTTGCTAATAAAGGTAATAGTAAAAGAAGAAAGGTTTTTGAACTAAAACTTGATCTTAAATCTGTTCTTGAAATGGTTTCATTTTTAAAATCCTTTTTAAAAAAGTTTTCTGCATTTTTAAAATCTTCTTTGGTTCCAAAAGATGGAGTACTATGTACTAATAATAAAGTTAATAGTATATAACATGTATATGATAAAGTTTTCATATCATTTATTTAAATTTAAAATCTTGAATTTTTTTATATCAAATTAATTAAGTTTTACAACTAGCTAAATTAAAAATTAAAAATTAATTTTTTATTTAATTATTTTAAAACTGCACAAATAATATTTGGAAACAATAAAATTAATTTAAATAAATTTTTTTAATTTAAATGTTTAAACTTTAAATGCAAAAATTTTTGTTTTTACTAAAAAAAAATTGTTAAAAAAATTATTTAGTTTTAACATAAACTATTATAAAATTAATTTATTTTAAATTAGTTATTCTTAATTGTAAAATAAATTGGGTTTTTAATAAAAATTTTGTTTTTTAAATTTAAATTTTAAATATAAATGTAAATATAAAATGCTTTATTAAATAAAAAAATTTAATAAATACATTTAATAATACATGATTAAGATTTGACTAGAATCATAAAAAATTATTATAAAAATTTTATTTAATTTAAAAACCGTTAAAATTATTATAATAATTATATAAAAAAAAAAATACAAAAATATAAAAATTTAAAATATGATATAAATCTAAATAATAAAATTAACTAGACCTTAATGACATTGATTTGTAAAATCCTTTATTATATTATTCCTAGTGTATAATTATTATTGAACATGCGTAAGATATTTTATAAACAATTTTTTTTAAGACGCATTTAAGTTGGACAATAAGATGTTAATTTTAAAAAATATGTCAAATAAAATGGACTAAATTATTCACGTATTTAAGTTGACAGCAAAAAATCGTGATTTTTTAACATATTAAATAGAATTTAAAAAAAAAAAAAAGGATTAACCAAATTTAAAATGTTATAGTTTTTTTATATAGAAAACAAAAAAAAAATTTTATTAGCATTAAAAAACAACTTAATTTTTTTTTTTATTGGTTTTAAAAAACATAAAGTTTGAAAAAATTATATTAAAATCAATAACTTAAAATATCTAAATAACTTAAATAAACATTGTTTGTATATGCTTGATTTAACTAAAATCTGAAAATTTATTATCAAATTTTTTTTTAAAACTAAAAAAACTATTTTAATCTTAAAAAATTAATTTAAAATTTTTTTTTAAATTTAATATATTAAATCGGTAATTTATTGAAATTAAATAAACAAAATTTAATTTAAATTTTTTTTAATAAAAATAAATATTTTAATGTTGAATTTAGCGAGTAACTTAAATTTTAGTTTTTTAAATTAAATAAAATTTATTTTTTACAGTTTTATTTTTAAATGTTTAAAAAAAATTTAACTTGTTTTCTATGAAATTGATAAATTAATTATTTAATTATAATTGTTTAATTGAAATAAATCTCTATTTAATTTATTAAATTAAAAATTAATTTTGTTTTTGTTTAATATTATCTAATTAAAAAAAAAAATAAAAATATGTTTTTATTATGATGATTTAAAACAAACAATTCAATTTTAAATAAAAACTAAAAAAAAAAATAAATAAAACAAAATTTCTAACAATTAAATTGAATTGAATTTAAATAGAAATAATTTTTATTAATTAAAATAAAATTTATTTAAATGTATCCATTAATAAAAAAAAAAATTAAAATTTTTTAATTTAATTTCAAACTTTTTAATTTATAAAAAATAATAAATCATTTTTTAAAAAAAAAATAATCAAAAAATAGAAAATATAGCATTATACAAAATTAAAAAGTGACTATTTTTTGTCAATTTTAATAAATAAAAAAAATTGTAAAAACTAATATTGAAGTAAAAAGTGTTTAAATTGAATATTTCAACATTATAAAAATTAAAAATACAATTTTAAAATGTATATTTATAAAATAACTTGTAAGAAAAAGCTTCAAAAAAATATAGTGACAGTAAATTAAATTATTTGGAAATAAATAAAATAATCAAAAATAAAACTAATTTTAAAATTAAAGTAATTAAATTGAAAAAAAAGTGAAATTTAGTCATAAACAAATATCGCAAAACAAATAGATTGCATTAAAACTTGAAGCCAATGACTTAAACACGACATTCTACATTTAGGCCACAATTGAATTGCTTACCACTGACCTTGTTATATTATTGACATAAACAACGCCATCTTCTGCAATAGATAACTGTAGAGTAACAGTATTTTTAATACCAAGAGAAACAATTATTTCATTTTAGTTTTAATCAAATTTTTTTTTTGCAGTTTAAGTTTTTAGCCTATTAAGCTATGATCAACTATTAGCATTTATCTCATATTGAATTTATTAGTTGCAAAAAGTTGCCCAACTTGTGAAATTGGTATGTGTTAAAATATGACTGAAATGATAAATTCGGAAACTTGTAAAATTTTTTTTAGAAATGATGAACAGCATTTTTGCAATATATGATGTAAATATAACTTTTGTAACAAAATAATAAACTTTAAAAATTAAATGGCACGCTAGTGTTTCATCAATGGACTGGTATATTCAATATGCGAGTTTTTCAATAGTGGGCGTACGTTTGAATGTGACTAAAACTGCTATTTTATATATATGATCTTGTTGAACAAGTGTTTAAGCAAGGATTAACGATTTAAAAAAATAGCACTTTTACAAAATCAAAGAAATGATCGAAAATGTAAATTAAATATTAAATCCAAATAATGAACATGTTCTGTCAAACTTGTTCTGATCGCAATAAAATTTGAAAAAATAAACTACCTTTAGCTTGAATATAGATTGTTTAAATTATATGACTTAAAATTAAAACACATTCAAGTAATTTTTTTGAACAAGAAACTTTTTATTTTTAAGCAATTTAAAATGGTTAAACAAGTTTTTATTTTTAAATATTTGGTAAGCGGAAACTCAATGGAAACAAATGACGAATGTGTAAATAGGTGCTGAAAGGTATGAAAAATGTAAACAATTGAAAAAAAAAGATGAACAATTAAGAGATTGTGAATTGAAAATGTAAACTAAAAGCAAGAAAAAGAATAGAAGCAAGGCAAAGAGTTAAAACTTGATTTATTATAAATAAATAAAATCATGATCGAAATAGCGTTTATTTGGTTGGTAAACGACTTAAATTGATAAAAAGCTAATTTTAGCAAGTCGTACTAACTACCCTGGAAACACTTGTTTTGCCAAAATCCTGTTTCACTTGATACAAAGCATTTGAAGATGGTCAATTTATATACACAACTGATGCTTGACAGCAAATCTGACCTGAGAATAGCAATTTAGGACAATAAACTGGATCAAAAAGTGAAATGAAATTGAAAGTGACCAATGAGTATAGAAAAAAGTGAAAACTGAAAATGGCAAACAAGATGCACAAGGTTAGGTGCAAAATGGTGAGGGAAGATAATATGCAAAAATGGTGTGGGGAGCGAATGTGAATAGGTAATGTGAGAAGATGATGTGTAAAAATGATGTGAGAAGATGACAAAAAATAATGATGTTTTAGAATGATGTTGCATAAAGATAAAAAGTAGAAGTGATGCAGAATGGTGAAAACTTCAAAATAGTGACGTGAAGGATGAAAATTTTAAGATGCAGGGATAGAGAAAAAAAGCGGACACTTGAGAGAAAGTGTTTTCTCAACCGACCACAAGAGTGTTGAGTTTTTTGTTGTGGTGGCAGCGCAAGCAAGTGTAGTAGAGCATGGCAGAGTGTGGTAAGAGCTGGTCGAGCAGAGCAGATTGTGGCGAAACAAACAGAACCAAATAGACTCAGCTATTGCAACAAATCATTGTCTCGTTCACTATTTACAGTTACTTTAAAAGTTCTGATCTAATCTTTATTTAAAAACCGTAAACTAGCTCTTCATTTGACCCCTTTATTCTGATGCTCTTTTCACTTTCACTATTTCATCACTTTCACGCTTGTTTCAAATTTGTTTAATCCGTCCTAAAGTGAGTTACATGTTGTGTTTACCATTCAGAATTCATTTATTCGAGTCAACAATTTTCTCAACCAAATCAAACTAATTTTTTCACTGGGTTAACTTTCTACGACTGTAAATAAAATATAATCTTTTTTATAATCATATTTTTAAAGTTTCACTACAAATTATTTTTTTTGTGTGTAATTTATAAATGAAAAAAATTGTTTCTAACAAAATGTTTCTTTTCAAGTTTTGAATTTAAATCATTTTCACAATAAAAATAAATGAAGCAAAAATTCAAATTTACATACAAAGTCATGTCCAGCGATTTAAAAGCAAAAAAAATAGTTGAAAAATCATCTAATTTAGGCAATAACTGTTGTTAAAAATCAATTTCTATCACTGTTTAAATAACCAAAGTTAAAATTATGTCTTCAAAGTGGTCACGACGGCGTCGTTTTTGCAGTAACCAAACAGACATCAAACCAGCTGATTGCGGTATTTTAAACTTCCGGCCAGCTTTTATGCAAAAGTTAGTCAGTATCAAAATGTTTGTATTGGCTTCTTGTTTGTTAGTTACTCTTCAACAAGCTCTTAGTTCTGGTTATTTTAATAGCGTGATCACCACAATTGAAAAAAGATTTGATGTTCCTTCTAGATTAACTGGTGCCATGGCTAGTACTTTTGAATTAGGAAATTTACTTACTATAATTTTCGTTAGTTATTTTGGTACAAATCGACATATTCCAGTTTGGATTGGCAAAGGAGTACTTATTACAGGCATTGGATCACTTATATTTGTCATTCCACATTTTATGGATTCAAACAATCCTATCGATTCATTTAATATATCAGCTTCATTAGATGACAACATGTGTCATATACCTGAACCAATATTTGATAATCCATTTGCAGAGAGATCAAGGTAAAATATATAAATTACTAAAAAAATAAATAAATTTTAACTGTATGATTTAGAACTAAATGACGTAATTAAAAAGTTGTTTCTTTTGTTATAATCATTTATATAAAGAATAAAGTGCAAATATTGTATTTTTTATTCAAAAAAAAAAATTTTTTTTTTTTTTTAGCCCAGTAGGTTTTACCCTACTTTCGTCTTTACAAGAATTACAGTTACAAAGGTCACAGATTAGCAGTTTTAAAAACCACTATACCAAGGAGGGTGAAAGCCTGGTAGCGAACTCGGATTAAGGTTTTTGCAAACCTTTATCCGATTAAGCACCGAGGCCCCAGTATAAAAAACAATTTAATTGACATTATATAGTTAACTATAGTAAAATTAAAGCTTATAAGCAAAAATGATTAAATCATATAAAATTGAGTAGCTTGAATAACTCATATATAATTTTTCAATGGATTTTAAAAGTCAAAAGATTAACGTTCATGTTAGAAGTAGAAATAAAAAAAACTAAGAAAACTTTTTCGTATAAATATTATAAAAGACTTAGTTTATAATGAAGAAACAATTTTTGTTTTTACAATTAAACAGCAATTATTTACGGTATTTATTGTTGGTCATAATTAATTTATTTTATGTATCTTAAACTAGAAAAGCTTTAAAAAAACAATAAATTGAGCTTAATTTTGCATTGTTTCATTTTTTAATCTGATTCCTTTTATATTTGATTTAATTTTATTATTATGGGTCATTCCGACCACACATGAACGCATATTGTACTCCTTATAAAGCCATTTTATCAATGGACCGTCACTTGATCTTGATCCGCGATTTTGTAATCAAGGAGGAACTTACCGTGCTCCACATTTAATTGTGTTTATGTTGGCCATGGTGCTAATTGGTTGTGGTGGTACACCTATTTTTACTTTAGGAACCATTTACATAGATGATCACGTTCGCAAAGAAGACTCTTCGATGTACATAGGTAAGCGTGTTTTGAAAAATATGTCTTATCTGTGGTTAAATAATATGACTTACAAAACAAATTGCCGTTTAATTAGTTAAAAAAAATTTAAGTGAGTAAATAAATTGATTGTTTTTTTTAAACTAATAGGCTGCATGTACAGCATGGTGGCATTTGGTTTAGTTGTAGGATTTTTGCTTGGAGGCTATTTAATCACAGTACATGAAAACTCTTTTGGTTCCGGACATGTTCCAGTAGACATTTACAATGGCCATCCAAAATGGATTGGAGCTTGGTGGGCCGGTTTTGTATTACTAGGATTGCTTCTGATTTTGATCTCAGGTGTGTTTTTTATGTTTCCACGAACTTTACATGAAGACAAACGACGCAAACAACAGGCTGAAGCTCAAGAACAAGATGTACTTTCAGCTCCTTGTTTTACTATCACTACAGCTGAACAACAGACCGGAAATTTAGATGCAACGCATGCTATTACTGCTACGACAACAGTACAACTTAATATTGCCTCATGTCCAAGAACTACTACTATAATTTCACCACATTCAGAAAAACAACTGTCGATGCGAGAAGGTAGCAACAGTTCTTTTGATACTTGCTCAGAACAATCTTCTCTTCAAATTCAAATGTTTGAATATGGCAATGAGCGAAAATTAAAAGACATTCCAAGTTGCATGTTTGCATTACTGACCAACCCTATCTACATTGTCACATGTTTAGGTTCATGTATGGAACTTTGCATTGTTAGTGGATTTCTAGTATTTTTGCCTAAATATTTAGAAACGCAATTCAGCATTAGTAAATCTCAAGCCAATTTATTTGCCGGAGGTATTGCTGTACCTGGTGCTTGTGTAGGCATTTTTTTAGGAGGATATTTACTTAAAAAGCTGCAATTAAAACCCAAAGGTTAGTTTAACAAATTCTAATAATCTAACAGCTAATCAAGCTTGCTAACAACTTAATTTCAAAAATGTGCTTTACTTTTTTACAAATTAAATTATTCTAGTTAAAAAAATATATTTTTATTTGGTTGACTTTAATAAATTGCTTTTAAAATCAAGTTCAAACCATTTTTATATTTTTAGGTAACTTAGGACTTATTTAATAAATTGAAATAAAAAGATGCTTATAGGTTTTAGTATTTAATTAATTTAATTGTCTTTTCTTTTTTCAAAAATTAAAAAAAAAATATAAAAGTTTTTAAAACTTTCTAAAGTTAATATTGCTAATTTGTTTTAATTATTTTATCTAACTATTTTTACTATATAAACGTTTACTAATTTTTTTTTTTATTTACTCATTTATCATTACTCGTTTAAATGTCGTTTCACGGGTTCATTCTAATAATATCATTTACAATTTACATCTTTTTTTTATATTAATGTATTCAAATTGAAGGAGCTTAATTGTTTAGAAACAAATTTTTTTTTGTTCTTGAATAATAAAATTCCATTTAATTTAGACCTCCACCTAGAATTAGTTAAAAATTGTAATTTAAATAAAATGTATTTTTAATTGATTTTAAAATATATTTTAATTATAATTTTATAAGTAATTATGTTAAATAATATTTTTAATTTTCATATGGTTTCATATTTTCTAATTTTTTTAATAACTTTACAAATTTATATTTTATATTCATTTTATATTTTTTTTTATCTTGATTTAAATTTTTTTTTAACTTTTTAACAATTTGTATTTTTTAATAAAAAGCTATAAAACTTTTTTTAGTTAGTATTATTTTTTTTTTGTTTTGGTTAGTTTAATTTAAATTTTTTTATACATTTATGATTAGTTAATTATAATAATTTTTATATTTTGACTATTACAAAATATTTGACACAAGCATTGAATTCAAAATGCGTGTCTTTTGGTGAACTTTAATTTTAACTTCCTCAATCTAAATAAATATTAATTGCAAATTTATAAACAATTTTTATTTTTTTGATTTTAGACGCAATTCAATTTGTTTTATTTTTTAATCTTGTATGTATGGGATTATATACGGCGCTTTATTTTTTAGGATGTGATAATCCGAAAATGGCTGGTGCAACTCATGCCTATTTTAATAGGTAAGTTTTTTAAGAATGATTTTTAATAGAAATAAATCAAATACTTTAAAACGAAAAATGTAATCAACAACATGCAATTACAACATTAAACTTGTTTCAAAAAAGGCTATTGAGTTCAAAGTAATTGGTTAAACTTCATGCTTTGATATAATTAGTCCAAATATGACACAAAATTTTAAAAATTTGATTATTCTTGTTTATTTTTTTAAGTAATTAACAATGTAATAGAAACATATTAAAAATATATTTTATTAGTATAATATTGCCAATTAAGAATTAAATCGATTTTGATTTTTAAAAACTAATATGTATTTATTTTTAAAGTTATTAATTTATTGCTGAAATAAATTAATCCTTTTTTTTTAAACTTTTTAAAACATGAATTTTTATTTTTACCGAATTTCAGTTCTCATGTCCATCCTTTTCAAGTCAATTTAACCAGTGAATGTAATCGAAACTGTGGCTGTTCTCCAAATGAAATAGAACCTGTTTGCGGTCACAATGGGATAACCTACTTTTCTCCTTGTCATGCAGGCTGTCAGTTTAATTCCGGACCTCGTCATGTAAGTTTATTTTTTTTTATCTTAAAGACAAATATTAATTAAAAAAATATTTTATTTAAGCAACAAAAACTAATAAATATAAACTTGATTAATTTAAAAAAAAAAAATAGTTTAAATATATAAATTTAAAATATTTACGCTAATGATACTCTATTTATTTTTCACTGTTATAAATTATAAAACAATTATTTTTTATATAGACTCAAAATTATAGTAATTGTACTTGTGTACAATCCCAATGGTCGTTGTCTCTTAATTATGAAAAAGAATTTGAACCATCTTTAAGTGAATCATTTGCTATAACTGGTGCTTGTCCTCAAACTTGCAAAACAATGATTCCTTTTTTAATTCTTTTGTTTGTGGTAACACTTGTAGTTTCTATCACTCAAATGCCCTTACTTATGGTGATTTTAAGATCTGTTCCTGAAGATGAAAGAGCTTTTGCATTAGGCATGCAATTTGTTTTATTTCGCTTATTTGGCTATATTCCTTCACCAATTTTATTTGGTCACGTAATAGACTCTACTTGTTTGCTATGGAAAGCCAATTGTGGTCTTCAAGGGGGATTTTGTCTACTTTACAATATTGAACATTTTCGATTAAGGTGAATATTAAAAAATTTATTTTTAATTTATTTAGTTATTTAAAGATGTTTTAAAAAAAAAGATGATGATAAAAAATGTGTAAAGATCAATTAATACAAATTTAAAAAAAATTACTTCTATTAAAAAAAAAAAATATTTTTGAAAAATATAATAATTTAAAAAAACTTTTAATGTAAATGAAAAGTTTTTAAAAAATTTTTTATGCACACCTGTTTTTTTGTTATATTTATTCTCATTTATTATAAAAAAAAAAAAAATAGTTTTATTTCATACTTATTTTAACAATTCGATATAAAATGTTGACCATTCACCTTATTTGTAAATTGTGCTTGTTAAATACTTTTATTCTAAATAGTTTTAAAAGTAATATTTTTTTTTCTAACTGTTATATATTTAATTACATTACATTTTAAATATCTTGGTTATAAAATTTTTTTAAATTGAGTTTTTTTTTGTGATGTTTAAATTAATAATACTTTAAATTTATTAATTGGATCAAAAAAATTTTAAAATAATTTCTAAAAAATATAATTTAAATTACTTAAATTTATTAAAATTT
This sequence comes from Pyemotes zhonghuajia, assembly GCA_025170145.1. Taxonomy (NCBI): domain Eukaryota; kingdom Metazoa; phylum Arthropoda; class Arachnida; order Trombidiformes; family Pyemotidae; genus Pyemotes; species Pyemotes zhonghuajia. Next base: position 16,539,819 of record CM045846.1, on the reverse strand, counting down.
TTTATATAGATATGTTGGGGTGTGCAGTGCATTAAAAGTAGCCGCTGGTTTACTTTTTTTCCTAGATTGGTTATTGATTTGTTACCGAAATCGACGTGATCTTCAACAGCCAGTACGGCTGACGATTGACGAAGTTGTGAACTCTATTTACGCTTTAGATCAACAATTAAATGGTGCCATTACTTATGAAGACAGTGAAATAGAAGATGTTGATATTTTTAATCCGGTACCAGATTCTGATTATAATTCAGCCAATGAGGAAGAAGAAGTAATGATTTCAAACAATCGTTCATCTAATTTATATATTAATTAATTTTAAGATAAGCAATGACTATGCAAATCTTTTTAATCTTTTTTATCACTAATCATCAAATTGATTAAATCAAAAATAATGTTTAGTTTCGATAAAAAAAAAAAAAATTTTTTGCTTTATATTAATTTTTTCATTATTCATAATTCGAATAGTTAAGACTCATTCTGTGCATTATACTCATCATTTATAATTTTATTGTTATTTTGGTTTGTTATTTGTACTTGAAATTCGTATTGATTTATCTTTGTTTTCATTTTTAATATTTATAATTTTTTTTTGTAAATAAGATAAATCGGTTGATTAAATGCACTAATAATATTCACAATAAACTTATTTATAAATACTTAAATAATATATAATTCACGTTATTAATAAGTTGTAAAAAAAAAATTTAGTTAAAAAACAGTAATTTAAATTCAATTTTTTTAATAATCTTATAATGTATTAAAAAAATCAATTTAAACATAATTAGTATTCAAGTAAAAATTTATTTAATGTAAAAATTATTTTGATACTTAATCATTTGCCTGATAATAAAAACTCATATATTTTGATTAAAATAATTAATTTTGTTAATATAATTTATCAAAATTTGACTGAATAACTGAAAAACTATATTTTTCACAATCTAAATCTGGCCAACTAAATGTAAGAAATAAATGATTACTATACATTAATTACAAATAAATTTTGTTTTTGCGTTTAACAATCAATGTTAAAACCAAACTGACTATTCTGTCTGGCATTAAAAAGGATAATAAAAAAATATAAAGTATGAGTTGCAATAAAAATAAAATTTGAAATTAGATTTTATTGAAAGCAAAATAGGTTTTTAAATTCAATTTAGTTTAATTTGCCTTGTTATGTTAATTAGAGAAAAATAAACAAAGTAAGCATAAAAAGCAGCTTTTTTAAAATAGTTAAATGTTTTAGCTTTTAAACTTTAGAAAAAGTGAAATTAGATTAAAAACAACTATCTAAGCAAACTTTAAAACAAATGAATGCTACGTAAAGTTAGTTAGATTATCAAGGTCATTTGATTAGGTTAACTTGTTTGCATATGATTAAAATTTCGCCAGTGTCCCAAATAGGCCAATGTCGGTGGTAGTCAAGTGAATTTGTCTTTTTACAATCTAAACAATTTGTTTTTTTATCTGGTCGTTAAGCAACGCAATGAATCTGGTTTTGGCCTGTTCGGTGTCCAAAAGCCAAATTAAAAGATCATCAAACGCTTCTTCACTGGCTACGCTGCGCATTCGTGGATAATGTCCACCCACCAATCGCACAATACAGGTGTAAATACGCAGTGTCCGCTTATGAAGTTTGTCCTTCAGTGTTTTAGAATAGCCCAAACTCTTCAAATCACTGTTTGGATTTAAAAGACGACTATACGGAACCAGTCTGAAGGTAATAAACAACGTTCAATTGAGTTTGCATTAGTGGGAATTCACTAAAACTGCCATTACAGAAGCTAGTTTAGTGACAAACAAGTCAAATTGCTCTTATTTTGTTCAACACTCATTGCCACTGTTTTATTCTGCTTTTTCTACTTCTTACAATTGTTCTTAATTTTTTCAAATCCTTACCTAAACTTCTGCTCAGCCGAAACAACCTTTTGAGGAGCTTTGACTGGACAATAGTTTCCGCGCAAAAACTCTGTACAGTCCTTTATAAAATCAAGCAAAGTTTTGCTAAACTTAATTTCGTTCTTTCTTAATTGTTCCATCTTTTCATGAGCCTGTTTGTGGACTGAATCTCTTCTTGAGTTTTGCAAAATACGACTGCAAGTTGTTGACGCCAACTGACCAATGTCCAAATCACAATACTTCGACCAAAACTCTGCAGCTAATAAATTACTAAAAATCACTCTTAATAGTTTGCCAAAATCTAGAATCTTAATTAAATTTTTAATCATAGCTTTATTTCTTACCGGTATTCTGTAATAAAAGGACCTTCATCTTCGTCCATTAATAAAGCCAATTTCTTTAATTTTCGCTTTTTGGCAGGTTTAGCTGAAATAGCAACTTGTTTTTCATTTGTTTCTTCTTCTGATCTAACACTATTCAATTGATCCATGTCAAACATTGGATAATCAGGAGCAAGCATTTTCTTACGGCTTATTTTTTCATTATAGTTTTCTAAGTTTTCTAACTCGTCAGCATTTAAAGAAACTTTTGAACTAATTATATTATTGTTTTGAAATGATTTTCGTATTTTTTGCAACATTTTTAATCTACCTAAAGCCATAATTTTTTTTTTTACAATATTTTTTTGTTGTTTGTTTAAATCAAAATTAAATTCATTAAATAATTCTTGACGATTTTTGTTAGATGTAGATGCTACACGACAATCATTATTTAATAATTGTTCTTTTTTATATTGATTTAAATTTACCATTTTAAGCAAAGTATCCCACTTACTTAAATGTTTTGCATATTCATGGGAATTGTTTTGTGGAATACTTTCATTTTTAATTTTTTTTGTTTGAATCCATTCAATATTAATCAAACGAAAATGTACAACACTTATATATGGAATCGTTTTTGTATTTAAAATATTGTCGATAAAAATTTTCTCCCAACTAGATTGAAAATTATTATCTATATTTAATTGATTGCAACCTGCTAATTCAGCTAACATTTTAAGTTATTTATTAAAATTTTAATTAGTTTAATGTCTTAATTTTATTAAAACAAGTTTTAAAATTTCTATTTTTAAAATTAAAGCAAATTCAATATTAATAAAAGCAAATAAATATTAACCTTTAAACGGAATTTTTTAACATTCAACAATCGTTTTTATTTGTTATTTTTAAAATTTGATAGTTTTATTAAGGGACTTTTTAACATTTGTTGTTTATTATCCTAATTTCTATCTTTCAAGTAATTTAATTAAAATTACTTATTTAAATGTAATATATTTGTATTTTCTTTTTTTTTTATTAAAATGTATTTTATTAATACAAAAAAAAAATTATATTAAAAGTATTAAATAGATATTTGTAAAAATTTTAATTAAATTATTCTAAGAATTTTTTTTTTTTAATTAAAGATATTTGCAAATTATTTTTTTATTCTAGATCAAATGGAAGATTTAAAATTAAGTAATTCTCAATTAATAAGAAAAATTAATTTGCATAAACGTCAAAAATTAATCCAAGAAAGAAATGAAAAAATTTATATTTCAAAAGGGTTCAATATTAAACAAAATTTCAATAAGTTTACAGATCAAAACAAAGTAATTAAAGATAATAGTTTAATTTTTGTTAAACCTTATTTTAATAAAAAATTAGAAAATACATTGCCTACTTGTCAAGATTTAAATAAAAATCAAGAAACAAAAACAATTTTTAATTTAACCTTTAAGGAAAAAGATGGTAATATAATTGAAATTAAAAGTGAAAAACAAAACAATTTGGGACAGTTTTATATTACATTTTGCCTTTTCGTTTTTATATTTTTAATTTTTTTAATTGCAATTATTTTATACAATATAATTGTTAAATTTCAAATCGAAAATAGAAAGCAGTTTGCAAAGTATACTGTTAGTAAAAGCGTTGTTAGAAGGCGTTTAAATAAAAAAGAAACTTAAAATTATAAAAAATTAATCTGATTAGATTAATAATTTATAAAATAAAAATAGATAAAACGATAAAAAACAGGTATTAATCATTTTTAAGTCCTATTTATATCTTTAATCAATTGTAAAAATAAAAATTAAAAAGTGTTACAAAATTAATTTATTTTAGCATACTCGAAAAAGATTAAAACTTTATGTTAAAGTGAGCCAATGCAAACATATTTAATTTGAGTAAATTCATCAATACCTAAATGAGAACCTTCTCTACCTATTCCAGATTCTTTTACTCCACCAAAAGGGATTTCTGCCGTAGATATAATGCCTTCATTAACTCCAATCATTCCGAATTGTAACTGACTTGCTACTCTTCGAATTTGTGCTAAATCTCTTGAATAAAAATAACTAGCAAGACCAACATTACTGTCGTTTGCCATTTTTAAAACCTCCTCTTCACAATCGAATTTGTGAATAGAGACTACAGGACCAAATGTTTCTTCTACACATACTTTCATATTATGGTGTATGTTGGTAATCAATGTGGGTTGATAATATAAATGCGATTCACCAATTTTGACTTGTTTTCCCCCTTTCAAAAGAATGGCACCTTGACTTAAAGCATCTTTTACATGTTCTTGTACTTTGTGTAAGGCTGATTCACTAACTAATGGTCCTATTGTGACGCCTTCTTGCAAACCGTTGCCCATAATTAAATGTTTATCCATTTCTTGACTTAATTTTTGCACAAATTTATCATGCACAGTATTTTGAACAAAAATTCGATTAGCAGAAACACAAGTTTGACCAGAATTGCGAAATTTTGAAGCCATGCAACCTTGGATTGCTTTTTCAATATCTGCAGAATCAAAAACAATAAACGGAGCATTTCCACCTGTAAAATATGAAAAAATATAAATAAAATAATTGAATATTCAAAGAATCACTCACCTAACTCTAAGCACATTCTTTTCACAGTGTTGGCTGATTGCTGAAGAAGAAGTTTGCCAACAGCAGTGCTTCCGGTAAAAGAAATGGCCAAGATGTCTTTGTGTTCACAAAGTAATTGTCCAAATTTGGGAGCATTAGAGGCCGAACTGGGAAGAACATTGATTACTCCGGGAGGGAAACCAGCTTCTTGTGCTAATTTACCAATAGCCAGAGCCGAGAAAGGTGTATTGAATGCAGGTCGAATTAGAGTGGTGCATCCACAAGCCAGAGCTGCAGCCAGCTTTCTAGTAATCATTGCATTAGGAAAGTTCCACTAAATTGGAACAGATGAAATAAATTAAGAAAAGGAAATTTCGGAATGAAAACACAAACCGGAGTGATGATAGCAACTGGTCCGATCGCTTCCTTGGTGTACATGAGCATTTTATCTGGCCAAGGACTTTGCAAAATTTCACCATTAATACGCTTAGCTTGCTCCGCAAACCATTGAAGAAACGAAGCTCCGTAAGCAATCTCACCTTTTGCTTCTTGCACTGGCTTGCCCATTTCTACTGTAATTAGCTTGGCCAATGACTCTTGTTCCCTAAGCTGAAGTTGATACAAATTGTACAATAGTTCAGAACGCTGTTTGGCCGTGGTCGAACTCCATTGTTTAAATGCTTGTTTGCTAGCCTTTATTGCATTTGAAATATCATTTTCATCACACAGAGCGGCCTCTCCAATGGGTTTGTTAGTTGCCGGATTAATTACTGCATACGATTGTGTTGTCTTTTGCCATTCACCATTTATTAGTGCTTCATTGATTATGTATTTTTGATACAATCTTTTCGCGTTATTTTTGTTTTGCTCGGCTAATTGCAATAAATAGCTGGATTTCAAAGTCGATCTGTTCAAAAACATTATCGAAGCAATTAAAAAAAAATTTTACTAAAGCATCTACTAAAACTACACAATTCACTAAACTGGATTAAAAAAAGCTTCTGGATAGCTGGCGATTCTATCATATTTATTTTTTCTAGTCAGCTGTTAAGCTTGTTTACATGTGATATATACTTTTAAATATCGCATGCTTTTTCTGTTGTGTCAGAAAAAGAGACATATTCAATGTCAAACTGATTATGATCAAAAACAGTTTCACTTTTCTTATAATTTATTAATTTGAAATAATTTTTATAAACATTATACAATGGACATCTTAGATGCAACCTATTAAATAAAAATTGTACATTTGCTTGTTTCATGTGAAAATCAGACTCATAAGACTTTAACAGTAATTTCAATATTTTGCACTAAAACCTGTATAAAAATGACATTTTCAAAAATTAGCCATGTTTGCGTTAAGAATTATGTTTTTATGCTGTTTGCTAACAAAATTTATGCGACATTTTATTTGAAATGTGTTTTGGAAACTAAATGATTGGATGAATTAGTTAAATGATGACTTGCAAATGGGAAAGGTGTGTACTTGTGTATATGTGTGTTTATTTACGCACATGCACAGGTATGAGTTGGACACATTTTTTATTAAAACATATCTAAGTACCCATTTATATCTGATTGTGTCCACATTACTTAAGTATTTTCGCATATATTTAAGTGTATCTACATATAACTTAATATACCTACATAAACTCGCATACACGCTCATATATCTAAATATATCCACACATACCCACATATAACCACATATAATACCCACACACACACACATCTATACACAAATCTTATGTATATACATTTTAGACCACATCTTCACCAATGTCTAAAGCGGCAAACGAAGAACTGGTTGGTGCCGTTTCCTCACTCGGCTCCTCGGCTTTTGTTCCATCTACAGCACTAATGGGTTTGTTGTCTTTTTCTAAAGGTGAATAATCACGTTTTTTGGACACAGCTGAAGACATTTGTCTCCAAGTACAGGCTATTGTCTTTCTACTAATGAATACAAAAGCAAAAAGTAAAACAATTATAGTAGCTACTAAACTTATGAGAACGCTATTCGGAATAATAATATTTTTACTGTATTGGGCTTCATTAGTTAAACATTGAAGATCACTTGCATTCAATTTCATTAAAATTTTTCCATGATTCGTTTCAGGATAACCTGTTTTACATTGCAAAAAACGAGCTTCAAGCACCCACAATTTGGTTTTCAATAACCAATTGTAAAAGTCTAATAATTCACAGTCACAGTTAAAAGGATTATTGGTAATGTTTAAATGAAATAATATTCCAGACTGTTCGAAGCTGGCAATAGTATAATTAGTAAATTTGGTTATCAAATTATCATTCAAATCTAGTAAAGTTAGCTTTGGAGTACAATTCAAATTTAATTCAAATTGATCTACAAGCAGATTTTCATTTAAATATAGTTTCTCTAGCGAAGGCAGAGAACAAAACGCATATTTGTTTGGCAATGCTCGAATACTATTGTCTGCTAAATTCAATACTTTCAAGTTTACCAATTTTCCTTCAATTAACATTGTAATCAAATCTTCCATAAAATTAACATCACGATTTTCAACACCAAAAGCATTTCTAAGTTGCAAATTATTCAATTCAGGCATTCCAGAAAATAATTTTGGATGAAAATGGTCCCCTGTAATGTCGATAAAATTATTACTTAAATTTAAGATTTTGACGTTTGTTAAATTCACAAATGCATCAGAACTAATTGAATGTATCAAGTTAGAACTGAGATCAATAACTTGCAAATTTTTGTAATTTTTGTTTGGGATGACTAAAGGTTCATTAATTACACTAATATTGTTATTGTTTAAAAGCAGCACTTGAGTTTCATCGGACAAATAATGAAGAAATGTTAAATTGGTTATAGATGCAAAAGAACAATTCGTAATAAAAGGCTTATGTTCTGGATTCAAAGTATCGTACACAGCTGGTCCACAAGTACAAAAATGGCTAACTGGTGGAGGACAATCCAAAAGAGTGTCAGTTTGATTTGCACGATCAGTTTGGCAAGAGAACAAGTTGGATAGAGCAAAAAAGACCAAAAGATGAATTAAATACATTTTTGAATAATTTTTTTCTAGCTGAATTACACCACAACTGTTTGTTGAAAACACTAGAGTCAAACTAAAAGCAGGAAACAAGGAGAAAGTAAAGACAAAAATGAAATATTTTCACGCTATGCAAATAATCTTTTTGTTGAAATCAAAACAGTTAAGAAATTTTTATTTTAACATGAACTAATGGTAGGTTTTAAAATTCTTCATTAACTAAAACACTAAAAGTACAAAATGAGAAAACAAAACTTGTTTATTAACAGTCTAATTAAGTGTGTGTTGACTTTACATCTTTAATCTTAAAAGTTCCATTTTAGCACCTTTTCCACCGAGAAGAAGCAATAAGGTGTTGGATTTAGAACCGGATCTAAGACAAAGGTAAAATAAGTCGAACTCTATCTGCTAGCTTGAAACGCAGTTGGATGTAAACTGACTAAGTCAAACACGGTGGGCTTGCAAAATTGATGCGTGAAGTAGCTTTTCATGCTCGACCTGCATCATCTGACAAACAAAGCTTAAAGAACAAACAAATAAGAATGGCCGTTATTAGGATGCAGTATGGACCCATAGACAATATACGAAGGGTGACCAAATAAAAGGGCATCTCTGTTACACCTGTTACTGCCTTGTCGGTTGACAATGTCAGTCAGTAATGGTTGCTTTCAGGCGTTCAATGACAACTGGTGATTTACGATGTCCTGCCCAAACAGGCCAGTAGAGTGCAAAAGGCAGCAAGATGGCAAAAACGAAAGCTAAACTAAAACAGAATAGAAAGCAAAAACAAACAAGTGCTGTCTTAATTGATCAACATTGGCTTGCCCAGCCATTCTGAAATTAGACAAAACCTGTTTCGGACTAGTAAAGGCAGTTCAAAGTCGCCATTTTCATTAGAACATTTTTATCAGACTTGTTTCATCAGACTAGTTTCATCAGACTAGTTGCCGACCTTTTAGATTCGGCTTTCAGAATCGGCCTTTCTAAATCGCCCTTTCTAAATCGGCTTTTCAGAATCGGCCTTCCAGAACCAGACTTTCAGAACCAACCATTCCGCATCACTTCGTGATTCAACACCTTGCTTAGCAAAAACACCTGTTCTTTCAGATGCTCACTGTCCAGTTCTGAACTTTTTCTAGCTTGTGCGATTTAATTGTTCGAACATCTTCAAAAACAATTTCTCTGGAAGTTATTTTGGGATGCACACAATTCTTCTCAATTATCAGTTTGCCTAAAATGTTTTATTTTCGACTATAATTAAGTTCAAAAATAAAAATTAAAGCTTTCCCAGCCTTGTTGTTTGTTACCAGTTTTTATTGCACTTTTTCCTGTTGACCGTCAATTACTTAATCAATTTATTTACTAAATTTATTTACTGAATCTATTTGCTAAATTTATTTTCTTACTTAATTGCAGCAATTATTTCTTTTTTTATTGTTTTGCAAACGAATTACCGCCACGTCCAATTCATGCAGTTCTTTACGCTTACGTTCGACCAATGTTCTGAAATAAAATCAAAAATCAATTCAATGAATTAAAGTTTACAAGTGTAAATTGTAAACACACACTCATTGAAGTTGTAAATCAATAAATTAACTTTAAGAGTGTCTTCTTTTTTAAGCTTACCTAATGATTGTAAGCAACATTTGTTGCATGTTTTCGCCACTTTTTGCACTCACTTCAACCAAAGGTAAACTATTATCCTGTGCGAATACCAAATAGCCATTTTCACACAATAAACCAATCGTTTTAATGATCTACTTACATTTGCAAACTTTTTAACTTGAGTATCAACCACCAACTCAGCTGCCTTTTTTAAAGTGATCAAATCACATTTGTTGCCCACCAAGATCACAGATTGTAGTTCTGCCTTAATCTATTCGAATGAGATAATTTTCTACAATTAGATACTTTGCTTGAATTAGACAAACAAAAAAGTTGAACAAACTTGAATTTTGCTAAGCCATTTTTTAATTTTCATAAATGATTCAATATTGCTCTTATCATAAACCAAAACAACCGCATCAGCTTTTCTTAGATAAGATTGAGTAAGGCTTAAATATCTAACAAACAGTTATTTAAATTAAAAAATGAAGAATTTAATATCTAACTTGATAAAAATATAAAAAAAAGTTGTTTTTTAATAATAATTTTATTTTTAACACACCTTTCTTGACCAGCTGTATCCCAAAGTTGTAGCATAATGTTAATACCTTGATAACAAACAGCTTTGAATTGGTAGTCAATGGCTAATGTTTGGCTTAAATTGCGAACGAATATATCCTTAGATAATCTATTTCAAAATGAGAACATTAATCAACATAATAGTTTTACAAATTTTCTAAAGCCGCAATCTTTACCTCAAAATAAGTGAAGTTTTGCCAACTGAACAATCTCCTAATAGTATAACATTGTAAACACATTGAATCGATCCATTTGACTCTTGAATATCTGATGTAAATGATGAATTAATTATATCGCAAACCGTTTTATTTTCATCAAATTGTTTTTTTGAAAATGATTTATTTATACATCCCAAATCTTCTTTTGTTATACCACTGTCTATCCACAAGCGCCTAAATGTTGAGTGAAACAAATAAAAATATTAAAGAAATAATTTTAATTCTAATTGGACATTTAAAATTAAAACAAGTAATATTTACTAATGCTTGCATTGCTAAAAATAAGTTTTTAATAATTTTAAATAATTATTTTATGTTTTTCACTGAATTCAGTTTTGCATTTTTACCCTTTATTTTCAAATTGAGGAAGATAATTATTTAAAATAGACCCTCGTTTAGTTTGATTAAAAATAGAGCAATTCGTAAAATCCTTTTGGTCATATTCATCACACTTGAAATTTAAATAAAATAATTTATTGAAAATGTAAAGATTTGATTAACTTAAATTTACCATCAAATTACTGCTTATAACTTTTTGAGCGTGCAGATTATTTTGACTAAAAATTAAAAAAAATAATTATTTTTCATTTTTATTTATTTTAATAACTTTTGCACACCTAAATAATTGCATTTTTTGAATCGATTGTTCAGTCAATTCTAATTTGCAATTTTTTTTAAGATTTAAAAGTTCTTTTTGAATTTTATTCAAAGTTTTCTGGTTTTGAATCAAGTTAAATTGTGTTTTTTGCCAGTATTGTTTAGACAAATGTAAATTGGATTCATATTTTTGCATGAGTAAATGATAATTTTCAACCGAGTTTAGTCCGTTTTTAATTATACTTTTTAATTTTAACAATTCTTCCAAATGTTGATTTAAAGAAGCCAAATCGTTCTGCAAAAATAAATTTAAAATATAATTTTATTTTTTTTTTTAAATTAAGTTTACTTTTTGAAAAGTTTCAAAATATGTTTGTATTTTAGCTAATTCATCTTTTACCAATGATTTTACACTTATTTGATTTAGGTGTGATTTATTTTGCAATAACTGTAATTGACTTTCTAATTCCTGACCAAGCAATTCAAATTGACTTTTTTGCAATTGTTTTTCCCTATTTAAAATTCAATAAAAAACAAGTTCACTGAGATGAAATTTTATTTATATATCATACTTGGTCCAAATGCTAGTAAACTTTTGATTTTCTTCATTTAAATTTTGTACATTTTCAATTAATTCATTGAGAACCTCTTTGTCTAATTGGGTTTGATTGATTGAATTTTTGATTATTTTCTGTTTTTTAAGTTTTTTATTTAATTCTTCAATATCTTTTTGAATTGTCAAACTGGAAACTCGTCGTCTTAGTTTGTTAAAAGCTATTTCGCCATTATTACAAGTAAAATGAAGCTCATCTTCAAGCTTATTATCATTATTTTGCTCTAAGTCTAAATCAGTTGAAACTGATCCTAGATTTCTTAGATTGTTTTGCATAAAAGCATTTTTGATGTCATTTAAACAAACTTTTCCATCTCCATCTGTGTCCAAGTATTGAAAAATCACTTTAGCTTCATCATCACTAGTTTCAAAAGTCTTGCAAAAATCGCGAATTTCTTCATAATCTTAAGCAAAATAAATATGCATTTTTTTTTATTGAAAAATATACGTTTATTTAATTGTTAACTTACTTATGAAATCATCGCTGCTCTTGTTTGAATGGTTAAATATTTCAAGAAATATAGCATTTTCTGCCATGTTTATATGTCAAACAATGTTCAAAAATAACTAATTTAAGAAAGTTGCAATTTAAAATTAATTTTAAATTCGTTTAGCTAGAAAACTAACGTATTATATAATGTGCAATAATTTTAATTGAGCACAAATTGTGTTTGGAATAGTACAACATTGCTCAAATTTTATTTAAAACAAAAGACAGGTGTGTAATTAATCTATTTAAAATTTGCTTTAACCAACAGCTGAATGATGGAAGTTTTGATAAATAACGGCTCTAGTCTAAACCTGCAACCTTTTAAATCGATCACTAGTTATTGAAAGACATTTACCAAGTGCAACCTAAACATAAAATTTATTTAATTAACTTTAATTAAATATTAAACATCACAATGTCTTATTCATTAACTGCGGTTAATGTAGTTGCTACCAACAAGTCCGTTGGATCGCAATTTTGAATAAGTCCCCGCTTTTGCCCAAACTTTTTGTTTTTTTTTCGTCACATTTTTTTGTTTGTTTTTCTTTTTAAAGTTTTTAGGATGATCCACTGAATTGGTTTGAAAGCTTATTTTAATCAGATGACACTTATTTTTATCTAGACTTTGTTTATGATTGGCTTAGTAAATTTTTTTTTAACTTAGATCAACGATCTTGAAAATTTTTTTTACTGTGTTAAAATTTCAGAGACACTTTATTTAAACGAAATGACAGAATCCAGGCCGGTACCACAGTTTTACAATCAATCTTTACTAACCAAGAAAAAGGTAATTTCTAATTAATTTTTAGTTTGCAAATCTAATTCCAATTTTGTCCCCTGCACTCCTAAACTTGCCTAGACCAAACAATTAACTCCTTATAACAAAAAACTTCTTCCGCCGCGACCATGTAAAAGTATCTCACCTAAGCCCACTTTTTACAATCGATTCAGTAATTGTTCAAATGCATCCTTTAAGGCTCAAGCAGTCAGCTTCAAAACAAACAATGATTTATGTAAGTTTTTGCTAGATCCAACAGGTTTGTCTAACTAAAAAACTAACACTTGTTGAATAACTTGCTACAATCACCTGTTACATTAATTTATTCGATTTTAATATTTTATCTTTTACAGCTATCTTAAGCAAACACTATAATGAAAATTGTGACGAACTCTACTTTCAACAATGTTTTGATGTTTGTTCTACACTTGGATCCGGTTTTTTTGGAGATGTATTTAAAGTGAAAAGTAAAGAAGATGGAAAATATTATGCCGTTAAAAAATCGAGAGAACGCTTTAAGGGTAAAGCAGATAGAAAACAAAAATTACAAGAGGTTGCTAAACATGAACATTTGCCTGAACATCCAAATTTAGTTAAATTTTATAAAGCATGGGAAGAAAGACAAAGATTATATATTCAAACTGAACTTTGTGAATGCTCTTTATCAATGTTTGCAGATTCTAACCATGATATTCCAGAGAAAATAATTTGGAACTATTTAGTTGATTTATTAATGGCAGTTCAACATTTGCATGCCCACAATCTAGTGCATTTAGATATTAAACCAGAAAATATTTTTATCTCAAAAGATGGTTTGTACAAACTTGGAGATTTTGGCTTAGTAATTGACTTAACTAAAGGAGATGTTACTGACCCCATTGAAGGTGACCCGAAATACTTGGCCAAAGAAACAATGCAAGGTATATTTACACAAGCAGCAGATATTTTTAGCCTAGGCATTACTACTCTTGAGTTAGCATGCGATTTAGATTTACCTTCAGGTGGTAAACACTGGCACGAATTACGCAACGGTCAAATACCAGAATTTTGTTTTAAAAAACTTAGTCCAGAATTAAAGTTTATAATTAAAAAGATGATGCATCCTAATTACAAAGAACGACCAACTGCAAATGAGCTTCTTAATTTACCGATAATACAAAAATATCGTAAAAAAAGACTATTTATCATTAAAACCAAAAAAATTTTCAAAGATATTGCTAACAAAATTGTACGAGCTTTTGTTTTTCTTCTTCAATTTTTATTTATTATTCAAATGTTTACCATGCTCAAAGATTGCTTTTTCAAGAAAAAAGAAGATATGAACGAGAATAAAACATCCTCATCAAATAACAGTTTATCTTCAAACGGTATAAATCAAAATAATAACGTAATACATCAATTCATGTTAAAAGACAATTATTCTGACGACGAGTTATTGACTCTAGATCAAAGCATTTTAAGTAATCATCCTAATAGTAGTATCTATACCCAGCCAGTTACTAATTCTCATTATCAAGTACAAGACTCAACAATAAACAGCTCAGCTGGTTTAGGAAATATGAGCGTTAATAAAAATTCAGCTGATATTACGCCTCCAAATTCATCTTTTAATCACTATTTCAGTGATAACATTGAACTTCATTCAACTTCTAGAAGACCGTTTGGTGTTAGAAATTATAGCAATGACTCTTTAAACTCAACACAAGGCGTACATACTCCATTAACTCGAAGAAACATGTTTTCAGGAACAGATGAATCTCCGGTGTCTAATTATTTTAATAGTTCGTTTAATCAGAGCACTTCTCACAGATTAAGTTTTAGTGACATTTCGGATGATGACGACGATTACATTCATAATTCAAGTAAATTAGCAAACAACTTAATCCATAATCAAACAATTGGACAAAAAAATTTACTTAAAGTGAGTAAAAAATATTTATAATAGGTTCAATAAATAATTTAACAAATATTTTTTTTTTTTATCGATAGATGTTTGAGACGGCAGATGATGATTAATAGGTTTATGAAAAAAAAAAACTAAACTAAGTAATTGTAGAAAAACTGCGAATATATTTTATTAATTTGTTATTTTTTGAACAATTTTGCTATTAATTTCGTATTTAAAAAAAAAAGTTTTATAATTGTATAAATATGTTAATATACCTCATCTTTACATTTATAATTAGAGTTCATTCATTTTTTCTAAAGTTCTTTTTATGTAAATAAAATGAGTAACATTTATCCAAAAAGTGACATTTGTCAAAAATAAAATAAATTAATAATTTAGCATTAAATGTTTTATGTAACCTTTTTGAAATTCTAAATATTTTCACTAAAAATTGGCTTTGAAATAAATACGAATCAATAGCAGCATTAAACATTAAATAAAAAAGTTTCTAGTTGTAGTAGAAATTAAAAGTTGCAAAATAATTGGTGGAAATATATTAAATTATGTTCTTAATAATAATTGGAAAGAATGTAAAAAATGAATTAAATGAATGAAGAGTTGAATAAATAAAAGTAAAACAATGGGTGATGAATTTTTATAAAAGTGCCACATAAGCAAGCAAGATGAAAGTCAAAGCCGTTTATAGGTAGGATGCTCAATTAATATATCTAGTAAATCTTTACTTAATTTCCTTATTAATGAGTAATTTTCATCCACAAATTCCTCTGAATCTGAACTTTGACTTGAACTTTGAGCATGTAATTCAGACGAAAGTTCAAATGAGTTAGATTCGGAATTTCTATTAGAATGGCTAATAGGATTTTCAGGCTCAAGCAAAGGTGGCACTTCGCAAGTATCACAATTTTCGTTCACATCACTAGCAGATTTAATTCTCACTAATTGAAAACCGTCAATATGTTCAAAATAGACACTCTCATTCTGTTGATTATTGTGTTCAAAATTAGATTCTAGAAAAGCATCACCGAATGAGTCGTCATCAGCAGGATAAAACTTGTCGTAGTGAACATAAATATCTCTAATAATAAGAAAGATTTCTTCTTGCATAAGTTGGAAAAATTTAGCAGTATCGGTTTTCAAATAATAGTGATATATGGCCCATAAAGCCCACAACTGCGACTCTGGACAAGTAAAGTTACGTAAAACTTCAGCGAAAGGCACAAAAGATTTATAAGTAACAAAAACATCACAGTCCATTTCCCAAGAAGCAACTACACGACCCAGATCTATGGCCACATCTTTGCGTTTAACGTGGGAATGACTGTTCCAATCAATTTCCAAAGACCCGCACATAAGAAAGGCGAGAATACAGGCAGAAAAGTAGCTGACATCGATCGATTCAGAATGTAATGAAATGATGACCATGTCAAGAAACCTGCCTCGCATGATGTTATGTCTTAGTTCAGGCACTTCGGCAATATTACTGATTAGACCTAAAATGCTTCTCACTATGCTCGGAGAGTCTTTAAGACGAACATAAAGTGTTGAATATACTGCGAATCCGTTTCTTTCCAAAAAAATCCTACACATGTAGGGAGATTCGTCAGTCAAGTTCCACAAAGAGGACAAAGCATAGATCAACACTGTATTGGTGTCGTATCTGGGCTGGGAATAATATTTTACCACATCTAGCAACGAATCTACCAATTGCGGATAAGTTCTGGCAATGGCCAGCATCTCTTTCTTTTTAATTTTAGTCATAAATACGGACAACAAGATAATGGCCATTTTCAAAAAACCTCGATTCGATCGACAGTTAATGAGGATGCTCACCATCAATTTAGTTACTCGCAATACATCGAACTTGATTTCTTTTACTCCGCTCAGACTGCACAAGGTGAGCAGTGCATTTTTAATGTCTGCTTTTAGATGAAGGTCCACAATTTCAATTGTGATATCTGCGATCCTTCCCAACCATAAGGGATGAAGTTTGGTGCCGTTTTCTTTGATTAAATTAAATAAACAGGCCGAGCCCAATGTGCTGACCTTTTCGTCCTTCAGGTTCGCTTCGATTGCCCTCAACAACACCTTCACACAATGGGTCGGATTGAGCAATTTGTCTTGAGTACATTCAAAAAACCTCCTTAAAGCAAACGCCACCGGGTTGCGTCTGTCGGAATAAGCTGTCAAACTAGCCAATAGTTGGGCTTCAGTGGCCAGTCCGGCAATGGTACAGTTACGAGCGAAGTCGCTGTCTCGAAAAATGTCAGAAAAACACTCAAAAGTTTGGAATAGGCCCAAAAACTCCATCGCAAACGACTTTTTCTCTAAGAAAGATATCAAAAATGGGAGTGGTACACAACAACCGCTCAGATCTAGTGACTTCATATACGGATAACGTTGTGGGACAGAAAGGATGTCGACTACCATTTCAGATTTTAGGCTGTTCATCTCATTAGTGGCCACAAAATCTTGTGAAATGTCTAGATGAATTAGTTTGCGCAGTACAAACAGGGATCCTTTGCCTTCCTTGATTGGAACGTTGTACAAACTTAAATGTGTCAAACTATTCTGCCACTTTTGCAAAGGTCTAATGTCAGACACCAGAGTTTCAGATATATTCAAGTTTTGTAGGTTAGCCAGTCTGTCGGCCAAATTGATTAGGCCTCTGTTGGCTAGAACAGTGCCGCTTAAATCTAACGTGGTTAGATTATTCATGTGATTAAAAAAAGAGCCTGAATTTAACTACACGAAAGGACGGAAGAATTAGGATTAACTGCTGGCTAAATGCGACAGGTGTCTTACGTTGGCCGAAGTCTTAAAAACAGCTTTTGGAATATATAAATGAGTCATATTCTGTAGGGTCCAAAGATTAAAGATGCTTTCCAAAGTGTGCGTCTCCTTAAAGACATACATGCCCCGGGCGTAAAAATGCGTTATGTTATGCATCTGACAAAAATCGAACAGTAGGAACTCGTATCTTTTGTCTGGGTTATGTAAAATTGTCACATGTTGCAATTTGTTTCTATTGGCGCTAAATATTTTTAACACACAATCCAAATAGATGTAGCCTTGTTTAGAAACTTTGGTAAGAAAGCGTTCTAGCAAGAAAGGACTCCATTTCATATAAATTAAATGGCTTTTAAGCCGAGCTATACCAGCTTCTTTTTCGGCGCTTACTAATTGCGAATCCACCAAGTCCTGATCTTCTGGATCCTTTAGATTGCTACTGATACAGTCCAAACAAAGCTGCATCAATGATGGAGGAGATTCGACCATAATTGCAACCAAATGCCAGAGATTCACTACTGTTCTACTATGTCAAAAAGCACCATATGTAATTTACTTGTTTAACCGTAAAAAACAAAATTAAAATTAAAGTTTATTAAGCATTACAAGTTGACAATTAATTTTTGCAAATCAATTGCTAACTAAATTTTGTTTTATTTTTTAATTTTACAAAATTAAATTAAATAACAGATTATTGATTTTTATGCTTCTTACCAGCTGCAGTTGCACAGCAACCACACTAGTAAAAACTGATTTTGCGCTTAATTTATACTGAATTGTGGCTTTAGTAATTTGATTTAAAAGTTAACGTTTTAATTGTAAATAGTCACCAATATTTAAACAAAGCATTCAATTAAAGGGTTGCATTTTAGTAATTTACAAAAATTAGACACATTAGTTTGCCAAACTGTCAGAAAAATTGGCGCTTTTTTTTAATTATAAAATTACCATTGTTTTTAGAATTAATTACTTAATTTATTACGAAAATTTAGCAAATAACTTTAATAGAAGATAAATATAAAGGTAATTGATTTAAAATAAACTAGCAAACAATTATTTATAAACGTAAAATAAGAAAAGCGACAAATAATTACGATTACTTAATCATATCTTGAAACAATATTTTTTTTTTTAATTTTATGTCCAGATTAAATTTATTTTTATTTTCAATTGCGTTCTTATTTTAAAGATTGTAAATTTATTGATTTTCATATTTTTAATCACTTCTACTTAAATTATCATTTAAGTGCGTGCGAAGTTTGCGTTTATTTCTAGATAACATTATTTTGAATAAATACGCTGGAGTTTTGTTTTAATTGAAATAAAATTTTTAAAAAAACACATTTAAATGTGGGCAATCGATAAAAAAAAATCTATAATAGAACCTAGTTTTATTAAATAAATTGATTAAATCTATTGTGATTATCATATTTTTATATAATGGTCAATTGAAGAAAAAATTCATTTTTAAAAGCTAACTGTATTAATGAATAAAATTATATTGTCCTATTATATATTAAATAAACAGTATGAATTGTTATGAAATGTGATTGATAAAAAAATATAACTGTAATTGAGAAAAAATTGAATTTAGAAAAAAAAAAATTTGAATTTATTACAAAATTGAATAAAACTCTTTCAAGATCAAAGTATTAAAGGTTCATATTTAAATTGTCGGCATTTTATACAGAAACTTTTTTTTTGAAAAAGTAATCTTGTTTAATTTAAGGTTGCCAATTAAGATCAATGATCAGTAGAAAAAGTTGTTCATATGACCAATGTTTAGATTAATAGATATTAATAGACAGCAAGTCTGATAAAGATAGCAGTGAAAATCAATGAAAATGTGCGATTGATTGAAACAAGTTCGTGCAAAGATCAAATGTTTGAACGAACAAATATTTTTTATAAGACTGATCTAATGTTGTAGCAAACTAAATTCTGTTTTGAAAATTACATATTTATATATATGGTCCATTCGCAACTTGACAACCATCAAAGCTGATTAAAGTGCTACTTGAATCAGTTGTTTAATTGCTTCGTTGCAAATTCATGGCCTGTGTCAAACAGGTTTGAATAACTTTAGCAAAAAACTTGTAGAAACCTACAAATACAATGGAACACAAATTTTGTTGGTCTATAGTCACTTTGTTTACTATGTTTATTGCGGTTTTCACTTGTGCTCCAATCAACATATGTTCTCAATGGACAATTGATACAAGTTGTGCAATTTATCATTGCAACTTGAACTCCTTGTGTGTTTGTCTTCAAAAAAAACACTCAAATCTTACCAATCAATACTGTGTAAATATCTATTCGCAATGTGAATTTTGTCTGAATGTTGGCTTTCAACTGGATTCTATATGTAAATGTGTCCTTTCAGCCAGTGAAGAACCAATGAAAACTAAGTCTAACATACCTCTTCTACATAATTTGCAACAGGTTGATTTCGCAAATAATGGTAATCTTCGTCAGACCATTCCTGCCCTCAACATTATCGGCTTTTTGCTCAGCATGATTTTAATTGCGTTTGTTTGGTCATTATTATGTATTTGCCAGCAAAAGTTATCTAATTCACCTGGTTCATCTACCAGCATTTTCATTTCCACACCTAACTACTACACAGCCATTAGTTCAGTCGTTAGTCCTGATCAAGCATTTATTTACAGTGATCTGCTCAATATGTCCGATTTGTTTAACATATCTGACAGTGATAATGAAACTCCCAGTTATGAAGATTCAGTTCCGCCGACCTATGCGGAAGCCATTCAAATGCAGCAAAAAGCTAATTTGTATTCGTTTTAAAATTTACAACCATCAACAATTAAATACTTAAACAAAATAAACCATTTCATTTAAAGAAATCGTTTTAATTCTTGTCTTTTCATTCATTTCGAAAAATTCAAATTTATTTATTTTACCATCCAATTAATTTTATTAAATCAGTTTTAAATTAAATAACCCCAATTCAGATCAATATACACACAAATAAAAAACTAAATTTACGACAATTAATAAAAAAAAAGTTTCTATTAAAAAAGGCAATATAATTTTTAAATTAAAAAATTTTTCTTAAAATTTTTATATTATTGCGCATGTCGAAAACCGTTCAATTGTTTTCAAACATAATCGTGAAATATGACTTTATTTTTATATTTTCTGCAATCTTAAAAATTTTATCAATTATTAATTTTAATATTGTTTATGCGTCATGAGTTAACATTTTATAGAAATAAATATGTGTGTTTCATTTTTTTTTTTTATTAAAATAAAATTATTAAATTTTAACTAATTAAGGCAATTATTAAAAATATTTAATTTAATAAATTTTAATTACAATATTTCAGAATTCAATTACATATAAGTACATATAAATTTATTTTTTTATCATATAAATTGTTATTAATTATTTTAAAATCACAGTCCAAAACTAATTACATTGCTGTTTACAAATAATAAAATGTTTTTTGCTTTAAAAAGCTATTCACATTGCTTTAAATTACATCAAACAGCTATTTTTCTTTTAAAGTGAACCTATTACTTCGCGATTGAGTGAACTTAAATGCTTTGTTAAAAAACATATTTTTAATGCATTTAATAAATCTGTTTTTTCAAGTCTAACATTAGTTTTAATTATTAATTTTTTCTTTCATCTTTCAATGGACTCTTTGATAATTGTAGTTGTCGAATCAAATCAAGTTTGACTTCCTTGTTTCCATAAACAATTAATTTAACAAGACAATGATAATATGATTCATCCAAATGTCATTTTCATAAATAGCTTTACATTATGTACATATTTTTGTCCAATCATTTTGTATATTTGTCATATAATAATATCAAAATGGACTTGGAGTAAAAAAAATTAAAATTTATTTGCAATATTGATTAAGTTTGCAACTTCATTTTTGAAAAAAATTATTGTATGGAGGCATCCACTGTATAAATTAAAAACATAAATATTGAAAATGTGGCTAAGTAAAATAAAACCCAAGATAAACCAAATAAAAACAAAGAACTAAATATAACACCGTTTACTCTTAATATTCGACCAAAACTTGGACATTTGTTTTTATTAATGCCAGCATATTTAAAAATGATTTTAATTATTTTTTGTTGATAATTTTGATCTAAAATGGTGTGTAATAACAACATGGTTTAAAAATTTAAAGTAATGACAAAAAATAAACACAATAAATATTTTCACAATAAAAGTCAAATTACAACTTTTGCAAAGTAAAAAAAAAATTTTAGAAAAATGTCAATAAAATAATTTTAGTTGATTAGTGCAAGCGTTGGTTGATAAATTTTTGCGAATGCTGTCTTTTAATTTTGGCAATAAAAGTTATGAAAAAATTTACTTTACTTATGATTTAAACAAATGTGAACACTAGAATTATAACCGTGGGTAAAAGTAAACGAGAAAAAAGTTTTATAAAATTTTTGTTGATTAATCAAATAGTTGGACAACAGATGAAATACTTCAGCTCAAAATGCGATTGTTACTGATGCCAAGCTCAACTATTTAAGGCTTTAAATAGTTGTCGATTCAATTCACCACCCTATCAGTAGTTTATGGGCGTAAAAAGTGACAATTACGCACCTTTTCAATCCGCCCAAAATCTGTCAATTGTGAACATTAATTTTTAATATCGACAAGTCAATTTAATAAGAATTACTTGTTATTTTAATCTTTAAAGCATCCTTTCTTTAATCTTTTGCAATTTTGATCTCTTCCTTATAAGTCGGGTTTGTTAGGTTTTCTTATTATTTTTTTTTTTTTAGTGTTTTCTATTAGTATTTTATATTATAAACTTAAAACACGTGATATTAGTCATAGTGCTGTTTTTATCGGTCTCGGCAATTCGAAAGTAATTTTTTATTAATAAATCATAATAATTGTTTACAAATTAAGACATTAGGTGATTATCTATTTTGCAAATAAATTATATAAATTTTTTTTGGTAAACAAATAAATCAAATTTATTGAAATTTTAATTATAATATTCATATAATAAAAATTGATTGTCTACATTATTTATAATTAGTATTTTTATTTAACAATTCATTTTTTTTTATATTTAATAAACAAACTAAGATGATTTTTTCTCGTTAAGTTTTCCGTTTATTAATTTTTCTATAAATAATGAAATATATTTTAAAGTTATAAAAATGGAATTAATTTTAACTTTTTTTGTGTAAATTTTCAATTCAACCAACATAATTTAATAAATGTCAAAAATTAAAAAATAAGTATTTGAATATTGTAATATTAAATTTTCAATTAAAATAAAAAAAAATATTTTGCTATTATTTATACATTGTTGATTTTTTAACTAATTTAAATAATGGTCAAATATTGAATTGACATTTGAATTATTTTTTTGAACTAAAAATTTGTAAAAAAATTAAATTGAAACAAGTCTGATTAATATTTAAGAATAAAAATGTATAATTTGTTCATCTAAGTTGAAAAAAAATAATTAGATAAAAAATAAAAAATCATATTTAATTAAAACTAAATTAGATAAAAATGTTTAAATAAAAAAATATAGATTTAATTCAAATAGTTATAATTTTATAAACGGTCATAACTGTCATAGAACTTTTATAATATTAATTTTTTACTGATTTATTTATTTTTTTTAAACTTTTTATGAAATTTATATCTATTCTTAAGTTTTATGCATAAGTTCAATTGTCAATCTAATTTTAATTATTTTAATTTTTGAAAAATAAACAGGTTTGTATTGAAAACTAACATTTATTATTTGTTTTTTAAAAAAATTAATTTCCAATTAATGTAGTTAAAATTTTTATTACTTTTCTATAAGAAATTAAGCTAAGTTTTTTGTTTACTTTTTTTTAATTTTTCATATTTTAGAAGTATGTAATTTAAAAACTATCTTTAACATTATAAAAAAAATTACTAAATTGATGTGCCATGCGTTATTTTGATTATAACTTAATTTTATAATATAAATATTCAATATTAAATTTTAAAAATTTAAACAATCACCATTTATCGACTTAAATAAATATTTAAAATATAATTATTGTTAATATATTTACTATTGAAAAATAGGTTTTTGTTTTTAAATGAAAAAATGAGTTTTTAAAGGCACATGTCAAATCAATAAAAATGAAATATTTCTCAATAAAAATATAATGTTAAAAAAATAACTTTTTCAATTTTTTTAAAATTAATAAGATTTTAAATAAAAAAAAAAAATCACTCTATTTATTAAATTTAAATATTAAAATTAAAATTTTACATTTTTTATTTGACTAATATAATTTTTTATTCATGATTATTAGTTAGCTTTATATATCCGTTAACTAAATACACATAATAAAAACAAGGTTTTTTAGATAATAAAAGATTGTTCTGGATTTAGTTATTAATAATGACGAGAAAATTCGAATGTTTAATTAAAGTTTTTTTTTATATGTGATAATAATTTAATTTAAAATAACTTACTTAAAATAAAACAATTAAATTTGTTTATGAAATTATTTAAAAATTAAATAATTTTTTTTTAGTCAATATTTTATTAAAAAAAAAAAACTGCCAAGTATAAGTTAACCTTAACAAAAATTAATAGACATATTATTATAAAATTTACTATCAACAAGTTTTTAAAGATGAATTATAAAAAACCTGTTGCAATTGTTTTGACATCTTCAAAATATTTTTTTTATTAGTTTTAAAATAAAAATAAATTTAATAAAATCAAATAAAAATTATTTCAATATTGTCATAAAAAAGTAGATTTTTTTACCAATAAATGGATCAAGGCAGAAACATTAGTTACTAATATTTGTGGCACAAATATTCAATTGTTTTAGCATGCTTTAGTGAACACAGTTTTTAAATATAAAAACAATCAGTGTTTAAAAGAGAAAAAGGTGTATAAAATTAGAACTGTAAAAAGTTAATTAAGCGCACTTTGAACTGTTTTAAAAAATCGTAATTGGCAATTAATTAAGCACCTCATCTATTTGGTGAACAGGTGGAAATATGTTGAAAAATTTAAACAAAAAAAAGAAAGTAAATAAAACTATTAAAATCTTATTTAAAATTTTATAAAGCTTAAAAAAGTTTTTAAGAAATAGTTTTTAAAAATATATATATTTTTTAGAAAAGACATTTTATGAAATAAGGAAAAAATGATGAAAAAAGATGACAAGATTAAACAATGATATGAAAAATTTATAAAATAAATTAATAAATTATAACTTAAAAAAAGCATAAATTGTTTGTAAAAAAAAAGGCAAAAATGAAAAAAAAAGCTCTTAATTAGTGTGAAAAGTAGCTTTTTAACTGCTGTGACTGCCAATAGCTTAATTTACCTTGTTTGAACGCTGTTTTCACACAGATAGAGAGAATGATCTAATAAAAGTTGACTTTGACAGGGTTGCATTAATTAGACTAATTGAAAATGTTTGGACATTAAGCAAAAATCAAGATTGACAATTATGATAATCGGACCACAAAAATGGATTCCTAAAAGCATTTTTAAGACATTTGCACTTAGGTTTGAAAAGTCTGAGCTTAAACAAACAAAGTAGAAAATATTGACTACTAAGCCAGTTTTATTGGTCTTTTATGGCGGTTATTGGACTTCCCTCTCTGATGTATTGTCCTATAGCTTAAACAAACAGAGTGAACGCAAAATTGCTTTCGGAATCAGATAATCCAGACAGAAATCAGTTTTGCCTAGATTATACTATAAAAATAAAGTTTAGCTTAAGACATTTGGTGAACAAAGGAGAGAATGCAGTAAAAGAAAGTAAACACAATTTAAGACATTAGGACAATTAAAGAAGAGTGTAGCATTAGTCTGGTATTTGAGTGTCAGACATTGGAAAAGGCAACATTTGAGTGCTGAAAGTTGAAAGTGAAAAGTATTTTAAAAAAGGCTTAGTTTTCAAGAATAAGACATTGAATATTTTATGTTTAATGAAGGTATAGCAAACTTCTCCCACAAGTTTATGGTGCATTAGTGTTTTATTTGAAGCCATAATGATGGCACTTAAACAACGAAATTGGCCAGCTGTTTAAGCGCGTATTTAAGACGTTTGAAGCTTTTGTTTTAAATCTACGTATTGGCTTGAGCTTGTGTTTAGTGCAGTTATTCAAAATAGTCGACTAGAGAGTGACTTTGCATATGTTTACCTGTTTATGATTGTTTCTATTGTGCATTTATTTGTTCATCCGGCTTTTACTATTTGTTTCCTGTCAGCCGTTGGGTCTGCTGCAAAGTTTTTGGTGCTGCAGCTAAACTTAAAACTTAAATTCCTGACCCCTGCCAGGTTTATTTGGGTGATGTGGTTCGCTCCCTCAACCTCCTTCTGCCTCCCTCAGGGTGTTTTTGCATAGTCACTGATCAATGCATTAAATGCGACTTTCACTCACATTGAATTAATTGAAAGTTTGGTCGTGGGAGAAGAATATGATGGGCAAGCTAAAGCAGCTGTGGTTCGAATATTGTCGGTGTGTGTTGGACTATTTATGTAAACACAGGTTTTTGCATTTATACAAATGGATGCGACAAATAATAATGGCAGGTTTGCAATAAAATTGCCATACATAAATTAGGCTCTGTGTAAAGTAATGAGAAAATAAGATGAAGAAAAGTTTGCAAATGGTAGGCAAGTGTGGAGTGAACATTCATTAACTGTGCAAGCTGGCTAAGATCAATGTGTGGAACAGAGTAAGATTGAACAGTTCAGTTGTGTGCAAGCCATAAGCAGGAAAAAGACGCACATGTGGACATAATACTGTTATAAATGGTTTTAAAATTGTTGGGATTATGATTTAGAAGATGAGCTGCTGATGAGTTGTGGATAAGTTTGAAATGAGTTGTAAATAATTGGGTATTAGCTGTTGATCAATTGGCAATCAATCAGCTGTTGATCAATTGCCAATCAGCTGTTGATCAATTGCCAATCAGCTGTTGATCAATTGCCGATCAGCTATTGGTCAATTGCCAATCAGCTGTTGATCGATTGCCAATTAGTTGTTGATCAATTAGCAATCAACTGTTGATATTGATCAATCGACAGTTGCTAATTAGCTCATGTTCAAGTAATGGTCAGAAAGGATCACTCTAATTAACTATTAGAATATTAGATGGCCAGATGAGGTTCCGTAAGAATGATGTGTAAGAATGATGCCTGAGATGTATGTCTAAGATGTATGTCTAAGATGTATGTTTAAGATGTATGTCTAAGATGGATGTGCAAGATGGATGTGTAAGAAAGATGTGTAAGAATGTTGCCTAGCAACTAAGATAGTCCGCAGTTGTGTGGTTTTTGCCGCCAGACCACAGCGTAACAAAGCCAAAATCGCCGACACACTAGCTATATAATGTTGTATTTGCGCGCGCATTACTTTCAACTATAACTAGTGCCAAATGCCCAGCATTATATAGCAAGTTGTATGCGCAAACTCCAAGCACCAGAGAGCCCGTATCCTGGCAACATGGCGCTTAATGTTGAATGGTTTGTGCGCCAATCGCATGTGCATTGTAAGTGCGAATGTCCCGGGCATCTGTGAATAATGGTCTGTATTGCGGTGGATCAAGTGCCAGCAACAGGCAAGTACAGCCGGAACAGTTAAGACAGCCGGAACAGTTAAGACAGCCGGAACAGTTAAGACAATCGGAATAGTTAAGACAACCGGAACAGTTAAGACAGTCGCAACAGTTAAGACAGTCGCAACAGTTAACCCACACCGGGGCTAATTCATTGCAGGGCTTCTTTATAGAGTGGGTTCAATCCTTGAACATTTTCAGACAGCCAATTTAAGACTACCACGGACAGCGAGTCAGTGAGCAACAGACGAATCGCAGCCATCCATACTGGTCATGACTGATTACGACTATCTTCCAACTACAATTAACTATTACCAACTACAACTAATCACAAGCAACTTCAACTAACCACAAGCAACTTCAACTAACCACAAGCAACTTCAACTAACCACAAGCAACTACCACAAGCAACTTCAACTAACCACAAGCAACTACCACAAGCAACTTCAACTAACCACAAGCAACTACCACAAGCAACTTCAACTAACCACAAGCAACTACCACAAGCAACTTCAACTAACCACAAGCAACTACAACAAACTCCAACCAATATTCAACCAACTACTACCAACCCAAACTAAACACAACCAGCCACAACTAAAACTAAACAACTAAAACCAACCAAAAGTAAACTTTATTAGCCAAATAAAAAAAGCATCGTGTTCTTACAAAACGCTTACCTGAGATGTAACAGTCACCCAGACAGAAGAAAAATTGAAGAGAAAATTAAAAATTCAATAATTCAGTGTTGCTGATCTCTGTAGTCGCACCTCCAACATTAATTGCAACAAGTGTGCATCAACAAGTCAAAGCTGATTGGATACAGTTTGTCGTTGTTAAACGCCTACAGACCAAACACCACAGCCACAAGCTTATCTTGTCTACAGATTTGTTGTCATCAACCCTACTCAAGTATAACAGTATAACAGTTGTAATCTATCATCTGTACATCATTTTTCCACTATCTTATCTTCATTATAAGACCACGCTCAAACCACAGTGTGGTCTATTCTACCACTGTCAACGAGGGTGTTAATTGGCTAGATTAAAATGCAAAGTAGGAGTGTTAAAACAAATTGCTAGGATCTTGCAAGTAAAAAGTAGTTCAGAAAGTTTTCTTTAAGGACAGCCCAGCAGAAAACTTTCAAAGTCCATAGATCACTTTTTTAGTTATTAGTAGTGAAAGTTTAAAACAAAAGAGACAAATCGGCCCTCTTTTAGTATTGAAAAGGTGAAACGTTTGACCTTTAAAAGCAAGGTCTGATCAGAAAACAAGCTGAATTTTGTGTTTTGACCTGCAAGCGTGAGCAAGTGCAGCAGTTTCTTAAACATCAAACTTTTGTACGATCCAAACACGTTTACATTGGTTTTGCTTGCAAGTGTAGACAAGCGTTGACCTTTAAGAAAGTGGCCTGACATTGACGGCTTGTGCAAGTGTTGACACAGTGTGTCAAGTGTCGCCTCTGTGTTTTGGCTAAAACAAAATTTGAGAGAAAGAGAAATTTTGGTCGTAGCTTGAAAGCCAGCCTGATTGTTTCAACCCTTGTACGATTAAAGTGTTACATTTTATTCAGTTTGTGTCCAGTGCTTGTCAGACTGGCTGAGTCTTTTAGATCTTTTAGAACTTGCTCAGAATCTGTGCATTAAGTTTAAGTGATTTATTTGGCCTGTCTTTCTATACACAATTGCTACATTAATTTAAGTTCACTTTTTGAAACTCTAAACACAAATTATTTGAATAGTTTGTCCACAATGGATACCAAGTCAGAAGTGAGCAAATCTGTTGACTCTGTCCTGTCTCTGGAAACTTTGGAAATCTTCGGCTACAAAATTGAGAAATGCAAAGAGAAGAAGCCATTGAACAGGGGCCGTTGGAGTAAAGACGAAGACGACAAACTTAAGACTCTGGTCAGCGTGATGGGCGATAATCGATGGGCTGATTTAGCTCAATACTTTTGTGATCGTTCAGATGTACAATGTCAACAAAGATGGGAAAAAGTAGTGAATCCCGAACTTGTGAAAGGTCCATGGACTGAAGAGGTAAGTGTTTGATCCGGGCCATTAATCTTTAATTGTGTTTCTAAATCTTAAACCATTTGGTTCATTTATATATGAATGTTGGATCCACTTGCCGGAAGTAATCACTTTGTGGTCGAATCCATTGTTTGCATGCGGCGGGCAAAAAAGGCGCGCTTTTTCAATGATTTGTTTTTTTGGCAATTTTTTTGCTTGTGTGGGCTTATTGTGTTCGTGTTTGGCGCCAACGCTATATAGTTTGTTTTTGTTGCCTAGTGGGGGAAGCAATGAACGCCAGTCGTGCATTGCCCTGTGCGCTTAAAGTTGCAACTTTGTTGCAATTTATAAATGCCACTAATTTGTACGCCACACACATGTACACACACAAGCACATACACATACAAGCAAGTGTACACACACACAAAAGCTGAGCAAAAATTATTAAATAAATAAAAAAGCTAAATACACTTAAAAAAATCGTTGCAATTCACTTAAAATCATTAAAAATCACTAAAAATTATTAAAAATCATTAAAAATCACTAGAAATCAATAAAAATCATTAAAAAAACAAACAGAAGCAACTAGTCAGCTTTGTTTGCATTGCAAACTTATTTGATTAGATTTTGAAAATGTTCATTTAAACACTTGTTTGAACTAACATGTGCTTTCTTGTCTACGAAATATCAGGAGGATTCCAAAGTGATTGAACTAGTGAAAAGTTATGGCCCCAAAAAATGGACAGTAATCGCCAAGCATTTAAATGGTCGTATTGGCAAACAATGTCGTGAACGCTGGCATAATCACCTTAATCCTGAGATCAACAAGGCCGCCTGGACCGAAGAAGAAGAAATGTCAATTATTGATGCTCATAAAAAATTTGGCAATCAATGGTCCAAGATAGCGAAAATGTTACACGGACGAACAGACAATGCGATCAAAAATCATTGGAACTCGACTTTAAAGCGCAAAGCGGAAGCTCTGGAACGAGGTTTGCCGGAAGTACCATCTGTGCGTCGGAAGCGCAGAAGGAAGAACGCAAACGAGTCAAAAGAAAATAGTCGCACATCTAGTTTGGGAACTAGTTGCGAACAGTCCAACACTTCCGGTGCCAGTCTGACCCACGATCAACAGGTGCAGGCTCGTCAGATCCAAGCTCGTCAAATTCAAGGTCAACAGAATTTAGGTGAACAACTGCAAAATCAGCTGATGCAAGGTCAACTAGTGCAAGGTCAACTAGTGCAAGGTCAACTAGTGCAAGGTCAGTTAGTGCAAGGCCAGACACCAACAGTTACACGCAGCGTAGAACAGTTGGGCCAATTAAGCGGTCAGATAGCTGGTCAGTTGTCTAGTCAGATGTCTGGTCAAGTGACAGGTCAGATGGCCGGTTTGATGTCGGAGCAAGTTTCCAGACAAGCTTCTTCACAAGTGTCTGGACAGGTCTCCGGGCAGTTGTCTGGAGAGTTGCAGGTGGGCTGCCAGAGGAACAGTGTTTGCACCAATAGCCAAATTAACCCAGTAATTAACGGTGACAGTTCAGCTGCAGCCACTGTGAACTGTTTTTATGCCGGTGCTGAGCTTATGTGCAATAACAACAACTTTGCCAACGAATCTTATGGTAACACTGTGGGCAACAACGTGGTGAACAACAGTTATCACCACAACTCTAATAACTACGCCACTCACAACAACAACTATACGACCCACTTGAACGAATATGCTTGCAACAGCTATTCCAATGTAAATAGTCTGCAAACTTTGAACACTTATAATGCCAACGACACTTTTACCAACTATGGCAATCTCAACAACATGGCCAGCTACAGTGGCAATGTGTGTTCCAGCTTGGGCAACTTGAACAACAACGTGGGCAACATAATCAGCAATAATATCAATATTAACAGCAGCATCAACATCAACATCAATAACAACTTCAACATCAATGATCTTGGCACTTTCAATTTAAACACTGCCGACATTAATCCCGGCTCGGTGCTCTATTCCAACAACGAGTATCTATGCTCGGAACAACAGGCCAACGCTAACCTCGAGTTTGCCAATCAGGTCTGGAACCCTGATACCAATGTGCAGTTGGACATCCAGGCAGATAATCAGATGGGCAACTTCAGTCTTCTGGCCAGTGACATTGAAACTTTGGTCGGCACCTTAGAAAACGAATTGCCCAACTCCTTAACAGGACACTTTTCGCCTCAACTTCAATTCGAGTCAGCTCACTTGGATTTGTTTGCCAAGGAACACATTCAATCACCTCAACAAGATCCTCTGGACGACTTTAACGATTTGAGCGGTCTTCTCTCCCCTCTCAACGAAGAAGCACTGGAAAAAGAAGTGGCTGCTCTCACTTCTTCTCCAGATTTGTTCCAGGACCTCTGTCTTTCCGATCTCTTTGGCTCTTTTCCTTCCTCGCCTCTTAAAGACATGTCCAAATCGGTGGCCAGCAGACAAAACTCGCAAAATGCTGTTCTTTCATCCAAAAATACCTCGGATAAATATTCTCCGCTTAAGCCCAACTCTGGATCCAACAGCTCATTATGCACGCCTACCAAATTGCCCTTCGCTAAAGATGAAACTGCAGATGTCTGGATTATGCCTTTCAGAAGTCCACCAAATCAGCTGACTTTCGATCTAGAGGACAAGGAAAATATGGCTGGCAGAAAGGTGAACAGAAATTTAGATTTTGAACCGGTCAACGACAGTGGATTTGCTTCTGATCCGTTCAATTTGCAGCGGACTCCCAGCAAAACATTGATGCAAGATTCGTTGAATCTCTTCTCACCTCCCATGTTTCTTAGAACTAACACAAACGAGCCCTTTATTTATGATCCGTTGCCTAGCTTGTTCGACAATGTTTCTTGTCAGCCGCTCGATTCGGACAGTAACATCAATTCTGTTCAATCTAATTCCATCAAAAAAGTACCTACTAAAAAAGTGGAACGCAAAGTTCTTACTGCCAGACGTTCACTTCCTTTTGCCAATCTGGCCGAAAATAAACAACTTTCCGAAAAGCTTAACATTAGTTTTGCCGCCAAGTCCACAAGAAGAAACAGTAACATCAGTTATCTTCCTATATTCCGCGCCAACAAGTCCACCTGCAATGTCAACATACTTTCTAGTTCCAAATGTCTTAACGTAAGCTGTTTTAATTTATTTTCTTAATCTTTACTCTTTTTTTTACTTTAGAATTCTCGGCCTATTAAGTGGAAAGCCACCAAATTTGGAACATCCAGAAATCAGGTGGAGCTAACTAAAAAGGCTCGTGAATGGATGAAATCAGCTAAATTGCTATGAAGTGTGCTTTATGGTTGGTGTGAATATTTACTTCAATCTGGTCCAAATCATTCTCTACTTAGGCTGTTGATGTAAATATTAATTCGTACATTTAGTTGTTCTATTGGATTATTTTTTTTTGGTTGTAAATATTTGTTGTAAATATTTGTTGTAAATATTGTAACATACTCTTCTGTTAGTCTAAGTTGCTCCAAGCTTGTTTAGGTGATCATATCATCTAAATTTTATACACATTGTCTTTTATTTAAATATTTTATTGTATTGTCTCAAATTTTACATAATTGGCCATTTTTGTGCAAATATTGCCATTTTATTTATTTTATACAGTTGTTCACTAGCCCGTTGACATTAATTCGTTAACTTCAAAAGTCTTTTTTGTCATTTTTTAGTTTTTACACACCTGTCACCGTCGTCACTCATTTATGTAAATATTTTTAGTATTTTCATTTAATTTTTCGTTATTTTAAGTCAAACGGAAATTATAGAACAAAATTAAATATCACAAAACACGAAAAATGTAAAATATTTATTTTATTCAATTGTCATCTTTGTAAATATGTCTTAATCTAAGTCTATGATTCGTTCACTATGTGCAAAAGAAAACTCATAAACTAAATTAGTTTTTTAATTATAAAATTTAAAGTTTATTTTTTTCTCCAATTTTTTTATTTAGTTTTTTTACACTTGTCTATTCCAACGATTTGTCAAAAAAGGCATTGTCTTAAAACACTTTTGGCAAATAGCTTCTTATTTACTTAGTTAATTTACTTTTAAGTATGATTTTAACACAACTTATTTAAAATTGACTTTGTTAACTACATTTAAAATGACACCATACAACATGCAAACGAGTATACAAACATACACTGGCATATCTAATCATTAGTGCTAATTATTTAAGCATACAATGATATGCTTATTTATTGGGCATTAATATATTAAATTTAACACATTTAATTTAAATACAGGACTATGCAGCGAACTTCAAAATCCTATTCACACTATTTTATAATAAAAGTATTAATATTCAAATTGTTACTTAACCTAACATATATATATAAATTCTGCTTGTGCTATTTATGCTACTTATAGTAATTACTAATTTCAAAATGTTTAAATTTGCAAATATGTTTGTCAATGTTTTATTATATAAATTTATCTAGAAACAATTCGTATTTTATTTATTAAAAATACTCATTTGCTTATATGGGTGTAGATATATTAAAAATGCATATGCAAATGTAAGCATTAACAATAGCCCATTACTGAGAATAAAAATTTCTTTAATCAACATAAACGTTTTATTGTAAATATAATTCTGATTTTAATGCTTAATATTTACAATTAACCAAACTCTATTGAAATCTTAATTTAATAAAATAAAAAAAACAATTTAATAAACCATTGATAAAAATTATCTCTTACGACAACTTTGTATTTTGACTGTCGATTTAAGTTTTAGTTTTTTTTTTCATATGATTTCCATTTTGAAAGCAAAATTTTAATAAAAATAAATTTTTAAATTAGTTAAACTGTTTTTAAAATTCAAACGCATTAATCTTGATAAATTTTATTTTTAAACAAATTACCAAAGAATATTTATTTAACCTTTAATAAAAGATTTTATAATATATATAATTTTTTAATAACGTTAATAAAAAAAAATTTCAAACTTAATTAATTCAATCTATATTAACTTTAAAACAAACTATAATATATATTATTGGTAAAAATAAAATTAAATGAGTTTGCGGTCAAAGATTGATTATAACAGTTATTATTGAATAATTTTTTTTTTATTTAATTAACGTTATTTCAATTTTTACACTAGTTATTTTAATAAACTGTTTTTATTTAATTTTTTAATTAAAAAGAAATTTATCTTTTTCAATAAAAAATAAAGTATTTCCGGTTTACTTACCTGTTTATTACTATTTACTTATGCACTTATAAACCAGTAAATCATAAATTAAAAAAGAGTTTAAAATAAAAGTTTCCTTAATTTAATTTTAGATTCAATTACTAATAGTAAACGATGCACAATAGATAGGTGTACTTTAAATTTTTTACAATATTACTGATAATTGAGTAAACAATAAAGAACACAAATAGAACCTTTTAAAAAAAAAATTTACCGTTTTCACACAATCAGTTTTAATTTAGATTATGATTGTTAAAATAAATTGTAAATAATGCTCGTTTATCCGTACAAGGCATATACATTTCCACAGCATTAAAATTTCTTTTCATTTGTTTTTTCGTGTTATAAACATATGTCAATTTACAACTGTATATAGCAAAAAATTTAATTTATACTTATTGCTTATTTAAA
Organism: Pyemotes zhonghuajia; assembly: GCA_025170145.1. Classification (NCBI taxonomy): domain Eukaryota; kingdom Metazoa; phylum Arthropoda; class Arachnida; order Trombidiformes; family Pyemotidae; genus Pyemotes; species Pyemotes zhonghuajia. The sequence goes on along the minus strand of CM045846.1, from coordinate 16,505,138 downwards.
AAATTTTATAAAAATTATATATATTTATATATGAAAAAATTATATCATTGTTATTTTTAAATTAAAAACAATTAAACTATGATAGACAGGAACTAATGCTTATAAAAAACTTGTTTAACAAATGTAAAATTTATACAAAAAAGCAATTTTTTGTTAATGTACATAAATAGATGAAATCGAAGATGTGTTTTGTGTTAATTTGTCTTTTTATTAAGATTTTATTCTTTAAAAACAAATTTGTGATTTTAAAAAAACAAATAGCGAATGAAACAAATGAATGAGGTTAAATTAAAATATCCTAATAATAATGGCTTGATTTAGTTAATCAATTTGATTAAGTGTTAAAGCCAGTGTTGTTGAATGAACTATAATGTGGAAACATGTTGCTACAACCATAATTACTAATTGCAAACGGATAAAGTGTTGAAAAATTGTTAGATTCAGATTCAATTTGATCTTGATTGGTTTGATTTGCAATAGGTTGAGAAGTATCGGTTGAAGTTTGTGTTCCGTTATAACCATTGAAACAATTAAACATACCATTATGAAACGATCTAGACTCAACATTAACCGAGTCATTTGTAATTACATTTACTTGGCTTATTTGAGCGGGACTGGTAGGAGCTGAAAACGCAACTGATCCATTATTATTTAGTATGGTTGAGGTGTTTTGATCATTGATTGCATCCGCAGACTGTTGAACATTAGTGCTGCAATGGAATGACATGAATTTACCATTAAATGAGTTTGAAAGAAGACGTTCCCGTTTTTTGCGTCTATGGAAAGAAACGTTGGACAAGCAATTTGATACTGGTATTTCATTTGAAACCTGTTCAATTGAATCAAAAGGTTGTTGAATTGATCCACACTTTTCCATAATTTGATTGTTTACTGCTGAGTATACACTTGGACAACTTGAATATAAATTTGGACCAATTGCAACGCTTGCCTTTTCATTATTGATCTCACCGTAATTTTGATTCCAATATGTACTTTCTGCATAAAAATGTTCTTCTTTCTTTACCTATTTAAAGGTGAACTACATTAAGCATCAAATTAATAAGATTTGAAAATTTAAAAATTACCTTTTTTTTTAAAACCTTATTGTCTTGTTCTAAATTACATAAACTGTTGAAAACCTCGTTTGAATTTAAATTATTTGCTCCATTATATTGAGAAGTTTTAAGTGAGCTATGATTTTTTTTGTGTTTCCGTAATGAACTTGGATCTGTGTATCTTTTAGTGCAACCATTAATTTCACATGCGTAAGGTTTCTGATTAGTGGTATTACAAAATGGAGTAAAAATATTAAAATCTAATATAATTTAATAAAAAAAATATTTTATAAAAAACTATTTATATGATCATACCGGAGTTACATGAGTCCTTTTGTGTTTAGCTCGATCTGATGAATTGCTAAATGCTTTGTGACAGTCGTTAAACGTGCAAGGATACGGCTTTTCACCCGTGTGAGATCTCATATGAATCTTAAGATTTTCATGTCGAGAAAACGCTTTAAAACATCCTTTAAACTATCGCAATAAATAAAAAAGTTTAAATTTGGAATCAAATCTTAAAATTATTTTTAAAAAACTTACATCACACTTATTTGGTTTTTCACCTGTATGCGTCCGCATATGTTGTGACAATTTGTATCTTGCATTGAACGGCTTACACTGTCTAGGACATTGAAACCAATAGCAAACAAATTTGTTGCCGTTGTTTTGTATTGAATTATTTAAACAAGAAGAATCTTCTGGTGTTAGTCTTTCACTTTTATTTTGGTCTAAATGAGTTTTTTCGATGTGATGCCCCTTTGAAGTGAATAAACATTTGAAATATAAATAATGTGAGCTAAAAAATTGGTTTCAATTACTTACTAATTCTTTTTGCTGATTAAACATAGTATTACATTTTAACCACAAGCAAATGTATCCACCAATGTTTCCATTTTCAGCGCAATTTATTTGCATTAATGAACAATCATTATCCGAAGACAGTAAATTGCTATCATTTACTTGTGTCGCACAATTGTTTGCATTTTTGTATTGATTTAATTTTCTTAATGCTTCGGAATGGTTTGCTTGATTTAAATAGTTTACATCGTCTATTGTATTGACTACCGGTGAAGAATTAGTCGGGGAATTTAACGTGTTATTGGTGTGTCCACTAGATATATTAGTTTGACCATTACTTAAATGGGACGGATTGTAAGAAGGCAAGTTAGCCGTAGTAAATACTGTGGCCGGAACAGTCGTAGGTCCAACATTATGGCTCAAAACATGGTCTGGATTGCGCGGGGAATTGTGATTTAGACCATGATTTGATCCAATTGCCGACTCAATGGCTAAATCGTGACCTAAGTGTTGATTAGTAGGCATAATTGCTCCGTGTTTATTAGTATGGTTTATATTTGAATAGTTAGAATAAAGAAACGATTCCGGTTTTGAACTATTTATTTCTTTGAAATTATTGCTTAAATTTAGTTTTGGCATGCTTTTCGATGATAAAATGTTACTTATTGTAAGCGAATTAAATTTGTGGATGTTGTTTGCATTCGAACTCACAATTGAATCTGTTGAATATGGCGTATGTGATAACGGAGCCGAAACAAGTTGGTTGCCGTTATTAGACATTGAAATAGGTGATACTGCTCTGCTGTTAGGCGCAGTTGCTGGAACTGATTTAATTTGATTTGTACTAAATATTGTTTGACTAGGATAATGACCGGAACCCGAATTTAACAAACTAGACGAAGAACCATGATGAGTACCGATCGCCATTGCATTAGAGAAAATAGTAGTTGATGAAAAGTTATTTGCTGTTGAACTAGCAAAAAAGCCATTTAAATGATTGAAATTATCGTTTGGTGAGTTACAATGTTTCATGTCGAACAAAACTGGTGGGCTAGAGTAATTGCAATTTTGGTCCAGTACCGTACTGGATCGAGCAGGCAACATTGTCATTGTCTCATTGCTAGAACAAAATTGCCAATTCATTGCAATTCAAATGCAACACTTTATAAAAAGCAAAATAAGAAATAATCTGCAAATTTCCGTGAAATGTGTTTAGGTCATAAGAATTAAAAAAAAATGCGACATAACAATAAAAGCTGTTATATTTTAGTTAAACTATTATTGAAAACTAAGTTATTAGTTAAATTAATAATTGATCAGCAATTATTAGAAATAATATTCACTATTTGACAATTAATGGCTTACTGATGAATTTGAAGAAATGAAATGAACACTGATGAGTTGGTTAAACTGGTAAAGTGTAATTAACCAAAACTGATTGTTATCTGATCGATTTATAAAAAGAAATAAACTGATTGTCTTGAAAATAATACTAGGAACTAAGACATTCCACTATACAAGTATATTGGCGGGAGATGGCGTAAAACAAAACTAATTAATCTTTTTAAGCTTTTACTGTTTTTTAAATTTGATAGTTAAGTTCAAAATTGTGAATCTCCGTTAAATGAAATTTAAATTACATTCAATATTGACAAAACTAATTTTTATAACTTTATTAAGGGATTTTCTCGTTGCAAATTAATTTTTTTTTTTTTTCATTCAGTTTCAATTTTATACACTTTTTAAACGCTTTTTATAACACTAATTTCAACACTTGGTTTTAAATATAAAAGAAAATTTTATTTTAATTTAATTCGCAAATATTGCTGCCAATAGCAAAAGTCTGATTGTAAAACATAATATTTAATCAAATATTCCAATGCAAATGTAAAAAAAAATAAAAATACACATTTAAATGTGAAAAATTTAAATTCACATCTAAATACTGAAACAATTTTAATTAATACAAAAATTTCAAATGAATCAAAGTATTTTACACTAATTTTAGATTAAAAAGAAGTGATTTTTTTAATTACAATGGTAGAATAACTAGCCAGATTAAATCTTAGATCAAAATAGGTGATGAAATGTTAATCAGCTATAGCCCAGATGTGGATCAGCTGTGACTAGGTTCCAGCTGCACATCTGATTATGAATGTCCAGCGGCATATTGGATCCATAAGATTTATAACACTTTTTAATGTGACCAATACATTGTTTTCAACTGATCTTATCAGTTTAGTTTTATTTAATTCACACTTTTGCAAACACCTGTTCACTTACCTGCAAGCAACAGGTGTAACAGAGATGGATTTAGATAGTAATCTAGTTAATGTCGTATTGCTGAAATTCGTCTAATTAGACCAATCCAGCTTAAAGTTAGTTTTGGTTTTGTAAAAAGCAATTTATAATGTAGGCTTAAGAAGATTTAAACCGCGCAGAAAGTTGCTGTCCAAAAGTAGTAGCAATGTATAAGCACAATGAATCAATGACCACACTAGAAGACATGTACATGAATGTTAAAGAAATTGAAATGTGTACCGCAAAGAGGTATTAACAGTTTATAGTGACGATTAAAAAAAAAACGAGAAACACTGAATTGTAACACAATCGTTGTGAACCTAGGCTCGAATGCTAGAATGAGAAAAATTACTGGTGAATTGTTAATTGTGCAAATTGTATGAGCACTGGCATCTAATCACTTTAATCAGAAACGGCAAGATTATGGATTATTGTGCTATTTGCTATGCACATTCACACATTCATGTTTGCACGCACATTCACATTCAATTTGATCATATATACATATTTTACATTTCATTTTTATATTTTACATTTCATTTTTATATTTCATATTTCATTTTTATATGCTCACATATATTTATATACATATACTTATATATACATATAAGTGCGTGGTGCTGTGCGCTTTTCTCAAGACTCCTCATGACAGTGGAGCCAACTGTGGTGTGGTGCTTGTGCTAGCTCTCTTTTGCCATGATATCACACAAGTGTCACTGTTAATACTTTTTCTCTGTCTATCTTTGTTATCTTTCTGATCATCTTAACAAAGTTTTTTATTATCTTTCTTAAGCATTCATCGTCACTCACTATCTGTTACCATCTTTCAATATCTTTTACCTAGTTGTCAACTTTTTCATTTATTTTCACTACATTCTCACAAAGCAAATTATTTATAATTATTCTTAATATTTATTCATCTTTGTTCAATTTTCGTTTTTCTTTTATTTCTAGATTTTTTTAAATCTGATTAACTCATTTTTCAATTTGTTTTAGTGCGATTTTGCTTTCTTATTTTTATTTTTTAGTTAAATACTTAGCAAAACAAAAAATAAATAAATTTACAATTCCATTTTTAAGATAAATTAATTCTATTTATATTTATTAATAATAATGATACAATAAAAAATAACTTATATTTTTTACTAAAAATCTTTTTTCTTAAAATTTAGTTTTATCTTTTGTTTGATCTAGATTCGGTTCCGATTAAAATTTATTTCTATTTATCATTTTATTACTATATTTCAGATTGATTTTTATTTATATTTGATTAAAATCAAAAAAAAAAAAAATTTCATTAAATGATAAATTCATAAACTTGGTATGCATTTGAGCTCAATAAATATTTTTGTATTTTATTATTTTATTTAGGTTTATTATATTTAAATTAATTTTTAATTTTAAATATATCTAATATTAATTTTAAAAATATTATTAAAATTTAAAAGAAATTAAATAATTTTTTTTTTTAATTTTAATTGTAATGGACTATAGTATTTAAATTATAATGAAATAATAAGTGAAGTGGCAGATGGATAACAGTGTTTTAATGATTAAATAGACCGGTAAGTACATAACAAAAATAAATTCACTTAATTGTTATTTGAAAGAAGCATATTCAGCGTATTATTATTTCATATTTAGAACTATGAATCAAACCTAATAGAAAATTAAAGACAAGTATGTCGTTTTAATCTTTTTGACACTTTTCCTTAACACTTTTTTTTTATAATATTTTTTCTTTAAACATTATTTTCTAATTTTTTTTATTACTTATTGAAATCACAAATTCGTTTGTATTCTATTAGTTTAAATATTATAAATTCTTGATTTTAGTCTAATTGATTATTAAAAATTATTATTAATAGTTAATAAGCCAACATTAAATTGACCAAACGTATTTTTGTGTCGTCTTCTTGTCTATTTTTGCTTTTTTTACATTTTCTCTCTTTTTTTTCATTCTCTTTGATCAACATCGTTTCAGAGCTCATTTTTCAATGGTAATAATTGTAATTTTATTATATTATTTTTGAAATATATATTTATATTTTTCTTTTAGTTAAAACCACAATATGCGGTTGCTTGTTAGTGCAATTGAAACTGACACAGGCAAACGTTAATTGTAATAATAAACGAAGATTATTCTGTAGAACGTCAGCAAAAATTAAACAATTTGAATTGAATAAAATACAACAAGTAAATGAAAAGATAACATAATAGAATTGTGGCAGCAAGAAACACTTCCACAATTTTAATTTGGGCTTAAATGAAAACTTTACATTAAGATGTATTTTAGTCTAAATTTTGATTGAATTATAATTCCAATATTTGATGTTAAATATCAAATGTTTATTTCTAATTTCATTTTGCTACAAATTTTGTTTATAGCTGAAAAATATGGAAAATGCAAAGATTGTAAAAATTATGCTTAAATATAAAAAAAACTTACATTCAGCATCACAAATGAATTATCTTTTATTAATTATTAAAACTTAAAACGAACTTTTTTGGTTAAGCATCCATTCAAAACACTTTTTATCGATGTTTGCGATGACATTTGTTTATTATGATTAGTTTGTTTTCTAGATAAATTGTTGTTTTATTTAATTATTAAATTAATAACAGGTAAAAACACAATAATCAGTTGATTTGATTAAATTAATCGTGATGAATGACTGTTTAAAGCTTGATTAGTTGAGTTTCAAAAAGTAGTGAACAGTCAAATATAGAGAGCAGCAGTTGTGCACTAAAATTGAGTGATTGCTAATAACTTAAACAAACTCAAATCAATAAGATCAGTTTGTTTTGGAAAAGTTTAGCTGATAAGTAAAGTAAAGAAGAATACCAAGTATTTCTTAAATTTGTAACTTTTTATCTTAAACTATAAAGCAAAACACAAAGGACAAAGGCGATTACAAGATTGTTTCCACTTGAATCAATTTTATTGCATTTGTGAACACATTGTGTACATTTGTGATTATTTTATTTAAATATTTATTTCAATGAAATTCAGAAAAATAAATTTTAAATAAATTCAATCTGTTAGACTATGGTCCATCTGTTTTGGTTAGCAATCCATTTGTGTAAATAGCTGTTTTTTTGTGTAGATCAAAAACTAACTTCCTTAAACTATCATCTTATCTAATTTGATAAATTTACTTTTTAAACTTTGACTTTTTATTTGTGTTGTAAATTTTGCATTTGATACTTTTAAAACTAACCTAATAATTTTAATATTTTAAATTGTCACAAACATAAATCACCTTAAACAAATTAAACTTAATTTTTTATTTTAGTTTTTAAGTATTTGTTTCTTTAATTGCATACATTTATTTTTTAATTAATTTGCTTAAATGCAATCATTTATAAATGTCGATTTAAATTAAAAATTCAAATTGTTTTAGAAATAGAAAATGAAACATTTAAATTAATTTACAATTTTATTAATTTTACAATTACAAAAATCATAATTTAATCAAGAAATTCATTTATGTTTTTAATGAATTCTTTATTAAACAAATTTCTAAATATAAATCATATTTGGTTCGAACCAAAAAAAAAAACTGAAATTAATTATAAAATAATTAAAACTATTAAATAGATGCATTGCAATTAAGATGGAAAGCTTATATCTCCTCCCATTTTTAGATACATTGCACTTGCGCTTTATTCACTAATTAACGTTCTGTATTATTTTGATAAGCAACATGTGATTGACATAAGCAGAAGCACGCATTGTGCATCTGATTTAAACAACATCTAATCAAAAATTGTTTAAAACAATCTATTTTTAATTTTGACTACTTTAATCTTAACTATTTGTTAATCTGATCAAATGCTAATTTTTGATTGTTTTGTTTATGATTTTTTTGAAGCAATGTCTTAAAACATTTGATTTATTCCTAAATTTTTGCCTCGTTTTATTAAATTTTCAAGTTAAAAGCTGTTATTTTATAGTTTGGCTAAAGGGAAACAAATTTAAATAGTTGAATTAATGTTAATTTATTAATTTTTTATTTGTTTTAACAATTTATATAACTATCCCATCTTAAACTTTTACTGGATAATGTTTTTTTTTTCTAAATTTATTTTTAACTATAGTATGAATAATGAGAAAAATTATTTTTTTACTAATTTTAAATGCTTTTTTATTTCTTTGCTCAGCTGCTACTTTTCCACACAAGTTTTGCCTTCATCCATTTGATTGTTGTCAAGGACCTGAAGATCATAAATGTTTAAATCTAGCTAATTGTGATTTTCAATTTTCTTTTCGCAAAGTACGATATGAGTCCGAATACATATTTATGCAATTACTAGGTAGATGTAAATAATTTAATTAGAATAATTTAAACTGTTATATTTCTAGGCATTTTACCACCTGCAGATAATTATAGTTACTTTTATTCAATTGGGTTTTCGAAACATAACTTTTGGTCTGAAAAATCTTGTATAGATATAATTTTTAACGCAAGTTCAAAATTAAAGTTTTTTGTAAGCACGAGTTTTACTCAAAATGATTTTAATGAACCCGATTTACTTAGAGATTATAATAGACTGGAAAACGTAGAAATTTTTTTTAATAAAAATTTTTTTCATATAACTTGGAAACGTAAATTATTATCATTTCATCACAACTTACTTTTTGATTTAGAACATAAGTAAGTTACTTTATATATAGGTAAACTCTAGTATTAATGTTCTTAAATTAAAGTGAACGTCAAGTGTTAATTTCTTATGGTAAAGCAAAATTAAAAAATAATTCTTACATTAAAGAAAAAATTATTTCAAAAATTAAATGTGAAAAAATTTATCGTTTTAAGGATTTATTTATATTTTTTAATTCTTCCAAAAAAAAAATCAATATTTACCAATGGATTTTTATTTTAATTTATTTATATTTTATTGAATTTATTTTTAAAATTAAACTTAATTTTGGTTTAGGTTTTGGTTTAATCTTGTTTTTTATTTTGTTTCATAATTTTTAAAAAATTAAAAATTTAATTAAAATATGAATTTTAAATCAAAAATGAGATAAATTAGGTTAAATATGTATATTTTATAGTTTGTTTTTAGATTCATTTATATTTTTTATATTATATTTTATTATTTGATTTGATTAAACAAGTGGCCATTTCAACTTGACCATGAGTTTAAATGTTGAAAAAATGAATGCAAATTAAATGTTTTTTTTTTATCTTGTGTTTACAAATTGATTTTGAACATTTTATTTAAAATTTAGCGCCAAAATAAATCGAGCAGACTCTATTAAGTAATTTATTAATTAATCGGTAGACAGAAAATTCATTGCAAATAATTAGTTATTTGAATTATAAATTATGCATGTTCTTAATATAATCTATATGCAACATGTTGATAAAAATGATAAAATTTTAAAAATAAGTCAATATATTTTTATTCTCAATTATTGATCAATATTTTTTCTTAAATTTCATAACTATTTAAAAATAAGTTACATCATGAAAACCATAAATAAACAATTGCAATCAGTTTACTATTTGATTACTTAGTAATAGATAATTATAATTAATTTATTTTGTTCAAGATTTTAATTTCTCTTTGGTTTTGATGTTTTTAAAATAAATTTTTTGTCTCGACAAATAGAGAGTAGATGTCGGTGCAATCAAGCTGTGTATTAAATTGAATTTTTTCTTCATCTGTACAAACTTGGTTATTATATCTAGCAAAAGAGGTAAATATAATTGAATTGATACTATTGTTTTTAAATTTTTTATTTACTTACTTTATTACTTGTTTGATTTAATAAGATAGATAATTTAAATATTACAATTTAACCTTCAATCCATGTTGGTGAAAACTAAGAATGAGTGAAAAAATATTTGCAAGTGGTAGAAGGATTGACAAGCTTAATAGGCTTGTGTAGTTTAGCGAAGAGCTGCAACAATTGAAAATTATATGAAATTTGAATAAGATAAATAAATGAAACAAATTTGAAAAAGTTTAAGGGTTCATAATTGGTTTAATTGGATATGTAGTATTTTTTTGAGTTATCTCGTTTGAAATGGCAGAGTTTTTGAAATTTGATTAAAAACTGAACTGAATTGTGAATTGCTGAAAGACTGTTAATTTGAGTTATATCGGTGACAAGAAAAACTGTTTTCAATGTTAAAAATTCAAGAGCTTCAATTATGCTAGAACAAGCTAGAAAAGACAAGATGACATTGAGAAGGCGTTTATCAGAAGATGAAAAAATACGATTTGGTGAAATTGCATCAAATAGAGCAAGGATGAAATTGAAGTTGAAGAGCATAAAGAAAGCGCCATCTTTTTATTGAGTGCGAACAATTATTAAATTAAGTTTGTTAATATAATTCTGAACTATGTTAGTTAACTCGTTTGCTAATTTATTTACAATTAAACAAACAAATTAAACTAGAAAGTTGCCGCCGTTAAGGGCGTGAGTAGATGGACGTCAATTTACTGTCATCATAGAACCAATAAGCACAACATCTAACTTAATCGCTAAATTGTGGTTAGATTTAGTATGATTGTCTAAGTTGTTGAAACGTAGTCAGCCCTGTTTGTTTTTCCAGTCAACTCATATTTTCAGTTTTTAAGGTAAGAAAATTTCCTGTTTTCAAACCAAGTACTCCGTTCGAACTTAGTTGGCTCACTTGCATGAAAAGTACTCACTTTAAATTAACATTTTGTGTGCGTTCGATCTCCACTTAATTGCAGGTAAATGTGTAGGCAAAAACAAACGTTTTATTTTGAGCGAAAAAGTTTGAACTAAAAATTTCATATAAATTATGTTTGTTTGAACAAATGTTTTTCTTCTATAATTTTAGATTAATTTCTCAAATCAGTTCTATTCAATTTGATATTCAAATGTTATCGACTCAACGCCTAGTAAAATAAATGAAAAATTGTTATTTATTAACTTAATTTAAATCCTGATTTGATTAATAAAGACGCGTTTGATAATTTACTTTTATCCGAATATTTTTTTTTTTTTTGATAATTTTTCTGTTTCGTGCAGTCTAGCAATTTGTTTTGATTATTACAGACTAATTGTTAGACCACCTTAAAATCATCAATAAATTCTATTTATTATTAAAAAGTTTTTTATTTAAACGATTTGTTGTTAAATTTCATTATAAAATATTAAACAAGTGTAGTTTATAATTGATTATATTTAAATTTAAATCATTTTCTGCTAATTTTTATGATTGTAAGCTTTAATTAACTTAATACAGAATTCGTTCTATTATAAAGTGACAAGTGTGTCTTTTTTAAATTATATGATATAAAAGTTTTAACTCGTTTTTTATTTGTAAGATTGGTTTCTTAAACTTTCCACTTGATGGGATGTACGGTTACGCAGGCACAGTTTTAAAATCACTTGCTATGAGAGCATAGCCAAAGATAACAATTGAACAGACAGTTGTAAACGTGATACCGGTAATACAATTACTTGACACTTTAGCCTAATGTAATACACAAAACTGCTTAAACAGCATGCTTGTGAAATTTTGATTGCTAATATTTTTATAGATTTTCAATTGTGGCCAGCTTCTTGTCTATTTGTTGTTAACCTAATATAAAAAATAAATAGTTTGAAATTTGTTTTAAAATGGCTGATTTTTAAATGAATTTCAATTAAAAATATTTTTTATTAGTTGTTTATAACATGAAGTGATTGTGTTAATTACTAGATATTAGTAATTGTGTTAGTAATTAAGCTGAATACAAATGAACTTGTTTAGAATTTAACCACCAAATATAATAGTAAACTCTAAATGTAGTTAAATTTGAAAAAATAAAAATAATTATTTTTTTTAAAAAAAACTAATCAAGATTTTTTTATATTCTATTATAAGCAGAGTAGTATTTTTATGAAAAAAGTAGATTTAAAAATTAAAATTTATTTAAAAAAAAAGCTAGACAAAAACGGCCATAGAAACATTGGATCATGCTGAGTTATAATGATTTCTAAACCGGTTCATTTTAATAAAAAATAAAGAAAAGTGGTACAGATTTAGAGAAAAGATAAGTTTAAATTTTGGTTTAATAAATAAAGTTAAGAGATGTACTTACATCTTATTGGCAGACCACTGTTGTCAAAATGCTATTCGACAATGTATCTAAATCTGACAGATATGGTAAACAAGTTTCTTGAACAATTTTGTTCTTAAAGCAACAGAATTTGAAATAAAATTGCATGCTGATTGTTTTAGATCAGAAAGTTGCTCTTAGAACAAGATTTAAATTCCAAAAGACATACAAGTGCGCTATTAAAATAACCATGATTTATTTATACAAGAATGGCCTGAATGCTTGTCATATGACGCGATCAAAGTTTTTTTTATCTTTAGTGCACAAGTTTTTATCTTTTCAAGTTGGTCCAGACCATTAAGGCAAAAACAAGAGAACTTGAGCTTAAAAAAAGCGCAAGTGCAAAAGAACTATTAGACACATATTAGTATTTTGCACGACTTGAACACGCCGGCACTTATGGTGCTTTTCTTCTTATGGTGTTTCTTGTGGTGTTTCTTGTGATGTTTCTTATGGTGTTTCTTGTGGTGTTTCTTGTGGTGTTTCTTGTGGTGTTTCTTGTGGTGTTTCTTGTGGTGTTTCTTGTGGTGTTTCTTGTGGTGTTTCTTGTGGTATTTTTTATGATTGTGGATGTCAACACTTTTAAATAGCACTTCCCACGTACACGCCCATCTAAAGATCTGAACCAGACGTGCAGCACATGCACAAGACCTGGTTGATGTTTCTCGAGCCTTGATCATGTTTGGCTACGAACACACATCTTTCAAGGTCTAGGTCAAAATTGAATTTAACTAGAGAGCACTTTTACTCATCTATTTTGCATTTTTTTACAGATTAAATTTTCATTAATTATTTTACATTTGTCCTGAATAAATGTACGGTATTTTTCTATTGGCCATCAATTACTACTTTTTCATTCGACTAATCAAGATTTGTTTGCAAAAATAAACGTAAAATAGTGAAATTCGGTCGTAAATGATTACTAATGGAAAACTTGTTTTTTTGCCAATGGTGGTTTGAAATTGACTCTAGAAAAATATTCTTGAAACAAGTTCAATTTGTGTCAGTTAGATAAGTGAACATTTATACAAGTGTTTGACAAGTAAACTTGAATCAGACTGATTTTGAATCGTGATTTGCAAACAGTTTTGTAAGTAAATTTAGATGTGAGTTCTTTAGTGCTTGTTAGTGAATTGACCAATATAGTATTTAAATAAGAAGATGCGATTTGAGAGGAAAGATTGGAGTAGTGCAATAAAAGCGGTGCAATAAAAACAAAAGAGTCGGCCGACGCCAATGCTAAATATAAGTGATGTAATACAAATGACAATACAATGATACAATTTGGTTTAGACAAATGAGACTAGATAATTATAAAGTGGTTCAGCTAAGTGAGTGAGTGCTACATATCTAGGACGTGTAAATAAGTGAAAAAGTCAGGTAACAGAAAATTAGATAAGAAAGTTTGGACTGGTCTTATGTAGTTTTAGGTTTTAACTTAAACTTAAATCTAAACCAATAAAGTAGCCCTAATTAACCTAAACATAGCTTTAATTATGAACATATTCTGAAGCAGTAGCATAGTCTGAAGCAGCAACATATTCTGGAGCAGCAGCATAGCCTGAAGCAGCAACATAGCCTGAAGCAGCAACATATTCTGAAGCAGCAACATATTCTGAAGCAGCAACATATTCTGAAGCAGCAGCATAGTCTGAAGCAGCAACATAGCCTTAATCAGCAACATAGCCTTAATCAGCAACATATTCTGAAGCAGCACCATAGCCTTAATCAGCAACATAGCCTTAATCAGCAACATATTCTTAACCAACATAGTTCTAAGAGTGTATCTGCTAGATGTAAGCTTTGGTCTCGACATGGCAGGACTTTTGCGATGTAACAGTGACAAAGTAACACAAGCAAACAAAGACACCTGTGCAAAGGTGGGCGGCACAGGCGTGACCGGTACAAGGTCAAAAAGTGGCCTTGAAAAGTTGCGAGGGTATGCCGAGCGCCAGCGATCCCACAGTAGGGCCGAGTTAGATGCCCTACTGGACTCATTGCGATGCCATCTAGAGCAACGGCCCCTGCTGGCAGATCATGGGTCTGCCGGACACGCAGCAGCCACATGTTCAGCTCAGTCGATGGCTTCTGATCGCGGCTTCGAACAAAGCGCCCCTCACGTTTTATCTGCAAAATACTCGTCTTTATTGCCACATATAAATGCGTCTCATTGCAACTCATCGACAAGTAGTTGCAGTTCAGACGTTTGTCGGTGCACAACTAAAGTTACCTTTTCAACAACACTTTCTTCAACAACACTTTCTCCAACAACAATCTGTAATAAACTTGACTCGCTTGTCACACCAATCAGACACCACTCAGATGAGCCTTTATTTAGTTCTCTAACCACTTCCTTAACTGATTCCTTAACTCAACTTTCCTTAACCAACTGCTCAGCAACTCTTGCAACCAACTCTCCACCAACCAACTCTCCACCAACCAACTCTCCACCAACCAACTCTCCACCAACCAACTCTCCACCAACCAACTGTTCAGCAACTCCATTAGCTAGCTTACCAACTAACTGTGACTTTTCACCAACCTCTGCACACTCACTCGTCAATCCAGTAGACGGGTTAGCTGTCAAATTAACCACAAATCAAACCATTGCTTATGTGAATCGCAAGACAAATAGCGTGAGTGGTAAGTCCAATAACAGTAAAGCCGGCAAATTAAAACCTAACGGAAAGCCAAGCCAATCTTCCGTGAAATTGTGCAGCAACAGGTACCCTAAACACGGCTATTCAGTTTGTGAAAGTTTGTGCAAGTTTAAACATTGCTTTGCAAGCTCAAGTGAAAAACGTCCAGTGTTTGCAGTGAGTGCAATTGGTCCAAAAGAGTGGCTTTCAGTAATCAAACCAGGGCGTATCGGCAACTTCCGCTCCGATTTCTGGTACAATTGTGCTCTTGATTATTCGAGTCATGCTCGTTGGCCAATGTTGCAAAGGCAGTTAAAACCTTCTGGCCTTCTGCAAAGCGTTTGGCAGTCAGAACCAAAGTTCGAAACCAAATCCACTTGTATGTTCAAGTGTGGTGCTAGCCAAGCTCTTCAAATGCATACTTTGGCCGAAACTCAATTCAATCATTTGGCCTATCATATTGCAGCACTTAATTGTGCCCGTGATTCGGCCCCCAACGGAGGTTTAATGTCTAGTGGAGACAGCAGCAGTGAATCTTTAGTTGACGACAGTGGTTCTGATTCTTCACAGTATTCATCACCTTACAGTTCTCCGCCTTCTTCACCATCTTCACTGCTTTCTTATTGCAGTGCCGACGAATCCTATCCATCTCCCACCGACATTGGCAATGTTTTGGCCGGCAAACTAACTCAATGTGAACAACAATTTAGACAGGTTAAAAAACCGATACAATCGGTTTGTACTGCTCAGTTGCCTAATTTTTCAAACAAGCCTTTCATGGCCAGTACAGTCACACCTCGTCGAAAGTATGGCACCACTGTTTGTCCCAGTTTGTCCGATTTAAACAACAATGTTCAACCATCTTCTCCTAAGTTTAATCTGCCATCCGTGCAACTCACTGCACCTGTTCACACACCCGAACAGCAAACAGATAAAAATTTGAATTTCTTAAATCACACTTGGCTGGATACTCGTTTGTCTACTGAGCAACAGCCAATTTCTAGTTTGAATTCAATTGCTCGTTCATCTGGTAGCAAATGCTCTACTCGAAAAAGCTCAATTCTACGTACTCAGAGTCCGGAATTGGGTGTTTGTGCCAGTCTTAAAAAAGAAGTCAAATTTGCTGACACTCTTGGATTCGAACTGGAAAAGGTCAAGTATTTTCCTCCAGGTTCTCCTAAACCTAAACCAAAGCGTCATAGTGTGAATTTAGCTACAATGCATCGCGATTATACTTGGTCAGCCCAGACAAATGTTTTTACTCATCCTTCGTCAAAACATCAACTGGTTCAGAACCAATCCCAACAAGCCACTCGTCATTGTCGAACTTATTCACCACCAAATACGTCTTCGGCTGGATTTTGGCCAAATTACTCTGCCAAATTCACTCCGTTGATCACCAGTCAAGATTCATATTCTGGAGACATGTTGCATTTCAATGGTTTATCTACCATTGCTAAACCTAATCAACAGTCTTCTACTGAATTTAATGTTCAATATCATTTGGGATATAGTGCTCCTACTTTGGGCACAGGTGGATTTCTTCCTCTTAATTTTAGCCAACCTTACATTCAATCAGACTTTCCTTTACGATTGCGAAGTCAGTGCGTTCTTTTGCACAGTTTAATTGTTAATAACTACACCATACATGGCACAGTGTCAGTGATGAATTTGACCTTTGAAAAAAAGGTTCTTATTAAGTACACTCTAAATAAATGGGTCAGTGAAAGTGAAGTAGAAGCAAAATATTTAAAAAAAGATTGCGACGATTCAGACAAATTCACTTTTGACATTCGACTTAATGCTTCCGATTTTCCGCAATTTACATTAGACGAAGATCGAACCATGATGTTTGCTATTTCTTATCAAACTGGTCAAGGTGAAATCTATTGGGACAACAATTACGGCCAAGATTATCGGATGCGATGCAAATTTGCCTAATGTTTGTCTCTTTTCATTTAGTTTAGCATCTCATCTTAAATATAAAGAGTTACATTTGACAAAGTAATAAATTAACAAAGTATCAGAACAGCAAAATAACCAGTTCCATCTGTATACATATATACATAACAATTTCTGTTTTATACACCCACATATATTTATTTTAAATAGCCTCATCATTTGCACTTCAGTGGATTTGTTTTTTTTGTAAAAGACAAAAAAAACTTTTCATTTTGACTAAATCCAATACTTAGTTAAACTGCATACTCTCTTGCAGGATAATCTTGTCAAAGCCCGATTTCAAATATTTTATAACTTATCTTTAAGCATTGGTTTTATAATTTAAATCATATATCCAGCCGGGCAATTATGTAAAAAAATTTGCCTTCATCTTAAACTCATCATTTTTGAATTTTTTATATGCCAAAAAATATACAGAAGGCTTTATTATTTAATTAATTCTGTGATTTATTTATTGTTGTTTATATTTTGTTTCAGTTTTAAATCAATAGTCAACTTCATAATTGAACATTTATTATTTGTCAATATTTACAAAGAGAAAATTTTTTTTTGATCAAAAAATTTTTTATACTACAAGTAAAGTTAAAATAGATTATATATTTATATAAATTTTGAATGAATTATTTATTTTTTTTTTTTATTAAGTTTTATTGCGGGTTTCAATTAAGCTTAAATATATATATATTTTTACTGTGGATTAAAAAAAAAAGGTTTTAACAAGGTTAAATATATTTAATGACTTTAAAAAATATATTTAAAATTAATTTTAAGTATATTTTATTTACAACGTTAAGATTTACTAAAACTGTTTCGAATGCAATTGGATGGATTTAGGTTAAATAATTAATAGCTTAAAGTTTTAACATTCGTGCTTTAGTATTATTTGGAAAAAAGTTTGGATAATTTTAATTACTGGTCAAGTTTGAAAATATAATTTTACTCATCTTTTCTTATTAATACTAAACTTAAAATCGACTTTATTTTTTTAACCTGTTAGTTTTTTCTGCGAATATATATTGTTCTATGTCAGCATTTAATTTAGAATATCATGTTTAATATTCGCATGTAAATTTGATTCCAAATAAATGTTTCATTTGCATTTCATATTCGTCTTAATGAAAATAAAAAGGTATTGCCAACGTTACCAGTTTGAATTAAATAAGAATAGTAATTAAAAAGCTTAATTTGTTTTAATATACAACACTTTATGAAATATTTTCCAAGCTAATTTTTTTATTTAAAATGTTATAAATTAATTATATACTAAATCAATTAGGATAAAATATCATAAAAATTCGCAATTCATCACTTCATATGTAAAGAATAACCATTTATTTAAGTTTTAAACTTAAAATAACTTGTAAAAAATCAATTATTAACATTTGTTTAGTGCAATTAAAAATTTTTTTCTTTATTTTTACATAATCAAATAAGGACATCTATATTTTAATTATAAATTTTATGATTTATATTTTGTTAATTTATTTATTATAATTAAATTATTTAATTTACAATTAATATAATAAAATATATTTTTAAATGAAGTTTGAATTTATTTTAATTTCATTAAATAAAATTATATTTAAATAAAGCAATGTTTTTAAAAATAAATTTAATTAAAAAAACTCATTATGTATATACTTAAAAATTGAAATTTAATCTTATTAATTTATTTAGTATATTATAAATAGTCAATAATTAAATTTTCTCTTCTATGATTCTTATTTTAAAACTATAAGAATTTAAAAAGGATTAAAATACTTGTCGTTTTTAGGTTGATTAAATTAGAAGTGGGAAAAACACTTTAACCATGTGAAGGCAATACATTGTTCACATGACATGATCATCAACTAAGCAATTATAATATATGAGATTTCTGGACACTTAACTTTAATTATTTAACGGACAATGAATAGAGGTTATTTTTTTATGTATATTTTATCTTTTTCTTGAGCAGAAAAAAAAATCAATGCAAATGTACTAAGATTTAAGATAGATTTTCAGAATATTATTAGTGGAGGTTCTAGATGATTTTGTAATTTTATTAATTATTTTTTTTAAAATATTGCAAATAAAAATAAATTATTCTTTTACTTTTTTTGCTGGTTTAATTCCTTTACTAATAGTCATTCTATGCATGCATGGTTATTTATTATACAATTTTTTTTTTTTTTTGTTTAAAATGTTTATGAAATCGTATATTATAATAAATTTGGTATTTTTTTTATGCTTAAGATATAACCAAATAAATATTTTTACTTTTAAATTAATTAAATTAAAAGTATTTAATTTAAAAAAAAAAATTTTGCAAAAATATTTTATAAATAATTAATTAAATTTATAAATTAATTGAATGTATATTTGATATATTCATGTTATAAATATATTATGGCAATAAAATAAATCAAAATTTTGTTAAACTATAAATTTTAAGTTATTTTAATTTAGTGTTATTTTTATTTTTAGTAACTTTTATTTTAAAAAAATATTTAATTTGTTTTGTAAAATCTTTTTTTATATCAATTTTTTTTGGCGCCAAAATATTTCAATATTTGAATAATTTCTATATAGAAAAATAATTTAAGCTATTGACTGGTTTTAAGTTTCAAGTGTATCTTAAGTAAATTACTTTAACCACGTGTTTAGATTTTTATAAAAAATAACAAACAAATTATAAGTTGATTCAGTTAAAGAAAATATTGATTTTTTCCTTTAATTAAACAAATAGAAAATTTTTTAATAATTTCAAAAAAAATTTTTTTGCCGGATATGCTTGGTTTGTAAAAGAAATAAGATTAATTAACTATTAATTGTTTTTAAATTGAAATGAAAGTCAAATATCATCATAGTCTAATTATATTGAATCTTTTAGTTTTGTTAGTTTTGTTAACTTTATTCACATGCTCAAACAATTGATGGAAATTACCCATATTTGTTGCAGATTGCATTTAGTACTATCGTAGTAACGTTATTATCTTCTTTCTTTTTTATTTATTATATTTCTATTTGTAATTTTTAAAATTTTATAATTTAAAATTTTTAATTTATTACATTTTTAAATTTACTTAATAAAAAAAAATATTTGAAAATAAAAATTTAATGTGATTGTTTTACATTTTTAAAGTTCTCTTAATTATTTGATATAACTTTAAACTGTTAGTTAAATTAGAATTTTTTATTAAATTTCATTTTTATTACATAATTTTTTTTTGTTAATTTCCATAATTAATCTGATTTTCTTTAATTATGAGGCAATTACACGTGTATAAAAAAAAACTGTTTTCAAATTAGTTTCAAAATATCTCAGAACATTTTTTAATTTTTTGCTCTAAACTTTTTAAAATTGTTATCTTGATCAATTATTAAATAGATTTTCCTTATTTTTAACTTAATTACATAAAAATTATAATTTTATTATAATCTAGTTTTATCGAATAATTAATTATTTGATTTTTTTATATTTTAAAATATAAGAATTTCTAAGTTAAAAAAAAAACGAATCGTTTGACTTGAAAACTATAAATAAGATGAAATAAATTTTGACAAAAATTTATTTTAGATTTAAAAAACTTTTTTGACGTAAAAGTAGTTTTAAATAACTAAAATGACAAAATAAAATAAGTAATTTAGTAAAATAAGAAAACAGATTGTTGATGAAAATTTAAAAATAGTTTAAAATATGTAAAAAAATATTTTTATAATAAAATTTTTAAGTTAGATTTTTTTTTTTTAATTTAATAATCTTATTTAGGTTTAAAAAATAATTTTTATAAATTTATATTAAGCCTATTTATTTAATTAATATTTTCAAATGTATAAATACTAAATAATTTAAAAAGGTTAAATATATATTAAAACACATTATTTTAATTTAAATTATAATAAAAATAAATTAAAAAATTATTTTAAAAAACAATTTTTTTTTAAATTTTAAAAATTATTATAAAGCTATAAAATCAAATAAAATAAAAAATTGAAATAAAAATACTTAAAAAAATTTAAATCTTAAATAGTAATTACAAATTTTTATATTTACTAATATGGTTTTTATCAAATTTTTTTTAAATACCACACCTTTTTTCAAGTGGTTTTTGGCGTTTTTAGCTAAAATTTACAAAGCTAACACATTTGCTTAATAATTATTTTTTATTTAAAAAATTTAGTTTTATTTTAAATTAAAAAAATAAATATATTTTTTTATTTTTACTATTTAACTTATTAATAAATAAATTTATAATAATTATAATAAATTAATATATTATGAAATTTTTTTGACTATATATTAAATTTATTTATTTTTTTTTTTATTTGATTTGGTTAAAATTAATTTTATTTATCAAATAATCAATATTTTTTGAAATAAGTAAAACTAATTTTAGAATTTAAAAATGTAAAAAATGACAAAATTACAAATTTTTTATTTTTTAATTACTTATATTACTTATTTTTTTTAAAGAGTTTTAAATAAATTTTAAAATATAATATTTTTATTATCTAACAAAAACTTTAGTTAAATAGTTTATAATTTATATATAATAAATTAAAATTATATTATTTTAAATAAAAAAAAATTAAATAAAAAAAAATTTATAAAATTAATATATATACATTATGTTCTAATTTTAAAATAAGAATTATAATTTAAATTAAATATCACATTTTTTTTAATAAGCTTATAATATTAATATAAAGAAATTAAAAAATATATTTATTTAAAATAAAAAAAAAAAAATTTAATTAAATTTAAAATAATATTGAATTTATAAAAAATATTTACTGATTGTTGAAAAAAATATTTTTTAAATTGATTAATGTTTATCTTATTGAGTTGCAAAGTTGTTTTTAAATTTTGAAACAAAATTTAAATTTGTTCAAGGCAATCAATAGTTATAATAAAGTATCTTTTAAATTACCAAATAAAGAAATAAAAACGGAAAAATAAATTTTATAATAAATATTTATACACTTAAAATTTTTTAAATAAAATCAATAATTCAAAAATAAAGAAAAATAATTAATAAAGATCATCAAAAAATGGATACATGAAATGAATAACAAATAAGATTTAGGTGTTTATGATAATTGCAAATTTAATTTTTAAAAAGCTGTCAAATAATCTGATAAATTCACGTGTTCAGTTAGTGATAAAATTAATATTAAAATAACTAAATACAAACGACCAACTAAACTGTTAAATAAAGTAAGTATATTTATTTTATTACAAAATATTGCAAAAGGCAATTTATATCTAAAAAGATTTGTAATCATAGTGTTAACATATTTAAAATCAAACTATGTATTAAAAAAATAATTAATTATAACTAAATTAGTTGCTCTGTGTAAATAATAAAAATTAAATTGACAAATTAAAAAAATTTAGTCAAAATAACTAACTAAAAAAATTAACTTATATATTTAATTTAATTAATATTTTAAGTTTTTTAGTATATAATAGATTTTAAAATGACAAGTTTAACTTGTTGCTATTAAATTTGCATATAAAAATTTGTAGCTGTTTTTGTTAATTTGTTAATATTTGTTTAACGTTTATTCACCTAGACTAAGTTCACCTAATGATTGAGTGCATTTGGTTTTAATAATTTTAATAGATATATAAACTTTAATTTTTAACTTGACTAAAATTTGCATATCAATTTTATATTTACTTTTTAATATGGTTATTAATTAGACAAGTAGTTTAAACTAAATTTATTTTTAATTAAACAATTTTTTGATAACAATTAGATAAAATACTAAAAATAGTTAATTCATTATTTATATAAAATACGAATAGGAATTTCATGAAAAAAATCAAATTAAATAAGATTTTTCAAAAATAAAATTTCTATCATATAGTAAATACAAATAAATTTTTAAATTTCAAACTTTACTAAAACTCTGCAGTTTCAGTAGCAAAATTTATAAATTTTTATAATAAAAGTTTTAATAAAAAAAAATTTAATTCAATATTTACATAACCAGTGATTAAGTTATTGACTTTACTAAACATAATTGAGTTAAAATTAGTTTTTTTTTTATTATCAAATTAATATATATTATGTACATAGTAATTATAGTATAAAATAGCTTTGTCAGAATGGTCTGTTAATAAAAAAACGGGTTATTTACCTCTCTTAAGTTTTTATTATGTTTGTTATAATAAAATGTGTAAAAAATATGAATGATAGAAAATCAATTTTTAAATAAAAAATTTGTTTTAATTTGTCATATTAGGTAAAATATATTTTTAGATCCAAATTCAATTATTTCATTTATAAAATTATATTAAAAATATAATAAAACAAATCAAATCAATATTTACATCAAGCGACCTATTTTAATAAAATAAAAAAAAAACATAAGTCAATTATATTACAATGAAATTATTTTGAAATCAAGTTTATTTAATTAGGAGTAAATATTTATTAAATTTATTTAAGTATTTTTTTATCAAATAAAAAATTGTTATATTTAAACAATGTTTATTATATATATAAAATAATTTTAAAAATAGATATTTTTGTGTAATAATTGTAAATATATTAACTACATTTCTTTTTTTTATAAATTTTTTTTTTTATTTTAAGTCATTCAGTTATAATCTTAAATTCAATTTTAATAAAAATTTTATGTAAAATTTAAACTTTAAAAGTTCATTATAAATTAATTTATTTTGTAATTTATAAAAATAATATTATATTAATATTTATAATTAAAAATAAATTTTAATTTTTTTTTTTTAATTATAATTTTAAGTACATTGTTTAATTTACAAATTAATATACAAATTTATTTCTTAAAAAAATACTTTTATGCAATTATTACTATTTTTATTATTTTTATTCATTGAATTTTATATTTATGAATTTATTATTTAATATTATAACAATGTTAGAAATTAATTTTATATTTTATTTTAATATTTTTATCAAACTATTAAATTAATTATAAATTTTTTTAAATAAAAAATAATTTTGCAAAAAAAAAAATTATAAAACTTATCTTTTAAAATTTAAATATTTAATAATAAAAAAATCAATAGAAATATAAATAATAAAAAAATTAGGTTATCAATTGAAAAATGTATAAGTTAGTATAGAAAATGTAGTTTGCCAAGCATTTATTAATATATTAATAGTAATATTTTAATTTTAAACAAAAATTTGCTTGTTAAAAAAAATGAAAATTAGTAATTAAAGAATTATGATATAATAATCATATTTGAATAAACTTGTTACTATTTATTTTATAAACTAAAAATAAAGTTTTTTAATTAATAATTGATTTATTATAGGCAAATAAGAAAGTTATGAAACAAAATACATTATGTATATGTAGCAATTAAAAGTAATTTTTTTTAGTTGTTGTCATTTATTAATATTTATATTAATTAAAAATTAGGATAAAAAGTAAAAATGGTTTGTTTGATAAAAAATAGTGCGAAAATAAGTATTAAAAGAAGCCCACTTAGATTCTGCCCACTTATTTTTAGTTAAAATCTGATGAAACCTGACAAACATTTAAATAACATGGTTTATTACTGAAGCTGCAAATATGTTAAATAAGAATCAAATAATTTGTATAATAATTAATAATTAGTTAATAAACTTGATTAAAAATAAAGTCCAAAATGTTAGGAAGATAAAGTGCGTCTAAGATGCTGGAAGATTTTTTTAAGAAAAATGAGTAGGCATGATTGAATAAGCATTCAATTAATTTATAGTCGACATTGAAAGAAATTGTTAAAGCATTGTGAATGGTTAGCACTGACTTAACGAAAAGCAGTTAACTAATAGTTACTAATAGTTAGCAGTCAACTAATAGTTACTAATAGTTAGCAGTCAACTAATAGTTAGACTGGCGTGGATACAAAAAAGTTATGAGCAACAGAAGGCAGCAGTTGTTTGTTTTGCTCGAGTTTAGTTTGTTATGACATCGGCGGCTGGGAGTGAACAGCGCGAAAGAAAAGAAAACGCAGACGGCGGCTTGTCTGTGCAAACAAAACAAAAGAACTGTGTTTTTATTATGTTAACAGTTGGCTCCATTTGAAACAATGGCAAGTTAGTTCGCTGATCACAGTTTGTTCAGTGATTATCCAACATTATCCATCATAATCCAACATAATCCAACTTAATCCAACATAATCCGACATAATCCACTAACGAGTTTAGACCCAACTATTTAGTTCTATGCCCTGTAGTCGTAAGTGTCCGACATTTACACACTTCCGTCAAAAATCTGTCTTAAACCTGTTGTATATCAATCAGGCAAAGTGGTTGCAATTAGCTTAAGCAAAAAAAATCACTTTCTAATCTTCTTAATCTCTAAACCTATCCCATCTTAACACTTTTTCTCCATATCTTCTAGATCACACATTCTCAGTCACAACTTTTCAATCACCTTTTTTAATCACATCTTCTCAATCACATCTTTTCAGTCACAGTCCCTCAGTCACAGTCCCTAACTCACAGTCCCTAACTCACAGTCCCTAACTCACAGTCCCTAACTCACAGTCCCTCACTCACAGTTCCCTACTCGCAGTCCCTCACTCACAGTCCCTTACCCATAGTCCCTCACTCACAGTCCCTCACTCACAATCCCTCACTCACAATCCCTCAGTCACAATCCCCCATTCACAATTCCAATTACAATTCCTCAATCACATCTTCTCTATATCACTCACTTCATTTTCTTTTCCCATGCCACACATTACCTTTTTTACATTGACGTTATCTCCATAACGATTCTTTTTCATCACTTACTGCACGCACTTTCTCTTGCTTTATAAATATTTATTTAATTTAAAAAAATCTTATTAACCTTTTGTTATTTATAAAATTTTGTTCAAATCTAAATTTCCTTATTTTAAATCTTAAATTCATTTATTTTCATACTATCCACAGTGATCACTAAATTTTCATCTTATTTATTTGTGTTAAACAATAATCAAACAGCAATTAAACACTTATTCTTGCTTTGGCCTCACTAGGCAACTTTATGTTTAATTCAATCATTCAAACTACTTTTTAATTTATGCTTGAAACATTCATTTTGGTTTTGTTTCATAAAAAACTTAAATCATTCTTTTACACTTTACTAAACAAAAAATGTTTTCTTTTTTTAATTAAATAGCCGCGAATCCAATTGAAATCAATACATTCAACCAAAAGAGACTTGATTGAATGACTTAATGAAACTAAGTTGTAAATAAGACTTTCTTCAAAGCAACAGTCATTTCATTAGCTAACCTAAACTTTCTCTTTGGCACTTGATCAAACGAACATGGCCAAACTGTATGTTGGACTTGATGTCGACATTCAGAGGACGAACGGTAAGCATTTTTATTTACTCATCAAATTCACTTTTATTTTTAACTACTTAAGTCTATTTTTTATTTAATATTCAATGACTTTTAATCACCATTATTCATTTATAAATCTTTTTATCACATTATTCAAGTAAAAATATTTGAATGAGTTTATAATTTTATTTCTGATATATATTCATTTTTTATTGCTTATTATGCATTACAATGTTAAATCATTTACAAGCATCATTAGTTTATTTTTCATTAAATTTACTTCTTTTTCAATTCATTATGTTAATTTACGTCTTTTTGTTTTGTTATATTAATTTTTATTTATTTATTTTATTATATTTTATTTCCATATTAAAATCATTCAACATTTTAATTGTTTTTCACTTAATTTAGGGAGGGTACACTCTGCAGTCATAAGCAATGTTGATGAAAAAAATCGGAGTGTTACTGTCGAATGGCAAGAACATGAAGAAGTTAAAGGAAAAGAAGTAAATTTTCATTATTAATTTTTTAACAAAAATAATTAATTTTTATTTTTTAGATTGACTTTGATTCCATTTTAACACTAAATCCAAATTTAGCTGATTCAATAAGGACAAATAGTAATACCATAACTGCTCCAGCTAAAAAAGTTAGCAAAAAAATATATTTTTTCAATAAATTAATTTTTAACTTTTATTAAAAGGTTATTAATACAAGGCAAACTATGGCAAATGCTGGAAATATGGCTAGAGGTTCATTAAGGATGAAGCCTATGTCAAATAGGCAAATTATTAATTCAAGCCAACCTTATAACAGCATAAAAGAACCTACGCTATTATTAAAGTCAGACAGTATTACAAATAATTCTTGTATGCCTGCACCAACGCCTTTAAATTCTAATAATGGATACGGAAAAAATATTAATAATTATTCAATTCAAAATAACAATGGAAATGATAATACCAGATATTCAATCGGAAATTTACAACAATCAGCTGCATCATCTAGAAGAAGATCAAATGTTGTTAAAGAAGTTGACAGAATTAAAAAACAAAGAGAAGAAAGACGATATAGACAAGCTGAGCAAAAGGCTGAAAAAATTGAACTAATGAGTTCCGTTGAGCCAGGTATAATATTAACATATATACAAATATATGTATATTTTTTAAATAAAATTGGATTACAATGGTTTTATTGTTGCTTAAGTCTAATAAATATTAGTATACAAATATTAGTAAATATTTTTTTTTTTTTAGGTAATCCTAATTGGGAATTTTTAGGTATGATACGAGAATACCGTTCACAAATAGATTTTAAACCAATTACAATGAATGATTTCGTCGATACTCACCAAATTTGTGTTGCTGTAAGAAAAAGGCCACTTAATAAAAAAGAAATACAAAAAAAAGACATTGATGTGATAACGATTCCTAGTAAAGATATGATTGCTGTTCATGAGCCAAGAAATAAAGTAGATCTGACCAGATATTTAGAAAATCACATGTTTAGATTTGACTATGCCTTTGACGAAAATTCTGACAATCAACTTGTATATAAATACACAGCAAAGCCACTTGTGCAAACAATTTTTGAAGGAGGCATGGCTACTTGTTTTGCCTATGGACAAACGGGATCTGGTAAAACACATACGATGGGAGGAGATTTTCACGGAAAATCTCAAGATTCTTCTAAAGGCATATATGCTTTAACTGCAACAGATGTATTTAAATTATTACGATCCCCGAAATACAAACATGAAGATTTGATTGTAACCGCAAGTTTTTTCGAAATCTATAGTGGAAAAGTATTTGATTTGTTAAATGGCAAATCAAAGCTTCGAGTATTAGAAGATGCTCGTCAACAGGTGCAAATAGTTGGTTTACAAGAAAGGGCTGTGGAATCAGTAGAAGAAGTGTTAAAACTCATTCAAATGGGCAATAACATTAGAACATCCGGAATTACCTCGGCAAACAGTCATTCATCTAGATCTCATGCCGTTTTTCAAATTATTTTAAAACGAAGACAAAACAATAAATTGCATGGAAAGTTTTCTCTAATTGATTTAGCAGGTAATTTTATGAATGCATTTTATTAAATATATAAATTTAATGAATACATATTTATTTAAGGAAATGAAAGAGGAGTTGATACTTCTTCAGCAAATCGTCAAACTCGAATGGAAGGTGCAGAAATTAATAAAAGTTTATTAGCTCTTAAAGAGTGCATCCGAGCTTTGGGCAGAAAAGGTGCACACAGACCATTTAGAGCCTCAAAATTAACTCAAGTTCTTCGTGATTCATTTATTGGAGAAAATTCAAGGACTTGCATGATAGCTATGATATCACCTGGAATGCAATCTTGTGAACACTCTTTAAATACTTTGCGTTATGCAGACAGAGTTAAGGAACTTGGAGCAGACAATCCAGGAGGGGCTAAGAATGGTGAATCAGATAATGAAGAAAATGGGGAAGAGGATGATTTAGTAATGTTGCATCATTCTAATGTAAATTAAATAAAAATTATTTGTTCTTTATTTTATTAAACATTTTATATTTTACAGGCTGGAGAGTTACCTGATGATTTGTATACATTCCATGAAGCTATATCTCATTTACAAGAAATGGAAGATGAAATTTTGGATATACACAAGCAGTTATATGATCAAATGCCACAGTGGACTGATACTCACCAGAGCTTACTTAAAATGACACTAGATGTTGATTATGATGTAGATCATTATGCAATGCAATTGGAGTGTCTTCTTAATGATAAATTAGAAATAATGAACAAGTTTAAAGAAAAAGTATCGAATTTTAGACAACAACTTGCAGAAGAAGAAATTATATCTAAAAAAATTATAAAATAATTTGAAAGTTTAATGTTAAAAGTTTATTGCAATTTAGTGAATATACATTAAAACTTTGATTCAGTAATATCGTTAGAAAAATAGTTAATAAATTGAAAATCGGTTTAAAAAATTGCATGTATATCAATCAAAAAAAAAATAGTAAGAATAACTTAACAATTTAAAGTGGCATTTAAACAAAATGCAATCTTTTTTTTAAACTGTTAGATATTTATTGTTACTAAAAAGAAAAAATAATTGTGAAAAAGTTTGCTTTATATTTTTTTGAATTGAGCAGATTATCGTTTTTTTCAAAAAAAAAAAAAAATGAAATTGATAATTACAATATTTGTATTGAACCATCTAGAAATCAAGAAAATCTCAAAATATTTTTAGGATTGGTTACTAAAAATTTGATAGTTTATAGAATTGTTTTATTTCAGTTTTATATAAGAAATATACTTGTGCTTTTATATAATATAAAAAAAAAAAGCAAGTGGTTTAAGTTAAATTTTTTCGTGTAATTTTTTAACTTTTTAATTTTTAAATATGTTTATTTTTATTGAACCAAATTAATAATTTTTTATTCAACTTTTGGATTAATACAGGAAATAAAAAATGTTTAATAATATAATTTATTCAGGGAGTAAATAAACACTCATTAGTAAAAACATTTTGTACTTGTTTGGTGAATTTTGTAAAATAATTTACTAATTAATTGTAAATGGTTAAATTGGCTAAAGCTTAAATTTTGGAATAAAAGAAAAATTGTCAAAATTATTTTAATAACTGGACTATAATTAAAATTTTGAAAAATAAATATATAATTTTGTTTAAACAAAATTTAAAAAAAATACATTGGTTTAAAGAATTAAAAGAAACAATAAATATAAATTTAAATAAAAAGGAAAGTTAATTTTTTTATTTTTAATTTATTAGTCTAGTTTATATTATAAATTTGTAAATGCTAATAATATTTACTATGATTTAAATATTGATATACATATAATATAGTTGATAGTTTAATCAAATTATCAAATTATTAAATTTTTTTTAGATAATTATTTTTATAAGTAAATTTAAAGTTTTATGTTGACTGTATCAGTTAGATGCGAGTAAGCGAGTAAAGCAGCATGTTAACAAAGTCAAGTTAGTTTAACAAAAGAGTTACATATATCTCTTACATGACACAGCATGTAATTTTTCTTTCACATTTTATATTTTATTCAAAAAGTTTTAATAATTTATAAAAAAATTATTTTTAATTTGAAATTATTATTTAAAAATAAAAAAAATTAAAATTTGAAAATTTAAAAGGATCTTAAATAATAAAAATAGGAAAAATTTAAGAAAAAAAAAATGTTTAGGTTTACAAGTTACATAATTAATTAAATTTTTTTTATATTAAAATTAAAAATTTTATATAGGTTAACTTAGTTTATAATAAAAAAAATAGAAGTAATTATAGAAAAACAATTAATTCTTAAAATAACTATTTTAGAAAAATAAGTAAAGAACATCAAATAATAAAAAAGTACTAAGATATATTAAAAATTTTAAAAAAACTTAATTAACATTAGAATAAATCTTAGTTGAATCCTAGAAAAAATATTCTATTTTTGTTTAAATAAACTTTTTAATTAATTTATCGTAATAATTATTTGTTGATAATCTTTTAAATTTATTAAATATGTATTTTAATTGACCAACTTATGTCTACGACCATACTACGTTGAATACACCGGGTCTCGTTCGATCCCCGAAGTTAAGCAACGTCAGGCCATGTCAGTACTTAGGAGGGAGACCACTTGGGAACGCATGGTGTCGTAGACATTTTTTTTTAGAGAAATCTTAGTTCAAAAAATCTTAGTTGAATCTTAAAAAAAATAATCCATTTTTGTTTAAATAAACTTTTTAA
The DNA here is from genome assembly GCA_025170145.1 of Pyemotes zhonghuajia. NCBI lineage: Eukaryota > Metazoa > Arthropoda > Arachnida > Trombidiformes > Pyemotidae > Pyemotes > Pyemotes zhonghuajia. Next base: position 16,474,222 of record CM045846.1, on the reverse strand, counting down.
TTAATTTATCGTAATAATTATTTGTTGATAATCTTTTAAATTTATTAAATATGTATTTTAATTGACCAACTTATGTCTACGGCCATACTACGTTGAATACACCGGGTCTCGTTCGATCCCCGAAGTTAAGCAACGTCAGGCCATGTCAGTACTTAGGAGGGAGACCACTTGGGAACGCATGGTGTCGTAGGCTTCTTTTTTTTTCTATTAATATTATTGTTTACTATATTAAATACTATTGATAAATATTAAAATAAACCTTTAAATATTAAATAAACAAAATTAGTAATTTAAAATTTTTTTTTAAGAAAGCCTTTATTTTAAAATTCAAAAACGTTCTAAAATTTAATAAATTATATAAATTATTAAAAGTATATTATATATATTTTTTTAATTTTTTAATTTCTTTTAAAGTTGTATTTAATACGCTTATTTTAAATTTAAAGCAACAAGTAAAATTTGAAATAAAAATTTGGCAATTATATTGATATAACTTAATATAAAGATCTTTTTCTAAATCTAATATAATTATTATTTTCATACTTTTTTAATTACAATAAAAAAATTTTTTAAAATTTAAATTGTATTTAAAAACCTAAAATATTATTTTATATTTTGATTAAATTTTTATTCAAATTTTTTAATTTCTCTCAAATTTACACTTTTATATAAGAATTTGCTCAATTAAGTTTAGAAAACTAGAAAATATTTTTAAGAAATTATAAAAGAACACAGTGAGTTTAAATTTTTACTTTATTACATATTTATTTTATAAAAAAATGAATAAAGTTAAGACTTTTTTAGTTGAAGATCAAGACTTTACAGCTCTTATGTGTCTTTTCTCTTTTCTTTCTTTAATTTTTTTAATTTGTTTCTTATCTTTACAAAAATCTTATCAGTACCTCCCTTCCTTGAACTATTATTCTTAACTTCTTTTTTAATCTTTAATCTATCTTCAATTAAGTGTCCACGTTAATACTACATTCATTTCTTCAAGAAATATTTTTTTTTTTTAACAATTTTACAATTTTACAATTTAATCTTATTTGAACCTAAATAATATGTTTTGTTTTTTTATTTAATGTTAATTAATATATATTAAAATTATAAATATAAGCCTAAAATTTATAAAAAAAATAATTTATTTTAATTAATAAATTAACTAATTTTATTTAATAAAACTTTTTTTTAATTTTCCTGAACATTAGCCTAAAAATTAAATTTTCAAATTTTGCTTTGTAAACATTTTTTAAACTTTTTAAAGTTAGATTCTATAAAAATTAAATAAAAAAACTTTTTATATTTTTTAAATATTTAGTTAATTAAATTAATATTTTAAAAAAATTAAATTAAATATTATTAGTTTTTAAAATTTTTTAAAAAAATTGGAAAAACAAATATAAAACCTTGTTAAACATTTTAGCTAATTAAAATAAATTTTAAATATGAAAAAAAAAATTATAAAATATAAAACTTAAAATAAGCTTAAATTACTTTATAGATAAAAACTAGAAATATAAAAAGTTATAAATCACATATCAATTTTTAAAAGTTTTTATATTTATTTATATTTTATAGTATATAGTAAAATTACAACACGAATTATAAATTGGTACATGATCTAATTTAAATTAAATATTAAGTTTTTTTAGAATTACAAACATTAAACAGTTTTAAGAAATAGTAATGATAATAAAAATATATAAAAATTTTTAGTTAATAAAAAATATTGATAAATTGCATTTCTTATATATAAATAAGTTTAAATGATTAAAATATAAAAAAGGAATAATTTTTTTATAAAGTATTTTTCTTAAAGTATGAAATCATTGAATTTATTTGTTGATAACGAATTTTTTTTTAAAAATAATATTTGTTTTATTTTAGAAATATCTAATAAATATATTAAATTATAGAATAAGTAAAAATTCTATTTTAATGTGTCAAAGTTTACATATTAAATTGATAAAAATACTTGTGTAATAATACAATAAATTTTTTTTTGACTACAATAAATTTTTTTTTGACTACAATAAAATTAGTTTTCTCAATAAAATTAATCTGATTAAGGCGTACCTGATCTAAATCATGGAAAAACAGTTTTGTTGTAATGTCAAAATAAATTTTTTAAAAGATTTTACTTTATACAACACGTTCAAACACTACTTTAAAATTTTTTTAGATTTTAGGTTTATATTTATTGCTAAGTAGGTTAAAAATTATAAACAAGTTAATTTTACGTAAGAATTAAATTGTCTTATTTTAAAGTTTATATTTAAAATAAGTTAAATTGAAATAATTAAATAAAATTTATTTATTTCTTAATTATATTATATTATAAACAATAAAAGAATTAAGAATAGAAAAATCTACTACACTAATTAATCCTTTATAAATAAAAAATATAAAGATAGTGAAATCTGACTAGTGGTATGGTCAGTGAGAAAATAAAGGTGATATTCCCGTAATTATGTAAAATATCTATTAGTAGTTGTAAACCTATTGTTGTATACAATAGTAAATGTAAATCTACTATTACATAAAGAATGGAACGGTAGATATGACATATTGGCCGATATCTAAGATTGACTTACTAGATGCAAATGCTTAAAATAGGCATCTCGTGATGGTAATGTTATTTAGGTAACGTTAATGATAAGCCTTTAAGAAGTTTTAAAGTTAGTCTGTGTTTTTTTAACCCAAAGACTAAATTTAAATTATTGTTATTTGTTCTTTGTCGTTTATTGTTTATCAATAAACACAGGATTTAAAACTCTTCGTCTCTTATGTCCTTTTTATTTAAATCAAAATAAAACCTTCATTAAGTTTATTATTTTTTTTTTTTTTAATATTTAGAATTAAAATTTTACTTATTTTTGATAATTTTAAATATTAAATCTATAAACTTTAAGTATTATTTTGTTATACTCTTTTCTTAAATCATAAACTATATTTACATTAAGTTTATAAACTAATTATAAAAATTTGGATTTAAAAAAAATATTAAACATATATTTTGTTAAAAAATAATTTTAAAATTTTGAAGAAAAAAAAGGTAAAATTCAAAAAAAAAAAAAACAAATTAAAAATAAATAACTTTAAAGAATTTCAATAATACACCAACTAAATTTATTAAAAGTCATAGATTTTTATAGGATGTATTAAAAAAGAGTTTATTTAATATTAGCAAAATGAGATATTGTTAATTTTTTTATTATATCTTTTGATATTGATATTATATTTAAATATATTACTACAATTCCATGAGTATATGCATAAACAAAATTGCATATTATCAGATTTAATTAAATAAAGATTTAAAATTGTTTTTTAAAATAATTTTTACAGTTATAAGTGAATTTATTGACGTCGCAAATTCTTTTTTATTTCGCTTTGGGTACTAATTTTAAATTGCTTATTTTATTTGTTTACCATTTTTCCTGATGTTGACGCAAAACGTCTTTTATTTTTTCTATCCATTTTTTAAAATATATTAAATACACTTTTTATTAAATTTATTTCTTATAATTTAATTTAATATCATTAAAAATCGGTTGAAATTAAATATGATATTTGTAGAAAAGTGTTATTGTCTTGTATTAATAATATTTAATTTGTGATCTAAAGATATACAAAAATAATTTGTAGAAATTTATTTAAGATATATACTGATTGAAAAACAAAATTTATTGTTTCATTTTTTGTAGTTATTTATCAAATTTATACTAAATTATGCTAAACATATCTTTTTTTGAAAATGCAAAAATATTTTATCAAAATCAAAAAAATTTTTTTTTAAGCTAGTAGTTTTTTTTAATTTTTTTTAACGCATCATAAGTTTGTATATACCTGTTTTTTTACTTAAAAAATATAAGGAATTTAATACTGCATAGATTATTTTAATTTATAAACAAAGTACACATTACACATACAGATTTTATATTGTTATGTAATTAAATAAAGAGTTTATAAACAGTTTACTAAAAAACAGTGTGGATTTGTCTCAATTTATCAATCTACATTTCAATAAAAAGTTTAGTTATATTTTTAATTTAAACTAAATTGTTAGATAAATGTACAATCAATTATAAAATTAATTCACAGTAATTTTAACATCAATTTTGGTAATAAAAATAATCGTCTCGAAAATAGCAACTATCAAAGAAAATCATATTATACTTACATCGTATTTTACTTTAGATTACTTAAAGTATTCCACATTATTTTTACGAATTTTTAGGGTTTTCTAATAGAGTGACTACTAAAGTATTTAGAAGTAAAAAAATTGACATTATTCATTTTAATCTTCAATTTGTTTTATTAATAAAGTGATGATAATCCTAAATTATTACAAACATTAAAAATTTTCATGATTTTATTTCTTCTATAATATTGTTATAAAAAAATTGATAAATAAATCATTCATAAATGTAAAAATGATATATCTAATAGATTTAAATGCATACTTAAAAAAAAATTATTTTTTATTATTTGTTTTTTTTTTTTTTTTTGTTATTTTTAATTTAATTTTAATGTTAATTAATATTTCAAACTAAATTTATAAATAAAAAAAAATTTAAATAAAAAAAATAGTATTAAATAGTTAACATCAAATTTCTTACCTATATAATTCACATATTAATCTAATTTATTATTTTACAAATTTTTTGCGCTTTTTATTTTTAACTTTAGAGATACGCATTAAGTAAAAAAAAAAAAAAATATATATTTTTTTTTTAAAAATGTAGTATATAAATATTTTTAAAAATAGTTTAAAAAAAAATTATATATCCTATAAATTAAATTTACATTATTTTTATTTATATAAATAATTATAAAATGATCTATATTTATTTGAGTTATATATTTTTGAAAAAAAAATATTTTTATATTTAAGCAATCAACAAAATTCAATTTTAATATTAATAAATATTATAGATTTTTTAAACAATAACATATTTTGTTAAAAAAGATATTATGTCCTAAAACTTAATAAAGTTCATATTTATTACAAACTTTTTATAAATAAAATAATCAAAAAATAAAATTAATAAATTAAAATTTTTTTTTATTAATTTTTATTATTTTTTTAACTTTATAATAATTATTGATAAAACAACCATTTCTTTGTTTTCTTGAATTTATTTTAATTTTTAAAAAAGCATTTTTTTTTTATACAAATTATAGTTATACTTGCAATGATAATCTAATTTTATTTCAAAAAATTATTTTAAATAAATTCTTTTTTTAGGAAAAACATTTTTTTTTTTAAAAAACTTTGCATTAAAAGAAATAAAAAAGATTAAATCTTTTCAAGTAAGTTTTTTTTTTTTTTAAATATATTAATTATTTTAAATTCATTAATGGATTTTTAAATTCATTAAAAATTTCTAAGAAAATTCCTAATTTTTAAACGTTTTCGCGAAAAAAATTACAAATAAATATATGTATATAATAGTTGATAATCAAATGAAAATATTAATAAGTTATATTTAATGAATTATTTCTTAATTTAAATAAAAAAAAATTAAATATTTTGTTAGTTAATTTTAATTTGATAATAAAAATTTTTCTATTGTTTTATGATTTTTTTTAATAAAATTATGTTTTAGATAGATGTTTTAGATTTAATTATTAAAACATTTAATTTTATTTCATTTTTAATAAATTTAATTTTGAAACGTATTTTGTTTTTAATTAAAATTATGAAAATAATAAATATAATAGAATTTTTATTTTTAGATTTTATCAATTATGGCTATTTATAATATTATAAAAATTTTGGATTTTTTTTTCAAATACTTAGTTCTATTTAAAATGCCTTCTAGCTTAAATTTTTATTTATTTAATTTTTGTGGCATAGAAAATTAATATTTACATTATTAAATTTAAATTTTTGATTACTTTAATTATACCTAATTTAAGTTATGATAACACTATTTTTTTTTACTATCAAATAAGTTAAATTTAATTAATGTACTTAGCCAATAACTTTCTTTAATATTTTGATGTATTCTTATATTTAATTTTTAGAATGAAATAATTTATTGAAAATTAGTAAAAAAAATAATCCTTTTTTTATATTTAAAAAAAATTATAGATTAATATTATTTATTCAAAAAATAAAATATTATAAATAAGAAAAAAAAATATAATAAAAAAACAAGCTTAAATATTAAAATATATATCAATGTCAAATAGATATCAATATATAAATATTTATACAATATTATATTAAATAATCTAGATAATAGATTAATAAGTTTAACTATAGCAGCACTTAAATTGACAATTTTATTCATAAAATTTAATTTAATAAATATTTTTTAAAAACATAAAATTTTAATCATATATTTGTATTGTTGTACTATTATCAGAATATCACATTTTTACATTCAAAATAATAATAATTTATAAATTATTAATATTTTTAAACAAATATTTTTTTAATAACTTTTTTTTTAAATTTTAATTTATTTTTTTAAGTATTTTTCTTGCTTTTTTTATCTTTATTTTTTTTATTAAAAAATTTAACATAATACTTTTAATTGAAATTTTGTTTTATTTTAAAAATTGCATAAATAAAAATATTAAATAAAAAAAAATAAATAAAATAATAAAATTTTAGTAATAAAGTTTAAATTTATTTAAGTGTATTATAAATTGTTGGAGATTCTGTTCATCATGAGAATCACAATCTTCAGTATCACTGTCGGAGTATGACGATTCAGAGGATGTTACCGTTTCATTAATATTTTTTGAAAATTCTTTTGTGTTTGAATATAGTTGATTTTGATCGAATTTTACATGTTTTGTGATCTTAATGTTTTTTGTTTCAGGAAAGAATATTCTGTAGTTATAGTTTGATAATCCATACCCTAACAGATATCCAATCTTAGTTTTTGGTTGTAGTTTTGTACGAAACTGTTTTTCTATCAAAACATGTGCAGTTGATCCCAAAACTTTTAGATGTCGAAGATCACATGATTCATTATGCCATAGATGATACGGATAATCCTTTATCTTAATGTTATAATTATAGTTTTCAAGGTAAGCCTCTGTGCAGATCAACTCACCCCATGTCTGTAGTGGGAATTTTGTCTCGCTCAATAAGGTTCGGGTTTTTTCGGTCAGATGTCTAATTTCTCTTTCTGCCGCTCCATTTTGTTGAGGTGTATAGGGATTTGATTTTAAATGCCTTATATTTCTATCTAATAAATAATCTTTAACTTTCTTTGTTGATAATTCAGGAGCACCATCAGATATTAAGTTTTTCGGAAAGCAGTCTCTCGTCGCTCTATAGTATGTTAGATAAGCAGTCAAAAGAGAGAGCGTCAAAATAGTCTGATTTATTTTTTAATGTATAAACCATTCTGTATTTGCTCCTAAAGTCCTTAAAAACAACGAAATATTCCGATCCACCATATGTTTTGACTGATGAAAATTGTCCGATGTCCACACAGATTAGTTCAACTGTGAGATTATTGATCTCTTCAGTCTTAATTTTAGATTATAAGATCATCCAGTATGATATAAAATCGGCCTTTCTTTATTCTCCCATTAAGGAAGATATATTCATCAAAATACCAGATGGATATGAAAAACTTAAAGATAAAGTCTTCAAGTTAAATAAAGCTTTATATGGCTTGAAACAATCATCTTATGCATGGTACGATTTCATTTACAATCAGATGATCAGTGCCGGATTTATCAGATTAAAAAACAACAAAAATATATTTAAAATGAATATCAAAGAAATATTACTAGTGGCAATATACGTAGATGATTTTCTTATAATATACAATAAAAAAAGTGTATCAATGCGATTTGAGGAAAGACTATCTTCACTTGTAATATATAAAAAATCAAAACTCAACAATTTTCTAGGTATAAAAATTATGGTCGACAACCAAAATCATAAAATTTGTTTATTCCAAAGAGAGAAAATATTAAAGATAGCCGAGGAGACAGAGAGAATTCAAAGTCGAGGTATGACATCATTTAATAATTATAGTGCTATAGAATGTGAAAAAATATTTAAGAGCTTATTGGGAAAAGTTGGCTACATTGTAAGAGGCACAAGACCAGACCTGTCTTACAAGTATAGTTCCTTTTCTGAAATAATGAATCCTAATCTTAATCATCTTGGTGAATTATTTGAAATAATAGGATATATGAAATCAACATCGGATAGATATTTGATATTCAGGACTGCCAATAGGAATAGACTATTTGGATTTTCTGATGCTTCATTCGCAAGTCCGAAAACAAGATCAGCGTGCCTTGTATATCAAGAGGCAAACTTAATATTTTGGCATTCAAAAATTCAGAGAAGAATGGTGAAATCAACAGCAACAGCTGAATACGTGGCTATGTCTGAATTAGCACAGGAATTGAGATATTTTTCAATAATTAGTAGCTGCATGGATTTGACATTAGATTTACCATTCATCATATACGGCGATAACAAGGCTGCAATAAAAACATGTCAACAAACAAATACGACAAATAAAGTAAATAGATATCTGGACATAGACTTTCAATATATGGAACAACTTATATATGAGAAATTATTAAGAATTGAATTTGTGCCTTCCGCTGATCAATTGGCCGATTTGTTAACCAAGGATTTAGAGAGAACGAAATTCGAAAGATTAGTAAATCGAATCTTAACTTTGAACCTCCAGATTAGAATCATTGTTTGTTTTTATAAAAAAGGTGGAGTGTTGGAGATTGGTAACTTGTGACCATGACTCAGAGCACAAATAACAAATATGGTATTTGCGATATACCATGTGCTTTAGTGATTGCTACTTAAGTAGTTGCATTGCATGTAGCACGCTAAGTGTTAACTTGTTAATCTTTGTTAATTTAACTCCTTTTGTGTTAACTTAAAATCTAACATAAATTATTTATTTAAATTTTTACCAACAGCAATTTTTATTATAAAAAAAATTTTATATTAATATCATAATTATTTAACAAATTAATTAATATTTTATTAATTTGATATATTATTATTTTACAAATTCAATCAATTTTATGAAAGTTATAAAAAAATAGTTAATAATTAAAAAATTAAAATTAAAATTTAAAATTAACTTTGTATTATTTTTATAAAGTTAATTGATAACTTTTTTATCTACCCACTATATTGTAAAATTAATCACCTGTTGAAAATAAGATAACTTTAGCGTTATTATGATGTGTGTTAAATTAAGATATTAATAATTTTTGAAATTTTTAAAAATAAACATTATAAGTTTTTTTATTAAATAATTAAATTTCAAATAATTTATTTATTAATTTTTTAAAAATTAAAAATTTATTGTTAATTGAATACTAAAATTTATAAGATAATTTTTAGCAAATTTTAGATTTTTTAATTAATTTGAAAAAAATATAAAAAAAAATATAAAAAATAAAAAGTAAAATTTTTTTTGATTTTAAAAAAAAAAATTATAATTTAAAATGAAACTATTTAACAATTAATATTTATTATAACCAATAATTGGCCATTTATTTATTAAATTTATATAAAAAATCAAATAAAATTAAAATAAATATATTTTATAATGCCATTTTGATTTAATAACTTTTCTAATAATTCAAGCTAAAGCTAACTCATGAGTTACTCTTTTTTTTTGATTTGACGTACAACTGTGAAAGACAATGTCTTTTAACATATAAGTTATTTTTCACTCTTAAGTTAACTACGATATATGCAAAATACAATCTCTGAATAGATTATAAAACTGAATAAACAATAAACCAGACTTAAAACGAAAGAAGAAATATTACCCAATACATTAACACAAAGCCAACACTGTAAAACATCATCCATAAATTACTATTGCAAGATTCATTTGATAAATTCACCACAAACTGATTATATAAAAAATTATTGACACTTTCTATCCTAAACTGTTATGTCTGGAAGACCACCTTACTATCACACTTTGATAGATTAAAGATACAAAATTACCTAGAAAAACAGAGCCTTAAATCAAAATCTGAAGATCACAACAAGAAGAAATCATTCATGCACATTATTAGATCCTTGCTCAACACTTTTCAATTGAAAGCATACGGCAATATTTAAGACCTCAAAAAACTTCTTTTGGCCATAGATAAACAATATGACACTGATGAGAACCTAAATCTCTTCAGAACTCAGTTTGATATATTGAAGAGGGAGAGAAGTCAATCTTTGACAAACTTCATTGTCAAGCTACAGACTGGCCAAACGAAACATTAGAAAGAGCATTCCTGAGTATTTCTGATGTGTATTATAAGATCAGGAAATTCTTACTTTTCTACTTAACGCAACACTTTAGAGAGATTCGAAGCATAGATTACAAGAGGCTTAGATTGATGGCCACCGATCTGGAAGACATAACTTCTCTTGATCACGATCAGGAATCTGTACGTTATGAACACAGGATCAAACCAAAGACAGACAGATCTGACCGAGGGTCTGATCCTTAGTTACATACTACTAAAAGTAAAGGGCGCCAACTACTGTCATAGGTAGGTCATGGCTTGTTCCACTTCTACACCTTGCGAAATAAATTAGAGATAAACAACAGGAGAATAAGTTCACTAAGATATAAAAAAGATTGTTGCAACATTATTATTAACAAAATTTTATAAAAAAAATAATAAATAGTTTTTTTTTATTAGTAGTATTTTATTAGACAAACTTAGATTAAACAATATGATATTTTAAATAAAAAAAATTGAATGATATTTATAAATAATTTTAATGAATCAAATATAAATAAAAATGAAAAAAAAAATAATTTTAAAAGAATGGTAAAGTAACAAAGTATCAAATAGTCGAATTACAAATTAACTTTTTCTAGTGAATGCATATTAAAAGTATAATTGTAAAAGCAGAAAGAATGTTAATATTTTTTAAACATAATCTCAGTAAAATGATTAGGTTTGCTGTAAGTATTTTTCAAAAAGTTTAAGTTATTTTAAAAACTAGATAATTAAATTTAGCATATTTAAAAATCATCAACGTTTATTAATTTATGTTAAATATATAAAAATTCACTACTAAATTTACTTATGTTTGCAGTAATATTTAAAAATATTTTTGATTATTTAATTAACTTAATTCATTTAAATTTAAAAAATGAAATTTTTAATTATAATTTTTAAATATATATTTTAAATAAGTGACAAGTGCAAGTTTTTTTTATTATAAAATGATTTTCACACTTAAAAAAAATGAAAAATTTGAAATGATAAATTAAATAATTAATTTAAAAATATGAATTTATTTTCCAATTGTATTACAATTAATGTATTTTATTTGAAAGAATAAGATTTTTTAGATATAATTTAATTAAAATATAAAATGAGTTTCACAGATTTTAAAATAATAATGATTAAGGAAAATAATAAATAGTTTAAATGTTGATATAAAAATTTAATTACAAAAAGGGTGTTTTTTTATAGAAAGCTAATGTTATTTGGATATATTGAAAATGATTTTTTTATTGATTGGGAACTTAAAAATGAGAAATAGTTGTATATGATGGGTAAACTAAAACAATTAAGGTTTGATAGGCATGAAAAAATTGAAACATTTTGATAATTTTTACGTTTAAATAAAGGTGTGATGAAGTGAGTAATGAATGAATGAATTAAAAGTGATTTTGGTCTAGTTTATATTGGAAATTGAGAGTGAATTGAATTGGCAAACTTTAATCGAGTTTAAAAAGATTTTGTGAATAGATTTGGTGGAACTGAATGGTTTAAATGATTTGCCAAAACTGTGTTTTTCAATAGCAGATGGCGTAGCACCAAGCTAGAAATATCAAGACCCGCCCCTTTTTCAAACTTTAATCGAGCATATCTAGCCAGTTTTCAGTCGTGTCCGAGCTTTGCTCTGGTCGGTGTGGTCTGACATTGTAATAACTTTTTGTTCCGGATTTGATCTCTGTTTAAATAAACTTTTCTGTCGGTCCTCACCCATCCCGGCTGTGACACACGCCTGATGATTTCGCAATTGCAGACATCATTTTGTGCTTTTTACTCTCGTCAGAGCTTCACCATCATTTGTCATCTATGCTAAGAATAGGAATTTCTTAATAAATATCTTGCAATTTGCTTCATTTTGTTATGACAACTTCCATTAATCGTTTCCATTGTCATCGAGAGTTCAATGTAAAAACAAACATTCAGCAAATCCAGTGATAAGCTATCTATCTATAAAAAAGTTTTCACTTAATACTAATTACTAATTCGAATCTGAACTCCTTCATTCATTCTAATGGCTTTCCTTATTATATCATAACTAGTCGCTCCGAATCGCTCATTTGATTATTGATTCTTTTTGTCTGATTGTGTAAGTAATCAAATTGTGATTCCACCTTCTCAAGCAACTCCCTCTTTTCAATGTGAATTTCAAAAACAAAGGTGCGAATTCAGTCGACAAACAACTCACATATGATTCATATATTGGCTAATTATTCATTTATCTTCTTTTTCTAAATTCAATAAAAGGGTTATAAACAATCACTCAACTGGAAAATCATGTGCCAATTCGACAATTTTTAAATATTGAAATAAATTCAAACTTTAATTTGTTTGAATATTTTGCTCATTTATTTCTTATTTGAATTTATTGGATTTTATTCGAATTTATATACAAAATTGTGTTGAGCTTATATTTCTAATTAGCTAATTATGATATAAACGATTAACTTTTTTAAATAATTCTATCAGACTATTAATTATTGTGAACTTAAAAAATTACTCAAGATTTTAATGATTGTAATAAAAACTAGATGAAATAAATTTTTAATTTTAAATAAAATTTTAAAAATGTTCAGTTTTCTTACATTTTAAGTCAATTCATCATGTGTTCATAATTCGTAAAAATTTAACTTTTGATCAAAGTGAATAAAAATTTATTGACCATAGTTTACTTTATATTTTAATGGTTTAGATAAATTTCAAATAATAAATATTTGTGCTTTTAATCTTCAACTTAAATTGTGTCTAGTTATTTTATTATTTTTTTTTTTTTTCAAATTTACAATAAATATGTACTAAATTCTTACAATTCTAGTTTTATACATTTGTAACTTTTAACTGCAGCATCATTTAATTTAAAATTCTTTTTAGTAGTCAACTTGCGTACAAATCACAATTAATTAAACATAAGTGAATTAAAAGTATATATATGTATATACATATATATATTTTTACTTAAAACAATTCAAACCAAATTTTTTTTCTAATTTTAAAAAAAAAATGTGCATAAATAAGTAAAATGCAGAATTACAATGAAATATGATATTAAATTGAAATATTTGAAATAAATAATCAATTTAATAAAAAGAATTACTAATTCAAAATAACTCTAGTGTAAATTTTTTTTTAATATCATACATTATTATGTATTGTAGATTTTTAGCACTGATTAATAAATTGATAAAAGTGTAAAAAGTTATTATTTAATATTTAAACAGATCAAAGTTAAATGCTGTTTAGTTTTTTCTATTACTTACTTTTATTAAATAAATTTTATTTTTGAGCATTTGTAATGCTCTGGCCTAATGTTCATAAGTTTGGATTTAAATGCAAAATGATACGTTGGCTAAAATTAAAATGCGCTAACGGCTTTTGCCAGCGCAATCAAATTATTTCAATAAAAAAAAATTATCCGGATTATAAGCAATTTTTAAAATCAATTTTTCATTTTAATTCGTTTTACTTATTTTTGGTTTGCCTGTGTTCATCATGGTTATTTTTATCTGTCCAATTTTTGGTATCAGTTTGCATTAAAAGTGTGTCAATTTCAATCAGTAATGTACGGCAGTTTCCAATTTATTTGCTCATCTTTTTGAGTGTCAATTTATCCGTTTCAGGTAAGTTATCTATATATAACTTTTTTAATTTATTTATATAATCCAATCAAAACTTGGACATAACTTGATATTTATTTAAAATCAAATGTGACATTTTTTTTTTTAATTTTAAACTATGAATTGCAAAACGATAAAAAATTAATGAATTTTTATTATGAAACTATTTGAGGTCAGTTGCTTTATGTAAATGTCAGTTAGTGTTTTTTTGCGGTTAAAAAACAAAAAAACATCTTTTCTTAGTTTATTTTATTCATCGTTTTATATTAATGAATTATATTATACTCAAACTTCATTAACTATTACAAAACTTGTTTATAAAAAAAGAATTTTTTTATTGTCATTTAATGTTTATCTTCATTATTTAATAATGATGATAATTTTTCTCTTAATTTTGTCTGTTTTTTTTTTCACTCTGAAATTAACCAAACTATTTGTGTGAATTTGCTTACGGTTTTAATTGAATTTTTTGTACGCTGTGGTTACATTTTTTACTTTTAAACTTATTGCCTATTTTTAATTCACAAAGCCGATCATGAAAAGGGTTCTGATTTTAATTCAGTAATATCCAGCTTAGTAGAATAATAAAACGTGTTTGCACGTATTGTTTATTTTCCCGTTTCTGTCGTGTTCGTAACCTTGTATAGCCTTCATTTGTTTGATTTACATGTTCTTCTTTGTCACTATACTTTTTGAACCGTTGATCGTCCTAACCCAAGGGTAACTGGTTAGATTGATGATCAAACAAAGCCAAACTATGCAATTATTTGACCTTGCTTCCATTGCGATTTCAAGAACATTTCAAACTATTTTAAATTTTGATTATATATTTATTTTCATCAGTTTACTAAAATAGATATGTTTGTCCTTTTAATTTTTGCGTTAAATCTTTTATTGTTTTTTCTTGCATTTTGTTTTTATGTACGTTTTGGTTGTTTCAATTTAAAAAGTTTTTATGATACTTTTTATTGAACACAACTTTTTCATATTTTGTTTGATATTTACAACTAATTCAGTGCTTTTTAATTCTGGCACAGTTTCTATTTTTCGCGCTTGATTTTGAGTTTAAAAGTGTTTATGTCTGTTTTTACATTTGGCGGCAAATATTTTTGATTCTAGTTTGATTGAATAACATGAAATGGCTATTTAGCTGTTTAAATGTTGTAAATAGCTGAGGAAGCTGGGAATATGGCCAGAATCAACGTAAGGGGCTTTTAAAATAGCAAATCGCATTTCGAGTTAGGAGTGCAGGTATGGCACCTAATATTTAAAATTGTAAACTTATTTTGGCTTTTAAAATCTAAATGCCTTTTCTATCCAAACTGTATTTGACTTACTAAACATCCAAAAATTCTAACCGCGTTTTTTCAAACAATCTAAACTTCATCTGTTCCATCCCATTTCAGACTGCACGTATTTGCCGCATGTCCAAACCAGTAAATTCACAATTTAAGTCTTACCACGCCTATACAGATCAGTTGATTAATCCATCGCTTTAATCAAATGAAAGCTGTTTAACTGCTAGATTCAACCAATGTAAAGAAGAGTTTCTTGCAATCAAGTTTTGGCTTGGCAGTTGCTTTTGCATTGGTCGCAATAGAACTTTTACAACTATTGATGCAATTCTATTTGCTGAATATGAAATCGATTTGTTGATATTTTCTCTTGTTTTCCCTATTCTTCTTTTTTATATCTTTTTTTTTAACTTTTTTGATCCGTTTTCTTATATTTTAAGCTTATTTTGCGCTACTAGTGCGTTCGTTTGTTACTTTACTAGTTATTATTTTCTACTGGCTTATTTTTTCTCTTTTTTGTTTGTTTTACTTGTTTTTCGTTGAATTCGTCATTTCTTATTTCTTTGAACCATTTCATTTTATCCTAGCCAATGGTTGGGTTTGAATTGCCCATGTGTGCCCATTTCACTGCTAACTTGCGCATTGCAATACAAATAAAAAAATTTTTTTGATTTTTTCTTTATTTTCAGCATTTTTATTTTATTTTTTTCAAGTTTATTTCGCTTGTTCATTTCGATTTTGGCAGGCCTCAAAGAAGATAGTCTCACAATTTTCAAAATTACGCAAACTAGTGTGAAATTGTATTGGAAATTGTATGAAAAATAAGCAGGCAAACGATTGGGTTAGAGCGGTTAAAAGACAAAAAAAAAAAACGCCAAAACGATTTTGGACTGGCTTAGTGACCTGTGAAAACTGGTTATTTCAGCAAGATTGCAATTGTTTTGTTGTTGTTTCCATATTGCCCGATTCTGTTTCCTGTTCCGTCACTATTCCTTTTCTAGTTTTAATATAATTCAACATTCAAAACGAGTTTGCTTTTTTCGTATTTTAATCTGTGTTTATTTTTTTAGCCACTTTTTTTGTTTTATTTTTTTTCTTAAATATTTGCAAAATAAAGACAAATTTCATTTTCTTCTATTTCTTTAATTTTTCTTTATTTTTCTTTCAATAGTCCACACTATTGTAGGCAATAGTATTAATTCATTAATGAGTTTTAATAGTTTGATTTGTATGGTTTCTGCTTTTGTCAGTTTTAGTGCATCTATCAACATGTTTTTCATTTAAATTAATTGGAATTAATAAGTTTTTAATTGTTTACCAATTGCTACAATTCTTTCAACTTAATATATTTAAACATTCCATAAACATTTTTTGTTATTATTTTTTTTAGTTTTATTACTTTTTTGTTTATTTTTGTAACTTTTTATTAAATCATAAAACAATCGGATTGAAACAAAATCTGATTTGATAAATACACACTTGTTTGTATAGCAGTTTTATTTCAGCGATTTTATTTAAGCAATTTATAGTTTTAGTAAAAT